>JAPDOI010000319.1:0-692500 GCA_029168955.1 Aplectana chamaeleonis
GCCCCATGAAGTGCAGTGTAGCAACCTTGCTGAGCGCGAGATTTCGATTTGCTCGAACGATCGAGAAAAGAGTTTCTAAAGAACAGGTAAACCACACCTGAGCTAAGAAAATGGGCCACGGCAAATTTTTGGGGCCAAATTTGCCACCAGTCTTAGATGTCAACAGGTACGAGACGCGGCATGGACCTCGATCAAGATTCTTGTTCTTCCATTTGTTATCGGTGTTGTTTTTACATTGAAGCCCGTTTTAGCGCGATGGCTGCGAATGACGAGAAAATAGGCCCAGGACAACTCGTCCACGGAATTCTGGTTGCCGGAATTAACAATCTTGAGTGGGGACAACTCCTTTCTTAGTGGATCTTCAGCGATTCAGGATACATCAGCCAGATCAGCGCGAATTTTTTCTCAAAGACAAGCAGAAGAACTTGAAAACGGTTCTGAGTTTGATCAGGACTTTTAAAGCATTCACTTCCCGCCTACCCGACGCTCACATATTTCGGTATGTTTGATGCAATAGAAATAATATTATCGAAAATGGTTTTGCTATTTCCAACTTGCAAACAAAAGTGAGTTCCTTTGTCTTCTTCCGACTGTAGAAATTTTCTTTCATGCAAGAAGATTTTTTTGCACATGTTTGAATTTTAGGATTTCTAGTGAAAGAACTTTGAAACAATGTTTGTTTGTTTGCGCCTCTAGTGCTGCATTTGTTCCTCAAAAGAATGACTAACACAGGGCAGCAGGCCTCTCTCTTTCGCCAGAACTCGACCTCCTATTTCTTTAGTGCGTTGATGACACCTGAAACTCTTGATGCGTTCTCGGACGGACCCGACCGAGGGATCAGGAACACAAAAGAATCGTTGAGTGGTTTTAAGTTCGTACGGTGGCTTTAACTCTAAGAGATGAATTGGAATGGTAAAAAAAGGGGCCAAAATCAAGGGAATCCTGCCACAGATTTGTTTCCGAATTCTCGAGAACAGCATTACATTACAAGAAAGGGGCTGGCGCTTCCAGGCCAGTGACTCAGTATCAGTTAACCTCTATTTCGGAGCCAAATTTGCTATGTTACTTAGCGTGCGTGTGCAGAGCGTGGGCGAGAAATTGTGTGGGAAAAGGAGACGGTGGGCGTACACGCGCGCGATCTACGGAAATAAGTTTCACTCCAAAATAAAGAATAATAACCATCATTGTAGCTCTTTCTTGGTGATTCCAACAGAGTTGGCGTTTTGGAAACGAGCCATATGGTGACAAGAGATGGGATGACAACTTCAACCAAACCCTATGGTTCGCATCTAAACGTTGTGCGCGGTTGCCAGCACAAAAAAACGAGCTGTAATTGCAGAATTAAATGAGTGACGCTGAGCCCAGGCTCGTTAGGGCCTTTCTCATCTTCGCTTGAGTGCTGGGGCGGATAGAGACCACAGCATTGGGTGTACTCTAATTTTTCATTTTCTTCGTCATTTCAGCTTTACCCAAAGACCAAGTAATCATTTAGCAGATAAACTCAAGTAAGAAGAATATCGCGAGCACTGGCCCTTCTGTGGGAGTCGATAAGATAGGCCACCACAGATATGATAAATTAATTAATTTATATGCACTCAAAGGTGCGCCTAACAATAGCAAAAACATGTCACCAATTCAAGTTAGGAAAACAAAACAACGGCTGCAATAAAAAAAGGATAAGATAACCCATTTCGACTTATCGATGGACTCTACCATTCCCCTATCAGCTAAACTAAAAGTGCAGCCCTTTCTACTCATAGAAGCAGCTTTCAATCTTTTTCGTGATTTTTAATAGTATAGATTTAACGGCAGCGCATACGATGCATTACAGTGCTTCTGGCAAAACTCCAAGAGGTCCCAGCACGATTGTCATAGTAGTGCAGCGGCTGTCTGCAACCGGAAATTGGCATAGTATACTGGACTACTGCGAAAGCCCAAACGAAAAAATGCGAAAGTTGTAACTGAAGCCGAGGGACCGGTCAACGAATTTACATGAACAAGTTGCTTCCTCCCTCGCTATTGGCCGCTGATACCATTAGGCGCCCCGTCATAGTCGGTGGATCTACTGAGTCCCACCGGGTCGATACGCATCGAATTCGTAAAGACGGGTGCTAAAAAATCAACCCGCTGAGTCCGACTGCGACCGTCTGATGCCCACCGCAATCCCCGGTCGATACTGATGGTTCTCACATGCGTACAATGGCGGAGCCAATGCACCGACTGGAGTCCGACGGAGTCCCACCGAAATCGCCCTCACCCCCACTCCGGAGATATAGGAGTTCCCTCGTCGTGATCGCACTTTTTCGGCCGACTGCGATCTGCCGAGTCCCGCCGCATCTCGACTCTCGCCGTCTGCGCTCTAGCTCTCACGCGTACCGCTGATATGGAAATCAGATTCAGACATGTTGAAAACAAGAAAATCAGCCACCAAACACGCGTTCCGATTCGCTGTCGAGGTGATAATCGTTACTATCAATTGCGTCTTTCGCAGAGGAGTTGGTTGGCGTTGGGGCAGGGCTGCTGGGCGTAACTGAATTTAGTAATTTCGTAAATCGTAATTTTGAAATACCTCGTAATTCGTAAATCGTAACTGATAATGAGTAACAAGCCCACATGACCCAAACCTCATTCGATGTGGAAACACCGTAGCATTTCAGTGATGAGGTGTCTCCATATCGAAGGAGGCTGGAGGTTGGGTTTCAAAGTGGCATTTTTAGAGCAGCACTTGAATAAATATTCAGTGCACACACGCGGGGTAGGGAACGACTTTAATAGACAAAATGGAAACTCTAAGTTTATTTAAAGGCACTGTTCGGGATAAACTTCATCCCCGAATTTTTTCTCTGGCAAACGCTTCTGGCTCTCAGAAGCAGAAGCGCAGAAAAACGGGGACGAAAAAGTTACCCAGGAGCCGCAAAACGGCTTAGAAAAGTGGGCAAACCCTGCAGCTGTGGGCAAGTCCCGCCCCTTTCCGCCCCTCGATGTGAACAAATGAACACTCGCTGAGATCGTGAGATGAGCGATGGCTTTACCGATCAAAAGCCCTGTTCTTCCCTTCATTCTCAACTTCCTCTCTTTACTCAGAAGTCCAGCTCGCGCCGGCATACATTGGCTGCAAAAAGACGGAAGTTACAAGCCTCGGACAACCTAACAGGTTCCACCATGCCTCCCTAGCTCAATTTTTGAGGAACCATAAACCCATTCCTCAGAAGGTTTTGTACAATTTTAGAAGCATCACTGGAATCAGAATAGGACCGGTTTCAAGTTAGGCAAAAAAAACAGAAGATCGATTTTTATCGCGAACAGTGCCTTTAGAGTACCTACCACACCTGTGCCAGGTTTCGTACAACTTTTTGAATACGAAAGCATAGGGAATTATCGTTTCTCATGCAAACACAGTTCTGTTGAAGCCAAGGGGGCAACACTGTGATGAGAAAAAATTTACGGTTGGATAGTTTTAACCTTAACCTTTTAAGGCAAGGATGCTAGCGGATAATGGTGGCCATTTCCAAAGGGGATATACATTTCCCTTTGAATATATACATTTACAAGAGAACCACTTCTTGACGCAGAAAACGGAGTCTGCTCTCTATATTTGTAAAGCGTTGCTCTGAACGGAGTTATAAGCGTTCCTCCCCATAAGCGTAAGTTTGTTGAGATGGAGATGGCTTATGGTATGAGTGGTGAAGGTTGTTTAGGATTCCGAAATGCAAAAGGGTGAGGGCTCCTCTAAATCATGCGCTTTCAAAAATTAGGTTCTTCCATCTTCTTTTTGTTTTGCGTTCAGAATTTGCTCCTCATTAAAACATTTGAAAACTTCTTTGAAAAAGTAGGAGACTCTGCAGCCATAATTTCTTAGAAATATTTCAAACCAAATTTTGAAATTACGGATTACGGCAGAAATGAAAATTACGGCAGATTTGAATTCACGAAGTTCCACTTTTTGTTTGTATCTTTTTAACCACTAAAAGATGAATGCGTGGGGAAGGTTATTTTTATAGAAATCTCCGCAAAATTCTGCAACGAAGTATAACGTTGGCATGGAACCGGAAGAGACTTTGCGTTTCACTGTTGAATGTTGGCGCAAACTGGGTGCCACATGCTGTGTAACATAGGTGCACCCGAATTTGCGCCAACCTCTAATGGAGAACGTGCAAAGTCTCTTCAGGATCCATGCCGGTTGGTATATTGGGTTCCAACCTTTACTCGCTCCATGAGCCAGTTGCCAGGTCTTTGGAGCCGAGCCCCATATTTACTGTCTATTTATGTGGGAATGGAATTGCTGTCCGCAGCTGCAGGCGACCGCTTTAGAAGTTTACAGGCGAGAGCTAGAAGATAGTGGTGCTGGGACGAATATCCAATCATGCGTCAAGACCTCGCGGTCACAGCATGATCAGGATTCTGTTTGCAGTAAGTGTTGCAACAGCGGTTGTCTGTAACTGCGGACCGAAATTTTGGTCCGATATAGACTGCAGCTCCACCAAAGGTCTGCGTCCCTGGTGTTCATCATGTGACAAGAAAGAGCATTCCATGGAAGTAAATAGCTGTGAAGCTACCGACCTGGCTCGGCTTGGGGCAGCAGGAAAGGTTGGAAACCAAATAATAAGTTTGGATCCGTCAGAGTGAGAAGGGGAGCGATTGGTCATTCATAAATCTCGTTATCAACAATTATATAGTTCTCCATGACTGACCTACTGGCTTTGACTTGCATGCACGGGTACGGGTTCACCGAAAATTAAAAAATTTGAAGAGTAATCAAATATTAGGGGCGTGTCAAATTTGAAAGTGTTCAAGTTGTGTCGTATTGAAAGTGTTAAATTTATATTTGTGACTAGACCGCCGATTGTAATCGCTCATTTAACCGCGTTTTTCACGCTTTATTACGATTTGTTACGATTCGTTTACATGATTTTGGTCCCAAATTTCGTAAATCGTATATCGTAAAAAAAATTGCCAAAAACGCCCGTAATTCGTAAATCGTAAACCGTAATTCGTAATTACGCACAGCCCTGGCTGAAGGCAACCGGACTCAGTGGGACTCAGCAGGTTTTTCCATCCCGGACTCATTCGGACTCAGCAGGTTTTTCGACGAAGTCTGACTCGGGGCCTAATTGTAAGATCGGTAAGATCTGGTATTGGTTGATGCCTGCTACACCCTGTCCGTGGCTAGTCCTTGTGCGTGACCCAGTTGTTCCGTGTGCCGTTTTCGGCTTAAGAAGCACTGTTTCAAGATCTCTTTTCGCCAGTGATCTTACTGCAGCCAACCATGACAAAGCTTTCTGCCAGAAACACCTCGACGACGTTTTTTCTGTGAACACTGCCTTCATGGTTTCAGACCTTTGATAATCGGTGAAAAACTCTGTAATGAAATTAATGGTGTATGCTGCCTTTCATTCATACAAATCGATTCATGAGAAATCGTTCCGTTTTTTTTTCGGTTGACCTATTTTAAGTATCTGCTTGGATACATAAGCTATAAGGAAATTCTTAGGTCGTTGCACATTGCATGATTCTCGACAAATGCTTTGCATAATCAGCTCATAGCTTCAGGGGTAGGTAAGGAACATAGGGCGGGTGGTGCTCTCGAACAATTCGTGGTTGAATTTCCCTCGCGACTCTTTCTCTCTTCATCATCGCCCGACATATTGAATAATGCGCTCGTTCAAGGCTTTTCAAAGCAGCACTTTCACAGGAATATCAAATAGCGCACGTCTATTAGTCAACTCTCTCAAAACTACGCAGCATACCGCCGGCCGCCTCCAAGCAGCATATCGTCTGATACGACAATCGTACATGTGGGGCATTTTCCTCCACCTAGGCTAAAAAGATGCGCTAGCATCGGAGAATGGGTAGTGGTGTCGGTGAAGAATTTCAAAAAAAAATCAGAATTGAAAAGCCTATACCCAGCTTTTCCGACGATTTCTCCAAGACCAGGGAACTGCATTCCATGCAGTCAGTTGAGCAAAGTATAAAATTTTTGTGTTCAAGACGCTTCATTCAGAATGCCAACGGGAGTTCTACAGGAAAACACCATAGGAGTAAGAACGCAAACACAAGAAGACTGATAGAAGCTACTATCGAAGCATGTCCACAAACTCACTCCGAGTCCAATGGCCACATTTAGAACCACCAAAAATAGCAGTGACTACATCAACCTAGGTAAGATACGGCCCACTCCTACATCAACGTCACCGACGTTAATTCCTGTAGGGAGCATACACGCAGTTAATAATAAACGGGGACAGAACCCCAATCCGATACCTTGCTGACGATATCAACTCATTTATTTCATAATCAGAACAAGGCTAGGCAGCATGCAGCATGAGGAAGTTTACCGGCTTTTCTGAGGACCATTCAAGGCTGGGTAACCATTGAAGCATAGATGAAATAAAACCGAAAAGAAAATCCGATAGAACCACCTAAAAACAACACTTATACAGTTATTAAACTCCACCCCTTTTATGAAACTCCACACCGTGAATTAGGAACACACATCCTTGAAATAAACCATTAGCTCAGGAAGCCTTGATGTCACGTTTAAGCTGATAAGATAACCCCCATAAGTGCTAACAATGCGGTTTTTTTTGTTTCTGGGGGGTCCACTCTTTCTCTCATATATCGTCAATCCCTGAAGGGGGAGGAGGGAAGGGGAGCCGCGACGCTGCTATGATGACTTTATGAAAATAGTAGAGCGGTTGTTTCTGAGAAAACACAATGGTATAAATGGAGAAACAACCGCTCCGCTCCGAAGATAGCGAGATAATAGCTGCTACGCAGCTTCCTGGAGATACGATACGAACCAGACGCTTTCGATCACTAAAAACCAGCCGAATTCTCCACCTGGGCCCCTGAGGGAAATCGAGTTCATCCGTGGGGCGTACTATTGGTAGTGGGTCATGGAAATCTGGGAAAGGCATCCAACGCTACTGAAACTCGAATGCGTGAACGGTTCTGTCACAAATCAACAAAGACCTATTCGATCTACTGTATGAACTTGTTATGAAATGTGCCCGCCTTACAATATCGAGTTGGCGAAACGCGGTGAGTGGTTATCATTGGCCAGTTGGGGTTCCTCGATTTCGGCACAGGACCCAACACAAGCCAACCATCGGTACCGACTGATATCACAGATTTTTGATCATATAGGTCATCAAAGACGCTTGGAAATAATTTGAAAATTAGAGTACTCGGTAGGAAAAAAGCACGCAAAGAAGGTCAATTAGAAGCGCAGTATATCCTCAGGGGTAACTTTTGATATCATTTTCCGGCCGCCGTGTATAGCAACCCTGCCAAGTATACTTAGTATCCGGATCACTCCTTTTCGGATATCCGACCGGATATCCGAGATCCAGATAATCCGATATTCGAAAATTTGAAAAAAAAAACGCATTATCTGAATCGAACCAATATCCGAGAAATTCAAAATCGGCACCATCTGAATCGAACCATTATCCGAAGGGTCAATAATTCGGAAAAAATCGGATAATTTTTGGACGAAATCGGATAAATACGGCAAAAATTGCACTTGGCCACGCCCATTTTTCCGTACCGGTTCCTATTTAGTACGTCAACTCAGAGTTTTCCCCCTCCTTCCGAGATAGGAAAAGTCGATCCGGCGTCAAAAAATGGGCGTGGTCAAGTGAGTTGCCCAAGTGGCTAGTTATTCAGTGTAGAAGCTTTTTTGTATAGTTGCTTTGCATACTTTTTACTTTCTAGTTGTCCTGAAAAAAACTGTGTATGCATAATAATGTGCCTACCAAAGACGATATAGTAATTGAAGATTTGATGTCAATTTTTCATTAATATGCATATATGAAGCTTGAAGTTTGTGTGTTAACATGCTGCAACAGCAATGAAATACTACTGTTTGTTCAATTATGGATGTTTTCAAAGGCTTGCCAAGAGTATCTGATTTATTTTTCACCGTTTTGCCTCAACTTTGTTCCGAAAATATCCGACCGGATATCCATATCCGAATCATTGGGAAAATTACATTATCTGAATCAATCCATTATCCAAAAATTTGAAAAAAAAACGCATTATCTGAATCGAACCAATATCCGGGAAATTTAGAATCGGCATTACCCGAATCCATGCATTATCCGAAGAATTATCTTCGTATAACAAGTATACTGCCATGCGATAAATCTCAATTCGCTCAAACAAGCGAAAAAATTAGAGCATCCATTCGCTTCGCCGCAAGAAAAGCAGCCATTCCCTTCACCTACTTCTGAATTTTCGGCCTCGATAGGGACGAGACGCGGGATCGACCTCCTCTATTCGCTATCGGTATAGCCTTATATTCTGGACTGCTCCAATTCCATGGCTGCGAATGAAGAGAAAAAACAGGCCGCGGACAAATCGTCCGAAAAATTCTTGCCTTTCAAATTCACAATCGTGTAGGGGCCATAACTCCATTCGTACTGAATTATGAGCGATTCCGTAGAGATTCTTGTTATAAGCGCAGAATTATCTCCCAGACTAGCATGGGAAGTGGAAAACGATTCTGAGGTAATTCATGCTGTGCCTTTAAAGGCAGTGGTCGCTATCAAATGTGCTTGTAATCTTTTCCTCTCTGAACCCTTTTCTGGGTTTCGAGTAGTAGGACCTATAAGAGAAAATCGCGAAAAAAAAAATGCTGTCTTGGGCCAAATTTGAAGCCTGAACTTTCTTGCCTTTTGATGGTGGACGAGCCTTCTCCACATCCTCGGCATCGATGATCTCTAATGTCAAGAACATCAGCTTGCTTGAAATTGAATTTCAATCAGTGAAAATTGACTCATCTAGTCAAAACTTTGAATGTTTTTCATCTTCAACCGGTTTTTATTAGGTGAATCTGCATTTATTTCTTCCTCTGAATGTCGGTGATTTTTGACTGCTCGGCTTGAAACTGCGATCTTTTTGGAAGGCGCCGTGCACGTGTGCACGAACTGGCATCTTTGGGCCCTAGAAACTCTAATTCTAGCCCGTTTTCACCGCTCTACCTTCCTGGGGTTTCAGCTGTTTTCGATCTAAGCTGATTTTTGTAGTTTCTTTGATAACGTTTTTCATCGTGACCACTGCCTTTAAGCGAAAACGTTCGCTATGCTTCGCTAGAGGTTCAATATTGCACAAAAGAAAGAACTACAAACTGCACCAGAAATTTCGTCACCGACAGACACTACGCAGATGAGAAGATTGCGCGACTTTGATAACAATGGCGAATGATCGGTAGCAGGGTCAAGCGGTAACTGCTCCGTCAAACATAAGGGACGTACAAAATCTCAAAAAAAAACGGAGGAACTCGGAGGAGAGCCGTAAAAGCTTCGGGTCAAAAATGGGAAGCACACCACGAGGCTAGTCAATAATGTAAGAGTATAGTAACAATTACCAACAATAACAAAGAAAAAATAAAAAAACAAATCACAAAAAAACATTTTCTTTCTTTTCGACCCGAAAAAAGGGAAAAATCCACCTAGGATGGGGGACGTAAAACTTTCAAAGTTTTTCGGGAGCTCTGGTCATCAAGGGAGTGGAGGTACCACTATCGTCCATGACAACGGTCTACTTGGCCGTGAACGATTGAAAAAGTGGAAATGAAATCACCTCTCCAGTGATTATTTCCAAGACTAAACGAGTTGAACCAAGAAAAGAGAGAGAACGAATGAGTTGAAGAGAGGTTCGCTGGCAATACCGGAAACACAACGATCAAAGCCCGGGTTTACGGACGCGGTCCTGAGCCGTACACTATATGTATATTGAAGCTCAAAAATAATCTTTCTTCCACTAGACGATGTCCAAAAGTATTGCGGAAGGCCACCGACCTTAAAGACACAGTCCAACCTAGAAATCGATTTTTCGTTTTTTGGCCTATCTTGGAGAAAATTTCGCGCTGATCACAATGATGTTTTCAGAATCGCTCAGAACTCACTACGAACGGAGTTACGGCTCCTCGAAAATTTCGATTTTGAACGGCTAAAAGTTCTCGGACGAGTTGTCTCGAGCCCGTATTTTCTGGTTATTCGCAGCCATCGTTCTGAAGCAGGCCACAATATAAAGGCAAACAGAAAGCGAATTGAAGAACATAGGTTTTGAATGAAATCATTCGCGCGTCCCTCCCCTATTGGGGTCGGAAACCTGGCGGTGGGCGTTACCCATTTTTTCTTTCAAGTGGGCGTGGCCAACTTTTTCCTAGCTTTTTCTCGCTTATTTGAGTGAATTGAGATTGCACGCTTGGCAGGGTTGCCATAGGCGGCGACCGGACCATAATATCAAAAATTACCTCTGAGGTTGGACTGTGCCTTTAAGCGTGAGCTCGCCCTCTGTTCAGAGTTCACCGACTCAGTCCCATGGGTACACGGATCCATGAAAACCCGATTTGGCCATTTAACTGCCTGAATTGCCCCCATGATATGCCATTCTTATCCTTCCCCCACTGCCAAAGCTAAACAAACACGAATGGCAACGGAATCGGGACTCTTTCGAATGTGAATCAATTTGAAGGAGCTTTCAGCTTTCGAAGAGCGAAAAAAGGAGATTCAAACAAGTTTACCGTCAACGCTTCAGACGGTGACCATTGTTGCATTCAATGCTTACATGAATACGCAACCTAAAAGCTAATTGTGTTGTTAAGATCTCTTGGACCTCTATATGCAGCAACATTGTGTACTTGTTTGACACGCGGCACTAGTTGCAAGGAGTTACAAGAGTTTTCAAAGCTTCGCGAAAAGGCATGGTTGCGTGCGTATCCGTCGAATAATTTTTAGTATTATGTTGCCGAGAAAAAATCGACAACCTTGGTGCCAAACTAGTTTATGAGGGTTCTTTAAGATGCTGAACACGAATCTGGGTTCGGTTTGTCGATATTTTGAGATTTACTGTAGGTTACGCAGAGTTTTATGCGATTGGCCCTACCTTGAAGGCAGCAGACACGCTCGAAAATGTTGTTGAGATAACCACGTTTCTGAAGTGGCATGGCTCCTAGTAGACTGCTCACGCCGTTGGGAGCGTCAAAAACAAGTCAAAACAACTAAATTTCAGCAATGCAAATCGGAAAATTTCTGCAACCCCGCCCCAAAATACAAACTCGTCCAGATTGATAGTACTAATACGGTCCCTTTAGCTTGTTTTTGATGCTTACAACGAGGTTAACGTTCCAATACAGGCTGTAAGAGTATATCGGCTTCTCTATCTCAACCGTTTTGTGGCTTATATTCGCTGTTTCAACCGCGCGCCGTAAAACTCGTCCACTTTCACCCGATAACAAAATAACGCTTATTCCTCTATTTGTGCACAGTTTTCGTTCGTTTTTTCGTCAGTTCCCAATACAACCAGCTCCAAACCTTTGATTTATGTCATAAAATCGATACCATTTTTGAGCGTGTCTGCTGCCTTTAAAATCTCAAAATCGAGCAAATGGGCGTCAAATTCGTGTTCACCACTCCTAGTAACCCTCAGAGAAAAGTATTCAGCCCAATGTATCCTTCATTTTCCCGCTACTGGCAGGGTTGGGCATCACTATGATAGGAGTGGTGCGGTTTTGAGAAAGATACTGTGCTTCCCTGGGCTGAATTCCGGTCCGCAATTGCGTCTTGGCACGCTTTACGGCCGCACGCGCTCGAGTCAGTCTAGTTTCCAGCGCCAAAGCCGACTCGATATGGATTTTTTATACAGGTTTCGTAAATTTTGTTTAGTTTCCAGTTTCCAAAACCCACCTAAGAGTCAACAGATCGACGGCTGCGGCTCTGGAAACTCTTCCGACTCGAAAGCGCAGGCCGCAAAGCGTGTCGAGACGCAATTGCGGACCGGAATTGAGCCCAGAGAAACACAGTATCTTCCTTTTCATAGTTGCTTTTTTCGAGAAACAACCGCTTCGAACCTACGATTGTGATAATACGACTGCGAGTAGCTCGGAAATGAATGTTAGGTCTTTGTCAAAATTACGCATACCCACCGTAATGTATTAAGAATCGACAAACGGAGACAGAATTCGTGTTGACCACCCCAATGTCTTCCAAACAGGGATGAGCGGAATAAAAATAGGAAAATTCGGAAATCGGTTTTCGGGTTTCGGAACAGGTATTTTTTCTAGGTATTCGGAAATCGGGCGCGAAACGCCTGAAAAGGCGCGGAAACGCGGCTTTCGGAACGCGAAACGCGGTAAAACTCCGAAATCATTTTTTGTTTTGTCAGCCCCGGATGACCCGATATCTTTGCATTCCGCAGCACTTTATGCGGTTATCGGAATGCGGAACACAAAATGTCAAAAATGAGCGAAACTGCGGGTTTGGGAACGCGAAGCGCGGAACTCCGCTCATCCTTGCTCCCAAAGAAGTTCACACCCAAATCTAACCTAAAATTTCGGGAATCGTGCAAGGCCGCCATTGACCCCCTTCATTCCCCCCTCCCATGGGAAGCATCGAACAAAATCAGCCAGCGACGACAAATAAGGGAAAATAGGGAGAAACGCCATTGTCGTAATTCAAAATCTAGGAAAATTCTTTCAATGATACCTTGTCCATAAAGGTTAATTCAGACGCTCAATACGCATAGGAAAGGTGTTTTCAGATTTTTGGATGATTACCGTAAGCTTCAGGAAGTTCAACAGCTTTCGTAGCGTCCGTGCTAGTCTGCAATGTTACTATATAGGACGGCGAGATGCTAACAATACAATTCGTTTTCGCAGATGCTTTTACGCTCTGGACTTCTTCCATGTTAGCAGGGCGGAACTGCTCCTTCCGATTCCGTATTTCCGGTGTTTTCTTTTTGGGCTGTTTCTTCCGCTTCCGAGTTTTTGCGCCCGGAGACGAAAAAACAGTGCCGTAATGGACACGGGGCAGATCACAAGTAAATTTTCCTATTCTCGCCGAAGAGTTTTCTTCAATTGTTTGAAATTTATCGTGAGATAGTCTCTCCATTTAGCAATTGAAGTTCAAAAGCAAATTCAAAAAGTCGCTAGTGAGAATTAGAAAAACTGACATCTGATCCCCATGAACACGCTACGCAAACGCCCGCGTTCACTTACACCTGGTACCGCCTGGTCTCTTTTCTGAGGGGCAAGCTGTACACTGTTTCGAAGAAGCGGCTACATATACATCGTATGTAGTTATTGAAACTGCACTTTAGGATTTTTTATGAGCGAGAATTTGGAATTCTGGAATGCCTCATGAAGACTTTCATTTGGGTAATTAAATAGTTTATTGACTGATATCATAGGTTATCGAATGAAAGCTACAGGTACTCAGCAGTGATAACACTTCAAAATGAGACAGCTCATATTTTTTAAAGCCAATTTTGCCCATCAAATATCCCTGACGATCAAATATCAAACTCTACAGCTAACCAATTCACCCAATCGCCATGTATTCTCTACAGTACCTAGAAAAATGTGGAAGTGCAGAGAGGCTCCGATGGCAGCCTCTGACATGCCAGGTCACAACATATGAGAAGCACCTGCCCAGGGTGCGAAATAAAGGCTCTTGTTATCAAAGGCATGAGCAAAAGTCTAGGCAAGCCCATCTCGGTTAACAGAGCAGGTCTGGCGTAGTGGATGATGTACTATGTATGTAGTATCGCGAAGACCAGAGGTTCGACGCCACTGATGCGCCATTTTTTTTGCATTTTTATACAAAGGGCATATGTGATTGTCAGCGGCTGACCTGTGTTTGGGGCAGCGGGTCTAAGCTTCGGACTTTCAGGGCAAGTTAACTTTCATTTGGCAAAGGTTTTCTTTCACATTGTGACCAACAAATGATCACCAACCATTAAACATACGTATGTATGTAACGTCTGTCTTAATGAAACTGTACGCCAACGCGGATGGCGTGCGTGTCGAGCGGCCGTCGCGAGAACAATTTTCAGACCTGCAAGTCGATAAGAATGACCCTAGGGCGGATACTAAATAATTACCGAGACAGCTGCCTGCAGTCGTGGAAAAGCTCGTCCGAAAATGTCTCTGCGACGGCTGTCCGACAAGCTCGCCAACCACGTGATCGGGCAGTCTCATCCGGACAGACTTTACCAATAACTCTTCCAGAAAAACCTTCCCTAGAAAGCCGCCCTATCCAGAGTATCTTTTTATCTCACTACTAGGAACACAGAAAGGGCAGTGCTAAACTGGATCAGTCGCAATGTAATCTCAACGCACAAAGCACTCTATTTTTTTCTGGTCGGGTGGGAAATTACTTCCAAGTTCTTTCAAGGTTACCTGCACGATAAAGATTACCGTGAATCGCTCTGGAAATCTCTTTTCAAGGATGTATTTTTATTTATCGGATCGATCTTAGCACCTATTGAATGGACTTTTGAGGGGGAAATTACCTCGACGCCTCACTGCGGGGGGGGGGGCGTTCTGAGTCTCAAACTCTATCAACCATGAGGATTCTATCATAAAACCGTGAGCGTGCTGAGAAAGACTCCCTGGGACTCGAGAACTTCCCTTTCATTCCACTTATGTGCACCTTGTGAGAAGTCCCGGATTTGTTCTGCATCTCACTCAACATCCGAAACCACCTATAGATATGAAGTCGAAGAGTTAGCTTAGTTGAGCAGCCAATTCACCTTCCCTTTTGAGCCTCGACGACTACAATGTGAATACGGCCCTTGAGGGCCAGGATATCCGAAAAAATGATTTGGCCACTAGTCTCCGTCGTCGAGGAAGAGCGAACAAACACATCCGATCCAAGGCGGCAAACAAACACCGAGTCACGCAAAACACAATATGGCCACACTTTACTACCTCGAGAACCAAGCCAGCCCCAACGTGAAACAAGCACTGTTCAGGGATCGAATGCGTGAGAAGAATAGCGGAGTTGGGCAAGGGTAGGAGTAGTAAACCAGGGATGGCATGTGTGACCGCGGAAGCCATTCCAGTCAGCGAAGTTCGCACACTGTGGTAACAAGGATCAGGGCAGCGCGAAATATTGACCTAACCCTCCTCAGAGGCTAGAGACCACAAACCCTCATGGATCAGGGGAGACACCTACGGGCAGATGGCGAAGTGTTCCCTATGAAGGGAACTAATCCGGCCAAATGGGCAGCATAGGGAGCGTTGCAAAACTAGTTGGGGGAGGGGAGCACTCAAAAATCAGACATGACAATCAAAATTTCTTCCAATAACAGATGTCTAACTGAGTAGCAAAAGTTTCATTTTTCGCACCGTTTTCTGTCTCACAACGGATAAACAAATAGTCACAAACGCCATTTCCAACGAAATTCATACAAGAGGCGGCATGTATGACTACGCTAACGGGTCGTTTACACTTCCGCCACAAAGCGGCGCAACGAAATGTAATCCTATAAAATTGATCGTGCCGATCGATGTTTGTAGCTGCTGAGAAATTCTCTGAGCCCAGATAAACGCACAGAACACCCACAAAATTATTTTTCAGTTTTTAAGCTGACAATGGAGAGAGTCACAAGCTGATCACAACGGTATCTCTGAGATCATTCAAGACCCCCTATGAACAGAGGTATGGCTCCATAAAGAAGCCAATATTTTGAGGATGAAAAATTGGTGGACGTGTTGTCCTAGACCTGTACTTGTCTTCAATCGCAATCGTTGCGCGAAAGCGAGCTAGGATAAGGAGACAGTCCGGCAATGGACTGAAGAACGAAGTTTTGTTAAGAATTCATCCATCCATCTAGCCGCTGTAGAGTTTGAAAATCTGGTATGGAGGGGTGGCCCCTGGTGGTAAGCGAAGGAGGTCGGGTCTGTGACGATCGCTTATATCTCGCTTATTTGAAGGAATTGAGATCTCGCACTTGACATGCGTTATACAGGAGTTTACTAAACAATCAAGTAAAAATCACGAAATTCAAGTCTCAGGGTGTACTGTGCCTTTAAAGCGTTTCCTCAGTTGGACGCTAAGGCAAGGGTAGGGGGTCTCTCCTATCAGGCAATTTTTAGGGATCCAAAAATTGTTTTCCATTTGCTTCAAAATGTTTTCTAGATTATTCGATCCTGAGCACGAAACTGAGCTCTGTCACTCGATATTCTGACGCTTGATGTAGGTAACGGTAGGTATAATGCGATTTAATTAGCTTAACCTACCTCAGTATTTCGAAATTTGATAAACAAATCTCGAATCCGTGTTCAGTACGCCGGAAAACCCCACCAGAAGAGTTCTGAGCCAAATCTGAAACATTTACCAAACTACCGTATACCCACCGTAACTTACCGTAATCTATCGAAAATCGATAAATGGATCTCACATTCGAGTTGAGGATCCCAAATATCCTTTACATAAAAATTTCGAGGCAAACCTATCATTGCGTTTTGGAAATCATCAAAAGTCGCAATTTTTCCCCGAAAATTTTCCCCGGTAAGCCTTCATGCCGAGCTTGTCGGAATTCCCCGGAAATCAAAAATTGGGCCTCGATTTAGTGTTAAGGACCCCGGATATCCCCCAGAAAAAGTTTTGAGTCAAATCCGAAACAATTTTCATGAACACCCTAAAAATTGGCTGAAATGCCTTACCCTTTTACCTTTCCGCCAATTTGCCTATGGGAAAACCAGCCAGAGCTCGGTTCAGACAACTCCGCAGCAGCTACAGACACAGATTTAAAACGTCACTGGAAACACATCAACTGGTGTGAACTTCGTTCGAAACGGCTTTTGTGACCAGTTGTCGATCCCATGGCAGAACTGTCGGAAATATCTTACCTAAGAGGGATCATGAAAATTTCGGAAAATTTTGCTCACCATGAGGTGACAGCTCCAGTGAGATTTAGCGCGATGACCTAGTAGGTCCTGCTTTTAAGGCTTTGAACTCACAACAGCGATGACGAAGAAGATAAAAATTGCTTTCGAACTTCAAAAGGCAACTTACAGTCACTCAGAAGGCTTTTGAGCAGATGACCTGTTCCAGGCCGTCGCGATAGTATCAGAAAATCTTTGGGCCACAGCATCAGAAAATTGCGGCAAGCTAAAACATGTACGGTTTCAAGACGGTCTTCAATTTCCCCTCAGCTCGCGTCAGTAAAGTAAATCCCCTTTGCATAGGGTTCTAGCAAGCTATAGATTCCCAAAACTAAGCACATCCGATCCAAGTCCGAAAATTCATTTACTATCCTAGAGGACAGCCAGCTTCGAAATTTCCAACATTTCGGAAGATCACACCGGGTCACTAGCCTAATTGTAAGAGACTTCTTCTTAGCTAGGTTGGGGCTCAAAAACTTGAAAACGATCACAAATTTGGCTGATTTCGAGCCTCGAAAATCGAAAATAGGGATCGAGATAGCCCCGCGCAAGTTCCATTATGAATGAGGTACATATATGTACATATCCTCTGTTTCGGAACCAAAAGTTCTCTGCTCCTTCGCGCGCGCTTGTGGGGAGCGCGGGGAGAGACAGCGAGGAAGTGTGGGGAAAAGGAGACGCGGCATACGCGCGCAGACGCACGCGATATACGGAGATAAATTTCACTCCGAAACAGAGAATAGGTCAAGAAACAGAGAAACATAGAATAGGTCTGAGATACTCCGAAAGAGTCAAACTTTTCCAACTCAGTGCACGGGACATTATTGGATACAACAACTGTTTGGTATCTATTTCATGTTTTTTTGCCCACTTCGTGTGTCCAACCCTTTGAGGGGAACCGAAGAGAAAATCAGAGTAGGTACAATCGGCACGGATCGCACTGATACGTTGCGTTCCTTGTTGCGCATTGGCGCAAGCTCGGTGTACATACTGTACTTCTCTGGGCCAAATTCCTGTCCGCAATTGCGTCTCGACACGCTTTGCGGCCTCACGCGCTCGAGTCGATCGTCGATCGACCTTCCTGCGCCAAAGCCGACTCGATGGAGTTTTTTATATAGTTTTCTCCAATTTTTTTGGTTTCCAATTTCCAAAACCCACCTAGAGTCAACAGATCGGCAGCTGGGGCACTGGAAACTCTTCCAACTCGGGAGCGTGCGGCCGCGAAGCGTGTCGAGACGCAATTACGGACCAGAATTTGCCCAGAGAAGCACAGTACATATGTTATAACGTATGCGCACCGAGTTTGCGCCAACCTACGATAAGGAAAGTAAAGCGTCAGTGCGGTGCGCGCCGACTGTACGTAAGAAAGGCGATTGTTTCCGTTTAGGCAAAAACTACGACAGGATAGGGAATAAAGCCGCCCCTATATTCATACGTGTCTCCACACTAGCTCACAGAACTCTAGATCCTTCTTTCATTGTACTGCTGTTTTGTAAAATGGGTCCTAGTAGAGTCTGAAGTGTGTGTAGAGAAGCATGGAGCCCAACTAGGTACGTACGATAAATCATATTTTGCGGATGTGCATTTGTTTCACCTGTCTAAACGGCTACAGCCAAGAACGGCTTCCCGATTTTTCTCTGCAGCGTCCTTGAAAATACTGTACTTCCTAGCCTTATACCAATTCTTTTCATAGCGCGACCATTTGCTGTGCACTTTCAAAATGATGAACGCCCATTAGTCGCACGACTGAATATTTCAGCGACTCGGTTTGCTGGAGGATGACTTTTGGGACACAAAAAGGTTGATCAGTTACATAAGAGAAGGATCAGAGTTCATGGTCCTGCGACATAAGTAGAGCGCCTGATAGAGGAAAGCGATGGTGGCGGCGAGTATACCAAAGAGATGGAAAAAAATATGAATACATGGGTCAGTCAAAAACCTTAGGTTTTCACAGAATGGGAAACATGGAAGGCTGCGGGAAGAAATGTCTCATTTGAAGTTTAGATGGTGATAAAAATGCGCCATCAGGTATGCAACCTTGAGCGGAAATCGTAAACAATAAATGAGAGCTGCCGATTTTTTCTCAGGCATATTCCGTTAGCTACAAGAAGAGAAACATTGCAAAGTAGAGTAGAGAGCAGACGGAAGGAGGAAGGAGAAAAGGACGTAGATGTGGTTCATTGGACCGCTGGGCTCGGCAGGAGGCATACTCTCGAAATAACAAGTGGATGAATCAATTTCGGAGGCGACGGACGCATCGCGGTACTAGTGCCAGGCAATAATTGCGCCCAACCGGCATTAATAAGTCGCGGTAGATCGCTTCACAACACTACAAAAGCGCGCTGAGGCTGTGCGGATGACTGCATATGGAAGCCTTCGAGATTAATCTAATATGGGAGGGTGTCTTGAGAATACACCTTGAGGTAACCGGTATAAGTTGTTATTGTAGAACCGCATCTATTTATGTATTTCACAATGTTATCTAAATTTAATTAAGTTTACCATGGTGCATCTTTGTAGGAGCCCTAAGTTCTGAGAATTTGGTAATTTTAAGTAAAAGAGAGCAATGCAAGAAAGGGTGTGTAGAGAAAAGGATCATCTCATTTTTCAGAAAAAGATCGCTTCCAAAAAATAGTTATTTAAAACTGTAACCCCGAGTAAACAGTCACTGTTCAGGAAAGGAGAGTTCATAATTCAGCTAAGCTGCAGTACATAGGCTGATACAGTCGATCTCGACTGAGTGGCCCGTTGTGAACCCGCCACTCAGTCGAGATCGACCGAATGAGTGATAGAGAGACGAGTCCAAAATTTTAGCGAGCGGTAGATTGCATCCAAGCTATCAGTTTCATATATTCATGATATGATAAAAAACATCATGATACCTGTCATGATAAGAACATCCGAAACCTTTATTCTGTACGTGGTCATTCACTAATCGACCGACTCTGTTCTCCCTTTCTCAATAAATTGAATGTTGATTGTTTTGTGAAAGCTGATATTGATATTGATAAGCGATTGATATATTGATTAGCCTATATCTCGTCTGATTCAAAGGCAGTGTTCACGATAATCTTCAATTTCGGGATTATCTGCTAAGTCGATTGTTTGGAACCCGAGTAGAACTGAAATGACGAAGAAACCGAGAAAAACGCACCAGACGGGCACAAAATCCTTTACTCTCACCCTGCTTCTTTACTCTCAGTGGAAGTGTTTGTTGTGACAATGAAATCTTTTGTGGATCCGTCTTCTGCGATTCTCTATTTTGTGTTGCTCCGTTCATTCCTTTGGATACTAACTAATACTGTTTTGCCTTTAAGGCAGTGTCCACGATAAGAATCGTTTTCGAGTTTCCACAAGAAAGCGAAGGTTGCGAGTCTGACTGTTTCATCAGTGAATAAAGAATCATGAAAAACGCTGCGGAACATCCAAAATTAGCTCTTCTCCTTGAAAGCCACATTCCAACGGTGGATGAGTTGCACGGGCATGGGCCTGAAGTAGACAGCGTGTGCAGATGCGCCATAATGCTAAAACTCAGCCGCGCTCGCGCTCCAATGCTAATGTGAAAGCGGGCAAAACTGTTACTCGGAAAACTCGACCGCGAGCGGAGGGGCTAGCGCGAGCGGACTTCGGAGCAGTATGGAGCTCTTTCGAGGTCGTTTTTGTTTGTTCTTTCACCCCTAATGCTCCAATGAGATCCCGGCCTTTCGATTTCCGGCAGAAAACTGAAGACGAAATTTATCGTGGACACTGCCTTTCAACATTCTTCCATTTTTGATTAGCTCCATTTTTCACCGGTGACAACCACCGTGAACATGGTCATCCAATCGGACAACTAGTCCTGGCCAGAGAATAATGTCCCTATATTAAGACGTTTTAGTGCGTTTCTTGCTGTTTCTTCATAATTTTGGTAACACTTGGTTGCCAACGCATTGTTTTGAGTGCAAAACTCGAGAACGCAAATCATCAAGAACACTGCCTTTAAGTTGCTCCTTGAAAATGTCGGAAGCGCTCTCCTGACCTGGCAGGCTGTTTCATTCCACTAGCTAAGAATTCAGTCAGAGCTGACTGATTCCAACCAGTCGGATCTGCCTGAGTTGACTCCGTTGATCTTGTCTGTTGCTGACTCTTTTCATTCAAAGGGAAGTGTTTAGAGTGGTAAACGCGTCTGTGAAAACGTCTATAGCCTAGCTCGCTCTTTTTGGGCCGGACGAAGTAAGGCTTATCGGGCTTATCATGTCAAAATCTCCTTATCACTGTTATATTTTGCCATGACCGACCGCTCCGCTCCTTACTCCGCCCGGACTCATCCGAGCAAGCTAGGCTTTAGTATTGTTGGTATCCAGCATTAGTATTGTGGCTCAATAGTGAGACTGCGCAGTATCCCGCCTCGAGCTGCAGGTACCAAAAGTTATGAGCATTTTTCAAACTTCGCGAAAAGGCACCCATCAGACATCTTTTTGGGTGTTTCGAAAAATTTTCTCGGATTTCGCTCAGAACCTGTATGTAGGGGTAATCTACTCAGATACAGACAGCACACTTCCCGCAGTACCATTAGCCGACGTCCCGTAACCTCTCCTGCGGAAGGCCAATAGTTCGGTTGCGGGCAGTCGGCAGCGCCGTTTCGCTTACTGCCCGTACACGATGAACAAGCAGTCTGCGGCCCTTCTGCTATCGCGTTACGGCTAATCTGATGACTGACAGGAGACAATCCAGAAGCAGTTTGCGGTACATTTGGAAATAACCCTTTAGATAAGCTCTGTTGGAACAAATTTTCAGAAATCCTCTTCTGGGCTCTTCACCTTGAGCTGCTTCTGACAAGTAAGGAGTAAGCTTACACAGGGTTGCTTACTACTTTCACTTGCCCTTGCAGTCTTTTTATCCGCAGATTCCATCGACTGACCATGGCTCACCTGCCCAATGCCAGCGTCGCACACAGCGCGAGTTTCGGAGAGAGTCTCAACACAGTGTTCTCTGCTCAGCAATCGTTCATTGGCTCCACTCTAGTGGTTGGTGCAATGATGATATCAAAAAGAGAATCGATGAGTGAAGGTTCGATCACCCCCAGGAATAGCCGACTGCCCGCCGAAACTCCGCGGGAAGACGGGAAAACCTTTCTATCCGCGGGAAGTGGGGCGCTGTGCCACGCCCACAAAACTGGGGCCGCGCGAAGTCGACTACCCCGACTTGGCCGGCGGAAAGTGGGCTGTTTTTATCTGAGTAGGGTGGTGAACACGAATGAGTCCGTTTGTCGAAAATCTGAGGAAGAAAATCTGAGGTTTACTGTACCGTAGGTACAATGTCATTTAGGCGGCAAAACCTACCTAAGTATTTCGAAAATCGACAAACGGAAGTTAAATCGTATTCTCCACCCCTAATAACCCCCGTTTACAAATTTTGAGTGAAATCTGAGACTTTGACCGAACTACCGTATCCCCACCGCGATCTACTGTAATCTGCCGAAAATCGATAAACGGACTCCAGACTCATGCTAAGCACTCCAAATAACCCATAGAGAAACATTTTGAGCCATTTCTACCGTAGCGTTCCAGAAATCGTCAAAAGTCGCGATTCGCCATCAAATACTTCCCCGATGGGAGGCTTCGAACGAATCAAGTCGAAAACTGGAAAATCGGCAAGTAAGCCCTTGATTCGTGATCAGCACCCCGAATAACATACCTGACACGATTTCAAGTCAAATCTGGAACATTTTTTTTTCAAAACGCTTCGACAGCTCTCTAACTGGTGTAATTAAGCGCCCAACCGAAAACCCGTACAAACTCAAAAAGCTTGCAGTCTGGACAAAGTTTGGCAAATGCACCTTCACCCAAACTTTGCTTAGTGGGGTAGTTTTGGGCGCTGACAGCATTTATGAGGTCCGTTCTCGGATTTTCCGAAAACTATTGCGCTTTTTGAAAGGAACAAAAAGCACAAAAAACGACCTTTTTAAGCTTATAACTTCTTGGAATCTGCTGCTCGGGGCAGGATCCTGGGCAATTTTGCCATGAAGGCCTAAGAGATACTAACGCCATTAGTCGCTTTTGCAGATGCGTTTACCGCCATAAACACTTCCCTTGTCAGCCTAGGTCCGACAACACGCGCGTCTGAAATATGCGCGGCCTCGCCTGCCTTTTTTTTCAGAACTTCGACTCAGTGAGGCTCAACTGGATTTCTCGCCAAGTTTACTACAGGCCATAATTTCTTGTGTCGATGCAGGATGCTTTTAAAGGCTGTGTTCACGATGATGATTGTCGAGGAGTTTCCGCAGCAAAACAACAATACGCGCAAAGGAACTTAACGTCCCAGCGCCAAACAAACGACAGATAACGATCCTGGGATGATTACGAACGGCTGCAAACAAGTGTATTAGGGTCCGAGAAACGCCTTCTGCCCCCAGAAGGCATATTCGGTGAAAATGCTCGAAAACTCGAGATCAGGAGTGTTCAAAAGCGACTCTCACTGAATCTTGGCATGAGTCGCCCCCACCGGTTCCATCTGAGGCTGTTGGGCCAATCGGTCCCTCCAAAAAGCCCTGAAGACGGCGAAACCAGCCGAAACGTAGTGTATAACAATCTTGGTCGTTGCTGCGAGAAAATCGAAGGTCAATCAGAAGGAGTAATTACTATCACGTGAATCATACTTGCTGATTGCATTGATAGGTATCGTTCCTTATAGCTGACAATTATACTTACACACTGTTGTTACAATCCTGTTAGCCCAAATTTATAATCGAAAATGGAGAATCGATAATCCTCGGAATTCTTCTTTCATTTTTAACAGGTTCGTCGACAACATTTTTTGCTCGGGATCCGGAAAATGCTCCAATCGAATAGTCTTTAGCTGAGTTTTCTAACCTGATTTAGAGTGCCGTGACGAAAAAGCAGAGATTCAAGGTTTATACGTTAATGAGGAACAGAAATCAACGTTAATAACATAGGTCAAGCAAAAATTCTACAGCTGGTGACAGCACCGTTCCACAAAACGGTGGTAAAGAAATGAATCAGCAAAAACTACACTCATAATCTCCATCTATTCATCACAACGATTCAGAATCTTTCTTCCACGTCAGAAAAGTGAGGCACAGAAATGGAGAAGCGCATTTAACGCAAGTTTTCCTGGTACTGGAGGATTAGCGGGTACAGGATACTCGTTTTCTTGAGTGATTCAAAACGCGACCTCGAATGTAAAAAAAGCCCAACAACCAGGGTTGAGCAAGTTTGCGACTCGGCACAAGGGGGTTCGTGAAAATCTCGGAACTTTCTGGAAGAAAAACGATGATTTGGGAAGGGGGTGAAATTTCTGGAGCAAAGTATCAAATATCAGTCAAAGTTTCTATTCAGGGGTTATTCGGTAAGCCGAATACAAATTTGATGTCTTTGTCAAGGGGGATCGTGAAATTTTTCGAAATTCTGGTCAACAGTGGAGGTAGTCGTAGCTAGAGTGTTGGAACGAATAATTTTTTTCGATTATTTGAACAAACGAATATCCCACTTCTTTAAATATTCGATTACAAAAAATAAACGAGTACTCCACTTCTTTGAATATTCGATCATTCGAATAACCCGAATAATCCACTTCTTTGAATATTCGAATTATTCGAATAAACGAATATTTGGGCCACAGACTATTGCGTACTATCCCATTTAATCCACTTAGGCAAACTGGGGCGTCGACAACAGGTTTATGAGTTGTCATCTCATAAACCGCTCCCTGTTGACAAGTCAAATCGCGCGTAATGTCAGCCCGAAACCTGCCCGTCACCCAGCAACGTCTGCCTATGGTCTGGCTGTTGACAACTCGATGTGTCGGGTTAAGCGTCCTAATTAGCATTAGTTCACATCCTGCAGGACTGCTTCATCTAGCCTAGAAAGTACATTACAGCGGCACGCGTCGCGGCTGGGTCCCCCAGCCTCCACTGGGGTCACCACCGGACGAGCAAGATTTCTATATGCTGTGCGGGGCCAAAGTACCCCAAACTTGAGTAATTGTACCGGCTACACTCTTATCATCCAAAGCATGCCCGAAAATGCGTCGTATACTCCTCTTTTATCTAGAGCGCTAGTTGTGCGATAGCTCGACATCGACCAGATCATAACTCGCGGCCGCGGCCCAGCCGAATATCGGCGCGTTGGCCAGCGGTGACTCATGGTGAGCGGACCGACCTGTTTTCTACGCCCCAGTTTGCCTGCGTGCGGAAATCGAATGGTATGGCTCAGAACACAACGCCAACGCATTCTGAGGCGTCAAAAACGACCCACAATGACACTATACGACTGTGGAGTTGGCCCTGCACCTGTATCTGCCCGTCCCTGGATTTGCGCCTTCCTAAACAGGGGTGCTGTGCCAAATCCACCGTCGGCGACGCTTGTGGTTTACCTATTGTACCTATTGTGTCGCCGATGGTGGGAATGGCCCAGCACCCGTTTTGGAGTAGGACGCAAATACAGGGAGCGGGTAGATACAGGGGCGGGGCCAACTTTTGTCGTCGTGTAGCGTTATTGTGGGTCGTTTTTGACGCTTAGGCGTTGTGTTCTGAGCCATACCATTCTTAAGGGCCGTTTTTGACGCTTAGGCGTTGTGTTCTGAGCCATACCATTCTTGTGGGGCGTTTTTGACGCTTAGGCGGTGTGTTCTGAGCCATACCATTCTTGTGGGTCGTTTTTGACGCTTAGGCGTTGTGTTCTGAGCCATAACATTTGTGTTGGTCGTTTTTGACGCTTAGGCGTTGTGGTCTGAGCCATGCATTTCCTGTGGGTTGTGTTTGACGCTTAGGCGTTGTGTTCTGAGCCATACCAATCTATTTCCGTAGTTATCTCAACCACGTTTACGAGCGTGTACTCTAAGTTTTGGTCGAGAAAGAGCCGCTAAACAATGCTGGCCGCGAAATAGACGACAAATAATGCTTACCGCGAAATAGCCGCCAAATATGCAATCTCCTCCGGTCTAGTTAAGTTTAGCTTAGTTGAGTTCAGTTGAGTTATGTGCGATTTATGCGATGGCAAACTTCCTAGTGCTGCTTAGCCGTGCCCTACTCCGGAATCTCAGCGACAATTCGAAAAAACTCAGCGACAATTCGTAGTTAGTCGTTGAGGCCGACACCATGTCACTGGGAACTCACCGTGTGATACGAGGTTGTCCAATAATTCTTGTCCGAGAATTTCACCATTTTTAATTTCTTTCAACTTTATTGAAAAACAAGTCTAATCAACAATATAATCACCACAGTTATCCACAACAGTGGCCCATCGACTGGGCAGGTCGCCAATGCCCTTCGCCCAGAACTCCGGGGGCTGCGACTCGAAGAATTCCGCGATTTCGGATTTGAGGTTGTCGTAGTTGGTGAATTTTCTTCCGGCCAAATGGTGCTTCAGCGGGTGGTAGCCGGAGGGGTCGAGGTCCGGGGAATACGGCGGATGGGCAACCGTCTCCCAGCCAAGCGTCGCCAACTTCTGCTGGGTCTCCTTCGCCACGTGGGGGCTCGCGTTGTCGTGCAGCAGTGTACCGAGGCCCGTCGGGGACGCTATTCTCGGATGGCGGCGGCTAGTTTCTCGAGCTGATCGGTGTAGATGGAGGCGGTGACCGTCCTGCCTTGCGGGAGCAGCTCGAAGTACAGCATACCCTTGGTGTCCCACCAGCAGCAGAGCATGATCTTCAGCGGGTGCAGGTCGGCTTTCGGCGTCGTCGGCGGCTCTTCTCCGCGCGGGATCGAGACGGCACGGCGGGCGACGTTGTCGTAGAGGACCCAGCTCTCATCCCCAGTGACCAGGTCCTCGAGAAACTCCTTGCGATGCGGACGAAGGAGGAGGGACTGGCAGACGGCCACGCGGCTCTGCTTGTTGGCGTCCGTCAGACGGTGGGGGATCCAATGGGCCAGAGCTTTGTGGTAGCCGAGTAAGTTGAGTCGATTGTGGATGGTGGACTTGCTGCAGCCTAGCGTCGTCGCCAGTGCACGGGTGGTGGCTTCCGGCTTCTCCTTGATACAGCGACGGACTTCGTCATCATCCTCCGTAGAAGGCCTCCCGCTGTGCTCCCTGTCCTCGAGGCTCGTGTCGCGGCTCTCGAAACGGCTGAACCAGCGGCTGACTGTGAGTTGGGACACTGCATCCTCCTTGCACGCTCTGCAGATGTTGGCGACCGCGGTGCCCGTGTCGTTGCTTAGCAGCCACTCGTAGTACACGAACGTACGAATTCGACCTTGGTCCATTCTAGCTTGTACTGGTAGCTAGACGCGGCGACTGTGCCTTATATACCCCTAGCGTAGAACTTTGGAGAACCTTCTAGAAGGTTCTTACACTTGCCTGATATTATAATACTTCTAAGGAAAATTATAGAATTTTGGACATTTTCGGACAGGAATTATTGGACGGCCTGGTATATTGTCCATACTTGCTATAACTTTATATTTATGACGTACTGAAGAATTGTGAAAAATTAGGATTCATTACGCTAAGACGTTTGAAATGTAAAATCGGGGCAAGATGGAGTGCGATCTTGTCGAATATTCAAATCATTCATGCCGAATATTCGAATAAACCGAATATTTAGTTTTTTTGAAAATTCGAATATTCGAATAAACGAATATTCCACTTCTTTGAATATTCGGTTATTCGAATAACCCGAATAATCCACTTCTTTGAGTATTCGAATATTCGGATATTATTCGGATGAACGAATATTCGGGCAACACTCTAGGAGTAACTCTGCCGAAAATGGGCGCAACGGTCTGCTCAACCCTGCCAAAAACCAAACATTTGCAGCAAATGGCTTGAGCCTTTTGGACAGGTTCGAGGTAAAGCACACGTGTTAGGTATGGTGCGTAGTTTGTACCCACACACAAAACGCACGAATCGGGCTGAAATCATCCAACTCGCATTATATCGATCACATAAATAAACATTAAGACTATTACACTATCCTTATCAAAGCGGAAATCCGGTCCGCAATTGCGTACAGCCACTGTTGCAAAATGCAGCATGATGATAACCGTGCTGTGACCACCGAGTAACGACAAGATTATCCTTTGTCACAGCACGATAGTCATGGCGCTGCGTGCTGCAAGAACAGTTGTCCGCAACTGCGAAGACGAACCATTTGGTAGGCCTTTCTTCAGTAGTTTTTCTAACTCACAGCCAGCTCTACTCACAGAGAAATGGTGCCCGACACCCTTCCTAGCCGGGTTACGCACTAGTTTGAGACTGCTCCCTCTGTTGGTTGCCACACTCATTTTGATAAAAGCATTTAGCCCATGCCGCTATAGCCATATAAAATCCTATATATCATTTTCAATTTTTCTGCCAATTCAATAGCTTTATTTTCAATAAAGAAGCATACGGAATGTAGGTGATGAAGGTTAATTACGACAGCGTGCGTTTGCAGGCAAACAGAACAACAACGGTAGAAAGAATATTAAAACACTCATAATTTTAAAGCACTATGTACGTGAAGCTCCAGCAAAACTTTCGGCCACCCATCACCAGGAGGTCAAACCTTTTTCTTCTACACGCCAGCGTTTCCAGTTTTAGCCTTGTATTCCTAGCATCACTACAGGGCACATTTTTATAACTGAATCCCATGAATCTAATCATCACCTTGCGTGTAAAACTGTTCCGAAATTTGGATCTAGAGTCGTCGCAAAATTGTTCGTTTCTCGGAGTGCTACGGTTGCAAATGTTTGCACCGCAGTTGTTCCATTTTTTTTTGATTCAGCTCGAATTTTGCCTTTGAGGGTTTTCTTCTCAAAGTATTGGTGGGAAATCTTTTCCCTTTTTTTAAGGCAGTGTTCACGATAAATTTAACTTCCGGTATCTCCACGGTTTACGAAAGGTCTGGTGCGCTATATAGCAAAACATGCTTAAAAAGTACACGAAAGACGCGTTTTTGAGCCAAAATAGGACCTCCCTTGTTTACGTTGATTTTCGAGCGTGGAGGAATTGACCGCTAAAAGGATGATACCTACCAGTGCAATGAAGCGATCTACCCACTTATCAGCACTTCCTTGGCTTGATCATTCCTGTAATCTGAGTCTTCATTTGTTCATTTCGAGGGAGCCTAGAATTCTTCTCGCCCATCATTTCACTGTGGAAAGTCAACGAGGATGATCATCCTGAATTTTGCCTTTAAAGATTCACTGTATGTTCTTATCGTAACCTGCAGTGACCCTCCAAATTTCGTTAAACGAACATCGCATTCTGGTTCAGCACCTCATGTTATCCCCTAGGATGCAAATATGTGTGGAAAATTCGAAAAAAAAATAGACTAGCAAGAGTGATAGTTGAAACCCTTTCAAGTTATTAGATAGGACAATATGTAGCTGATGAGATCGATATTCTAAATTTAGTAACGATCCTCCAACAAAACTTGAGAGTGGCCACACTCATCGTCAATCGGGAAGATTTGACCGTGCCTGCAGATAAATACGGAGGCATCATCCACACTGTTCATGTTCTATAGACGCGAAGAAATTTCGTAGAAACCTCGCTAAGGCCCCCGTCATAGTTGGTAGATCTACTGAGTCCCACCGGGTCGATACGCACCGAATTCGTGGGAGACGGGTGCAAAAAATCGACCCACTGAGTCCGACTGCGACGGTCTGGTGCCCACCGCAATCCCCCCGGTCGATACTGATGGTTCTCATGCGTACAAGGGCGGGGCCAATGCACCGACTGAGTCCCACTGAGTCCCGCCGCGTCCCAACCGAAATCATCCTCGCCCCACCCGGTCGATATAGGAGTTTCTCACGTGATTTGGGTGCATTTTCTTTGGCCGACTGCGACCTGCCGAGCCTCTCGTCGTCTGCGCTCTGCCCCACATTCTGCTGCCGCTGACTATCGATTGCGTGTTTCACAGAGGAACTGGGTGGCGCTGGGGGCAACCGGACTCAGTCGGTTGCAGACGGTCGAGGTTCATTTTTCCGCCCCGGACTCATTCGGACTCAGTGGGACTCAGCAGGTTTTTCGACGAAGTCTGACGGGGGCCTTAGGCCGTGCCTCCGACACTGAGAGAGTTCATCTACTGGACTTATCCTGAGGATCTACTATTATCAGCTGTAGATGAACGGAATTCTCCTGAGGTGCGTTCCAAGAACTTTCCGCGACGCTGTGGGAGGAAAAACGGCCTTCCCATGGACAACTTTGCTTTCCATGGATGCGAATTATGACTGAAAATTGCTCCCACGTGGCCGTGGCTACGTTTCCATGGACGCGTTTCGCCATGGAAATGTTCTTGGAAAGCACCCCTGTAGATGACCGAAACTTAAAATGTTTTTACAGGTACACTAGCACTGGAAGATCGACCATCGACCAAGTGTTCGTCGTCAGAAGAGTAATTGAATCGTGGCAGCGGTATTCAAAGCCATTACAGCTTGCTTTTTTGGACTTTGAAGCCGCGTTCGACTCTCCTCATCCTGATCGACTGCTCAATGCTCTGCGAGCAGATGGAGTCTCGGAAAAGTATGTTCGGTTAATCGAGGACATGAACAAAGGAACAACAGCAGCAGTTCGTACACCTGTCGGATTTACGTCAGCTTTTGAGGTGAAAACAGGAGTAAGGCGAGGAGCCGTTGCAGGACCTTTCCTTTTCAACTTCGCCTTTGATAAAACATGCGTAGAGTTGCAGAACAGTTTCCTGCGGATGTGATCCTAACACCATCAGGACGCTACCTTGTCGACCTGGAGTACGCCGACGACATTGTTATTCGCTGAAAACAACGCAAAACTACAAAGGAGTGTTGACCTCGTTTCGAAGTATGCCGCAGCCTATGGACTTCGTCTTCGTCCCGACAAATGCAAGCAGATGTGGGTCTCTCAGAGGCCTTCCACGGGAGTTTGTGTGGACGGACAACGTATCGAACTGGTGGACGATTTCTGTTATTTGGGCTGTTTGCTGAAGAACGATGGTAGTTATGCAGCGGATATTCAACAACGATGTGCGAAAGCTACGTCTGCATTTAATTCTCTAACCAAGTGTTTGTGGTCTACCACCATTGCGAAGGAAGTCAAGTTGCACGTCTACCTATCCGCTATTCGCCCTATCATGATGTACGGATCGGAGACGTGGGCAGCACTGAAGACGCAGATAGAAAGGTTGGATTGCACGGAGAGGAAGCTTTTTAGGCGTTTGCTTGGATATTTCTGGCCGCGTGTATGCCATAACGAAGACCTTTATAAGGAAATCGACGCAGTACATCAACGCTTGACACGAGGGAGGTGCCAGCATCTCCTAACGCCATCTCAAGCAGCAATGGAAAGTCGACTTCGACTGCTCAGGCATATACTAAGAAGAACGCCGGATCGTCTCGTACAACACGCTTTTAGAATGCTTCCAAATCCTGTCTGGAAACGGCCACCTGGGCGTAGGCGAAAGTTCTGGACGGATGTGGTTAAAGAGGATTTGGAGTCACTCGGCATCGAAAGACAGTTCAGGCGCGATGTTTCGTTTCGCAGGAAATGGAATAGTGACAGCTGGATGGAATGTGTTCAAATTGTGGCTGAAGACCGTATAAAATGGACACGGCTGACTACTTGGACGGCACACTTCGGTGAAGATGCGGAATGACCGCTTCAGGCGAAAGCGAACCGATTATGTCAAGTAAGTCACACTAGCACTGTAGTTGAACAGAACTCGATTTTGGAGCGAATTTCAAATTCCGGTGTACGCCGTAACCTAACGTGTTTTTGCAGGGATACACAGTTTCCGGGTCCACAGAGGGGCCCCGGGGACATGCTACTGGGGTAACCCGCTTTGGGGTCCCCAGGCCTACTGCCACGGTCTGCAGTGGGGTGCACCCAACTACCCAACCGTGGGGAGGTGCCCCCCCCAAGCCGTGACAAAATTCTGAATCTCATTGGTCAACGCTGGCAGTGAGACGGTTAATTCCCTTCAGCCTACGAAACCAGTGTCCAAACTGAGTTTTTAGGGGTGACAGAAGGTCCTCCATCGAATGGATCCAATTTTACAATCGCTTATTAACTTTTGCGAAAAATCAATAAAATAGATAATTTCAAAAAATCGATAGAAATCTACAGCGGTGATTTCTGAGGATAGAGGATTCTCTAAAGCTGATAACTGTCAAGTCTGACCACTGATTTTCATCAAAAAACTGAAATACCGTGGCACTGCTAGCGTTGGCCGATGAGATTAAGACGTTTGTCAAGCCGTGGAGAGCCCCCTCCCCTTGGCGACAAAAATTATCCTCTGGTATCTGGTGGATCTTCTGGGGTGCGTTCCAAGAACATTCCCATGGCAAAACGCGTCCATGGAAACGAAGCCACGGCCACGTGGGAGCAATTTTCAGTTATAATTAGCATCCCTGGAAAGCAAAGTTGTCCATGGGAAGGTTGTTTTTCCTCCCACAGCGTCGTGGGAGGAAAAACAACCTCCCCATGGAGGAAAATGCTTTCCATGGATGCGAATTATAACTGTGAATTGCTCCCACGTGGCCGTGGTTACGTGTCCATGGACGCGTTTTGCCATGGGAATGTTCTTGGAACGCACCCCAGAAGATCCACCGGATACCGGAGGATAATTTTTGTCGCCAAGGGGAGTGGGCTCCTCACGGCTCGGGGGGGGGGTGGTACCCAACTGTGAGGCCATCTCCCCACGGTCCACGGTGGGGTGCACCCCACTGCGAACCGTGGTGGTGGAGTGACCCATCCCTCTGGGCCTCGGGGTCCCCTGTGTGATCCCGAAAACAGTGCATCCCTGGAAAAACACGTTAGGTTACCGCCTACCCCGGAATTTGAAATTCCCTCCAAAATCGAGTTCTGTTCATCTGCTGTGCTAGTATACCTGTAAAAACATGTTAGGTTTCGGTCATCTACAGGAGAATTCCGTTCATCTACAGCTGATAACAGTAGTTCCTCCGGATAAGTCCAGTACTCTCTCAGTGTCGGAGCGCGCTGGGAGAGGTCATCGACTGGACTTATCCGGAGGATCTAGTCTTGGGTGCGTTCCAAGAACGTTCCCACGACACCGTGGGAGGAAAAACAACCTTCCCATGGACAACTTTGCTTTCCATGGATGCGAATTATAACTGAAAATTACTCCCACGTGGCCGTGGCTTCGTTTCCAAGGACGCGCGGGAATCTAACATGTTTTTACACATCCAAATGGCCTCAAAACAAGTGTTCTAAAAGCTTGAAAATGTTGAAATTCTTCAAAAATTCGAAATTGGCAAAATTCCAGCAGGTGAATTGGCGCAAAAGTTAGCGCTAGCGCGTGCTTTTCGCCAGACAATTTTTCTAGCGGGGTCTAGTACTTCCAATGATGCCCATTATTCGTCCCAGCCTACTGCGCGCCGCGACTGCGTCGCGTGTCGACACATCTCAGTGGGGCGCGACAGCAGCTCCCCACATCTGACTCGAGGAGCCTTGAATCATGGGTGTGAACCTGGATGTTAGACTTCCGACCCAAGCATTTCCAGCAAACGAATTGGGGTCAAACAGAAAATAGACATTTTTGTTATGCCAGTCTGGATTTGTTTCATTTTATGTACTGTGCTTATATGGGCCAAATTCCGGTCCGCAATTGCGTCTCGACACGCTTTGCGGCCGCACGCTCCCGAGTCAGAAGAGCTTCCAGCTCCGCAGCCGCCGATCTGCTGACTCTAGGTGGGTTTTGGAAACTGGAAACTAAAGAAAATCGGAGAAAATCGTATAGAAAAGCCACACCGAGTTGGCTTTGGCGCTGGAAACCCAACTGAATCGAGTGCGTGCGGCCGCAAAGCGTGTCGAGACGCGATTGCGGACCGGAATTTGGCCCAGATAAGCACAGTAGCACCGACGATGGTTTCACAAATGTATCCGGATCCTGAAAACACATTTCGGTTACCAGAACACTGGAGCCATGTCTCAATTGGGCGAGAGCTCGATTAGCTGTGCCCTTCTGCACAGTATATAAGACTCCTTTGTACTCATATGCAAGTCCTTTTGTCCATGAACCATTGAATATCATTTCTATGTTCGACTTATACATCAGTCTATTCTTCTCAAGCTTATGTTTGCCATGTATAAATTAGGGTATTCGATACAAAAAAGCTTAAATATGGCTCGAATCGTTGTGGAGGCTTATGCCATGCAGAACCTTTTGAAGGAACCCACTAGGAAATGACAACATTGTACTGGTCAGCAACGCTGTTTCCAACAAAATTAATGGCAGTTTTTATTCTTCCGATGACATTTTCAAATCTATCTTCGAAACTGCTGGAGACTTCTCTGAACCGGATCATAGGGGTTCTCTCAGTTGAGCGCTAAAGTAAGGGTGCACCAAGAGAAACAATTTTTCTGAATACCCTAAAGATAGCATGATGCCCAACTGAAGAAACCAGCCACACCTCATTATATTGGAAGTTCAGTGACGGGCATGACTTCCGTTTGAAACGGCGTTTTACCCAGGTGAGCTTACTCAGTCAGTTGAGCTCCGAGTTTGGCTTCACTTTTTGTTCCGCGTTTCGGTATAAAGACTCAAAAGAATTCACTTATTTTCGGACAATCTGATCCGATCTTTACTTGCTGATTTTTAAAGAAACATAGTATATCTTGGTAGTTGAATACGACACATAACGCGGTCCTTCCTAACAATCAAAAGCTAAAAGTTTGTCTTCAGCTCCTTGATGAACCTTCTATGGCAGGGTCGGCCAAATTTGAATAATCGAATACGATGGGCCTATCGAAGCCCACTATTTTTTTTTGAAAATCAAAGAACGGAATTTTTATTAGTGTTAAACATACCAAATAACCCATTACATGTTCGGTCGAAAGTAATATTGCGACCACTAGAATTCAAGATGTGAAATATTCTGAATTCCTCCAAAACATAACGGAGCAGAACATTCCGAGTGTTACTTGCAGGAAGTATTGTTTCGAAATTCTGGACATAACCTCCTGATCATCGGTTAAATGGTGTTTGCTCCAAATATTTGAAATTTCCTCATTTTCGTATTTTCAAGCGGCAATTATGTGTATTGAGCCATCTATTTGTTAATTACATACTGCGGATTGTATTCTATGGCAGTATTTCTTCGTTTATCGTTACCTCGTGAACAAAGAGACCGGCTTATTTGAATACTTAGTTGTTCACGTGCGCGACCCAATGAGAAATGGTGCGCGCGACGAGTTAATCGCCGCGTTCGGCATGTCTTGCCGCGCGCGCGGCAGTTTCCGCCGCGCAGTAAGCTGGGACGGATAATCAGGATCACTTCCAATTCGTATTTTTGCACCTTTTCTTTCTCATGGGGGCTATAAGTTCCTCGTTTTTGTTATCCAGCATATTACCGCGTGAATCTTTGTACGTTCCAGCCTAGACTTCTGTTCATTTCTGTTTTCTAATATTTTTCTAATTATGTTTTCGTTCGCAACCACATTATCTTCTTTGTTTCCATTCATTCTGTTTCCAGTTTCAAACGACTCTTATCGGTAAGTGATTCGTTTTTCACCAGTTCCTGTGTTTCCTACATTTTTAGCATTGCTTCCTCGTTATTTCCGTTCAACAGCAGGAACATTTGCTTATTTGTATGCTTTGATAGCGAATTTATAGGCCATTTGCAATTTTTTCCCGTTATTATGCAATGACTCTGCGAACTCTAAATACGAAAGTGAAATAAGGTGGATTTAGGGTGTAGCTGCCTGAATAAGCTGCAGAAAATGTTTCCATAGCGGTATTTTCGGAATTACATGTAAATGAATTACCGCGAATGCAGTGCCAAACAGTAGAGTGGTTTCTTGATTCGCCCTATTTCCGCATTTTCTTCGTACTACATATGTTTCAAGTGAAACTTTGCGCTTGTGGTTTAATCGAATCGTCAACAATGTATTCGATTTGAGGTTTCTGCCAATCTGGGAATTATAAACAGGGTTTGGCGCGGAGTGTGGAGCTCCACAGGGGATGTCTGAGCTGCTAAGGAGTGAGGGGCGAGCAGGGTTGCCACCAGGCACAACATGTCGTAAAATTTAGAAAATGTCAGTCTTCAAATCACTTGGTAAGCTAAAATGAGGTATTATAAGTCGCCTAGGGTTATTCAGTAGGCTGAATACAAATTTGGCGTCCATTTGTCGAGGGGGGGTCGTTTGATTTGATTTATTACACGGTAGCACCGTGTCAAAGACAACAACAAAAAAAAAGAAAGAAATACCCAACGGCAATTAAGAGACTAAAGGCACCAAAATTAGTTGAACAGCAATAATAAAGCAAATGGATCAACTGACTATTAGGCGTACACCGGCATCACGAAGAAAGGAGATCTTACAAACATAACTCCTAGGACAACAGATAACACTCAAGTGTCTTTTTGAATTCATTGAGTTTCCCCACTACCAAACCTGATCGAAGTAGTTTATTGAATTCAGGCCCCGCCCTATTGACAAAGAAGTGCTGTCGTACATTCCGCCTGGCCCCAACGAGGCCCAATTTCACCGGTGTTCCCCTAGTGGTTGATGGTCTAAGGTTGAACAGCCGGCTAGCCTTGATACCAGCACTCCCATGAATGATCTTATACATCATTGCTGAAATTTGGACAGTAGGTGTTTTCTGGACCCCTTCACTTATATCCAGAAGGAAATCTTCAGAAATTTTGTTTCAAAGATTCTATAAACTATTTTATAAATTCCTACGTGATCACAAGGCCTAGGCAAAACCAAACCTCTCCAGCCGCTTCGCGGCTGGAGCGATTATCATATCAAACCTTCTTCTCCTGTGCTCTAGAGTGGTTAGGCCCAATTTAGCGTTCCTGGTGACCTGACACACATCACGATTAGTCTGAAACCACGATGTCCTGAAGAAAACTCTACGTGTAAAGGTATTTTGAACTTTCTCCAGCGCATCGATGGATCCTTTTTTGTATGGATTAAAGACTACCGTTTAAAAGAATTCCAAAGTTTTGGTGAACAGGGGTGTCGTACCTCCTCCGAAAATTGGCGCCACGGCCTGATCAACCCTGGAGAGGGTGGGCTGAGCTCCTTCCGGGAGACCTGGTGGACCATTTTGAATGGTGTATGCACTGCTTAGGTATCAAGTACTCCGTCAAGAAAACTCTCGCCCGTGATGGTGTTTACTGTTAATGTCTTCTTTTTAATTAAACTGCCTGCTCAGTGAGCAGTGCTCACCAAACCCCTGCAAGTACGGTTGTTGTTGTTGTTGTTGTTGCCCATCATCCACCATACACACTGATCCTGGATCCAATTTCCGGCATATTGACGACGTCATCGAAGCAACATTGCTGGTATCCTCTTCTTTGGAGGATCCTTGAGTGGGGCATTTTTCCACCCTCTTTTAATTTTTTTATTTAATCTTTTTTAGAATTTTTTATATTTTTTATTTTCTTTTTTTATTTTCTTTTTATTTTTAATTCGTTTTTCTTTTTTACATTTCAAATACAGTACTGCATAATTAAAGTGACAGGAAATGGGCTACTTCCACTGGTTTGAGCCAGAGATCTTCTATTGTGAGGTGCGTTGGCCTTCCAGAGCAAGAGAACATGTAAGGTACTGTGTGTTCCTCAAGCCCGCAGTCTGGACAAAGTGGATTATCTGCTGCTCCTATCTTATGGAGATACCATTGCGGTTTCGAATAGAAACCGCTCCGGAGCTGAGATAGCGCTGCCCGACTTGGTCTTGGCAAAGTCTCCTCCTCCTTAGCAATCTTCGGCGGCGGTCCACTTAGCAAGGGGGAGTTCATAGTAACCAGGAACTCCTTAACAAACTCTTTGTGCACTTTTTTGCGAATGCTTTCCGCGTTTCCTGGCCTGACCAATATTGGCTTGATCGTTCTGACATGCTTTCTGATCTGTCTTGGTGGTTCCGATTTCTTCATCATGTCGTGTGAGGGATGTTCTGGATCAAGTGCCGCAACCGTTCGATATTGAAGCGTCAACATCTCGTTATGAGCTTTGACTGGCATGATTCCCGTCTCATTGCTGAGGTGGGTAGTGCCAGCCATCGCCAGGCTTCCCGTCGCGGTCCTCAAGGCTGCATTTTGACACGCTTGTAACCGACCCCAGTGAGTCGACGCAATGAGCGGGCTCCAGGCTGGAGCAGCGTAGGACATCACGGATTGTCCGGTGGCGCGGTAGGTCAGTGTGAGCAGCTCTTTGCTTTGTCCCCAGTTTCTTCCTGCCAACGCTTCCAAGAGATTCGCTCTTTTAGCCGTCTTCTTGCGAACATCTTCCGCATGTAGTCGACCCGTCATCATTGTGTCGAAATGGTAGCCGAGAATTGTCGGATTTCTTTCGTGTGTGATCTGGATCCCATTTATGAACACTTTCGGTACATATCTCGCTTGAGCAGAATGTGTTGTTAGAAGAGAGACAAAAGGTCTTCTGCAACGACACTTGAAGATGTAGATCTTCCAGAGCCTTTGTTAGCTTCGGGAGATATTCGTTCAGACGCTTTTCGCAAGTTTCAATATCTGGATGTGACGCCACCAGTGTTAGGTCATCCGCATATCCGACTAGACGTGTTTGTGGAGGGGGTGTCGGGAGATCTGCTATGTAGAATGAGAACAGGAGCGGAGATAGAACTGCACCTTGCGGTACCCCGGAGCGCACCAATCTTACTTCCGACATCTGGCCTCTAAACTCTGTCCGTATTGTTCTGCCTTTCAGGTAGCTCGAAATCCATCGGGCTAAACCTCTCGGTAGGGATGACTCGGCAAGCTTTTGACAAAGGATGGAGATAACCACAGTGTCATATGCTTTCTTCAAGTCGAGTGCAACCATAATTGAGCGGCTAGGCGGTCTCTTCTCATTTAACCCATCCGTGATGAATCCGGTCAATTCGACCAACGCTGAGGTTGTGGAGAAACCTTTCCGAAAACCATTCTGCCATCCAGGGATTTGCAGGTGCGTCTCCAGTGTAGGAAGAATGGTTCTTTCAAAAGTGCGTGCCATAGATGAAATGATCGAAATGGGCCTGTAGCTGTTCAGATCTTCTGCAGGTTTACCAGGCTTCAGGAGTGGGAAAATTCTCGCTTCCTTCCAAGACGCCGGGATCAGTCCAGTTGACAGGGTTCTGTTGAAAAGAGCTCTAAGGCACTCCCGAAAAATTGGTCCTGAATGCTTGAGCATTACAGGGGCCACACCACTTGTATCCAACGCTTTAGACGGCTTGCATTTCTTCAAGGCAGCGTCGATGAGGGCTGTCGAAATGATGGGAACGTCTTCTCTCGGAAAGTTTTTGATCCATCGGAAGGTCCTTCGTGACGACTTCATGCTTTTATGAGGGCATGGCGAACTGAACTGCTTGCATACAAGGTTTGCCGCATTCTTGTTTTTCAACGGTTCGCCTTTATGCAAAATTTGGATGGGATTGGGTTTCACTGAACGGCCATCCAGAGCCTTCATGGTCGCCCATAGCTTCGAAGAGTTTGTACGATGATCTATGCCTTCCACGAAAGTTCTCCATGTCTGCTGTCGGTCCTTCCTCACTTCATCAGCGATTTCTCTGTTCAGCTCAGGGATTCTGGTGTTGGTCGGGTCCGTTCTTCTGATCGAGTCTCTTTCACATATAAGGTCCTTAGCGGAGTCCTACAGTCCCGGCACAAAAGCCTTACGTCTGCCCTTAGGGATAGATTGTGACGTTGCTGTCCTTACGGCCGATGCGAGAAATCGATCCATTTCCGGTGGAGTGGCCCGGAAGTCGAAATCCGCCGATTGTTGTTCCAGCACTGACAGAAATTTGGGCCAATCCGCCTTTTTGAAGTTCACGAAAGTGTTCCTCGGTGACGAAGATATAAGGGCCTCGCTTCTGAACTCCATCAGGATAGGAAGATGGTCACTTGCGCCTGTGTTAACAGTGTCTCAAACTGCTGACGATGCTAGGTCCTGTGAGCACAGCGAGAGGTCCGGTGACGAGGGTCTTCCATACCTCGGCTTCCTAGTAGGGTGATGGGCATCATTGAGAATCACAAAATTCGACTGCGCTATCTCCTCCTCGAGGTCCTGTCCACGTTGGTCCTCTTCACCCTCTGACCATAGAGGATCTGTGCGCATTGAGATCTCCCATGACGATTGAGGGTTTCCCGCATGTCAGGAATTCGGCGATAGACAGCTCGTATGCGGGTGGGCATGAGCACCTAGGCGCAGAGTAGAGATTGTGAATGTGCACAGATCCAGCCTTCGTTTCCACAGCTAAGGAGATGCATTCCGTCGTACCATCTCTGGTTCCTGGATATAATCACACTGCACTGTAAGTTGTTTCTGACCAGAAAGGCCACACCTCCTCCGGAACTCGTTCGGTCATTTCTCAGGCATGTGTAGCCTCGAACCAACGGTGGTCCTTGATTGGGATCCAGTTTAGTCTCTTGAAGTCCCACAATGTCAGCTCCCATGCGGTGTGCGAGAGCTTCTAGTTCCGCTGATTTGTTGCGAAAACCATTTATATTCCACTGGATCATCTTTAGAGAGTCGGGACTTGAGCGCAGAGGTTGATATGTCGGTACGGAGACGCAGTTAGGGCACACGTATGAGCTGTCCGCATCCTTGAAGGACTTGAGACCGGAGCATTTCTTCACATGAGTCCATTTCCTGCATTCGCTACATTGAACGCTCCCTGCAGCGGCTGAGGTCCCACACTGGGTGCAGGGCCATCGAAACCGGCGAGGGGTCCAGGGTTTGCTTCGATTCCGGCACGGATGAGTAGACAACGGATCAGCAGCGCCGGTTTATGCTGACCCGCAACCGAAAAAATTGGCTCCAGAACTCGTGAGAAGTGAATTCTGGGAGGTATAGTTGAGGATCTTTGACTTCGGAGGATGGCGGCCATTGTAGATGACTTCTTCTTCCGCGTACGCTCTTGCCAAACGAGTAGGCGATCCTCCATAAGAGCTGCAAGTACGGTCGACGCGAATCGATGTGTGCCGTGTAACTTACCCGGAGCCGAGGTTCCTTTTGATAGGAGGGGGGGGGATGGGGATGAAGGTCGGAGCAAAATCGTTAAATATTACATCCAGCTTTGAACATTGAATACGGCCTCTTCCTCTGATTGCCATCAACTTTTGAGTAGGAGTGTGCAGTTGTTGTGATGTTCTTGAGGCCAGACTGCTAGTGCAACCGTTTCTCAGCTCTGGTCAATGCTCATGAAATCGCCTCGTTCAGCAATCTCTGTCCGTCCACAGCCGTTAATATGCATGGTGCATAGTGTGTCATTTATGCTTTTGTCGCCGAGAAGTGCGGCAAAATTATACTTAGGATATTGATCGTGCTGCGCCGCGTTCATGGTGAGGCATGACGTCATGATGGGTCCTTGAGAGGTGACCATCTCCTTTCTTTTCAGCTTCTAAGTTCGTGTGCCCCTATCTCTCCACTTAGGAAGTTGAGACGCCTCCGAGCAGGTCGTGACTGTTGCTATCAAACAGCTTGAAAGTTCAACGAAATCTGCTGATTCAGTGAATAAGTTACCGTTACAATTTTTCGAACTTCTGAATACGAATTATAATTGCGCAGTGGGGGTAGAGGGACAGCTCCTCCTACACGTCCCGCCGCCGAAAGCTGTGGACCTCGTGTGATGATCAAAGCGTGAGCCTAACCCTGGCCACGTTATGATTACAATAAGTGCCGTTTATTCAGCGACCGCTAAGGGGCACAGCGAAGTGTTGTCTAGCATGTTCAGCCTCATCAATCATACTTCGCGGCACAATAGATATTATAGGATTTCGCTTTGCCGCGTCGCCCCGCGACAGCATGAACGACGCTATGGAAATGTGCTGCGCCGCATCGCTCGGCAACGAAAGTGTAAACGACGCCTAATTCGCGAAACAGCTGTGATGTTGTATCACAGAGATGTTTTAGCCTTTTTGAAGATGATAGAAGGGAAAGGGTCGCTTTGCTCCTTCATTGCCGATGGAAAGGGCCAAGCTGGTTTGTTTCACGTCACAACAAATGGTGACTGGGGTGGGATCGTAGGAATCCTGGCCAGAAAAGAGGTTGTTCTTAGCAGCTGGTAAAAGTTTCTATTATTTGTTGTCCCTGAGCTCGTGGGTCTACCGATGTTCGACTCTTTTGGCTTACCCATTCAAGGACTCGGACAATGCACTTTTGGCAGGTTCACGTTGTCCACGTTCCAAAAGGCAATGAGTTTGGAAGGAAATAGTGTGTTGACGCGGAATAGTTTGCCGGTTGGGTGTTCGCTGTGTTGTGCTCACTTAGGCTCCGTAGATAGCTAACGGCGAGCGTCAAGCGACGCTAGGGGTTTGTTTCTTCATTATTTGTTATTGATTCCACTCCACAACGACCACTGTAGCCGGCTTGTCGCTAATGGGGCATCGCAACAGTAGCGGCTGTTCATATTAAAATCAATACCATCGTTAACCCCGTGCCGTCCTCAGACACTCTACATGTGTCAGCATTTGAGCGCAGCGTCTCGGCGACCTGACGCTAGCTATGGACGCAGACTTAACAATGCTAATGTCTCACGTAAGCTACATTTACAGTAAAAAGCCCGACGTATGCTTTTATTCCGGTTGTTATGGTCATAACATCGCGCACCTGTTCATTCTGAAGAGACCTACAATGCAGCTCTTATGGAGGATCGCCTACTCGTTGGCAAGAGCGTACGCGGAAGAAGAAGTCGTCTACAACTGCCGTCATCCTTCCGAAGTCAAAGGTCCTCAACTATACCTTCCAGAATTCAGACCTACAATGCTGACTTATTTGACTTAGAGGCATATCCAACGCTGGTCGCCCAGTTCTTGAACCTATGGGGGTCTACAGAGTTGCAGCGACCGATAGTGGTCGCCGAGCGTCAGACTTAGCGCGGCGACAAGAACGTTTTTTGCGGCTTGGGTTGCCGCTTGCTGGGAGTGACGCAGGGCTGTCGCGGCGTCAAACACTCTGCTGTCCCCCTCGTAGGCTTTTAGGCCTCTGCGAAGTCGAGCTGCAAAAATCGCGCCGCCGCGATGGACGGCAGAGAGCGGTTGCGCAGCTTCATGCCTGCCCTTTATTCCTAATCGTGGTGGCCCGACTTCCCCGTCAGTTTGTGCCTAAACCTTCACGCGACGTCGGTCATCGCCGTCCCTCAATGTTATCGATAATCACTCCTTCAGCGCTGCTAGTTGCTTCGAGCGACGCCGCGACTCCAACACTGCAGACATTGTATGGCTTACTTCACGTCTTGGTTGCAAAGGATAAGAGAAGAAGATATACAGATTGCGCGCTTCATACACAAATCCGCGGAGATGTTGGCGCATACACAGGTCCAACGAGCAGTTCCGCGTCGACTGTTTCACATTTGAATGTGAACACAGGTATGAAAGACGAGTGCGCACATATTACGGGAAGTGTGAGGCCGACCATTTCACAGACCCCCCTACCACTAGAGCGGAAGTGTTTAAGTAGTTTGTTGTTGCGAAATCGTTTCCAATCTTTCGATGCAGTGAAGTTACTCTTATTGTATTTCATTAATTTATAAAAAATTGTTCAATAGTTTTTAAAAGATCGAAAAATCGCTTGAAAACGAAAAAAAGAAAGTAAGACGAAGTATTGCTGCAGAAGTAATGAAATGGTGGTATTGAGGAAATCCCTTATCGAAAGATGCGAAACTGCCCATAACATTATCCCTTCTCGTGCTGTCGCCGGCCTGAAATGCATTTAGACCTGAAAAGGGAAATTGTAGCGGACGATGCCGCCGTTGCCACGAAGTACATTCTCATCAAGAGCATTTCTAAAAATGTTTAAGTCTATGTCTGCAGCTGCTACGGATATTTTCGATTCAGGTTACATAGCAGTTTTCTCAGTGGTGTTGGGACATTTACTAGGGATCAGATATAGATAGTAGGGTGTTCAGAAAAACGTTTCGTAATTGGCTCAACACTTTACTGGGGTCATTCGAGGTCTTGATTTAGAGACTGAATTCCATTTATCGATTTCTGAAGAACTTTGACAGTTTGGTACGAAGACGCCTACGGTGGCTTATTTTCGCAGGAAAAAACGCGAACTCTAATTATTTCTGAAACGCGTCGACAGACTCGTCTCCAAGATTTTCTGTAGATGTTAATCCGAGTTCTCTGAGATCTTTTTATTGATATCCAAAATAATAAGGTTGATGAGGCCAGTGGAACGATCTTAACTTTATCGTAACCTACACCGAGTAATTCCCAGAAAATAGTTAGGAGCCATGTCCGAAACATTTTCGAACACTTAAAGAACTGCCTGATGGGTCGTCGTTCTGCTTTTTTTTCTCGCTCAGGTGGGAAATCTCTTCGTACCGGTTCGGAGGTCTCCATTGCAAGTACAAACTCAGACTTCCAAACTTCCTCAGGTGTACACCTAATTGGATCATCTTCTATTAGAAATGACTTGGTTGACTAAAGGTGATTCTTTAATGGTCGACGTCACACAGTCACAGACGTTACACAGACAACATCGTTACTGATCAAGGTAGAATTTATAGATTGACGGTAAGGGGTGAAGGGTGCCACAGTGTTTCGGTCCACTTGCTGCTGCCTTTGTTAGGCTTCGCCTTAAAGGCATCTTACGCGTTGAAAACCGCTCACTGTTTTTCAAGTTTGATCAGTTGATTGGACCCGTCTGAGAACGTAGGCAGTATACTTGGGCAAAAGTGTAAAAATTTCCGAATATATTCGAAAATCAAGTTTTTCGAATTTAAAATTTTCGAATATATTCGAAAATCAAATTTATCGAATTTCAAATTTTCAAATAAATTCGAAAATCATTTTTTTCCGAATTTCGAATTTTCGAATATGTTCGAAAATCAAGTTTTTCGAATTTCAAATTTTGAATAAACTCGAAAATGGTATTTTTCGAATTTCGGATTTTCGAATCCACTCGAAGAACTGATTTTTCGAATTTCAGATTTTCGAGTATATTCGAAAATCAAAATTCTCGAATTTTCGAATAATTTTTTCTATTTTTTCAAATGAATTTTCTCGAATTCACAAATGATAGTATGATTTTAAAAATGGCGTTGATGTATTAATAGCCGGACGCCTCGCCCGCCCGCCCCGCGCGTGAGGCCCGCTCCGCCATGGTGGCGGCCGTAACAAATTTTTCGTCGTTTTCATTATTAATCTGTCTCCAATTTCATTATGTTTGATAATAATTAATTTTAGTGCTATCTTCTGCTACTATGATAGTGATCGCATGTACAGATTTTGCTTGCTCGGCAAAGTTAGGACCCATTTTAATTCGCTCCGCCATTGCGTAGCCGCTATAGTATTCATAGTCTCCACAAGCGCATCACGTGCGTTTAGCACAAGGCGCTTGGCTTCAGGTGAGACTTGACCACCACTGTCCCTTTCTGGGAAAGCGTCTTATCGCACCCAAGCGCCGAGACCAGCGCCGCTCTCAAGAACTACTACTCCAGGCAAGTTTGCTGCCGCCGAGCTTGCACGACTTCAGGTGGCAGGGGGCAGAGTTGAACACTCCATTTTGAAACCCTTAGGCCTCTTTCATAGTTTGCCGGCCGACGTAGGACGACTCGTTATCAAATTTGATAAGTCAAGATGGATAGGATAGGGTAGATGGATCTTCCACATTCGATAACGAGTCGTCCGACGTCGGTCGGGCAAGTGTGAAAAGGGCTTTACGCTCTTTTGCCGCCGCCGAAAATGCTCTCTTGGGCTACAATGAAGCCAATGTTTTGAAGATATGAAAAGGGCGTTGGGCCAATGGTATAGTTTTGCTACACGAGTTCGCGCCGCTCTGCACAGCAACAGCAACCGCCTCCCGCCCTTTAAATCTGTTGCTATCGCAGTGCGCTGCACAGTGACAGCGACAGTGGCAACGATAGGCATAGGTATATCTGCAGTATGTCAGCCCTCCACGACACGTCGCTACGACGGACCTGCGACAACTGTTCCTACGACGGCCAGTGCCAATGCTACGATGCTGGTCCCGCATTTGTGCTAAACGCCATGACTGTCGCTCATGGCAGCGACAATGTATACCATTGAGCTTAGGCGACGTTTATACTCCCCCCGCCGAGAGGCGCGGCGTAGTGCGATCCTCTAAGGTCTTTTATACATCCGCCGCCGAGCGGCGCGGCGAAGGGCAATCCTACAATATCGATCGTGCTGCGCCGCGTGATCAATATTAGAGGTCGTTTATACTCTATACGGTGCATCCAGTGCATTTCCGTAATATTGATCACGCGGCGCGGCACGATCGATATTGTAGGATTGCACTTCCCCGCGCCGCTCGGCGGCGGAAGAATAAACGACCCCTAATATCGATCGTGTCGAGCCGCGCAGAGCTGTGCGTAACTGAATTTTGTGATATTGTAAATCGTAAGTTTTCAAATTCCTCGTAATTCGCAAATCGTAATTCACAAGGCCTGAGCAAAACCAAATCTCTCCAGCCGCTAAGATCACTCCAAGCTAATCTTTTTAGAGTACTCATTGTAGATTAGTGAGTTCAATCGCTCCTGTCCGTATTTCAAGTCACTGTTTCGCTGGAGCGGGAGGTTTTGGGAGCTAGAACCCTGGTACGGTTTATATCTTCCTGACAGTCACATAATAATTGCGAAAACGAGAGAAAAACGGTTCGCATTGGCTAGCCGTTCAAACCAGCCTATCCCACCCATGGAGCACCTTGTACGGTGACGCAATATTTCACACGATCCAAGCGTGTGAGAACTCCAAATCGGGCGTGGGGTGAATAGGCCAAGATGGGGCTTTGATAGAGTGCACTTTCTAAGGTTGATCAGAAAAAAAAGAACTTCTAATGAAATGATGATTGTGCATTTCGATTATTCGAATTTCAAAATTCGAATATGCTCTTGAAAATATTCGAATTTCGAATATTTTCGATAGTCTATTTTTGAAATATTTGAATTTCGAATGCTATCCGAAAACCAAAATTTTCGAATTTTGAATTTTGAATGATTCGAAATTCGAAAAATCATTCGAATATTTTCCGAATAATATAATTCGGTCCGAAGTATAATAGGCAGGGTTTGATGGGTCATTAACGCTCCGTTGTGAACATATATGAGGTCGAATGTCGCAAATTCCGTCAGAAGAGGCCTGCATCAGACAGTCATCTTCCACAATTTGCTGTCAGCCAACTTGTAAGTAACTGATCAACAACTGATGAAGTACAAATGAGGGGAAGTTAATGAAATGTATTATACGAATACATGAAGAATATCTTTTCTACACATATTGGTTAGCCTTTCTTTCCCCAAAAATCACCTGGAAGAAACTTGAACTTCATTTGATCGGGAGATCACGGGTCAACACAGCGATTTCTTGCGATCGACTCTTCCTTTCTCAAAAGTCGATTGAAGAAATTTCGGACGGAAATTGCTGTTTTTGATGATTTTTTCGCCGTTTCTTCAAGGTAGATGTTAAATAGGGTGCAAGAGCTCTCATCATAAATAGAAATCTCGAAAACGAAATCCATCGCGAACGATGCCTTCAATTCGAAATTTTTGCACAGTGCGTATTAGTCAGGAGAATATTTGAGTCGAGCATAATCGATCCACTACAATTGGAAAGTTTCCCCATACAGGATGGAAGCTGAAGAGCGCTACTGAGCATGAGTAAACGTCGAGAAAAAACGAAGCGCGAAAAAAAAACTAACGTTTTTCAGAATGTCATAGACTTGGTAATCAATGATTTTCCGACACAAATCCTGGCCTCAGGATGGAAAAGAGCCATTGAAAAAAATTTCCTGGTGTGGGTGCTGCGTTCATATTACCCTTACCTACTTTTTCAGGTGTGGGCTCGAGGTTGGGAAAACATCAATACATAACCCACACCAGCAGAATTCTCTGGAAAAGCAATCTGCAGGGGCGCGGAAGATTTGAAACTGTAGGGTACAACGCTTAGTTTCTCAAAGACAGCAATTTCAAGACACTCTATTCTCTTCTTTAAAACACTTTGAAACGTAGTTTTTACCGGGTCTTGGATGTTTTTTTTTACGTAAACGCTTGTACCGCTTTCCGCCATAATTTTTACTGCCATCGGGATCGTACCAGCGGTCGCATGTGAACTATACTTGTTCCGAATCGAATAATCGGATGAGTATCCGACTGTTTCAGTCGGATAAAAAAGTCGACTTTTTATTCGAAAAGTCGAATATTCGAAAAAGTGCGATATCCGACTACAGTCGAAAAGTCGAATATTCGAAAAAGTGCGATATCCGACTACAGTCGAAAAGTCGAATATTCGAAAAAGTCCGATATCCGACTACAGTCGAAAAGTCGAATATTCGAAAAAGGGCGATATCCGACTACAGTCGAAAAGTCGAATATTCGAAAAAGTGCGATATCCGACTACAGTCGAAAAGTCGAATATTCGAAAGGGTTATATCCGACTGCAGTCGAAACGTCGGATATTCGAATAGTTCAAAATCCGAACATTGTCGCAAAGTCGGATCTTACAACTTCACTACAAAAAAACTGCTTGTCAATCACACTCCTCGAAAATAATTACGCTCATCCGGTAATCTGTACTTGATTTTAGTTATTATTTAAACACAATTTTTATTTATATTTGCTTTTGGAAGAAACTTTGTGGGTGTAGGTCAGATGGGAGCGTTTTTTTAAGAAACCTTATTGATGTTGCTGACAGACTTCTGCTATTTGTTGGACGACTACCGTGCGTGTCCAAACTATAGAGGCACCATACATATTTTCGTGCGACCGATGGATCGTTGTGGGCACCCTTCTGTGCGTCTGTCAAGTTTTCCTTTCGTATTCAAGAGCTCACAACTCTGCCCGTGGGTAGCAAAGTGCCTTCAAGGGAGCGGCCTGTTACGCTCTCTAATTCCGTAGTGCAGGAATTTTCGGGTCCTCGCGACGCTCGCTAAAGCCCGCATATACTGCATCAAAGGTGTAGGGGTGCAAGCTCTAAGCATACTCCACGCAAAAACAAAGGCGAAATTCTCTATTTTGATCTCGCTGTCGCTAAGCCCGTGAATTCTCGCCTTAATTGTTGCGAGAATTTATGGGCCAGTGTAGGGCAGGCTTGCGAGAGGTCGCAACGGGGGAGGTCGTAGAAATTCCGGTAATTTTTAAAAAAAAATGAAAATTAAAGGGGAGGGGGGAGTGGGCTCGTAAAAGTTTCGGAAAAACGGCGTTTAGCTCCCAACCACTTGGAAAGGTAGAATGAGGTAGGAGTAGTAAGTCGCGTAGTTAGTAAATGGTAGGTAAATGAATTTTTTCCCAATTTTATCCATGAAAAATAACCGTTGCGTCTGTAACCCCCGGGTTGTATCTATGGCTCAACGCCGGTCCCAACGAGGATTGGCTTAAAAAAGGAATAATTCTGCGAAGGTAGCGAGTTATGTGAACTTCAAGATGTCAAATTAAAGAGATTTAGTACTAATTATAGGGGCCACGGTTTTTGTCGTGAAATTTTTTTCATCCCAAGAAGGGGGGGGTCGTAAAAATTTTGGTCCACAGAGGGGTCGTAAAATTTTGGTCACCGGCCGCAACGGCCTGCTCAACCATGTTATGGGATTAGCGACAGCCTGTGTTGAACAGCGATCTCATCCCGCGTTGGCTACGCTGAACGCATGGATGCCGTTCGTAGTGCTGGTCCAGTCCTCTCGCGAATCGATTACTCGATACTCTGTGGCTGATCGTGGAGGGTGACCCCGAACCGCTCTTTGGAAGACCGTGCCAAGGATACTTTTGACCGCGGGGACGCTGCAGGCCGTGGGAAGAAACGGCAGTGCGGTCGATCGCAGCGGAGATCGCCCTATAGTACTGATCAGGACAGGGTGGATCGATCAAGGCGAGAATCTTCCACCCTTTTTCCCGCATTCTCGGCGAGAATTTCCTTAGTTCTTGAAGGTGACGTAGCTAAAATTCCACCAACTGGGGCTGATATGTCCGTAGTTTATGTAAATTCTCGCGATAAAATTAGACGAGATACCTTCAAAGCCCCGGGAATCTAATGTACTCGTGTGAGGCATTTCGCGACCCGTCGGCAGAGAGCAGATTCTCCCAGGAAGAATTATTTCTAGCAACTTTTTTGAAACTTCTATGTTTTTACGTTTTTTCCCAAATTGTAGAGGCTCTTTTCTCCACGGTAGAAGAACTCTGAATATGTGACATTTCATAGGAAATGAAAATGTGATAGGCTCTCTACCGCAATAATCAACTTCAAAAACAAGGTTAGGTATAGAATCAACCTAATTTCTTTACAAGAAAATCGGACAGCTCTGAGGCCCCCGTCATAGTCGGTGGATCTACTGAGTCCCACCGGGTCGATACGCATCGAATTCGTGGAAGACGGGTGCAAAAAAATCAACCCACTGAGTCCGACTGCGACCGTCTGATGCCCACCGCAATCCCCCCGGTCGATACTGATATTTCTCATGCGTACAAGGGCGGGGTCAATGCACCGACTGAGTCCCACTGAGTCCCACCGAAATCATCCTCACCCCACCCGGTCGATATAGGTGTTTTTCACGTGATTTGGGTGCATTTTTTTCGGCCGACTGCGACCTACCGAGTCCCGCCGCATCTCGACTCTCGCCGTCTGCGCTCTGCCCCACGTACTGCTGATACGGAAATCAGATTCAGACATGTTGAAAACAAGAAAGATCAGCCACCAAATACGTTCCGATTCACAGCTGAAGTGATAATCGTCACTATCAATTGCGTGTTTCACAGAGGAGTTGGTTGGCGCTGGGGGCAACCGGACTCAGTGGGACTCAGCAGGTTTTTCCACCCCGGACTCATTCGGACTCAGTCGGATTCAGCAGGTTTTTCGACGAAGTCTGACCGGGGCCTCACTGATCGGCGAACGTAAGGTGCGTCCGAATGAGATTGGCGGCCCATGCGGCCGGCGTGCTTGGCAGGCGGCCGTCGCGTTTGCCGCTCTCGGACGGGCATGCGAAAAGTCCCCACCGCCATCGACTACGAACGGGGCCGGCACCGGCTGGCAGCAAGCACTGCGCCGATCAATCTGCTCTGCAGACGGTGGGAGAGGGGACGGCCGTCCTTGAAATCCCACACTCGCCCGAGGGCGGCACATGCGACGGCCGCCTGCCAAGCATGCCGGCCGCGTGGGCCGGCATTACCATTTGGGCACACTTTATTCATTGCGAAGTGCCTTTTTCACATCTAAATGGAAGAATATAGCACGCTAGCAGCATATAGCTACGGAAACTCCGCCAGATATAAGCTCTTACCACGAAACCTGTGGCAAATACTATAAGGCACGCCCAAACATCCACCAAGCAGCCATACTCAGGCATGGGAGCGGTTATTCCGCGGGGGAATGTCGGTTGCCCCTCCATGGTCATCCAGCGTGTAACCGATACTGTTCCTCCGTACAACCGCGCAGACTCATGGGCGGTTACTCGGCGGGGAACGTCGGTTGATCGGCTGGGGTATCTGCTGGACAACCGATCTTCCACCGCCATTCAACCGATATCACACCGCGGTACAACCGAACCAGATTTCCGGTCACGCGCTTTCCAATACATCCTGGGTATTCCCGGGTCCGCAGAGGGGACCCAGGGGAAATCCCTATTGGCGTCCCCACAAAAGAGGTGATCCCACGGTCCACGGTGGGGTGCACCCTACTGCGGACCATGGGGAGATGACCCTACAGTTGGGTACCACCCCCCCCGAGCCCTGGGGAGCCCCCTCCCCTCGGCGACAAAAATTATCCTCCGGTATCCGGTGGATCTTCCGGAAGGTGACTCGAGGTCACCTTCCAGGTCCAGCTCCGAAAAGCTGACTGAGGCTCACGGTGAGATGAGGAGCCTTTTATACCCCTATCAATGTTAATACTTTTGTCTAAACATGTTGATGCCGGCGCACCCATCTTTTTTGGTCCGAGTTGCGGAACGTGTCACATATTTGACGGTAGAGCACGTCCCCGCCGTTGCACCGTCAACCCCTTTTCCACCGCCAAATAACCGTCTCCGTGAATTGAATTTATCTCTATCTGCGGTACAACCGGCAATTCGACTCCTCCCTATTTTGGCTCCCGCCGTCGCACCGACAAGCCTTTTTACCCCGCTGAACAACCGTCAGTGTGTCTGAGTATCGGTCTGATTTTGGTTTGAAAAGTGATACTTTAATCTGTCAGAACGCCCGCGAGTGGATGAGTGAGAAATCGACGTGTTTTTATGTAAAAACAGTAACTTGCACTTCAATTATTTTCATAGTCGGATAAAAAGTCGACTTTTTATTCGAAAAGTCGAATATTCGAAAAGTCTCATATCCGACTACTGTCGAAAAGTCGAATATTCGAAAAAGGGCTATATCCGACTACAGTCGAAAAGTCGAATATTCGAAAAAGTGCGATATCCGACTATAGCCGAAAAGTCGAATATTCGAAAAAGTGCGATATCCGACTACAGTCGAAAAGTCGAATATTCGGAAAAGTGCGATATCCGACTATAGTCGAAAAGTCGAATATTCGAAAAAGTACGATATCCGACTATAGTCGAAAAGTCGAATATTCGAAAAATGGCGATATCCGACTGCAGTCGAAAAGTCGAATATTCGGAAAGGTCGATATCCGACTATAGCCGAAAAGTCGAATATTCGAAATGAATTTCATTTGGAACAAGTATAATGTGAACCCGGATACTACTGTATTGTACACATTGTCCGCTGCGACACGCGGTGCATGCAAAATCGTGCTTAGACCACGGGTTATCGTGATGCCTTCACGACATTCTGGCAGGATTATACCTGAGCTGCAACTGCGGGGTGGGTGCTGTTCTGTCCAGGTTGTCAATAGCGCGCGCAGTGGCCGCCGTAAACTTGTGACAGCCGGCTGCAGGTATGGTTTTCAGCGGGAAAAGCAGGGATTTGCTTGTCTCACCCTTGGGGAGGTCAATTTCGAGCGTTTCAGCACTGACTGCCTACTGATAAGTTATCAAATACCACTGATAAAGTTAAGACTCGTTGTATTGAATCATTTCCAGCGGCAAAAGCAGAGGTTTGCTCATCTTACTTTTAGGAGGGTCAATTTAAAGCATTCCTGCATGGGTCGCTCATTGATAGGTTATCGAATAACACTGATAAGGATGAACCTCGTTGTACTGAAACATTTTCAGCAGGAAAAGCAGGGATTCGCTCATATTACTTCTAGGAGGGTCAATTTAAAGCATTCCTGCATGGGTCGCTCATTGATAGGTTATCGAATAACACTGATAAGGATGAACCCCGTTGTACTGAAACATTTTCAGCAGGGAAAGCAGGGATTCGCTTGTCTTACCCTCAGGAAGGTCAGTTTTGAGCATCAAATCACTGATCACTCACTGATGAGTTATCAAATAGAACTGATAAGGTTGAAACTCGCTGTGGGCACGAAAAACAGGGATTTTCATTGTTTCCTTATAAAATATGGAGTATGGCCTTTTTTACCATTGTCAGTTCATTTTCGAGGTATCAGTGAGCAGTCTCTCACAGAACGCACTAAATTGATTTTTGTAGAGGTGACAGGAGAAGTTCTCTGCATTTCCCGCTGAAAATAATTCAAACTACGAGTTTTACTCTTATCAGTGCTATTTGATAACTTATCAGTCAGCGACACAAGCAGGAACGCTTGAAATTGACCCTCCTGAAAGTAAGACGAGCTAATCCCTGCTTTCCTACTGGAAATGACGAGTTTTCCTAAGCTACAGTATACCTGCAGCCGGCTGTCACTTCGATAAGGGCAGCAGCACTCTTCAGTTTTACCGGCAACCTGAAAAGCACTTAGTTCTTCAGTACTTGGTGAGCTAGGTAAGGTCGACAACAATAGTCCCTTTCTATTCCTCTATCCATCGCTTTTCTGGTTTGCAAAAAAAATGTAAGTTCCTGGTGAGGTCGAACTCTGGTCGCATATCCTAAATCTGAGTGTATGTCTTTTCTGGTAGCATTATCGGAACGTGACCATAATCCGTGTTGCTGTTCCCAACTTCAGTATTTTTGTGAAATGTCATGAGTTTTCCAAGTTTCCAGACATGGTAAATGTGCCCCTGTTTTAAACGGTTGAAGCAACATTCGTATTAAAGGAAGTGTTCACGATAAAAATAGTCCTCGAGTTCCCTCAGAGAATAGGATGGTCCGGGCCCATCGCACAAAAAAACGGCCTAAAAGCAGTCATAAATAGCCCTTTTCGGCTTCAAAACATGAATTTGGGATGGCCACAACGCACTTCCTCAACTGCCATTGCGGAAGTGGGCGGGGCGCAAATGCTTTACTCCAGTTTGGCGGCCATTTGAGACTAGCTATTGTACTTCGGACCGAATTGTACTATTCGGAGTTTATTCGAACGATTTTTCGAATTTCGAATCGTTCACATTTCGAACATTGTGGTTTTCGAATAATAGTCGAATTCGAATACTTCTTAGGCCCTAGTTATACACCAGCGTTTCGTCGCCGCTGACTTCCGCGACATGTCTGCTATTGGTCAATTTCGAAATCTGACCAATCGCAGCGGTCCCGCAAAAACCAGCGGCAGCGAATCGCCGATATATAACTAGGGCCTTAGAAAGCGGTTTCGAATAATATTCGAAATTCAACTATTTCAAAAACAGACTTCTGAATAATATTTGAAGTTCGAATACTTTAGTGAGCTTATTCGTATTTTTAAAATTTCGAATAATCGAAATGCACAATCATCATTTCATTAGAAGTTCTATTTTTAACAACCTTTGAATGCTTAGTAGTCTATCAAAGCCTTGACCCATTCAACCCACGCCCGATTTGAGGTGACCGCATGCTTGGATCGCGTGAAGTATTGCGTCACCGTACTACGTAACGTGCTCCATCGGTGGGGTAGGCTGGCTCGAATGGCCCGCCAAGGGAAACCGTTTTTCTCTCTTTTTTTCGCACCTATCGTATAGGTGTCAGCCAGATATAGACAACCCTATGGTTCTAGCTTCTGAAACTCTCACTTTTCAGATAAACAGTTTCTTGAATTACGGACTGTAGCAATCGAGCGCACTAATTTACAATGACTGCTGAAAAGTACTAGCTTTGAGGGGTTGATATGGGCCCTGATTTTGAAATTGTGGCATATTTCTGCACTTTCAGAGCTTACAAGGGAAGTATACAAAGCGTAGGTCGGATCTGCCAAAATGGCTAGTGTCATTAGTATCTTTTGTGGCTCAATAGTAAAACTGCGCAGTATCCCGCCGCGAGCCGCAGGTTCGAAGAATTTACAAGCTTAAAAAGCTCATTTTTTTGTGCTTTTTGTACCTTCCAGAAAGCGCGTTATTCTTCGGAAAATCCGGAAACGGATCTCATAAATGTGTTCAGCACCCAAAGCTACCCACCTGTGCAAATTTTGGGTGAACGCACATTCTCCGCACTTTGTCCAGACTCACAGCGTTTTGGACTTGTGCGGATTTTCGCTTGGGCGCTTATTTCTACCAATTGAGGGCCCTGGAAGCGTTTTAAAAAAAATGTTCTAGATTTGACCTCAAATTCTCCCACGGGGGTTTTTTGGGGCGCTGATCACGATTCTGAGATTTATTAGGCGATTTTCAAAATTTTTCGGCTCATTTTGTTTTGAGCTTTCCAACCGGGGAAAATTTCGAGGGAAAAACGCCACTTTCGAGATTTCCGGTTTTCCACGATAGATACAAAATCATTTGCTGAAGGTTATTTGGAGTGCTAAACACGAATCTGGAGTCCGTTCATCGATTTTTTGCAGATTACAGTAGATTACGGTGGGTATACGGTAGTTTGGTAAAAATATCAGATTTTACTCAAAATTTGTATACGGGGGTTATTCGGGGTGGAGAATACGAACTTAACGTCCGTTTGCCGATTTTCAAAATACTAAGGTGCGTTTTGACCCCTAAATGACATGTTACCTACCGTAACCTACAGTAAACCTCAACATTTCGACAAATGGACTCCAGATTCGTGTTTGCCACCCTAGATTACTCCTACATACAACTTTTGAGCTAAATCCGAGAAAATTTTTTAAAACTCAAAAAAAAAATGCCTGATAGGGTACCCTTGCCTTTTCGTCAGGCTCAAAAAATGCTCATAACTTTTTTTGAGCCTGCCGCTCGCGGCGGGATACTGCGCATTTTTACTATTGAGCCAGAAGAGATACTAACCATACTAGTCGTTTCCGCAGATCCGACCTACGCTTTTTGTACTCCCCTTGTTAGACAGATTCGGTTCTGACAGATTAGCGGATTCGGCTAGAACATCGATATTCTGATGCAGTAATGCTAGTGGAACGTTTCAAGACTAATAGAATTCTGTAAGGGTCCCCCAAGCAGAAGTGGTTTGGTTAGCGTTACAAATGCTTCAACAAAAAGGGAACAATAGGAAAGCGGAATGAGGAGAGTCTACAAAAATGAACAATATCCTCCAAGAACTCTTTTTCTTTTCGAAACTTCCAAACAGCGGAAACAAGCCGTTGTGGTTCTCTATGAGGAAGCGCTTTTGGCTCCATAAAGGACTTTGATTATGTGGAGTGCCGATAAAATATGTATATATGCATGTAAACCTAATAGCTATCATTAAAAGGGGAGATGATGTTAAATTGTTTTAGGAACCAGTCAATTCTTCCTCGTAAAATACCACAACGGTTTGTTTCGCTGTTTGGAAGTTTCGAAAAAGAAAAGAGTTCTTGGAGGATATTGTTCATTTTTGTAGACTCTCCTCATTCCGCTTTCCTATTGTTCCCTTTTGTTGAAGCATTTGTAACGCTAACTAAACCACTTCTGCTTGGGAGACCCCTTTTTTACAGAATTGTTCACTTTTTCTTTGATATTACGCTGTAATATCCCATGCAAGAATTTCGAACAAAGACCTCTTCATCTCCCCACTGGATCAGTCCTCTTTCTGTGGTCACAAGAATCAATGAACCAAACTGTTGTAAAACTATCTCAGAAAAATCACTCGATGTAAAAGCGCGCCCATGCCGATCACTTTTTCCGCAGGGCTACCGTAACCATTCTTGAACAAAACATGATAACGAATGTAAACACACGCTCATAACATGCGGGGTATAAAAGAGCGGAGGAGCGGTATGCATTCATTCACACACCGCTTTCCTCCGAGAAGCCACTGGGAGTGGCTGAGGAGGTCGAAATTGTGCAAACATGTTTGCTGGCTATTAGGATGTGCTCATAACCATGCTGACACTTGGAAAATTTTAAGGAAGGTTACGGTAGCCCTGCGGAAAAAATGATCGGCATGAGCGTGCTTGTCTCGATGTGGCTGACAAGACCGATGTTCACATGATATTAGCTAAGAAATGAATGATATCCATGATATCGTTCCACATAATTCATTCATATTGATCGCGTCAGCCACATCTGGCTACACCGGGTGTTATTTGCACCTTCCATGTTTTTCATACGTATCGAACGGGTCGGCCACTGTGATTTTCTCAACCAACTCTGACAAGGCCTTAGGCCCCGATTATAGTTGGTCGCCCAGACGTAGCCAGCCCGGTCGATAATCATGAAAGCCTGCTGGCCTACAGCCGGATGCAGAATCTGCCTGCAGTTCTTCGCTTTCAAATGAAACTAACTTAAAACCGGGACAGTCAGAAACTACCTTCCATTCCATCTGGACACTTTCACATCAGTGGAACAAAGCAGTTTTACATACTCATTATTTCGTTTCCGTTGCCCCATTCCTTCGCAGAACAGCCGCTTCGATTCCATGAATCTGATATGAAAAAGCTCTGCTGAGCTGCGAATGGAGATAGTTCTAACAATTTGTTTTTGAATTTGGATGCTAATAAGCAAGTACCATTTATTGCAGAAAAAATCAGTAGGCTGGTGAAGAAGGAAGAGGGAGCACTCAAAATGGGGTTGTGTGAATGACCTTACGAAACTGAAAAGCAGCCTGGCAACATGACCTGACATGAGTCACATAACATCTCAAACTTTCTGCTTGCTATGCTTGTCATCCTTACACTTTTACAGAAGTTTTGCAAGGTGTTCTCTCCTGCGCGAATTCCGGGGCATAATTTCTCGGATGGCTAGCATCGAGTCTGGGCTCCTGCTCACTCTACGGGGTGGTCTTCACAACTTTTCGGATGAGCAGCAACGGGTCCCGAACACCTGCCCACTATCCGGGTTTCCACGACGTCCCGATGACTTCATCAGAAGCTCGAAGCACTTTTCACGACGTCCCGATGACGTCATCAGAAGCCCGAAGCACTTTTGGGACTATCCTAGACGGGGGGGGGTCACCCACGATTTTCCCATGAAAATGAATGGAAAACCTGATGAAAGATGTTTGATGCTGCTATCAGTCATTGTTGTTGATGAAGTTGTGTAGAGATACTTTGATTGATAGCGTTATAGATCGGTGGTTCATTCCATTTCTGACTTGAATCTTGAGTGCCCCCGTCTGGAGAGTAGGCCCGCACTTCTCACGATGTCCCGATGACGTCATCAGAAGCCCGAAGCACTCTTGGGACTATCCTAGACGGGGGGCACCCACGACTTTCTCATGAAAATCAATGGAAACCTTGATAAAAGGTGCTTGATGCTGCTATCAGTCATTGTTGTTGATGAAGTTGTGTAGAAATACTTTGATTGATAGCGTTATAGATCGGTGGTTCATTCCATTTCTGACTTGAATCTTGAGTGCCCCCCCCCCCGTCTGGAGTAGGCCCGCACTTCTCACGATGTCCCGATGACGTCACCAGAAGCCCGAAGCACTCTTGGGACTATCCTAGACGGGGGGCACCCACGACTTTCTCATGAAAATCAATGGAAACCTTGATAAAAGGTGCTTGATGCTGCTATCAGTCATTGTTGTTGATGAAGTTGTGTAGAAATCCTTTGATTGATAGCGTTATAGATCGTTGGTTCATTCCATTTCTGACTTGAATCTTGATTGCCCCCCCCGTCTGGGGTAGGCCCACACTTTTCACCACGTCCCAATGACGTTATCAGGAGCCCAAGCACTCTTGGGACTATCCTAGACGGGGCACCACGACTTTCTCATGAAAATGAATGGAAACCTTGATAAAGGTGCTTGATGCTGCTATCAGTCATTGTTGTTGATGAAGTTGTGTAGAAATCCTTTGATTGATAGCGTTATAGATCGGTGGTTCATTCCATTTCTGACTTGAATCTTGAGTGCCCTCTGTCTGGAGTAGGCCCGCACTTTTCACGACGTCCCAATGACGTCATCAGAAGCCCGAAGCACTCTTGGGACTATCTAGACGGGGGGGCACCCACGACTTCTCATGAAAATGAATGGAAACCTTGATAAAAGGTGCTTGATGCTGCTATCAGTCATTGTTGTTGATGAAGTTGTGTAGAAATACTTTGATTGATAGCGTTATAGATCGGTGGTTCATTCCATTTCTGACTTGAATCTTGAGTGCCCCCCCCCCGTCTGGAGTAGGCCCGCACTTCTCACGATGTCCCGATGACGTCATCAGAAGCCCGAAGCACTCTTGGGACTATCCTAGACGGGGGGGGCACCCACGACTTTCTCATGAAAATGAATGGAAACCTTGATAAAAGGTGCTTGATGCTGCTATCAGTCATTGTTGTTCATGAAGTTGTGTAGAAATACTTTGATTGATAGCGTTATAGATCGGTGGTTCATTCCATTTCTGACTTGAATCTTGAGTGCCCCGTCTGGGGTAGGCCCGCACTTTTCACGACGTCCCAATGACGTCATCAGAAGCCCGCCTAAGCACTCTTGGGACTATCCTAGACGGGGGGCACCTCGACTTTCTCATGAAAATGAATGGAAACCTTGATAAAAGGTGCTTGATGCTGCTATCAGTCATTGTTGTTGATGAAGTTGTGTAGAAATCCTTTGATTGATAGCGTTATAGATCGTTGGTTCATTCCATTTCTGACTTGAATCTTGAGTGCCCCCCCCCCGTCTGGGGTAGGCCCGCACTTTTCACGACGTCCCAATGACGTCATCAGAAGCCCGAAGCACTCTTGGGACTATCCTAGACGGGGGGGGGCACCCACGACTTTCTCATGAAAATGAATGGAAACCTTGATAAAAGGTGCTCGATGCTGCTATCAGTCATTGTTGTTGATGAAGTTGTGTAGAAATCCTTTGATTGATAGCGTTATAGATCGGTGGTTCATTCCATTTCTGACTTGAATCTTGAGTCCCCCCCCCCGTCTGGAGTAGGCCCGCACTTTTCACGACGTCCCAGTGACGTCATCAGAAGCCCGAAGCACTCTTGGGACTATCCTAGACGGGGGGGCGGCACCCACGACTTTCTCATGAAAATGAATGGAAACCTTGATAAAAGGTGCTTGATGCTGCTATCAGTCATTGTTGTTGATGAAGTTGTGTAGAAATCCTTTGATTGATAGCGTTATAGATCGTTGGTTCATCCCATTTCTGACTTGAATCTTGAGTGCCCCCCCCGTCTGGAGTAGGCCCGCACTTTTCACGACGTCCCAATGACGTCATCAAGCCCGAAGCACTCTTGGGACTATCCTAGACGGGGGCACCCACGACTTTCTCATGAAAAATGAATGGAAACCTTGATAAAAGGTGCTTGATGCTGCTATCAGTCATTGTTGTTGATGAAGTTGTGTAGAAATCCTTTGATTGATAGCGTTATAGATCGGTGGTTCATTCCATTTCTGACTTGAATCTTGAGTGCCCCCCGTCTGGAGTAGGCCCGCACTTTCACGACGTCCCAATGACGTCATCAGAAGCCCGAAGCACTCTTGGGACTATCCTGAACGGGGCACCCACGACTTTCTCATGAAAATGAATGGAAACCTTGATAAAAGGTGCTCGATGCTGCTATCAGTCATTGTTGTTGATGAAGTTGTGTAGAAATCCTTTGATTGATAGCGTTATAGATCGGTGGTTCATTCCATTTCTGACTTGAATCTTGAGTGCCCCCCGTCTGGAGTAGGCCCGCACTTTTCACGACGTCCCAATGACGTCATCAGAAGCCCGAAGCACTCTTGGGACTATCCTAGACGGGGCACCCACGACTTTCATGAAAATGAATGGAAACCTTGATAAAAGGTGCTTGATGCTGCTATCAGTCATTGTTGTTGATGAAGTTGTGTAGAAATCCTTTGATTGATAGCGTTATAGATCGTTGGTTCATCCCATTTCTGACTTGAATCTTGAGTGCCCCGTCTGGGGTAGGCCCGCACTTTTCACGACGTCCCAATGACGTCATCAGAAGCCCGAAGCACTCTTGGGACTATCCTAGACGGGGCACCACGACTTTTCATGAAAATGAATGGAAACCTTGATAAAAGGTGCTCGATGCTGCTATCAGTCATTGTTGTTGATGAAGTTGTGTAGAAATCCTTTGATTGATAGCGTTATAGATCGGTGGTTCATTCCATTTCTGACTTGAATCTTGAGTGCTCCCGTCTGGAGTAGGCCCGCACTTTCACGACGTCCCAATGACGTCATCAGAAGCCCGAAGCACTCTTGGGACTATCTAGACGGGGGGCACCCACGACTTTCTCATGAAAATGAATGAATGGAAACCTTGATAAAAGGTGCTCGATGCTGCTATCAGTCATTGTTGTTGATGAAGTTGTGTAGAAATCCTTTGATTGATAGCGTTATAGATCGGTGGTTCATTCCATTTCTGACTTGAATCTTGAGTGCCCCCCCGTCTGGAGTAGGCCCGCACTTTCACGACGTCCCAATGACGTCATCAGAAGCCCGAAGCACTCTTGGGACTATCCTAGACGGGGGCACCCACGACTTTCTCATGAAAATGAATGGAAACCTTGATAAAGGTGCTCGATGCTGCTATCAGTCATTGTTGTTGATGAAGTTGTGTAGAAATCCTTTGATTGATAGCGTTATAGATCGGTGGTTCATTCCATTTCTGACTTGAATCTTGAGTGCCCCCGTCTGGGGTAGGCCCGCACTTCTCACGATGTCCCGATGACGTCATCAGAAGCCCGAAGCACTCTTGGGACTATCCTAGACGGGGGCACCCACGACTTTCTCATGAAAATGAATGGAAACCTGATAAAAGATGTTTGATGCTGCTATCACTCATTGTTGTTCAGTAGTTGTGTAGAAATACTTTGATTGATAGCGTTATAGATCGGTGGTTCATTCCATTTCTGACTTGAATCTTGAGTGCCCCCCCCCGTCTGGGGTAGGCCCGCACTTCTCACGACGTCCCGATGACGTCATCAGAAGCCCGAAGCACTTTTGGGACTATCCTAGACGGGGAAGGGGTCACCCACGATTTTCCCATGAAAATGAATGGAAAACCTGATAAAAGATGTTTGATGCTGCTATCAATCATTGTTGTTGATGAAGTTGTGTAGAAATACTTTGATTGATAGCGTTATAGATCGTTGGTTCATTCCATTTCTGACATGAATCTTGAGTGCCCCCCCCCCCCCGTCTGGGGTAGGCCCGCACTTCTCACGACGTCCCGATGACGTCATCAGAAGCCCGAAGCACTCTTGGGACTATCCTAGACGGGGGGGCACCCACGACTTTCTCATGAAAATCAATGGAAACCTTGATAAAAGGTGCTTGATGCTGCTATCAGTCATTGTTGTTCATGAAGTTGTGTAGAAATACTTTGATTGATAGCGTTATAGATCGTTGGTTCATTCCATTTCTGACTTGAATCTTGAGAGCCCCCCCCCCCCGTCTGGGGTAGGCCCGCACTTCTCACGACGTCCCGATGACGTCATCAGAAGCCCGAAGCACTCTTGGGACTATCCTAGACGGGGGGGCACCCACGACTTTCTCATGAAAATCAATGAAACCTTGATAAAAGGTGCTTGATGCTGCTATCAGTCATTGTTGTTGATGAAGTTGTGTAGAAATCCTTTGATTGATAGCGTTATAGATCGTTGATTCATTCCTTTTCTGACTTGAATCTTGAGTCCCCCCCCCCCGTCTGGGGTAGGCCCGCACTTCTCACCATATCCCGATGACGTCATCAGAAGCCCGAAGCACTCTTGGGACTATCCTAGACGGGGGGGGGCACCCACGACTTTCTCATGAAAATGAATGGAAACCCTGATAAAAGATGTTTGATGCTGCTATCACTCATTGTTGTTCATGAAGTTGTGTAGAAATACTTTGATTGATAGCGTTATAGATCGGTGGTTCATTCCATTTCTGACTTGAATCTTGAGTGCCCCCCCGTCTGGGGTAGGCCCGCACTTCTCACGACGTCCCGATGACGTCATCAGAAGCCCGAAGCACTTTTGGGACTATCCTAGACGGGGAAGGGGTCACCCACGATTTTCCCATGAAAATGAATGGAAACCCTGATAAAAGATGTTTGATGCTGCTATCAATCATTGTTGTTGATGAAGTTGTGTAGAAATACTTTGATTGATAGCGTTATAGATCGTTGGTTCATTCCATTTCTGACATGAATCTTGAGTGCCCCCCCGTCTGGGGTAGGCCCGCACTTTTCACGACGTCCCGATGACGTCATCAGAAGCCCGAAGCACTTCTTGGGACTATCCTAGACGTCCCGATGACGTCGAAGAATCAATGGAAACCTTGATAAAAGGTGCTTGATGCTGCTATCAGTCATTGTTGTTCACGACGTCCCGATGTAGAAATACTTTGATTGATAGCGTTATAGATCTTTTCATTTCTGACTTGTCCCGATGAGCCCCCGTCATCAGTAGGCCCGCACTTCTCACGACGTCCCGATGACGTCATCAGAAGCCCGAAGCACTCTTGGGACTATCATCCGATGACGCTTTTCTCGTCAATGGAAACCTTGATAAAGGTGCTTGATGCTATCAGTCATTGTTGTTCATGACGTTGTGTAGAAATACTTTGATTGATAGCGTTATAGATCGGTGGTTCATTCCATTTCTGACGAATCAGAAGCCGTCTGAAGCACTTCTCACGACGTCCCGATGACGTCATCAGAAGCCAAGCACTCTTGGGACTATCCTGACGGGGGCACCCACGACTTTCTCATGAAAATCAATGGACCTTGATAAAAGGTGCGATGCTGCTATCAGTCATTGTTGTTCGATGAAGTTGTGTAGAAATACTTTGATTGATAGCGTTATAGATCGTTGGTTCATTCCATTTCTGACATGAATCTTGGAGTCGTCTGGGTAGCCCGCACTTTTCACGACGTCCCAATGACGTCATCAAACCGAAGGTACCTTTTACGACGTCCCGATGACGTCATCAGAAGCCCGAAGCACTTTTCACGACGTCCCGATGACGTCATCAGAAGCCCGAAGCACTTTCACGACGTCCCGATGACGTCATAAAGCCGAAGCACTTTTCATGACGTCCCGATGACGTCATCAGAACCCGAAGCACTTTCACGACGTCCCGATGACGTCGTCAGAAGCCCGAAGCACTTTTCACGACGTCCCGATGACGTCATCAGAAGCCCGAAGCATCTTTCACGACGTCCCGATGACGTCATCAGAAGCCCGAAGCACTTTCACGACGTCCCGATGACGTCATCAGAAGCCCGAAGCACTTTCACGGCGTCCCGATGACGTCATCAGAATGAAGCACTTCGACGTCCCGATGACGTCATAGAAGCCAAGCACTTTTTACGACGTCCGATGACGTCATCAGAAGCCGCACCTCCACGACGTCCCGATGACGTCGTCAGAAGCCTGAAGCACTCTTTCACGACGTCCCGATGACGTCATCAGAAGCCAAGCACTTTTCACTACGTCCCGATGACGTCATCAGAAGCCCGAAGCACTTTCACGACGTCCCGATGACGTCATCAGAAGCCCGAAGCACTTTCACGACGTCCCGATGACGTCATCAGAAGCCCAAGCACTTTCGACGTCCCGATGACGTCATCAGAAACCAAACACTTTCGACGTCCCGATGACGTCGTCAACCGAAGCACTTTTCACGACGTCCCGATGACGTCATCAGGAGCCGAAGCACTTTCACTACGTCCCGATGACGTCATCAGAAGCCCAAGCACTTTCGACGTCCCGATGACGTCATCAAACCGAAGCACTTTTCACGGCGTCCGATGACGTCATTAGAACGAAGCACTTTCACGACGTCCCGATGACGTCATCAGAAGCCCAAGCACTTTTCACGACGTCCCGATGACGTCATCAGAAGCCCGAAGCACTCTCACGACGTCCCGATGACGTCATCAGAAGCCCAAGCACTTTCACGACGTCCCGATGACGTCATCAAGCCGAAGTTTTCATGACGTCCCGATGACGTCATCAGGCACTCACGACGTCCGATGACGTCATCAGAAGCCGAAGCACTTTTTCGACGTCCGATGACGTCATCAAAGCCAAGCACTTTCGACGTCCCTGTCATCAGCCAAGCACTTTCACGACGTCCCCATGACGTCATAGCCGAAGCACTTTCGACGTCCGATGACGCTCGAGCACTTTTCATGACGTCCGATGACGTCATCAGAAGCACTCACGACGTCCCGATGACGTCATCAGAAGCCGAAGCACTTTCACGACGTCCGATGACGTCATCAGAATACTTTCGACGTCCCGATGACGTCATCAAGCCGCACTTTTTCCCCATGACCTCATCAGAAGCCCGAAGCACTCTCACGACGTCCCGATGACGTCATCAGCCAAACACTTTTCACGACGTCCCGATGACGTCATCAGAATTTAGAAGCCTACGTACCTCCTACCACTTACCTGTCTGCCAAGTTGATTGCCTGAGACCAGTGGCTATTAACAGTACTGAAAACATCGGCCTACGGCCTACGGCTCATCTACGGCGCACACCATGAAATTTTCTTAAGGCTCAACTTTGTTATTTGTGAAACGATTTTGCTGGAATTCGGACAAGGTGTCTTCTGGATCTATCCAGAAGGAAACAGAAATTTTGTTTCAAAGATTCTATAAACTATTTTATAAAATTCTAAGTGATCACAAGGCCTAGGCAAAACCAAACCTCTCCAGCCGCTTCTCGACGGAGCGATACAACTCGTGAGATAATTTCTTTATCAGACACTTGAAAGTCAGCTATAGGAAAACATCCTGTTTTGCGCTTGAACAATGAAAAATTTGGGAATTTTGCAGCGGTTTTTCCCAATTCACTCCGACTTTGGGAAAACATGCCGCGACAATACCGGGAAACTACCGTTACCCCTAACTGTGCCGCTATGGTACCGCTGCGGAATCGCGATCATCACTGTGCCGGGACGATTCAGTTGCAGTGTCTTCAGCTTAGAAAACTCCGCGATAGTAACGTGATAGTAACACAACGGTTCCGTTTTAGAACGCCCCGGCGTCGCGAAGATGCATCAGCAGACCCGCGTCGACTACGTGTGGTAAAACGAGATTGGCGCGGGTCCGATTACCCAAGTTTGAGGTATATCCCTCATCTCTTTGATCGCAGTAACGGGGGTACCTTCTGTCAGACAGAGGACGTAACAATCCAGGTGCCCAAATTTGCTCGTAGGCACCGCCTAGTTGTATTACAACTCGTATTTAATTTTATTCGAGTTTCGTGCTCTCGGTCCCATTTTTATAAAGGCGAACCAACCAATCGCGGAGCCGCTAAGGCGCAGCTGTTGCGAATCCCTCTAGTGCCGCCTCGGTGCCTGTACATAAAAGCCAAAGCGGCACGATACCGGCCCTTTCGTGGCGATCTCTACTAGAGGCGGTGCTCACAGGAAGGTTCTAATATTCTAAATTTCCAAGCGAGATACTATTGGTCCATAGTGTTCCCGCAAGAAAAAGGAAATAGTTACAGAAAATAACAGTTCGAAATCAATTTTAAAAATCGAAGCTATAATTCGTATATTTGAAAAAAATTGTTTTCAAATTTGGGAAAACTATTTGAAAACCGGAGAAAAATAATTTGAGAATTTGAAAAAATTGATTTTCGAATATATTCGAAAATTCGGAATTCGAAAAATTTTACCGTTTTGCACAAGTATACTACTAGCTATGGCTCGTTTTTATCCGTTATTTGACATGAATGAATGGTTTCGGGACCTCTCCATTTTCGGTGAAACATCGAAAACTGCTTTTATTGTGATCACTGCCTTCAAAATGCGGGTTATAAGATAATTTTACGTAAAAAGGGTCTTGGTCGTGTATGCTCCATTCAGAATAGTCCGTCACTGTCCTCTGCGCAACTCAGACCCCACCCCATGTATGTCCCAACTACGCGCCGAACCACGGCTGCGCCATCGAAGCTTACGAGAGGACTACCGCCTCTAGCCGCGCAGTTTTGTCAGGACGTGCCGTCATTACCGAGGTGTACTATTTTTCAAAGGATTAGTTCAGTGTATTCCAATTCCTCTGATACAAAGGGATTTCTTTAATATTGAACCTCATATTTTTTTTGCGTTTGCTATCCCTTCTGTACGCAGGTATCCTAGTTTGCCAAGTATAGGAAAACTTTGAATGAATTATGCGAGAATTACATAAAATGCCTTTTGCGTTACTTTCATTTGATCATTCAAGGATCAAACGTAGGAGACAACTCACCTTATTAGTCCTGTTCCGTTCTTTCGCATTCCTCCAGTAAAAATGAATTCGTCATTGTGGGAGCATGAAATTAGGTCAGAGCTGCGGTTCTTTTCGGGTCATCTTATAGGTGCCAGGAGTGCAAAGCTGTGAATCTTGGCGTTTTATCAGGTCATTATTATGACTGTAGTTTCCGACCAAGAAGGAAGAGTTGATCCTGAAATGTTCTTTTTGATGATCATCTCCATGTTTTGACCAAGCAAGGGCGCACCTGGTCAGTTGTTGCGCTCCGACCGGGATTGATGGCCGCGGTCATCGAGGAGCCCGGAGGGCCGAAGGCTGAGCTGAGAAGTGTTGTCTCAGCCAGCGGGTGGAGAATGCCTTGAAATTGGCACACACGCACCCGAGGTGATGTCGATCAATAGACTGGCGCTTTGCTTTGCGGTGGAATTACAGGGACACACACAACACTCACACACGGTTGAAGACCTTTCCTGCCCCTTCACATAGGCACATAGCTGGCATCAGCCCGCAACCACTTCTTCAAGCCGATATCCGAATTCTGATTGCGCCCGCTAAAACATCCGAGATTTTTGCACTTACTGTCATCAATTTGTAACGATCAAGATGTATGGGACCTGGAGTAGATAGGTGCTTCTGGTTGGAATGGATTGATTGCTTTGAGCAGGTTTAGATCGTGGGTGATATACTGATGATGTTGGTGTTCTATGGTGTTGACATTTCCTTATCATTTTGTGGTATACTACTTCCACGATCAATTTCGTAAATACCCAGTATTTAGCCACCTAGAGTTCGCGCTGTAAGCAATACCAGAGGTTCCCCAAACATTCACAATTTTCTCAGTAGAATGCAATTCAAAAATTTATTTATTTATTTATTCAAAGACGTGGAAGAAATCACACGTGATGAATACATAAAAATAAACAGAGAAAATAAACTAGCCGCTGAACAATACGCCTTTAGTTGCTGAAATATCACATTAGATTCGTTTTGTTATGAGATTTTTAAAAACCTGCACAGACGTAAAAATAATGTTTTCGTTCTCACTTAGTAGTGAGTTGAACTCCCTTGCAGTTCTATATGTGAAGAAATTCGATCTTGTGTTTGATTTTGCGACTGAGACATAGAGCCTGAGCTTTCCTCTTTTGCTCCTCGTCAATGTAGTACCAAAGAACAGAGTAGGGTTTATAGAAACTCTCGAGTGATTATTTTGAACATCATCACAAGGTCAGCTTTATTCTCCTACCTGGAAGCGATTTCAATTTCAATCTATTACATCGCTCAATGCCATTTGGCAGTTGGAAGTAGTTCAATTCGAAACATCTCATCATCAGTTTCCGAGTAAAGTTGTTTTGGATGGTCTCTAAATAAATGATATCTTTTTTTTCTTATATGGATTAAAAACCGTGATCCCAGACTCATGATCGGTCTTACGTAGGTCTTGTAGGCTCGCAAGTACACCTGAGGTCTTTTGTTTTCAAGATTTTGAATAGATTGTATGTTCTATGACTTGCTTTTTTGACCATTGCTTTGTAGTGGCTATCAAAGTTCAAACTGTTCGACACCAAAATCCTAGGTCTCTAACCACGGATACAGGGGGTGAGTACCGAATTTCTCAAAGTGTATTGTGTGGCAAGATTACCGTATCCAGCCCCTATCGACAAATAGTTGGTTTTCTCGGCCGCTAGTGGGAGCTCCCATTTTTCTCCCCATTTGTCTATGCAAAGGATCGCCTCCTGAATAGCCGCAGCATCTTCGGTGTTTAAAATTTGTTTATATATTTTAATGTCGTCGGCGAACATTTTGCATGTCACGCCTAGCTGAGAAATTTTTTAGGTAACTCAAATGTGTATAACAGAAATAGCAGTGGAGAGAGAACTCCCCCTTGCGGTACCCCACTGTAAGCGGAATAAGTTTTAGAATACTGGTCATTTACCCTGACTTGATATGTTCTATTCGAAAGAAAGTCTCTGATCCATCGTATTATCAGTGGATGAATGCCTACAATTTCCATTTTGAACAATAATTTCTTTGTTGGAACCTTGTCGAAAGCTTTGGCGAAATCAAAGTAGACAACATCTGTGCGGATTTTGGCTTCCATCGCTTTCGTCCAATCGTTAAGAGAGGTCAGCATAGCTGTTTCTACCGATCTGCCTTTAAGGAAACCAAACTGGTTTGCTGATATGATAGCATTTTCTTCCAAATGGCTCACAATGTGTTTTTTCACAATTTTCTCAAAAGTTCTCGCGAAGATGGACGTTATACTTATTGGTCGGTAATTTCTAGGGTCATTTACGGGAGGTTTCTTGGATATTGGAGTTACAAACGCATGCTTCCATCTTTGCGGTACTTCTCCTTTCATGTAGCTTAGGTTGAAAATGTGTTCCAGAGGAAACGCTACATGTAGTCAATGATTTTTGATGAATTTCAGAGGTACGAAATCTGGAGAGGTGGAAAAGGATGGAGGCCACTTGGAAATAATGTCAGAAATCTCTTCTTTGTGAAACCATAGCGATTCTCCCATTTGGGGAAGTTTGGAAAGCTGTTATCGAAAGTTAAAGTAGGATCTCCTCATCTGATCTGGTACATTATATGTCTTTTTGAAACACAGATGCCAACAAATCAGCTTTTCGCCACTTGAAGAAACTGGTTGCCCTGTTTCCCTAATCAGAGTTGGGATAGTATTTTTGTGACCGCTACGAGAATTTATGTAATCATAAAACGCATTTTTCTTTCCGGAATTCATAAGTTTGTGTTCTAAGTGAACGTTGTAACGATAAATAGCCTTCTCGAGCTTTCTGCTGAGACACTCATATTTACCCCAAATCTTGTCATCACCAGTTTTGCTTGCCATATCCCAAAGATATGATCTTCGAGCGGTCATCCTTCTGAGATAAGAAGGTAGATTCAGTTGATTAGCCACTATTTTACGCATAGGTACGAACTGTTCAATAACATGATGAATGATCGCAAGAAACATTTCATAATTTTCATCAACTGTTTTTTTGTTACTGAAAATTCCAATCCAATCGATATCAGCTAGATATTCAGCAATTAAATCGTAGTTTCCAGTACTGTAATCTCTTTTCCATTGGAAAATTTCGGGCTCATTCTCCAAAAATATTTTGAATGTTACTGTAGAATGGTCACTGTTTCCGATTGGCGGTCTCACGTTTACATTGTGAACGAAATCTCTTGCATTACACAGTAATAAATCCAGTATAGTGTTTCCTCTAGTAGGCTCGGTTACAAGTTGTTGAAACTCATGGCTATCAAAAATATCTTGAAAAGCCTTTGATATCGGCCCAGTGTTTTGCTTCCATAAGTCTGGTAAATTGAAGTCTCCCAGTAAAATACTAGGTGTATCGCACGCACAAAAATCACTGATTGCTTTACAAAGTTGAAGTGATCTATCCATATTGCAATGAGGAGTCCTATAAACAGCAATGATTCTAAAAGAAGTTGGCAAACAATTAACATCACACACTAGAAGTTCGTATGAATCTCTAACGGATTCATGGAAAACCAAATTGTATTTGTATGACTTCTTCATTAACAGGATAATACCTCCTCCTTTTTTAAAGGTTCGGTCACATCTGATGCCCATATACTGGCTACTAGCGATTCCCAAAAGAGGATTTAGCTCGTTTTTAGAGCTTAGCCATGTCTCAGTTAAGATTACAAAGTCGTAGTTGCTTTGACAAAGTGTTAAAAGTAATGAATCTGAATTCTTCACCATGGATCTGATATTCGAAAGGGCGCAATATATCTCTCTGCACTGCCTCCTGCGAATGCTCAATAGTTTCCCGGAGGACTACTGAGCTGGGTTGAAGCAGTGCTTGCGCTTTGATTTGCTCCCGGAGAGGATGTCGGTAAAAGTGATCTGTTCACAGCTTGGTATGCTTGAACAGTTCGACCATTTATCGACAACCGACCAGTTGAACGTTCTCCACGTCTACGCTCCAGCTCCTCCCTAGATAGTGATGGGCGTATAAATACGCCTTTTTGTTGGGGGAAGAAGCGTAGTTGTGGGGCGCGCCTGATCGCCTCTCTCTGGAACCAACTGCAAGGAAGCACAACTTTGATTAATCTACGTCTCTGCTGGTTTGGTGTACCCATGCGATAACACTTCACCGGCATACATTCCAAGTCAAGAAACTCTAGCAAGTTATTCACGAATGCGTAATCATGTGCGATTCTTTGGGAAGATCTTGTATCACAGGACTCAGGGACATTACAAAGCACGATAGACCTCATTAGCTCTACGTCTACGGTTTCACTCGATCGATCAACCTTTTCATCATTCCTTAACGTTTCTCTGGGGTGCTAGAGGCCTCAAAAAGTTGCGACTTTTTGTTTTAACAACAGATTTTCTTCCCTCAATCTTTTTCACTTCGTCCTCGAGTTCGGCATTCCGTCCATTCACTGATTTGACCTCGTCTCTCGTTTCAATCAGGAGGTCCACCACAAGTTTCATATAGGTCGGCATTTTTCCATTATCAACCAATGCTTGTAGACGCTCGACAAGTCCTTGGTTGCTGGCCGTCGTTTGAGATCGCAAAGACCTTTTCGCTGGAATACAGCCAGAAGCAGCAGGGGTCGCCATCAATGCTACTTATAACCACAAGTTGAACAGTCGACAATAGGATTACCTTTCCTAGTGGCAATGATAGATGAAATATAGTATGCCTCCTTGCCACGAGAGACGACGCGTGTGTAGTGAATAGTCGAAATATATAGCAGGAACTGTCGTTAGTATCGAAAGTCGATGATAATATAATCCTTGCTATGCCAGAGAGGAGTATGCACGACCGCACGTGAGAATGCACTTAGACTAATGTGTGAGTTTGATGTGTGAGTTTACCGGAAAACTCACGAAATGTTGTTCACGAAAGTTGAGCACCACAAATATTTCATTTGGGAATCTTGGTACAATAGAAGTGTCTTACAATGTTCTGGATTTGGGATCCACCTCGCGGAAAAACGGTCAATTCACTACTTCACTGAACTGGCAGTGAATATAAGGGCTAGAATAGTTCCAGTGTTTGAGGGCTGTTTGAGCCATCCAGTGGAGCCGATCATTTTTTATTCTTCACCTCCAGTGTTTTTGGGAGCTCCAAAAACGAGCAAGAATTATCTTGTTCGAGCACAGAGTCAAGCGGGTTTGTGAAATTTCGCTACGGGGAATGGGGATGGGCAAAAATTTCGGTTAAAAAATGAAGACTTGGTGAAGATATCCCGAAAAATCTCGATATTTTTGGTCATCAAAAGAAATTATCGTAGCATTGCTCAGGTTTGATTGATTGATTGATTTATTACGACGCATAAGACAATCGTGTAAAAACAGTAGTCGATAGGTAAGATACAAAACGAAACATTCAAGTCGTCACAGAAAAGAACATACTCCTTTGGACAATTAGCTCACACAACTCAAGCCACAGTACAGTTGAGCAGCTTGGATTTAGCGAAGCGTTTAAAGCTTGAAAACTCCATTGTTTCGCCAATTGAACTCATGAGCCCATTGTACGCCAATGCCGCCCTTACGCAGAAAGAGTGCGCGATATAGTTAGTTTTCGGTCTACTTATTCTTATTTTAGGTTTTAGACGCTTGAGCTCGACTACTGAACGAATTTCCGGCGTCTGGCAGTTTTAGAAATCAATCCAATTGGCCAGAAATCGCGCCTCGGGGGGGGGCTCGCCAAAATTTTTAATTTTGGAAAAAAATGATGGTGGGGGTCGCTCCGATTTTGAAAAATCACGAAATGCCCCACTTGACCCTGTTCGAGCAGCTTTGACTCGCCAGCACGTAAAGGCACTGTTCACGATAAACGTTGTTGTTGAGTTTTCGATGAAAAACAGTTCTCGTGCAACTCTGAAGAAAAAGCGGGCCTAAACGCTTTCTTAAAGGCAAAAAGCGGCGTTAAAGGTTATTCTAGTCAGTTGTCGAGGTCGGCCTACTGGGGTCCAGTCGTTGTCATCAACACCAACACGGCTGGATCTTTACTAGGAATTGTCTTGCGATTATGAACAGTGTTTCGTTTCATTGCAGTAGACATTGGATTAGTGAAATGGTGATCGACAGGCAGAATTCTGGATAATCCATTCTCAATTTCAATAAAACAACCACTGCCTATCATTGCAGGTGAAATCGTTGCAGTGTTCCAGCCGTGTTGGTGCTGATGACAATAACTGGACCCAAGGATGCCGACCCTCGTCAAAGAAATAATCTTCAAAGCCGTCTTCGCATCTGAGAAGGCGTTTGGATCTGATTTTTCAACACTATTCTGCTTCTGAGGGCTACCACAATAGCTTTTTGTTGGAAACCCGAGAATGAAGTTTGTATTGAACAGTGCCTTCAAGCCTCGTCCTTTTTCAGGGCATCATTCAGGTATTATTTATGCTATTATACATTCTGTAATCCATGGAAAATCCGTAAGCAATAGTCTTCGTGTACATATGCTACCCTTGAATAAATGTGCGCGTGCAAAAAAGCCAATGCAACAGTTGTTTCTAAAAATGTTCGACTCCACTGAATTGCTGTTTGGAGCGGATGAGTTTAATCGAAAACTCGATAGACTCAGCTATTTGAGTGTCTACAATGGAGCATCATTATAGCGTTCATGTTGATGGCCTTATCATGGCGAGTTGTGCGACACCCATATCGAGATGGCTTCCCGGTAGACGGCCATCACCTCTCATGAGAGGAGGGCATTGCTGGGCAGCAGCTATGACGCGCGAGCGCATGTGTTTGTGTATACATTATGGCGAAAACTTGCAATGTCTGTGTTTTCGTCCACCGGCGCTCCCTCATCGGATTCCTTGTCGCACATCAGCTCTCCGACGTTCGCTGTAGTCTCTCTCCCCGTGCGAACATGCCGACTCCACCCCCGCGGCTAATTCTGGCAGCGTGCCTGATCAAAGGGCGTTTTCAGAGTGGGAGGAGCCGTTCTGTGCTGTTCTTTGATGTCATTCAGCAGCAGTTTTCCTGGCGGGGACATTTCAGGTTTCCATAAGGAATTTAACGTCAATATTCCCCCTCATGTAAGGGTATAGGAAATGGCCCTAATAAATAATAGCTGATGTGCGTTGCATAGAATAATCTGCCTAGATCTAGCATCAGACTCGAAACCTTTCGGCCTCCAGAAAATTTTGCAAAAGGGTGCGCCGTAACTTCGTTCACTCCATAAATGGTGAATGGATACCGGATCAAGAAGCAAAAACATGGAGTGCTTCCTATAGCTGCCACAATCGTTTTTCACTGTAAAGTCAAGACAAAAATTCATCTTGAGCAGTGCCTTCATGATCTGGAGTTCCCTCATTAGCAATCACATGGGATTTCGAACTCCTGGAGAGTGCCTCGACCTTGTTCGGATGACCGTGCGGCAAGTGATTGGAGGCTGTGTGATTGGGTAAGTTTTGGGTCCGGGTATTTCACGACTTTTGGGCTGGGGATGCGCTCTCCAGAAGTGTTTATCTGCAATATCCCGAATGAATCAGGGTAATCGGACACATCCCATGTGCGAGAAGGTTGATTATGTAGTTGGTTTCGTTCACTTTTACTTCGACGGATCGTTTCAGATTACGGAGGATTTGCTCACTCCTTTACTAGATGATGTAGACTTTGGTTCATTTTAGATGAACTCTTGTTTTCGATTATCACAGCGCGGAGCGGTGGCTTTTTCGTCGGAACCTTCTTATCACTAGCTATATCTCAGAGAGGCCCACCGCTCCGCTGCAGGGGCCGTATGCAATTGTGGCAGGGGCAGTGCAGTTTGCACCTTTGAAGATCGCCTATGCTTACAAGACAGGACATGTCTATCGTAGTTGGTTACAAGTCAAGACACGTATGTCGTGCCTCAGTAGCCTTTCTCGCTGTGCCCTAGCCGCCCAAGCTAGGAACTTGGGGTACAGCGAGAAGACTACTGGGGCACGACATACGTGCCTTGACTTGTAACCAACTACGATAGACATGTCCTGTCTTGGAAGCATCGGAGATCTTCAAGGGCGCCGACTGCACTGCCCCTGCCCCAACCGTCCCGTTCTTGCATACGGCCCCTGGTGATAATCGAAATCGACAGGTCACTAGAGATTTTCCAGAGTCTATTTTGTAAAAACAGACTGACGTCTTCTACGCCCAGAACAGTCTTGATTATATCTCGAATATTTGATGCGTTAAACGGTTTTGCATGCGAGTTTTTCAAATCTTCTTCAGCGACAGCGCTATTGCGAAGGGAGGTAAGCCTTGCTTGAAGGGCTAAACGAATTCTACACATGCGTTCTACATTATGGAAGCAGAGGATAGTATTGCAATCAGTTAGTATGGATCGGGATGGAATTTATGTTGGAGTAATGGTGCAATTGTTGGAAAAGCCGGGACAGGCATCGCCGCCGGGCTCACGGAATTTCTGCAACATGGCGAATTTAGGGTTTTCTGAAATTTTTCAAAAATGACAATTTCTATCTTATCGTCCTTATTCAACGACTTCAGAGCACCACATTTCATTATTAGTGTTGTGGGCACTGTCTATTTAATGGTAATTATTTTCTCGCTTATCAACCATTTCTTTTTCAAAAATTCGATTTTTACTTTCTTTTTCGTTTTTTTAAAATGATGGATGACCAACAAAATAGTTATCGTTGGATGAGACTATAACCACAACACTCAACTATGGAGCTGGATGCCACAAAGTTAATGTGTAATGAAAATATGACGAAATTTGTCTTTTTTGAAGAATTTTTGAAAATTGCGGAATTTGCCCCATTGGAGAAATTCTATTGGCACGTTTCGGGGCTACATTCTATCTTCAGAGGATTCGTATGCTCTATTAACATTGACAGCCTCGACAGATAGAAAGAAGGGAAGGATCGGCGCTTTAAGGTTTCAAGTGCCAAAAACTTGATTAACATTTGGAGATAAAATTTGGAGCAGGTCGAGTTTTTTGAGTAGCGATAAAAGCCGTTAGATAGAGTCAGAGCTGTGCTCCACAAGTGTGTACCACACTTGGTTGAAACACCACGCATGGACAAGGAAAATTTTGCTGACAAGCATTTAGTGCAGGAATTTCTTGACAGTCTGATGAATTGCTTGCATTTTGGGTGACTGTTCCTAAGACTGCGAAAGAGTACCATTACGTTGTTTATGAAATGCGCCAATTTCGTTGAGCTCATCTTCGTACTGAGGTTGAAGTCGCTACGTGTCCGCGAATATTAGGTAATCAGTATTCCCTGTTTTGATTTTTCTAGCATCGAGTTTCTCTATTTCAACTGCCGCCCTTCACCAAAAAATCCAGGCCAGACAAAGGTTGAGCCGTTTTTTGACATTTAGAATAATCTTAGATACGATTATGTTCGTGCAGAATTGACTTCATCGGGACTATTTCATCAGAGCAAGGATATCATGCCCTTTATGTTGTCATCCGCTTGGAAGTGATTGAATAAAATTTCACGAAGCAGGGATCAAGGAGTTGGAATCTTCCGCACGGTGTAGCGGGGGCGTAGGGACTCGTTTCACTCCCTGAGCGTGCCCAATCATTTCGCCTTATTAGGGATCCTAGTCAGCATAGTCGGCGTATTTTCTTTTTCGGAGACTTCTTAAGTTGAGTCGAACTATTAGGTTTGGATGCTTTGCTTGCCGTTGTCACGGGGAAGTGGCTGTTTGAGGCCGGTCAGTACCTCATCGAGTTGAATTAGTAAGTGACTTGTCGGGTGAAGGAATAGAGAAAAATGACGGCAGAGTGCGCTTGCCTGGATGACGAACTTGGTCTGCCGTCGACTTGGCCCACAAGCACCGATTATTTGCCTTCGACTTGGTGGTCGATATTGTAAAATATAATTGGCTGAAGGTAAGGCCGGTGAGCACCCATTGTCATTTCCAGCTATCGCCGCTCAATTTTAGACAATTCTTGAAGGGTCATAACTCCTTTCCCAGGGGGGTTTGTACGATTCCAGAGACATCATAAGGATCAGCATAGGACAGTCTTCAAGATAAGCATTAATTCTGGAAAGGCGTTTCCAGTTTGCACTGAGCCTTCAAGCAGAAGTATGACAAGTTTACAAGTTTTCCGGTTGCTGTTCCTAACCTACCTTATAAGTCATCGAATTCAGGAAATCCGTCTCACTATCAGACCACCTCATTTCGTTCTTTTATTCGTAGAATTAGAGTAGTGTTTATTTTTTTCTCCAGTTTGTGATGTTTATTCGCGTTATATTTCGGGTAAAGTTTCTGTTCCTTCGAAGGACTATTGTAGATGGCGCAGAAGCCGCTGACGTACAAACAGAAGTCAGGAATAGCATTTGTTGCTCAAGATGATCCGCCTTTCATCAAAGAAATGAAGAAAAAGATGGGTTACAAGGAAGGACCGAAGCTCGAGGATAAGGTTCGTGTCGTAGAACGTGTATCAAAAGTAGAACATACCCTTGAAGGACTTGGCCAAAAATGCGTCATTCTAACAAATGTGCGCCTGTCGTAATATTCTCTTCAAGTTATTCGGATTTTAAGGACAACTGAATTCATTGCGACGAAATCAATATTTTAATTGAAGGCAGTGTCCACGATAAAATCAGTCTTTGAATTTTTGCCGGAAATCGAGAGGTCCGAGGCCTGTTTCTCTAACAACGTTGAAAAATTGGTTAAAAACTAGCGCAAGGGAGCCCTATACGATCCTAAACTTGAGTGTTCCGCTCTCGCAACGCCCACTACGTTCAACCGCTACCGATCCGTAGACTGCTGAAAAACAGACTTTAGGGAAACATCGTACATTCAAGAGGTTATAATCTACTTTTGACACAAAACTTATCCCATTTGATAATCGCTTGCCTTCTTTAATTCGGGTTTTCAGTTGAGCCGTCTATCGGTAGCCGTTGAGCGAGTGGGCTTGAGCGCAACACCCAACTTTAGGGCCGTATAGGGCTCTCAAGTTCGTTCCTAGCCGACCTTCCAGCATTATTGATACAGTAAACCCCGGGTCTTTCGATTTACGTTGAAATTCCTAGACTGTTTTGATCGTGAACACTGCCTCTAAGAGAAAGTGATTTTCATTTCATGTTTTGTGGGAAATTTGTGTTTTCTTTCTCTGCGATGTTTTAAACCACAGATGTTCACGATCGATCATGATCACTGGCGTGATTGGGCGCACAGAGTGCTCTATCTAAAAGTGAGATCAAAGTTTTAACAATATTTGTGCGCGATAAGCATGACACTGTTGCAAGAGTTTGGGAATCTCCCCAGGAACCAGATCCGACCACCTTGTCGCTCTCTGGATTCCGTCATTTTTGGACGATAGCCCGTAGTCCCACCCGGTCGATTTGCAAGTAAAGCACACAAAATGTGGACAAAGAGTTGCCCTTCGATAGTCCCTCATAGGTCGTTCGTAGTCTCGCCCTGGCTGTCCTTCCCGTTCGAAGTTGGATTAGTAACATGATCAACGCATTGCGGCTTCCTGTCGAGCGCGGCCTGTGCTGGCTTATGGAGGACTCAGGCGGGACTGCGGGCGACCTAGAAGGGATTACGTAGGGCTAGCGTCCAAATATGACTGCGGCTTTTGTGAAGATGTGGTGCGTCGTGGCTGCAGGACAGTTCAGTACTATATTGAATGCTTCGATACTGACAATGTTCAGCTCTGATATCGTGTCACATCGTCGGTAAACATAACACTTCCAGTTCGAGGAGCAGGGTCCATCTGATATCGATGATCCGCAAACGGAGCTGCTGCGAATGAAGGAAGAGGATAGGCCTCAGGTGTGTCGTGTCTCATCACCTGTCGACCTTTATTTTGAAGGAAAATTATTCTTATGATTTGTGAAAGTTGTCGAATTCTATATACTATCAGGTAGTTGTACTCGATCCGGAAACTGATTTATCTCGGGATGAAATGAACAAGGAGCTTGCAGCTAAACAAAAGGAAGAAGACGGTTAGTCTTTTCACAGCATTGAATCGCATGTGATTTCATTCTTTGAAGCAACCATTCTAAAACAGGGCATTTTCCGTTTTAGAACGAGGGATAGATAGCAGTCAAAGGGGTTTTCATTTAGCTTTTTTTCTGTTTGTGCAGAACGTTATTCATACTTCTTTTTTGAAAACGTTCGATTAAACCTTCAGAAGCGAGGTGATTCGAAAGTTTTCGAGAATTTGCAAATTTTCGCGATATAGAGTGGCTCCTTTATTGGCGCTAGGTTTGCCAAATATTGCGTTAACAGTCGAAGTCCTTTTCGTTTTTGTTTCACCTAAATTGCTTCTATATGCTTTTTGTTTTTAGACCGAAAAATCGCAGAGGGTAAAATAACGTTCAAGAAGCCAGTCAAACGACCGACGGAGGGTGACGCTGATTCGAAAGAGAAAAAGAGGAAGGAAGAGATCAAACAACCTGAGAGCCGGTTATTGTCATTCGGTGATGACGAAGAGGAAGACGAGTAACTTTCTATTCAAGAATTCACGATAAATTTCTGTTACAAGCTTTCAAAGAACGTGAAACGTCTGGCACCCTGTCGAACAGCCGTGCTTAGAAAATACATGCATTTAGTTTTTTCAAAGTAAATTATACTTAGTTTTCCTGTTGGCTTCTGAGAATTGACCGCTATGGCTGAGTGGTGCTTATCAATGCAAATAGGCGTCCAATCTTATCGTCTCCCACTTTCCAGTATACTTTTTTGGTGATCGGTTGTTATCGTGATGTCGGGTTTTCGTTTGCTTACGTCAAAGGGGTAAAAGGTTTAGCTGATCCTGGGCGAGGATCAAACCCGACCGTATACCGCTAACAGCAGCGCCTCCTACGACCACGCCACACCTGTTTGGAAGGGTAGCCATTATTGCGATATAGAGGAGTTCAGCGTGAAAGAGCGGCAGAGAATGGGTGAAATTCAGCCTTCACCCATAGGTTTACCTTTCATGAATCCGACCACTTGTCACTGGAGTAACTCTGCTACAATTTGCTGTTGATTGATTTATCTGTTTTGTGCCAACTGTTGCCTATTTCTACATAAAACAGAAAAAATGGGCAGAAAACAGAAAATTCCGCGCATCACTGCTGGTGATTCGCCGCGTATTCGAAATCCATTTAGAATAATTGATTCTTACATATATGTACATACTTGAGGGGCCAGTTGATGTTAAAGCCAGTGTTTCTGCCCCCAGCCGATCCTGGTTCGAATTTGCCGACCCTGGAGGAATAAAAGCCTAGGCTGGCTATGTGTTCGGATCACTCACTCAACGGTACAGGGTCAGGCAGACCGTTGTCCAGGACCTCGATGAAGCTACGTCCCCCCTCTTGAAAATCAAAATTTCTGAAAAATGTTCAAAACTTTCACGTTCCCTCAGGTACTGAAAATTTTTTAACAGGTTTTGTGGTCAAAAATTTCAAAAAAAAATATTTTAACCTGAATTTTCAAAAAGAAATTAATGCGGATCCTATCCGACTGATTAGCCTCGGGGAGAGTAGTTTTGACTTGCCCTTGAGGAACAACATCTGTATTGAGAAAGAAGTAATTAAAATTGTGACCTTACAATCTCGTGATGGCATGACGATGAAGAAAAATGTGGGCAAACTAAAGTAGAAAAAAAATACTGGATATTTATTCCTTGCTTGCATTAAGTTTTGTCCTAATCTTGATCGTGCAGTAAGCTAGCGAAAAGTCGGGAATGATTTAAAAATGACGCAATAGGCGAGCTTGAGTTGATAGGAAATTTTTGTAGTGGAGTAAATTACGGTGAGGATGTAAAACATTTCCTAACTTTTGACGGATTCCATCCTCGGAGTGTCCAAAATTCTGGCGCATGCCGAGCATTATTCGGGGGCATTTTGGACTCTCAATAACATCTCACTTATCACAAGGCTTCACGACACCTGGTTGCAAAACCGAGTTCGAGAGGGTCCCTCAGGATACAGCGAAAGAGTGATTGATAAATTATCAAAAATCAATTTTGATGGAGTTTCTGTAAAGCCCCTTCAAGTCGAAGCGAACAACAATACTGCCGCGATTTGACATCGCTGGACGAGACGATTTCAGATCGCTCCGTCCACTGATTTCAAATCGCTCGGGCGGACGCAATTGTGCGTAAAAAGGGACAATTGCGGACCCCACCGCGCGGGTGAAAAAAAAAGCTTTTTTTTCTACTCATTCTTTCTTATTACTTCTTATTTTCTGGGACATTGTTGCTCTTACCTTCTAATTAAAGGAGCTTCGCATAGCTTTCGAAAGAAAATTGGTTTCAAAAGATGATGGGGTGGAATTTGCTTGAACAGCCACATAAAACTAAAAGTAAAGTTACTAGTTGCTAGAAGCCGACGTCAAATGTAATTTTTGGGTAGCCTCATTACATTTTCTCATCTCTCTCATCTTAAATGTATGATAAATACTCGTTTTTCCCTTTCACAAGCCGTATTTTGTGCCAGTGAACTGCGACATCTGCAATTTCACGCCACATACGCAAGGTTGTGTCGAAAGATTGCGGACTAGTCGCTTCGACTAGACGAATCGCTTCCATCATGGAAGCGAGGCGATTAGTCGAAGCCACCTAACAAAATCAAGCAGGTCGCTTCGACCAGCTATGAAATACCACAGTAGCTCGGCGATCGCGACTGAAAGTGCAAACTGTTCCAAACCATCGCGATTCAGTGCAAGATCTGTTGGCGCGATGGTTTTTGTAACTGTTGGCAGTGCCGCGACTAGTCGAAGCGGCCTGCTATGAATGAGCCTTAGGAACAATGACTGATACCGTTATCGAATAGCAGATAGCGGCGGAAGTGTACCCTTTGATGGATAAGAAAACTCCAACTAGGTTTACATCGAGACCTCCGGGTGGGTGGAACCCTTTTGTGGGTGCGTAAACCTTCACAGGCTCAAAAAAGGTCCAATCCCAAGTACTATTGTTCAAACAGAAGGGGTGCGAGCGCGAGTGGGAGAGGGGGTGTCACCGGTGGTGGTTTTGCGGGCAATTTATTGCGCAACAGTGCCCGCAAAATCACCGCCGGTGGCAGACGCGGTTTGGCATTGGAGCGCGATATTTTTCGACGGCTCCCCGCAGTGGTAAATCAAACCCACTGCTCCGGAATGCTCTAAACTGAGAAGTTTTCGAGCGACATCGTGGTAGTTAGTAGACGATAGGCTAAGGATGAACATTTCACCATCAGGATCATAGAAGTGCTTTAAAAAAGTAGCGTTGTCCAATTTCGGCCGAAGGCGCGGTCTTGGACCACGGTAAAACGTGTTTTAGGCGATTTTCTTCGCGATTTCAAGGAGATGGGAGGGGTGTTACGTATCAGTTTGTGGGGAATTTCTTTTATGGGAGAACGTAGGTAGTAGGCCCGATTAATGAATGTAACTCGTCTAAAAATTTGTTTCATGTACTGGAAATTTGAATTCTTCTTAAAATATGTATATGTATTTCATCGTTATGTAAAGACACTTTCCTCACATGTACTGTCGTGGTGCTGTACCATTGTTCTCATTGATCTTTTTGTGGCTATTACAATATGTGAGACAACCAGGTCCGAACCCCTTGTTCCGCGACCTGTTTTCTTCAAAGAAAAAGACGCAACTGAAAACACTCCGATTTTTTAAAGTGTTGGCCCGAAGTTTTACGTCCCACCCTTGAAAAAATCTGAATGTCGAAAAATTTTACGTCCCCTCTTGTCCAGCTGGACAACGCCCGCCTGACCCTGCAACGGTGTGTTTGACAGTCGCGCCTCTTTCCACTGTCTTACACGCGCCTGTTTTGAGAATGTGAAATAGAAATAATGATCACGGCGAAGCTACTAGCGGAACGGCAACCCAACAGCTGTGGACAACCCATTTACGATGTTGTTTTTTTCTAATATTTAAGGACGACAGCATCACCAGTCAAATTCGCAAGGGACAGGGGCTGTCTACACACCAAGGGGGGAGTTGTCCCGTTTTTTGCTGTTTGAAACGTCACGTCACTCAACGCGAGCGAAGTGGTCCCGAGTGGAATCAGTGCCGAAAAGGGCCGGACAACTCCTCACTCGGTGTGTAGTATACTTTGACCGAATCGAATGATTCGAAAAATCATTCGACTGAAAAAGTCGTCTTCAAATTATTGGATAAGTCGAATATTCAAAAAAGTTAAATTCCCGAATTATGCGAAAAGTCGAATATTTGAAAAGTTCTTAATCCCGAATTATTCGAAAAGTCGGATATTCGAAAAGTTACAAATCCCGAATTATTCGAAAAGTCGAATATTCGCAAACTTCAAATCTCCGAATTATTCGAAAAGTCGAATCTCCGAAAAAAAAATCTGAAAATGTAAAAGTATAGTGTGTAGAGAGCCCCTGTCCCAATTCGCAACTCGTGGTTCTAGGACAACTTCGTCTGGGTTTGCTTATGGGAACAGTTTGCGATTATATCACCACTAAGATGATATTAGTGCCAACTTGATCAACAAGTAAAACAAATAGTCAGGAACAGAGTATCGCATTTTTTACACTGTTAAAATACAAAATTAAATCGAGACACACTCCCAGGAAGCGGAATAGTTATCAAGAGTTATTAGGAGTAGTAGGTTATCTGGATTTAAATTTAAGGGGTATTATTCGGGTTCCTGTTATCCTCCTGAGCTTTGACTACTTGACTTAGTCTGCTGCCTGCCATTGTTTCCATCGACTGCGGCTTCTTTACTAGGATCCTTGTTAGTATCTTTATCATCTCCCCAATACCCTGTGCCATCGACTTTTTTCTGTTCAGGGTCTCCTTTTGTTGAGCTCTTTGAGCCTTTGGACCCTTTGCCAGATCCCTCATCGCCATATTCCAGTTCACGTTCACTCTTGTCGTCTTCTTCCGTGTAGGTCCATGGAGCAGGATTGCCGTCAGCCCACACAACAAACACCGCATTGGAGACGAAGAGAGCTATTGCGTGGAACAGAAAACAGTTCCGCCAGCTCGCAAAGCTGAAGAAATGGTGTTTAATGCGAGTATGAAAACGAATTAAAAGGGAGCACTAGACAGTCACAAATGTTCCAGCAAAAAAAGGTTACTTGGAGAAGTGGCCATTTGAAGGCAGTGTTCACGTTCAAAACTGTCTTCTGGTTTCCACCTGAAACCGTATGTACTGGGGTCCCTTGCAGCGGTAATGGCGAAAGAACGGCTAATAACGAACCGTAGGTAGCCCTATACGGCCCTTAAACTTGGTTACCATATGCCCGCCCCGCCCACTATCCGAGCGGCCAATAAGGAAGTGGGCGGGTAGGACGTAACGCACAAAAGTTTGAGGGCCGTACATATATGGCTACCTATGGCTCGTTTTTACCCGTTCTCTCAACATTATTGTTGCAATGTACCCCGAAACCTTCGATTTTGGGTGAAAACCCGATGAACGTTTTTATCGTGAACTATATCTTTCTAGAATCACTTTTTCACGTGGGTATCCAGATTTCTCTTCGTGCGTTTTTTGAACCGAGTTATAAGCGTTTCAAAGCTTTGCGGATAGCTAAAAGCAGCCATCAGGCAGGTTTTTCTAGGGCACTCTTGAAAAATAGGGATTCGCTCAAAATTAGCATGTTGGAGCTATTTAGAGTTTCGAACACGGAGGAAGTCCGTTTTCTGATATTCTGAGCTCTACTGTACATTCGGCATAAATCCTAATGATACTTTGCGTTCTCTGTTAAGGTTTGGCGCAAACTCGGTGCCATATGCTATAACATTGGAGCACCAGGTTTGCGCCAACTTTCAATGGGGAACGCAAAGTATCACTAGGATCCATGCCGACGTTACCTAGGGTACAGTGAGCATAATGTCATTGACCTGGCATTAGCAGCCTTAAAGGCAGTATACACGTTCGTAAACGTGTTTGAGATAACTAGGGAAATAGTATCGCATGGCTCTGAACGTAACGCCTACGCATTTGAAGCGTCAAAAACGACCCACAACGATGTCACACGAGTGAGAAGTTGGCCCCGCTCCCTGCATTTGATGTTCCCCTCCAAAACAGGCGTGCTGGCCCATCCCCACCGTTGTCGATGTACAGTTCAACTCCGCATTGCCGTTCAGTCCGCAAAGTGCACTCTGATTGCGAAAGCGTGCTGCGGCACGGTTGCATATTCTCAGACAGGGATGTGGGATCACCCGGGCGGTGGGATCACCCGGGCACCAAAGGCAAAAGCCGCCCGCGTGATCCCACATACTAGAGTATATCAAACGAATAAAAATTTTCGAATATTCGAATAAACGAATAATTCGAAAAATTGACTCTTTCGAATATTTGAATAAACGAATTATTCGAAAAATGGACTTCTCCAAAAATTCGAATAAACGAATTATTCGAAAAATTGACTTTTCCGGATATTCGAATAATCGAATTATTCGAATATTCGATTATTCGTTTATTCGGCCGAATATTCATTTTCCGAAAATTCGTTGACATACTTTACCACATACCGGTCTGAGGATACTCGTAACCGCGCCGCAGCACGCTTTCGCAATGAGCGTGCACTTTGCGGACTGAACGGGAATGCGGATTTGAACTTTATGTGGTTTACTTATTTTACTTACTGTACCACCCACACACATCGATAACGGTGGGGATGGCCCACCACTTCTGTTTTGGAGGAGGACGCAAACACAGTGGGCGGAGAAATACAGGGCGGGGTTAACTTCTCACTTGTGTAGCGGCATTCTAGGTCGTTTTTGACGCTTCAAAATACGTAGGCGTTGTGCTCTGAGCCACACGCTTCTATTTCCGTAGTTATCTCAGAATCTTTTACGAGCGTGTATGCTGCCTTTAAAATTGCAAAAATCGTCGACGACGCGAATTTCGTGTATATCACCCCAAACAACCCTTCCCCTCCACCAAGGTTTGAGCATAGACTTTGACAAATCTACCCTATACCCATAGTAGTCTATCGAAAATCGATAATCGGATGCTAATTTCGTGTTCACCGCTTTAGATAACCCACACAGAAATGTTTAGAGCCTAGTACGTCTTAGCATTTCGGAAATTGTGAAAAGTCTCGCTGGGCCAATAAAATTTGTCCAGATAGAAGCTTTGAGCAAAATGTATTGAGGGCTTCCGAAAATCGATAAGAGTACTCCAGGCTCGTGATCAGCACCTAAGAACTCTCATGGGGGAATGTTAAATCAGACCTGAAACGCTTTTCTTGAAAGCTTCGGGAACCACGGGATTGGTATGGGGTTAACGCTGAGGGAAATAACAGAAAAATGCCTTTAACCCCTCTCAGAGAAACCCTGCGTGCCTTCGGAAAGCAAATATGAATCATATGTACATCAAAAATTAGTTTTCAGATTCTCTAAAACCCCCTCAGTGCAGAGCCAGCCGAAAATGAGACCTAAGTTCTTCCAAGTAAGCGAGATACAAATGGAATCCGGGGCGACACCCTCTGCGCGTTTTGAAAGGTACAAAAATCGACCGTTTCGAGCTTACAATTGCGGCTCGGGACGGGGTACTGCGCAATTTTACTATGTATGCCTAAGAGATATTAGCAATACTATTCGTTTCCGCAGGTCCGACATACGGTTTGTATACTTCCCTTGTAAGAGACCAAAAACTTTCCCGACGGTAGAATCGCAGCCGCGAAGATGAGTGTAAATCCCTAATCCACGGCACGAAAGGGATCTCCCGATTCTACTGAAACCTAAACAGCTTGATAATTGGCCGTCGCAGAATGATGTTCCGTTGTCTATCGTCCGTCCACCCATGGGTTTGCGTTTTACCTCTGAGAAACTTCAATAAAATATTATGCATTATATTGCTTCACTTACTCATTGTGTTTTACCATCCATTCTACCAGGAACGGCTCCACAAGCATGGTTACGGACCATATGTTCATTATCTGCAATATATTATGATTGTCCACTACAAGAAAAGCTACCTTTGAAAACGGGCGTTGTGTTCATCCGAGATGAGCGGAAATTACTTCAAATTACAAACTTGTCGGTGGCGGCAGAGTATGACACACCTGAGACATAGCAAAGTGGCTGAATTGCCGAGAATGAAGCGTGGCACATTTGTTGAATCCAGCTGCATTTATACCAAGAAAACTGTTAGCGCATATCTGAACCATGATTTTCGTCTACAAAATCAACGATTACCATCAAATCATTTGGACTGACCAGCATGATAAGGGCGAGAGTGTTGTGCTCCTTCGGAGTGAAAGCCAGAATCGTGAAGAAAATAGCTGATCCACCCAGCGCAATAGAGTTGTATATGCGAAGTTTCGTTGTTTCACTGAGACACCTAAACAGAGCTGAAGTCGTACCTACAGCTTGTACAATGAGCGTAGGCACCTGCTCATTCGAGGTAGAACGGGTCGGAAAACGTTCAAAATATCACCTTCGCGGGGGGAGGGGTCATCCTTAAATCTGTTCCGAGTCAGAGGCAGTACCGGCTGGCAGCTTTATTAAAGTCAGTGTTCGCGATAAAAAACCGTGTTGTAATTTTTGATGTTTCTAGGTAGGTAAGTCCACAGAGAAAAGGTTGATAGGAAAAATGCCCCACAGAAGACTCAAATGCCGGAGAATAGCTGTTTAGAGAAATCTCTGAAAAAATTAATTATGCCTGTTTGTGTGTTCTTGGAGAGTGCGAACAACGCATCGAACCTGACGTGGGTAAATAGTTTCTCGGTTCAAAATTCTCAGGTGAGTGGCTTTGCTTTCTGCTTACTGTGCCAAAAAGTCCTTAAAAATAGGACGGGTCAAAAATATAGCCTAGCTCTCTCGCTTTAGCCGGCCTAAGTAGAGCTTATCGGGCTTTTCATGTCAAAATCTCCTTATCACTGTTATATTTTGCCATGGCCGACCACTCCGTTGCTTGTTCCGCCCGGAGCCATCCGAGCAAGCTATGTAGGCTTTACGTGCTGGGATATTATAACCTTTCTCGATGAGAAATATTCAAAGATTTGGTGCCTGTTCCGACGGTAAAACGAACGCAGGACAACCACTATAAGAAATGGGCGAGGTGGCCCAATGGGTCGCCCGGCGCCACGAGATCTTCACCCACTTCCTGTCCGTTTTTCATCGCACTCCCGTTCTTACTCTTATTAGAAGGACGTTACGCTTACGCTCTAGCCAAAAACGGGCAACGTCTTCGTCGAGAACACTGCCTTTAAAACTCACTTACCGCAAGCGCAAAAACACTTCATCAGAAAGGCCTTTTAGTTAGGTGTACACACCTTAACGTATAAGTAGTATTCACATCGGAGTGAAATTTCGGTCCACAGTCGCGAACAATCTTTGTTGCGGCGCGCACCTAAAGATAATCGTGCTAGGACGAAGACCAACCTTGCGTGGACCCCTTAGTCCCAATACGATTCGGTTTGCACTGCGTGGACTGGAAACTGAAAATTTACCCATACAGGGACAGAGAGCAGTTTCTTACTGTGACGACGGCTTTCACCTATCATGCATTACCGAACTTAATTGGTGGCGCAATGCCCTTTCGGCATTACTGACATCGTAGTTCTCGGCCTTCTAGATGCAGCATCCGCACTTTTTAAATGCTTGAGGTGACTAAGTACGTAAAAAAGACCCAGACGGATCCTTTCGGAAGGTCTTCCCGATTGAAATTGCGTAAAAGGAACAAGGATTGGCTCCTTGAGCAATCCTGTGGCTAGCTTGAGAATTCTCGCCCTGTGATAATCGAAATCGAGAACTCTTTGGGAATGACTCAAATCTAAAGGCAGTGTTCACGATAAATTTCACTTCCGATATCTCCACGGCTCACGAAAGGTCTGGTGCCCTATATAGCAAGGCATGCTTAAAAAGGACACGAAAGACGCATTTTGAGCAAAAACAGGCCCTCACTTGTTTACGTTGATTTTTGAGCGTGGAGGAATTGACCGCTAGAACCTATCAGTGCAATGAAGCGATCAGCTCACTTATCAGCACTTCCTTGACTTGATCATTCCTATAATCTGAGACTTCATTTGCTCAATCCGAGGGGGCGGATCTGGGGCACAAGGCGTGCCTGGGGCACCAAAACGCTTGTTTGCAGCCGTTATTTTGCCGCTCCTGGCTCGTTTTCTACCGTTCTTTCGACACTGGAAGCCTAGGATCCTTCTCGCCTATCATTTCACTGTGGAAAGTCAACGAGGATGACCATTCTGAACTCTGCCTTCAAAGGCAGCGTCCGCGCAGAAAACCACATATGGTTTTGTTTCTCAATCCAATGTTTGAACTAAGTGGAGATAGTTCACGAAACTTGAGACCTCAATATTGCGCATTCATAATGCTATAGGATCGTGAAAACTTCTCCGTGGTCTGAAAAGGCGTTTTCCCGATCGATCATCTAGCACGAGGAACAGAAGCTCCACGACAAGCTCCGACAGGCAAAGAAAATCCAAAATTCTAAATTCTTCATTCCGAGAGATCCTCGAGTTCAACGTGTGTCATGAGAGCTTCTTGTTTTAGGAGAGTTTTCGACAGCCGAAAGGCAAAAATAATTTTGGAACCTCATACGCTAAGGGGGCTAAACCAATTCAGACGTTCAAATTTCCGACATTTGTGTATAGCCTAGTTTTGACTCCAGGTGGTCGCTGCGGCCATGCGAAGGACAACTGTTCCTTTTCCATCGCGCGTAATGGAAAGCCTCTTCAATTGTGATCGCTTCGTGGCAAACGTCCTACATCGCTGGGTTGCGGCGACGAAATCCTATGTTTTACTGCATCGCTGCTTGAAGAGCGATTCTCAATGGTCGCTGACCATCGCTCCATCGCGGCCAAAATGGCAGCGATGGAGCGATTGCCAGCGAATGACACGTTTCGTCTAGTGAACGTTGACCTTTCACATGACAAGGTCAGTGTTTTCGAGTCAAAATGCGTTATTGATGAATACCAGTAATCAATTTAACTGATTGATTGAATTTCCTCCATCATTCGTGGGCCTATGCACTATGAACAGAATCGCTGCCGCTGCTACATCGCTGCAGCAGCGGGTGCAAAATCGCTGCGATGAAAAACAGCAGCGATGCAGTCAAAACTAGGCCTATCACACAAGAAGCAACGCTCAGACGTGAACAAAGAAAACTGAATGTTACGGGATTTCCGAACGAGTTTTCCTCAGATACATGAGTGGTTTGGGTGGCCTCTTTGCGATATATCACAACCTGGTAGGCCTTCCTGTGCAGAACTGTAAAAAAATGAAAGCGGTGTTTTGCGCGTACACTGCCTTTGACTAGCTTGTGATGGTGTTCCCCGATTTTCCTGGTCTCTCCCAACTTTAATTAGCCCCACCTGGAAATGACAAGATTTTCATTGCCAGGTGATTGGCGTCTTGACTCGGGGACACGACTTTCGCGAAAAATGAAGAATCTTATCATTTCTTGGGAAGGCTAAGAGCAGCTATGAGAGACTCGAGGAGATTGGAGAATACCACCCCGTTGCATGATGACTATATATATTGCCTTGGTGCAAGGTTCACGCTTCGCATTTTAATCGTACTCGGTCATGTCATCATAGCCGCATGTGATACATGGCATTTCACTCAGCATATATAGAAACATAGAATGTGAATCAATAAATGGATAGGAGATGTAAGGCAATCAAAACTCGCTTGGGAACGGCAATGCAATTCAGCAGTCTATGAAAGGGATCATACTTCCAGCTACGAGCGACGCAATGTTTACCATCCATACCGATCGAAAATCGATATGCCTGGTATGCGCTGTCGCCGTCGCTGGTCGTGGCAAGTATGATCCCGGCATATGAGCCCGCTCATTTTCCACTCGCAATATAAACTGTTCTCTAGCGTATTCACTCAGCCAAACCATCAATGCTCGCTCAGTCAAACGTGTCTACCGTCTTGCACCCTGGCCCACCTTCAAGATGGCAACAAGGTAAGGCGCTATTCATACTCTTCTACGCTAGCGCGGCACGCATGTGACGCGCGGGCGTGGCGTTGGAGTATGATTGGCCTGACACCTCGCTCGCACGGCAGACACGTGATGCCTACTCCATCATGGCGGCGACGGCCGTAACAACTTTTTATCGTTTTCTTTTTCGATCAATCATCAATTTCATTCTCTATCCATAATAACTAATTCTAATACTATCTTCTACTACCATGATAGTGAACGCGTGTACAGATTTTGCTTACTCAACAAAGTTAAAGGCAAGGGTCGTGATCAAATATGCTTGTCGTCTTTTTCTCTCTAAACCCTTTTCTGGGTCTCGAGTAGTAGGACCTATAAGAAAAAATCACGAAAAAAAAACGCTGTTCTGGGCCAAATTTGAAGCCTGAACTTTCTTCTTTTGATGGTGGACGAGCATACCCCACATCATCGGCATCGATGATCTCTAATATCAAGAACATCAGCTGGCTTGAAATCGAATTTAAATCAATGAACCTTCGGATTTATGTGCACATCTAGTCAAAAACTGACTGAAGTGCTTACTTTCAATGTTCAACTGTTTTATTAGGTAAATTTGCATTTTTTCTTCCTTTGAGTGTCGATGGTTTTGGACTGCTTGGCATGAGACTGTGATCTTTCTGTGCACGTGTGCACGAACTGGAAATTCAGGGTCTTAATAAATCTAATACTAGTCCGTTTTCACCGCGCTACCTTCATAGTTTTTAGCTGTTTTTGATCTAAGCTGATTTTCGTAGTTTTTTCGGTAACGTTTTTCGTCGTGACCACTGCCTTTAAGGCCCACTTTGATCCGTTCCAATAATAGCGTCGCCGCTGGAGTGTTCATAGCGTCCAGAAACGCTTGACGCACGTAGAATGTATTCATACCATAACGCCCTGCCCGCACGTGACGCGCGTGCCGCTCTGGCGTTGAGGAGTATGAGTAGAGCTTAAACATTTGCCTGGCGTCGGCACTCAGCTGACGATCGAGGCTTAAGTCGCTCCGCATCAGTATCAAAGCAAGGCGGAACCCACCGCCTGCCACCGTCAACGACTGACGAAGAAGCGCTTCGGCTGGCGGCGGCGATCTGCGGAAACGCGACAGTCGGGTTGTATGCGCAGTGTGCAAAAAATGAAGGAATTGACGAAGTTTTCTGCAGATCGAATTTCGTTCGCGACTGCTTCATATTAATGAATTTGTCTGATATTCGAACTGTGATGGACGGGTAATCCATTCAACAGAGGCGGCCCCGAGTGAGATTCGAACTGCAATAGACGGGTCAACTCATCCATTTTTTTGTTTACAGCGCCTAGAACCCGTGGCGGCCACCTCGGAGCAGCGGGGACACTCAGACACCCTTGTTCCGGGGCGCTGTCCACGACGGGTGGATAGTGCTTTGCGAGGATAGTGCTTGTACTCTTGTTGATCGGCTGTTTTCTGAGGTTAATTTTTCCATTCTGTTATTTGTGGGGGGTGGGAATTCAGAAGCTCGCGACATACTAGGGACTCCTTTATTAGCACCGAGGCGATTTGGAAAACCATGTCGTCGTTGCTGTGGGTCTGTGACAGTACACAATTGAACCGTGCTTGAAAATTCCCAAATGTCTTCGTGAATTCTAACAAGGGGATTTTCGTCGCTTCACAAAAAGGTAAAGGTAAAGGTCTCATCAGAGAATTTTCTAGGTAATTCTGGAAAATTTCTCGGATTGGGCTCAAAACTTTCAATTGGGGGTTATTTAGGGCGCTGAACGCGAATCTGGAGTCCATTTGTCACCAGATTCGGGGTTACTGTGGGTTACGGTAGGCATAAGGTCTTTCAACTGGACTTAACCTTAATATTTTAAAATTTCAAAAGTGGACTTCAAATTCGTAATAAGCGTCGCAAATGACACCCACAGAGAGATTTTGAGCCAAATCTGAGACCACCGTGGACCAAGCTACCGTAAACCTACCTTTGCACACCATACTCCAGAGAAAATCAAAAAACCGACCACAGATCTGTGTTAGGCAGCCCGAATAACGCCTATGTCGGCAACGTATTTAAGGCTATTTCATTGTAGCTTTCTCGAAATCGTCAAAAGTCGCGTTTCGCCAGCAAAATTTCCCCCATTTTCAAGCTTTAGACCAAATCAGGCGGAACTTTCAAAATATTGACAAATGAACCTCTTACTCGTGATTAGCGCCCAAAACAACCTTTAAAAAACGTTTCAAGCTAAATTCGAGACAATGTTTTCGAGAACCCTAAAAATTGCCATTTGTGTACCCCTTTTCTCCTCATAAAGCTATGAGAATGCCCACTTTTGGATATCTCCTGTGAACTCTGAAGCATTTAGGGGATTTGGAAAACAACATCAGTGCTATGCCCCACACCTACAACTATTAAAGGCAGTGTTCACGATAAATTTTACTTCCGATATCTCCACGGTTTACGGAAGGTTTGGTGCCCTTCATAGCAAGGCATGCTTAAAAAGGACACGAAAGACGCGTTTTTGAGCCAGACTAGGCCTCCCTTGTTTACGTTGATTTTTGAGCGTGGAGGAGTTGACCGCTATAAGGATGATACCTATCAGTGCAATGAAGCGATCAGCTCACTTATCAGCACTTCCTTCACTTCATCATTCCTGTAATCTGAGTCTTCATTTGTTCATTTTGAGCGGGCGGATCTGGAGCACGGGGCTAGTCTGGGACACTTGTGGAAAATCAACGAGGATGGTCATCGTGAACGCTGCCTTCCAAACACGGTTTTGTAAAAGCCCTCGGCAAAGTGACAGGACGCCCTTGTAAAGTTTGCTCAACTAAGACCATCCTGTCTTCTTCTTGAGGAAATTGTGTTTTAATAGCGGTCTTACGACTCTATTTACATCGACATCCCAGCCATGGTAACGAGAGTGTTAAGCCATGTTTTGACTGCATCGCTGCTGTTTTTCATCGCAGCGATTTTGCACCCGCAGCGGTAGCGATTTTGTTCATAAGGGGTCTGCAGAGTTGCAGAGACCGGCGAGTGGTCGCCGAGCGTCAGCCTTGACACGGCGACAAAAATGTTTCGAAACATTATCGTTGCGGCGTCGGTTGCCGCTCGCTGGCAGTGATGCAGGGCCGTCGCGGCGTCAATACACTCTGTGGTGCCCCCTCATCGCCCTTTACGCCGCGTCGGTCGCCCCCGTCGCTGAAAGTGATCGATATTGCATCACCCAGCGTTGTTCGTCGCTGCGAGCAACGCCGCAACTTGGACTCTGCAGACCCCTATAGTGCATAGCCTCGCGGGTAATTTAAGAATTTCAGTCAATCAGTGAAATTAATAGCTGCTAGTCATCAATAACACTCGTAAACACTGATCTTGTCATGTGAAACGATCGACGTTCACTAGACGAAACGTGTCATTCGCTGGCAGTCGCTCCATCGCTGCCATTTTGGCCGCGATGGAGCGACGGTCAGCGACCATTGTGAATCGCTCCTCCAGCAGCGAAGTATTTCGAACGTAAGATTTCGTCGCCGCTATTCAGCGATGTAGGACGTTTGCCACGAAGCGATCACAATTGGAGCGCCTTTTCATTACGCTCGATGAAAAAGGAACAGTTGTCCCTCGCATGACCGCAGCGACCACCTGCAGTGAAAACTTAGCTTTAGACTCTGGAAAATCTCTAGTGATCTGTGGGTTTCGGTTAACCCCAGCAGCGGAACGGTTCGGTGAAACATAACTGGTGATAAGGAGGTTCCGACGAAAAAGCCTTCGCCCCGCGCTGTGGTAATCAAAAACAGGAGTTCACTAGACACGAAACAGAGTCTAGCTACTTTTGGAATGATCGCCTATATGTTTACGATCTGTCTCTTTGAGAAATTGTGACCTCTTTGCCGAGAATCAGGTTATGCTTGGTTTAGGTAAACGAACAACAGATAAACATCATTTCGATGAGTGGGCCTGACTGGGTCCTGAGGAGGGGCTAGAAAAAGGTTGTTCGCGGCCTTCAAATAGCCTTAGCGTGGTAAACACTTCTAAACAGGGGCCGTATGCATGAACGACTTACATACCCGCGAGGTAAGGGTAATTGTTACTCGGAATCTGCATTTCCTCTCCTCTATGCGTCTGTCTCGCTTCTCCGCGGTAAAGCGAAATAGACGCATAGAGCACAGGAAATGCAGAGATTCCGAGTAGCATTTACCCTTACCTCACGGTGATTTGGTTCATGCATACGGTCCCAGTTCTTATAACCAGCATTGCCTCTTTCTATATTTTAAACTGTCATTGTCCCATTTTACAGGATGCTATTTCTACATAATTAAAGTTTCAAAAACTCAGATTTTTTCTAACATGTGGTGAGGTCTTTGCGCACTGTTTGAATTTCAGCTCGTGTAATTCTGCTAGGGTTTTAAATGGAATTGCATTCATATCCAGGAACACATGTCTCTAAAAATGTGCGAGTATTGAATATTTACCTCAAGGCCTCCAAGGAGAACGACTTCGGATCGGAATCGAATCGGCTGGACGGCCTGGAGCACGAATCACCTGGATTACGACCCCGAGGCCTGGAAAATGGGACTGGAATCATGAATGACTTGAAAAAGGGTAGATTTCATGTGGAAGAATGTCTAACAAAGAAGCGGCTGTGACACATGTTAGTGGACCTTGCGACGGCACGAGAACAAATATGTAGATTGATAGGGGTCAGAACAGGGAAGAGCAAAGAAGGATCTTCTACCCTGATAAAGCTAGCCTTGATAGTTCACTTACGTTAAAGCGTCGCTTGTGCAGCCAGCCAGTATTTTTAGCACAAATTGAACAATAACGGGACAAGCTGCAAGTCCACCTAAAATATGTATTACAAATATTTAATCTGGAAAACACCTCTATATTCAATTCGAGTACCTGAGCGCAGAACGTCATATTCAAGGTAACTGTTTAAGTACTGTGGAGTGAACATGTTCGCCAACTGAAGAATACGTTTTGATATTGTAAGAGCTAACAGCGTCAACTAAACGGCGTACCTGTACCGCTAGCAAGTCGCCTATCGCTGCGAACCAAATGGCTAGTAGCGTCTTTGATGTCAACATTTGCTTATATGGCATATTCTTAGACACTTGCTGTAAATCATTTGGAATGAGGAACATCTTCTGGTTTGGATTGCACGTACATTATTGGCAAGATTATTTCAACCGTCAATGAAAGCGTTCTGAAGGGTTATTTTTTACTTTGTCTGCTTTGGTTGTCAAGTTACAGCTAGTTTCAATCGGTTTTCAGCACTTTTCGACCTTCCATATGTTCTACTGAGAAAACCGAACATACATTTTACTGCATTCATATTTCAAAACTTTTTGAATTTTTTCATCACGCACTCGTCCAAGGGTACTCATCATCAATTTATTCATTTATTAAAGACGCGGGAAATCCGCGTAAAAAACAAAGCAGGAAATGAACGAACTCAATACTTAATTGTTAGAATCCAAGTACAAAAACATTATCTCAGCAAAAAAAGTGGAAACGGTTTAGCAAACACAATGAGCTTGAAAGTGAGAGGGGGAAGCTATATAGAAGAACATTTACGACAGCCTGTTACTCCGCAGAAGAGGCTTGAAAGCATTCAAAGACATACTCAGAATGCCCGCGTTATTGCACAACATTTGGTTGAACTTTCTCACGTTACGATAAGTGAAAAAATGTGATCTGACCCGTGATCTCGCTAATGAGACATTAAGCCTAAGCCTGCCGTTCCGACTTCTTGTAATTGAAGTTCCAAAAAACTTTAATGGATCTAAGGATAATTTTCTGGTTAGTATTTTAAACATCATTACGAGATCCGCTATCTCTCTTCTTCTGCTAAGACTAGGCAGCTTTAGAACCCTGGCTCTTTCGGTGCCTCTAGGTACTTGGGAATAGGTGAGGCCAGAACATCTCATCATCAGTTTGCGGGTGAAATTGTTTTGAACAGTTTCCAACAGATCAATATCCCCCTTCTGAAGAGAGTTGAAGACGGCTATTCCGCACTCAACAATGGGTCTTACGTAAGTTTTGTAGGCCCGTAGAAGCACCTGGGGATTATTGCTTCTGAATATCTTGAAAATGTTGTAAGTACGATGATTTGCCTTTTTCACCAAATTTCTGTACTGCGGCCTGAAAGTCAAGTCTCTGGTTATTTGAAAACCTAGATCTCTGACATCAGGAACACACTGCAGAATTTGACCTTTCAGCGTATAGGTACAACCAACGCTTCGATTATCTTCACCGATTTGTAGGTGATTAGATTTTTCTATTGCTAGCGGGAGCTCCCACTCATCTGCCCATTGGCCTATGTAGTCCATTGCGGCCTGAATGCCCTAGGAATCCTCGTCATCCACCACCTTCTTGTAAATTTTAATGTCGTCTGCATACATTTTACAGGTTACACCAAAACGTGAAATAAATTCAGGAAGTTCATACAGTTCAACTCCACATTGCCGTTCAGTCCGCAAAGTGCACGCTGATTACGAAAGCGTGCTGCGGCGCGTTTGCGAGTATCCTCAGTCAGGGATGTGGGATCACCCGGGTGGTTTTTGCTTTTGGTGCCCGGGTGATCCCACATCCCCGTCGAAGGATTCTCGCAACCGCGCCGCAGCACGCTTTCGCAATCAGAGTGCACTCCGCGGACTGAACGGCAATGCGGAGTTGAGTTATACGTATAAACTAAGAAAATAGTGGTGATAGAACGCCTCCATGCGGAACTCCGCTTTAGGCTGAGTACACCGACGAATACACGCCATCAACTTTAACTTGATAGGTCCTATCGGAAAGGAAGTTTTGCGCCCAACTTATAAGCAGGGGATGATCCCCAATGACGTTCATTTTTTGAAGCAGTTTTCGGATTGGGACCTTGTCGAAAGCCTTTGAAAAATCAAAAAAAATCACATCTGTTCGACACGTCGACAGTTGATTACCGCATCTCACTATCACGTTTTCCGAATGATTCGATAAAGATAAAGGGCAGCATAAACGCTCGTAAACGTAGTTGAGATAACCACGGAAATAGAATGGCATGGCTCAGAACATAACGCTTGCGCATTCTGAAGCGTCAAAAATTACCCATAATGACGCTACACGAGTGAGAAGTTGGCCCCGCCCCTGTATCTGCCCGTCACCTGTATTCGCGTCCTCCTCCAAAACAGAGGTGGTGGGCCATTCCTACCGTCGACGATGTTTGCGGTTTACCTATCAGACCAACTCTACCACCCAAAAACGTCGCCGACTGTGGGAAAGGCCCACCACCTTTGTTTTGGAGGAGGACGCCAGTTCAGGGGGCGGGCAGATACAGGGGTGGGGCCAACTTCTCACTCGTGTAGCGTCATTATGGGTAGTTTTTGACGCTTCAAAATGCGCAAGCGTTATGTTCCGAGCCATGCCATTCTAATTCCATGGTTATCTCAATGACGTTTACGAGCGTGTATGCTGCCTTTAAAGGCATCATACACGCTCGAAAATGTTGTTGAGATAACGACGGGTCGTCGAACGCGCACGCCGTTGGAAGCGTCAAGACCGAGTCAAAACCACTTAGTTTGAGGAACATCGAGTAGCTCTGCAGGCTCTACCCCCAGTACAAACTCGCTTAGATTGGTTGTTCGAATGCGGTCACTTTGGCTAGTGTATAAGCTTCCGAAGACGTACGCGTTCTAGAACAGACCGTAAAGATTCATTAGCTTTGCGATCACAACCACTTTACCGCTGGCTCCGCTATTTCAACAGAGCGGGCATGCTGCGGTGTAACTCGTCCACTTTCGCTCCTTAACAAAAACAACTCATTATTTCTCTATTTGCATCCAGTTTTCGTCGTTTTTTTGTTAGTCCCCCATACCACCAGCTCAAAACCTTTGATTGATGTCATAAATCGATACCATTTTGAGCGTGTATGCTGCCTTTGTAGGAAAAAGTTACACCGCCTCAAATCCCTAAGGCCATTGCTATACCAAAAGATGGCGACGACGACAGGTTCGGTCAACTGTTACGAACCGTGTGGGGACCAGAACCTCACAATAAAAATGTTGTCGTAGCAACACTGCATCACCAATCGCGGACGCTGACTTGAAGAGGGACGTTATGCCTGAAATGTGAAAACCGTGCGGCAATCGGTGGCTGTCGCGCCTGTCCGTCGCAGCGGAGTATTATATACTTTGTCGCTGTCATGGGGGTGTGTATACAAGTCTGTTGGTACCTGCTCGTTGGTGCCCCTGCTTCTACTGAACCCAGCAGACGTTTGAGTGTACACAGGGAACGTTCGAGCGATATAGCGTGCACAACTATATCGCGAAAGTATCCCGCACATTGCATAAAGGTGTCGCCGTCCGGCACACTAAGGCCTCTGGTCCATAACACCTTAGGATCCGTACCTAGGGAGTCATGGAGTCTTTGGCCACAAGCCACAATTTCGCCACCCTGAACTGTCGATCGCTGTCGAGTGATATCCAAAAACTGCGCTATCCAGACTTCTGAGCTATTTCCATGCACCGTTTGCTGCTTTGCAGGAAACCCGCCTCAGGATAGACCCGTCATCAGCGTCGGAGAGTACACCATCTACTGCGGTAACGCTGACGATAGGAGAGTGGGAGGCTGTGCAATAGCTGTAAGGAAGGATTTCAATGGTATGGTCAAGGAGTTCGGCTCAACGTCGTGTCGGAATGCATTCGTGCGACTGCGGGATCACAGAGGATTCAATCTGTGGATAGTGAGTGCTCATGCGCCCACTGAAACCGCCGAAGACAATTCGAAGGATGCGTTTTATGAGGAACTCAATACGTTGCTGGCCAGGATACCTTGTCAACATGCTGTTGTCGTGGGGATTGACGCAAATGCGAAGATGGGACTTGATCAGGAATCCGAAGTACTCGGTAAATGGTTCTACCCAGTGGAGCAAACATCGGACAATGGCTACCGCCTTGTCGACTTTTGTGAACGCAGTGGTCTGATTATTGCATCGACATTCAAGAGGAATCATCGCCGCCATCAGCTTACGTGGCAGGGACCAACCCGGCTATCTCCAGAAGAGCAGCGGAAGCGGAAGATGACAACTTTGAAACTACAGCTTGACTATGTCCTGACGAGGAATATTCCAGTATTGGACATTCGAAGATCTAGAGCTGTGTGGGATGTCGCATTCGATTCGGATCACCGTCCTGTTCTGTTGAACTTCACTGCGAGGATTCATAAGAGGAAGCGAGGGGCTCAGCCTCTTCAGAGGATTGACATGACAAGTCTCAGAGATGAAGAGTGCAGAAGGATTTTCCGACAACGCGTTTCTATTCACATCGGAGTACGGACTAAGAAGAAACTTTGCGACGCGGATTCTTTTGTCAAGTGCATCCAGGACGCTTCGAAAGAGGCACTTCCGGTTGTACAGCCTAAGAAGAAGTTCGCCTACGTCTCAGAAGAAACAACATCTACCTACAACAGAGTATGTGCTCTCCGAACTGCAGGAAACTTCGTGGAGGAGAAGCGTCTGAGGAGGAAGTTGCGTCGGCAGCTTCAAAGTGACCGCGAACGAGAGTGGACGTGTAGAGCTAAGGAGTTCGAGAAGGCTTGGGAGGAGAAGAATCCGAAGAAAGCCTACACGTTGCTGCGACAGTATAGCGGGAAGATGAAGAGATGTTCTCCTGTCTTGAACACTACCAATGGAGTTGCAGTTGGTGATGCGACGCTGCCAATATGGAAGGATTACTTCAGTTCACTACTTAATCGTCCAGCGCCATCAGTACCTGAGCTCCCGCATGTTCAGAGAGCACATTACGATGTCAGTGAGGAACCGCCGACTGAGTCTGAAGTTTTGGATTGTGTTCGGAAAATGAAGAATGGAAAGGCAGGTGGAGATGACAACATCACTGCTGAAATGCTGAAAGCTCTTCCTCCGTCTGGGATTCGTGAAATGACCAACACCATCCGTGCCATATGGATGAGCGAAAGGATACCCGATCCGTGGAGACATGCGATCATCGTACCTCTTCACAAGAAGCTATCCGTCACGGATCCTAAGAACTACAGAGGAATCTCTCTACTCCGTGTCATGTACAAGGTTTTAGAACGTATCATTCTCGAGCGACTTATCAAACATCGTGAAGGAACGACCAGAGATGAGCAAGCCGGTTTTCGACCTGGAAGATCGACCATCGACCAAGGGTTCGTCGTGAGAAGTAATTGAATCGTGGCAGCGGTTTTCGAAGCCATTACAGCTTGCTTTTTGGACTTTGAAGCCGCGTTCGACTCTCCTCATCGTGATCGATTGCTCAATGCTCTGCGAGCAGATGGAGTCCCGGAAAAGTATGTTCGGTTAATCGAGGACATGAACAAAGGAACAACAGCAGCAGTTCGTACACCTGTCGGATTTACGTCAGCTTTCGAGGTGAAAACAGGAGTAAGGCAAGGAGCCGTTGCAGGACCTTTTCTTTTCAACTTCGCCGTTGATGACATCATGCGTAGAGTTGCAGAACAGTTTCCTGCGGATGTGATCCTAACACCATCAGGACGCTCCCTTGTCGACCTGGAGTACGCCGACGACATCGTGTTATTCGCTGAAAACAACGCAAAACTGCAAAGGATTGTGAACGTCGTTTCGAAGTATGCCACAGCCTATGGACTTCGTCTTCGGCCGGGGAAATGCAAGCAGATGTGGGTCTCTTAGAGGCCTTCAACGGGAGTTTGTGTGGACGGACAACGTATCGAACTGGTCGACGATTTCTGTTATTTGGGCTGTTTGCTGAAGAACGATGGTAGGTATGCAGCGGATATTCGACAACGATGTGCGAAAGCTACGTCTGCATTTAATTCTCTAACCAAGTGTTTGTGGTCTACCACCATCGCGAAGGAAGTCAAGTTGCGCGTCTACCTATCCGCTATTCGCCCTATCATGATGTACGGATCGGAGACGTGGGCAGCACCGAAGGCGCAGATGGAAAGGTTGGATTGCACGGAGAGGAAGCTTTTTAGACGTTTGCTTGGATATTTCTGGCCGCGTGTATGCCATAACGAAGACCTTTACAAGGAAATCGACGCAGTACATCAACGCTTGACACGAGGGAGGTGCCAGCATCTCCTAACGCCATCTCAAGCAGCAATGGAAAGTCGACTTCGACTGCTCGGGCATATACTAAGAAGAACGCCCTCGTACAACACGCTTTAAGAATGCTTCCAAATCCTGTCTGGAAACGGCCACCTGGGCGTAGGCGAAAGTTCTGGACGGATGTGGTTAAAGAGGATTTGAAGTCACTCGGCATCGAAAGACAGTTCAGGCGCGATGTTTCGTTTCGCAGGAAATGGAATAGTGACAGCTGGATGGAATGTGTTCAAATTGTGGCTGAAGACCGTGAAAAATGGACACGGCTGACTACTAGGACGGCACACCTCGGTGAAGATGCGGAATGACCGCGTCAGGCGAAAGCCAACCGATTAAGTCAAGTAAGTCAAGTCGCTGTCATGAGTGACAGACATGCAATCTAGCACAAATCGCGGCAAGACCCTTATTAGAGCGACAGCACCGGTCGTCGCAGCGACGTGTCGCGGACTCAGACGTTCCTCGTTGTCTACAGGACGTCGATCCGCCCAGAACGAGTCACCGCTGGCAAACAAGCAACTCTACGCGGGGCCGTCCCGGTGTGCTGTTGGGCAGGGGGCGACGGGCTGTTAAACAGCTCATCGACCAGCAATCCCGCCGACTGCTAAAAATTGACGCAGACCGAGTTGTTGTCCACAGGACGACAATTTGGGATGCCTACGGTGGTGCAGGTCGATGGGCTGTTCTACAGAACATTTGCGGGAGGGGCGGTGGCAGCGTCCATCAATCGATGTATCACGAAGATTGTGCCGTCCGATTTCTCATTTTTGGTCAAATAAGATTTGCAATTCGTTTTCTTTTTTGATGATGCTGTAACTTCTATAGTAATTCTTCTCATTTTATAATTATGTGAGATCTGTGAGAATAATGTTATACAGCCCACCCCCCCCCATTCGACTCTTGTAAACAAAATTGATGATACGCAATTGATAAAGGGTAGGATATAAAAGAAGTGGAGAGCGGTGTGTCTTCATTCACGCGCCAATCCTCTCCAGGGGTCAGCAGTTGAAGATTTGCTCTGACTAAAAAGTAGGGAAACAGCACCACCGGTGGTCAAAGTATAGCAGAATTGGAGTCAAAAACTTAGAAAATTTTAGTGAGTCGATTGGGGGGGGGTTGGGCTGGATAAGAGTACTCGATCTGTGATTCGTTTTAAATAACGTCTTTCCGTGGAAGGGGTATTGGTGACATGCCGAGAGGTGCACGTCGTGGGGTTCCCCGTGATGGACCCGTAGGTTTCCTCGGGTTACGGAGCTTTCAGCAATTGCCTTCGTAGGCAGATTTCGGTGTTTTCCATCCGTTCATGTGTGTCATTTGCGTCGCTTTTAGTTGTTTGTCAGGAATCTCTGATCATTCGGTGGTGTTTATTTACCCTGATTCCCATCCATGTTGTCAATACTCGAGGAAAGGTAAATGTAGCGAGATGAAAAAATTGTAGATTTTAAGGCAGTGTTTGGGTCTCTCTAAGAAGATCAAGCACTGAAGTGCGACGAAAAACGGCCGGTAACTGGGTGAAAATCTCGTGGGCCAGCCAACCCATTGGACCACTCCGTCCACGTCCTATAACAGTCCCCCTGAATTCGTGGTTAGATGAGCGATGGTTTCCGATCGGAAGCCCCATTCTTCCCTTCATTCTCAACGTCCCTATTTGCTCAGGTCAGCTCGCACACATCGGTTGCAAAGAACGGGAGTTACAAGCCTCGGACAACTCGTCCACAGTGCTTCCCTCGCTGAGTTTTGAGGGGCCATAACTCCGTTTCCGGGGGGTCTTGTACGATTCTAGTGACATCATTGGAATCAGCATGGGGCCGCTTTCAAGGTATGCGGAAAAACAGAAAAACAACTTTTATCGTGAACACTGCCTTTAAAAAAATTCCGATTCGTAGTCCGGGATCAGCGAAATGGAGTACCTTGCCAGCTCGAAAACTTGCCGCATTCAATGCGTGTCGAATATGTATCCAACTCGAGTGACCACACCCATTGAAAGGGTGTATTGCAGGGACACGTGCTGCAAAATTTTATCGTAGGAGCACGTGTTGCAAAATTTAATCGCAGGAGCACGTGCTGCAAGCTAATCCAGTGTTATCGTAGCAGCACATCGGCACGCGACGCGGCCGGGCATCGACATGCAACTCGACCAGCTCGCCGAGCACCATCTGTGGCCGCGACTGGTTGGACGATGTCTCCAGCGGCTGGGCAAGCAAAGCACAGCAAACTCGTGTAATTGAAGCAGCGAAGCTGCCGGCATATGTGTCACGACTCAAGAGTGTGTCGTATTCTTTCCTTTTCATGGGAAATCCTTTTTTCATCGAGTCGAATGTGTATCATGCACGCACTGAAAGTTTTATTTGTTGGGGCAAGTGCTGAAATTTGAAACGCAATAAGAGCACGTGCTCCTCTAGCAGCACGTTCCCTGACTGTGCTCCTAATCGCCTTGTCTTCGAGTTGAGTGCATTTCGGCGCGCATTGAATGCGGCTATAATTTGGGAGGATGTTCTTGCTACTACAGGCTACGGCGCGAGGTGTGATACAACCCAACATTGGTCCGACCCCCCACCCAAGTTAAGCAATTTGCTCAGCCCCCCCCCGCGAGGAAAAAGTGATGGCGACGACGGGGGGGGGGGGTCCTCACTTCGCAATCTTTTATAAAGAACATATTTTTAGATCAAGACTACACTGACGCATCGATTGAATCAATTAATTCTAATAATGCAATAAATAAATGTTTTCCACGAAAGCATACAAAAACAACTCTCCTGCGACAATGACACCAAATGCTTGTCCAATGGCAGAACATTGCCCTGAGGACACATAGGTGCGGTTTTGGGCATGAAAACCACATTTAGTAATTCGCTGTTCAGGTGTGAAAACGCACCCCAAATTTCATGGACAAAGATCTAAGCCGAACAGCGCTACATAGGGCGGGCAAAGCCTATTTTCATGCTTTGAGGGCTTAAGGGTGCGGTCTCGGGCATGAAAACTAGGTATAATAGATGGCTATCCAGATATGAAAACGCACCCAAAATTTCATGGACGCAGCTTTAAGCCGAACAGCGCTACATAGGGTGGGCGGAGCTTGTTTTCATGCCCTGAGGGCACATAGATGCGGTTTCAGGCATGGAAGCTACGTATAATAATTGGCTATCTGCATATAAAAACGCACCCGAAGTTTTAAAGGCAGTGGTCGCGCTCGAGTATGTTCGTCTTCTCTTCCTCTCTAAACCCTTTTCTGGGTATTGAGTAGTAAAACCTATAAGAAAAATCGCGAAAAATAGGTGTTTTGGACCAGACTCGAAGCCTGAACTTTCTTGCCTTTTGATGGTGGACGAGTCCACCCCACATCATGGGCACCGATGATCTCTAATATCAAGAACATCAGCTGGCCTGAACTTGAATTTCAATCAATCAACTTTCGAATTTATGTACACATCTAGTCAAAACTTTGGTTGAAGTGCTTGCTCTCATTGCTCAACTGTTTTATTACGTAAATTTGCATTTATTTCTTCCTCTGAGTGTCGATGATTTTTGATTGCTTGGCATAAGACTGTGATCTTTCTGTGCACGTGTGCACGAACTGGAAAATTAGGGTCTTAATAACTCTAATTCTAGCCCGTTTTTCACCGCGCTACCTTCATAGTTTTTGAGCTGTTTTATATCTAAGCTGATTTTTGTAGTTTTTTCGACAGCGTTTTTCATCGTGACCACTGCCTTCAGGTCAAATCTGGGGAATTTTGGTGAACTACCTTCAAGACGGGGACAATTAAGAGATTACCGGAGCAATCCCAGATTCAGTGATCCCGTTTAGACAGAAAACGGCCACTGTAGCGGTAAATGTGGCTTTGTAATTTTCTTACATATCAATAATAAACGGTTAAGAGCTGTCCGGTGAGTGACCGGTGCCCGCAATATAAGCGGGACCCAACTGAGGGTGCGCCAAGCGCCTGGGAAAGTGTGTGGGACACAACTGGGAGAATCCTGCGCACAAGCGACGAGAATCCTGCGAATAAGAACGAACTACGGAAAACCTGCACACGGAAAAGGATTACCCCATTTGCATAATTAGGTCTTGAAAGGTTTCTATTTCAAGTGTAAACGAAACAGGGTATGTCTAACCCCCGATTTTTGGCAGGAGACTGGACTCATTGGTAGGCGAAATTCTTATTCCGATGCAAATGACTGAAGGAGCTTTCACATGTTCGAATGATTCAAAAATTCTGATTTGGGGCGCATTTTAGTTTTGATCGTAAATGGGTGCGGGGATGAGTCGCCCGTCATCGGTCTAATTCGAATGTGGAGCACTTAAATTGGCCGAAAATTCGAATAAACCCCAGAATTTGAATTCCCGAATAAGTCGAATATTCGAGTAAATCCAAAAATTAAATTCTCGAATGAATCGAATATTCGAATAAACCTCAAAATTGAATTTCCCGAATGAATCGAATATTCGAATACTCGAATATTTGAATTATTCGAATATTTATTCGATTCGGTCCCAAGTCTATTTTCCAGAGTGACTCTGGGCAGCTGCAAAGGGCATATTTGAACTTTACGTCTGAAATTGGTCCTAGAATAGTACATTTCATTTGAAATGATTAGTATGACTTATAGTAGTTCCCTTGTAAACAGTAGAGTGTTGTCCGCATAAGGACGTCATTATTAAATTAATGTAACGTCGGCATAGATCTTAATGAGATTTTGCGTCTACTATTGAAGGTTGGCGCAAACTCGGTGCCATATGCTATTACGTAGGTGCAGCGAGTTTGCGCCAACATCCAAAGAGGAACCAAAAGTCTCACTAGAATCCACGCCAATGTTAGTTTTTCTCTGGAATATTTGATTGAGAGGGTCCAACTTCTCTGTTCCGGCTAGATTACAACCGAAATAAAGAAAATCGAGCCTCATTATCGAGTTTCGAAAGTAGGCATACCGTCGTTTAAGGGGTGACGTCATAAGGCGGCTGATACTTCACTTGACTTACTTTTTGACTTAATCGGTTGGCTTTCGCCTGACGCGGTCATTCCGCATCTTCACCGAGGTGTGCCGTCCTAGTAGTCAGCCGTGTCCATTTTTCACGGTCTTCAGCCACAATTTGAACACATTCCATCCAGCTGTCACTATTCCATTTCCTGCGAAACGAAACATCGCGCCTGAACTGTCTTTCGATGCCGAGTGACTTCAAATCCTCTTTAACCACATCCGTCCAGAACTTTCGCCTACGCCTGGGTGGCCGTTTCCAGACAGGATTTGGAAGCATTCTTAAAGCGTGTTGTACGAGGGCGTTCTTCTTAGTATATGCCCGAGCAGTCGAAGTCGACTTTTTATTGCTGCTTGAGATGGCGTTAGGAGATGCTGGCACCTCCCTCGTGTCAAGCGTTGATGTACTGCGTCGATTTCCTTGTAAAGGTCTTCGTTATGGCATACACGCGGCCAGAAATATCCAAGCAAACGTCTAAAAAGCTTCCTCTCCGTGCAATCCAATCTTTCCATCTGCGCCTTCGGTGCTGCCCACGTCTCCGATCCGTACATCATGATAGGGCGAATAGCGGATAGGTAGACGCGCAACTTGACTTCCTTCGCGATGGTGGTAGACCACTAACACTTGGTTAGAGAATTAAATGCAGACGTAGCTTTCGCACATCGTTGTCGAATATCCGCTGCATACCTACCATCGTTCTTCAGCAAACAGCCCAAATAACAGAAATCGTCGACCAGTTCGATACGTTGTCCGTCCACACAAACTCCCGTTGAAGGCCTCTAAGAGACCCACATCTGCTTGCATTTGCCCGGCCGAAGACGAAGTCGTTCACAAAAAACGACGACGTTCACAATCCTTTGCAGTTTTGCGTTGTTTTCAGCAAATAACACGATGTCGTCGGCGTACTCCAGGTCGACAAGGGAGCGTCCTGATGATGTCAGGATCACATCCGCAGGAAACTGTTCTGCAACTCTACGCATGATGTCATCAACGGCGAAGTTGAAAAGAAAAGGTCCTGCAACGGCTCCTTGCCTTACTCCTCTTTTCACCTCAAAAGCTGACGTAAATCCGACAGGTGTACGGACTTCTGCTGTTGTTCCTTTGTTCATGTCCTCGATTAACCGAACATACTTTTCCGGAACTTCATCTGCTCGCAGAGCATTGAGCAATCGATCACGATGAGGAGAGTCAAACGCGGCCTTAAAGTCTAAAAAAGCAAGCTATAATGGCTTCGAATACCGCTGCCACGATTCAATTACTCTTCTCACGACGAACACTTGGTCGATGGTCGATCTTCCAGGTCAAAACCGGCTTGCTCATCTCTGGTCGTTCTTTCACGATGTTTGATAAGTCTCTCGAGAATGATACGTTCTAAAACTTTGTACATGACACGAATTAGAGAGATTCCTCTGTAGTTCTTAGGATCCGTGACGGATAGCTTTTTGTGAAGAGGTACGATGATCGCATTTCTCCACGAATCGGGTATCCTTTCGCTCATCCATATAGCACGGATGGTGTTGGTCATTTCACGAATCCCAGACGGAGGAAGAGCTTTCAGCATTTCAGCAGTGATGTTGTCATCTCCACCAGCCTTTCCATTCTTCATTTTCTGGACACAATCCAAAACTTCAGACTCAGTCGGCGGTTCCTCACTGACATCGTAATGTGCTCTCTGAACATGCGGGAGCTCAGGTACTGATGGCGCTGGACGATTCAGTAGTGAACTGAAGTAATCCTTCCATATTGGCAGCGTCGCATCACCGACTGCAACTCCATTGGTAGTGTTCAAGACAGGAGAACATCTCTTCATCTTCCCGCTATACTGTCGTAACAACGTGTAGGCTTTCCTCGGATTCTTCTCTTCCCAAGCCTTCTCAAACTCGTTAGCTCTACACGTCCGCTCTCGCTCGCGGTCACTTTGAAGCTGCCGACGCAACTTCCTCCTCAGACGCTTCTCCTCCACGAAGTTTCCTACAGTTCGGAGAGCACATACTCTGTTGTAGGTAGATGTTGTTTCTTATGAGACGTAGACGAACTTCTTCTTAGGCTGTACAACCGGGAGTGCCTCTTTTGAAGCGTCCTGGATGAACTTGACAGAAAAATCCGCGTCGCAAAGTTTCTTCTTAGTCCGTACTCCGATGTGAATAGAAACGCGTTGTCGAAAATTCCTTCTGCACTCTTCATCCCTGAGACTTGTCATATCAATCTTCTGGAAAGGCAGAGCCCCTCGCTTCCTCTTATGAATCCTCGCAGTGAAGTTCAACAAAACAGGACAGTGATCCGAATCGAATGCGACATCCCACACAGCTCTAGATCTTCGAATGTCCGATACTGGAATATTTCTCGTCAGGACATAGTCAAGCTGTAGTTTCAAAGTTGTCATCCTCCGCTTCCGCTGCTCTTCTGGAGACAGCTGGGTTGGTCCCTGCCACGTAAGCTGATTACGGCGATGATTCCTCTTGAATGTCGATGCAATAATCAGACCACTGCGTTCACAAAAGTCGACAAGGCGGTGGCCGTTGTACGATGTTTGCTCCACTGGGTAGAACCATTTACCGAGTACTTCGGATTCCTGATCAAGTCCCATCTTCGCATTTGCGTCAATCCCCAGGACAACAGCATGTTGACAAGGTATCCTGGCCAGCAACGTATTGAGTTCCTCATAAAACGCATCCTTCGAAATGTCTTCGGCGGTTTCAGTGGGCGCATGAGCACTCACTATCCACAGATTGAATCCTCTGTGATCCCGCAGTCGTACGAATGCATTCCGGCACGACGTTGAGCCGAACTCCTTGACCATACCATTGAAATCCTTCCTTACAGCTATTGCACAGCCTCCCACTCTCCTATTGTCAGCGTTACCGCAGTAGATGGTGTACTCTCCGACGCTGATGACGGGTCTATCCTTGAGGCGGGTTTCCGGCAAAGCAGCAAACGGTGCATGGAAATAGCTAAGAAGTCTGGATAGCGCAGTTTTTTGGATATCACTCGACAGCTATCGACAGTTCAGGGTGGCGAAACTGTGGCTTGTGACCAAAGACTCCTTGAACTCCCTAGGTACGGATCCTAAGGTGTTATGGACCAGATGCTTCACTAGGATGGTAATATCAGGTCTGCGGGATGTGGATAGGATGTGAACGCGGAATCGAGGATGGAGACAATCCTCCGATGGGATGTCAACAGCAAAAGCGTTTCCGCGGATAGGTTGTCTACGGCGCCAAGGAGGGGGGCGACGGGCAGTTCTCGAGGGGCGATTCCTGCCCTATTTGGATGTCTACAGGGAGCATTGCGTGAGGTGACATCGTGTCCTGTGGACAACGGCAAACGTCTGAGGAGGGCTGGCATACTGCAAATGTTCCGAAGCCTGTAGCTGTCGTTGTGCAGAGCGACGCGACCGTGTTTCGCGAAAGTATACCAAACCCCTAACAATAGTCTCAAGGGATGCACCTCACATTTGACTTCATAATAGTGGAGGTTTAATTTGTTTGGGCTCATACAAAGAAATTCAGTGAATTCGCTCGAGCAAGTGAGAAACTACAGGGAAAAAGTTTGCCCCGCCCACAATATCCCGAAAGCCTAACCGCGCACACCGCTTCGGAATGAGAATCAAGAGCTCCGCTATTGTACAGTGCGTTCAGAAAAGACAGGCTCACCCTTGAAAATCAAGGTTTTCAAAACGCTCTACACTTTGGCGATCCATACTGTTTACCAATGAATTCAGCAAAGCAAAAAAACCTGTGCTCACTCAATCTTTTGAATACTCCACGATTTTGAACAATTTTAAGGTGAATTTTCGGTCTTTTCACCGTTCAGAAATGATAGGCTCACCCTGCGAAAACAAATATTTATTGAACAAAACGTGAACAAACAATAAAATTTAGTATGATATAGGTCTACCACCGTGAGCAATGTCCTCAGAAATTCTCTTATGCACAGAAAGGATCAAATTTGATATGACATTCTTATCAAGGTTGATCCAGGCTTCGAGAACAGCAGCATTAAATGCAATGTTCACGATGATTTTCGTTCCAGTCTTTTCCACTCAAAACACTTCGTTGGCCCCCAAGTGTTACCAAAATTACGAAGAAACGGCTTGAAACGCCCTGAACCGTCTTAATTCAGTGACATTATTCTCTGACCTGGACTAGTTGTCCGACTGGATGAACATGTTCACGGTGGTTGTCAGTAAAAATCGGGGTTAATCAAAAATGGAAGAATATTTTACTCAAAGCAGTATTAGTTAGGGTCCGAAGGAAAGGGCGGAGCAGTAGAGAGTAGAGAATCGCAAGGGACGGGTCCACAAGGGATTCCGTTGTCACAACGAACAGTTCCAGTGAGAGTAAAAAGGTGGAGTGAGAGTAAAGGATTTGATGCCTCTCTAGGGCGTTTTTCTCGATTTCTTCGTCATTTCAGTTCTACCCGGAGGCCAACATTCAATTTAGCGATTAATCTCAAAATCGGAGATATCGTGAACACTGGCTTTAAGCTCATCTACAGTGCCATACTGCTTGTTTTCCGCATATACCTGGCGCACAAATATGCCCCAGATATTCTCTATGGGGTTGCGGTCAGGGCTGCACGCAGGCCATTCCATCACACGACCTCGCTGCTGCTCCAACCAGGATTTTGTAGACCATCAGCGAGCCGCCCCCAAAATCCTCCTACTATAGATTAACGGATCCTTGCGGAGATCCCTCTAGTAGTACCGAGCTCCATCAGGGCCAGCAAGATTAAATTTTTCTCGTCGGAGAAAATAACCTGATCAATTTTAAGCTCATTTTTCAAGTTTTCTTGGCTTACAGGAGATCGCCTTACCTTTGTCCAGTCGGTTGCCATAATCCTTCCTGCGAATTCCAGTCGAGCTTCTTTATAGTTGGCGGACATTGACGGGGCCTCCTTCATAACTTGGAGGACGATGCTTTCATTGCCGTCCAAGGTGTTCCTGACAATTGTTTTCGAAACATCAAGCGATAATTCAGACCTGAACATAGGCGACTGATCGTTCGGGCTTCCTGACTGGTGACCTTCTTAGGGCGTCCGGTAGACTTCTCCTTTCCATAAGAAGCCGGATCTCTAAGAAACTGCCCAACACAGTGTTGCGAACGTCCAATTTGGGCCGCTATTCTTCGCTGACTTAGTCCAACAGAGGCGAGGGCACGAAACTGGGCTCGTTCAGAAGTAGTAGGAGCAGTACCACGTCCCATACTAGCAACAACGATGTACGATGTACCCAAGTCAATCATATGTAATGGACTTGAAACGAGAAATTTTTCGAAGAAATTTGAATTTTTGCAGGGTGAGCCTATAATTTCTGAACGCTGAAAAATCCGAAAATTTATCTTGAAATTGTTCAAATTCGTGGAGTATTCTTAAGATTGAGTATGCGCAAGTTGTTTTGCACTGCTGAATTCAATAGTGAACAGTATGGATGGCCAAACTGTGAAGCGTTTTGAAAACCTCGGTTTTCAAGGGTTAGCCTATGATTTCTGAACGCACTGTATATTTTGCCTTTAAGCGTCTCCACACAAACTAATTTTTCCGATTCAAAGATTTTGATTCCCTATCCGGAGCGGAACGCTTGATTATGTTTTTAGAATATTAGGGGCGGGACCGACTTCTTCCCTGTAGTTTCTCACTTATTTGATCGAATTGAGATCTCGCACTTGGCAGGTTTGCTATTCACGGTGGGCGGAATATAATATCAAATTTTACCCCTGAGGTTGGACTGTGTCTTTAGATATTGAAAAAAGAGAGAAGAGGCGCGCCGCTTGGATGTGTTCTAGGTCTACTTGAAGACAATTCGAAATGTCGAAATAGTTTCGTTAGTCTACTCTTCGGTCTCTAATTCTCCTATATAAAGAGCACGCGGAATCGCTTGTTGATTCGATATTTTCTTTCGCAGTCTGCGTCGCCGTCAGTACAGTTGCCAAGGATCGTACAGATACTCTGCGCTCCTGGCGCAAACTATTTTAGCATATGCGCACCGAGTTGGCGTCAAGGTACCGCAAGGAACGCAAAGTATCAGTATGATACATGACGACTGTATGCATTGTCTTTGACAAACAATTGCCGTAAACAACGACTAACCTTCTTCGTTTTGCCAAATTGGATTTTTTCTCGTTCTGACGGACTGGTAAATCGATTCACACCCGGAGTATCCGTGTAGAAAATTATCCAGAGCATGAATGCTAATGCTGTCACTGCACCATGAACATAATATACAGCGGGCCAGCCGAATCTCGATGTGCAAAGTGCTCCTTAAATAGAATGTGTGAAATGTTCAATCCACTTGAGACGTTTTTGGGGAACTACCATTGACTTTTACGGCTTTACGACATTACGAACTACGACTACGATTGGCGGTTCCAAGTTTACCATAAACCATTAATCGATCAGGAGCGACTGAAAGTTTTTCCTGGGTTTTGGTTTTTTCTGTTTTCTTTATTTTTTGGTGTTATTTCTGTATGTATCCATAGTAAAGATTTTAGGTGTATTGGTACATATTGTGTGTGTGTGTGTGGGGGGGGGGGAAGGAGGGAAGGAATTTCCCGTTTTTCGACGTTTTCTGTGCTTTTTCTTCAAAAATCAGGAAACAGATTTGAAAAATTTGTTGTCTCGATTATGGCGGGCTGTCCGCAGAGGCGAACTCTTGACTCGAAGGTCTAGCCGCCGACAAGTTTTTGTTTAACCTCAATTTTGCAGTGCATCATACCCCTTACTGTGGTAGTTAGAACACGTCGTTGGTATGGCGCTAGTGGATTGGGAACTCTCTCGAAGATCAAGTCTTAATGACTTAGGACTGGTTGAAGGCAGTGTACACGATAAATTTCGTCATCGGTTTTTGGCCGTAAATCGAAAGTTCAGGGTCTCATTGGAGCACTGGGGTCGAAAGAACAAACGAAAACGAGCCCTCAAGAGCTCCATACGGTTCCGAAGTCCGCTCGCGCTAGCCCTTCCGCTCGCTGTCTAGTTTTCCGAGGAACAGTTTGGCCCGCTTCTACATTAGTATTGGAGCGCGAACGCGGCTGAGTTTTAGCATTGGGGCGCATGTGCATACGCTGTCTACTTCAGGCCCATAACCGCGCAACTCATCCAGTACTGAAATTTGGCTTTTAAGAAGAAGAGCTGATTTCGGATGTTTGGCAGCGTTTTTCATGATTCTTTCCTCACTGATGAAACAGTCAGACTCTAAACCTTCGTTTTCTGGTGGAAACTCGAAAACGATTTTTATCGTGGACACTACGTTTAAGTAATCATAGTTCACGACAAATGGGAAGGCATGACGAATTCTCATTAGTGCAACTGACCAGAAACCGGCATTGTGAAAGCGGTACTGAGTTGAGTTGTTCCAGTCAGCAATCCCAGGAAGACGCCATTTTGATGAATGGTGGCCCAGTCCGATGTCACGGCTCCAATGGTCTGGAACGTTGCCGAGAATCCAACACCCTTTACAGAAAAGTTATACATTACAGTGATTGATCGGCAGGCTATGGAAAATGCAAGCCTTACTTGAAATATTCTAGCAACAAGGATGGCTGGGAAGCCAGCGTGTCTCAATATCGGTATCAGAACAGTGGCCGCTAAATAATCAGCGAATATGAAGATTTGTAGCTTTCTTTAAGAGAATTTTGAAGAGAATTATTAAAATGATTAAAAATCATAGAACACCCTCTAATTTAGCTACAACCTTTCTTTATTTGGAAATGGCGGTTCACCATCAAAATCCTCACAATCTGCATACAAAATCATCATTATAGCCATCTTTTTTTTTGATTGCAACACCCTCTTCACTTTATTGAACACAACATTCGATTTATCGATTGTTTCATAATTCTGGGACACTCTATGTAGCTATGTACCTCATTATTTTCTGATCCTGCCAACAGAAAAACAACACACTCATGCAAATGCGTTTTCTGCCACTGTCGATTACCTCACATAGATGCTTGCACTCTTTCCGTGGAGCTTTCAAAGATCTATTGGGTTGATTCGTTCTTAGCCCTCTAGCACAGCACCTTTGATCACTTCCACAGTTTCCAAGTGCTGATGGCCCGCAGGAACTCGACATGCCACAGTTAAAGGCAGTGTTCGCAATGAAAAAAGTACTTGAGAAAAAATTACGGTTTGTGAAATTATAAAGAGAAACAAGGGCCAAAAAATGTATTAAGGGCAAAAACCCTTAGAGAACCGCCACACCACACGACGAATAAAAATAATTATTTATGACAAAATAACAGCAATAAAATGAAACAAACACTAGGGACAAATCAAAAGATCCTAAACCACCTTTAGAGGGATTGGCACGTGACAGACCAAATGGAAATTTATACCCACGAGCGAATCCTAGTACCCTTCACCCAATCCGGGAACTCTCGAAATCTTCTAGCGGAACAGGAAGAGGAAGACTAGCGGAACAAGGAAAATGATGAGAAATAATGAGAAACTCTCTCAATATCTCCCCCAACTAACCCACAGCCGCCCAGAACCCACAGGAAAAGCCAAGACTGCCAGGCAATTTTTCCCCCTCGGCCTCGTCGCCTTCTTTTCCCCGCCAAATTCCGAGCCGCCTGTAGATAGGTAGTCTCAAGTCGATGCGCTCAAATTTGCGTGGGCCTCCATGCGACGGCCGTGACTGCACCAACCGCTCCCGAATCGCCGCCTCATTTTTAATCTATTCCTCGTGCTTTCATTTTTTTCTCTATTTGGCCTGTGCCGAACAGGCCCCTCCCCTCGGCTGAGACCGCTTCACTCGGTCTGTAAAACAGCAAAACAAACAAACAACGGAACAGAACATAAAACTTATATGCAGATCAGCAGATGCAGATCATAACGTGTAGATCAAATTGAAATAATACAAAAAACACAATTCAATCATCAATAGCACACCAAAAATTTCGGGACCGCCACACGCGCTCTGCGCTCTTCTTCTGACGCTGCATACGACGTCTGCGGCATCGCTTCGTGATTTGACCTCCAGCAGGAGCAGCTTCGTTGACAGCACGTACAGGTACAGAGATCGACGCCACTTTCTCCGCGAGCGCTGGTTTAATCATCTTCTCCAGTGCGACGTACTCTTCCAATTGGCGTCTCAGGATTTCATAGAAAATTCGACACTGCTTCTCGGGAATCCACGTCTTGGAACCTTCGACCATCGAAACAGCGAAAAATGGTGAGGCCGGGTTGACAACTCCATGCTCTACAGGAAGCAGGTCCACCAGTTGTGACAATCTCTCCGGATTACTTTTCATCAATCCATTGATATGATCACGAGCTGCCTCCGCTACTCTGTACCACGAGTTTTCATCAAGTGAACACGGTCCGGCGACCAGATAAAGACGTACTCCGCAACTGAGCCACATATACGCAGCGTGGACGACCGGCAGCCATAAGCCAGGTCGTGGCTCATTCGACGGGAACACAAAAATCACGTGGCCGATGTTATTATCAAACAAAAACGTCTTCTTCATATGAATCTCCTTGAACTCGCGGTAAAAGAAGACTTGAAGCTCCTTCAGGCCGTGCACGGCGAACTTCATCCTATGGAGATTTTCGGGCACAATCAGCACGACCTTCCGATGTTCGTTTCCAAACGACTCCTTCGCGACCGACCACTTAGTCCGATTAGCCATCGACCACCCTTGTTCAAAGATTTGCTTCGTGTCGATCGCCCAACCTCGCAGGTCAGCATGTCTCATGATCCCATCCCTGTCGCTGCCGGAAAACACAGCAACATGCATACACTTGGTCCTGTAGAATGCGTACGCTAAGGCGACACTGTGTGGCGTCACTCTTCGATGTGTAGGATCTCTAATCCAGTCACATTTCTCCGCCAAGCTACCAGCTCCTTGCCAAATGGATATCACACGAGCGGCCTCGATGACGCAATCAACGACGAGGTGATTCGCGGGCTGGGGCACCTCGGGGATCAAAGAACCAACAGTAATTTTATCACAACATTTACAAGTGGTTGTATCAATTGGCGGGATGTCGTCCATCATAGGCAGTGGCTGTCCTTCGCATCTGAATGCACCGTGGAGGAAGTGCATCTCGTCGAGTACGTCAAACTCGCGCTCAGACCTAAACAAGCATGGCTTAGAGTCTCCTTCTGTAACTCGAGTTTGTACTGCCCCTGCTCTCATAAACACCTTCCCACGTTGCTTTTTACGACCCGTTTTAGCTTCCACAGGCCCTGGACTCAATTCCACCGGGCATATGCGCAACAGATCCATCTGGACATCCAATGGCTCTTCATTAGCGTCTATTCGGGAAATCAGCGCAGACGTGTTGTGGATCTCAAGCACGCGGTATGGCCCATCCCACTCAAACGCAAGCTTAGGGTGCTTACTCCTCAGCTTTTCTCTGGGCGGCCGCAGGAACACTCTCGACCCTACCTGGGGATGTCGCGCCGCCTCTACGTGGTTATGTTGATCATACCACTTCTTCATCCTTTCTCTATACCCCTCTAACTCTCCCTTTACGTGCTCTCGCATCAACTGCATTCCTCGCAACAACTCAGTTTTATAGTCGTCGAGGTCAACTTGATACTTCGTCACACAGCCCTCCGGTATCACTCGGGATGGCACATAAGGGTCAAATCCATGGACGAGGAAAAAGGGCTCTCCCCGGTTGCCTCGTGCGGGGTAACATTGTACGTATACACGATATTAGGCAGCATGCTATCCCAGAAGTCAGTGAACTCCACGTTCTTCTTAAGCGTCCTCTGAATCGTGCCTATCGCTCGCTCGGCCAGCCCGTTCTCGCGGGAATTATATCCCTTCGTGGTGGTCATGGTCACATTAGCCACCCGTGCTAGCTCCTGGACGACATTAATCGTGAACTCCGACCCCTGGTCGGTATGAAGCTGCCGTGACCACCGGCCACCCTCACAGATCCATCTCTTGAAGATGGCGGCGGCTACCGTGTCAGCCTTCTTGTCAGTGAGTGCGTAGGCCCCTAGCCACTTAGTGAAGTGATCTACTAACACCAACACGAATTTCATACCGCTGGCGCTTAACCCCGTTTCCAGGAGGTCAGCACAGATTATCTCGAAAGGTTTACTCGCCACGAATGGTCGCAAGGGTGGCGTGATCTTGCGGTGGGGGTTAGCCATAAAACATTCCTGACATTCTTTCGTCCATCTGGTAATGTCCTTGGCCACACCTTCCCAGAACACTTTGGAGGCGAGTAGGCGCAGAATCTTTCTGGTTGCGAAATGTCCGGCTAAGCACCCACGATGAGCCTCATCGAAAATCGCTCGCCTTTGCGACTTCGGCACTACCCGGGCATGGCTTCCATCCTCTAGTATCAATTTCAAATCACCCTCTTCAATTACGAAGTCAACCAACTTCAGCCGTTTTTCCATTCCGGATAACTTTATCTCGCGATCTAGGCAATTTGTCTCGATACATCGGATCACTTCTGCGTAGTCAGGGTCTGTTCTCTGCTCTTTGAGCCATTCGGTCTCACCGACCACGCTCGCACCACAGACTACCCTCTCGTTTTCCGCGCAAACCGGTTCCAACTCGTTGACCGATACGCATATGCCGCGGGATAACGCGTCAGCGACAGCATTAGCTCGTCCCTTCACATACTCCACTTTTACACGGTATTGCTGAATTTCTAGCGCCCAGCGAAGCACCCGTCCCGAAACATTCGTTCGTTGGAACAATGAGGTCAACGGCATATGGTCCGTCCGAACGATCACTTCCAACCCATAAACGAAATAATGGAACTTTTTCAACGCAAAGATCACCGCCAGAGCCTCAGTATCCGTGACGTGATAATTTCGTTCCGCACGTGTCAACGACTTGGACGCGAAGTACAATGGGTGCAACAAGAAATCCTTTCCCATCTGGCACAACATCGCTCCGATTCCTTGCTGCGACGCATCAGTGTATATGACAAACGGATTGGTTCCCGACCTAGCAGCTTCAATATCCGGCTGAGCCAGTACGGGTGTGGTGGCCAGTACCTCTTTCAACCTTCTAAACGCTTCCTCCTGCTCATCGTTCCACCTCCATTGAACCTTCGTACTCGTAAGCTCAAATAGTGGGCGTGCAATCCTTGAAAAGTTCAGGATGAACTTCCGATAATAGCCGCACAGACCCAAGAACGTGCGCAATCGCGCCACATTGCACGGCTTGAGGTATTCCTTTACCTTTTCAACTTTTGCGGGTCCACATGCACTCCCTGCGCATCTACCCGGTGCCCTAAAAACGCGATCTCCTTCTCTACGAAGACGCATTTCTGCGGCTTCCGTTTGAGATTCGCATCACGGAGGGCTTGGAACACGTGTGTCAGGACTTCGAAATGACGCGCTGCCGTTTCAGTTGCCACCAAGATGTCATCGATGTAAACAAATACATCTTGATCCTTCTTTTTGTCAAGCACACGATCCATGAGCCGCTGGAATTGCGCGGGGGACGTGTTTAATCCGAAAGGAAGTACTGTGAACTCGAACAACCCCTCAGCGGTGGTGAACGCACTTTTTACCTTTGCATCTTCAGAAAGTGGTATCTGCCAATACCCTGCACTGAGATCCAGAGAGCTGAATACCGACTTCCCCTGCAAGCTTTGTAACATCACATCTATGGCCGGAAGCGGGTAAGCGTCCTGGTACGTGTGTTTGTTCAACTCACGGTAGTCAATACAGAGTCGTATTGAACCATCCTTCTTGCGGACGAGTACCACCGGGGAAGCCCACGGCGAACTAGATTTCCTTATGATACCTCTCTCAAGCAGATCCTTCAAAATCTCTTTCAGTTCTGCTCTCGCCCCCAAAGGGACGGGTCTCGTCCGTTGTCTGATCGGCTTTGTTTCCCCTGTGTCGATCTCATGCGTCACCAGGGAAGTCTGAGTCAACTCATGGTCTTCTACGGCGAAGATCTCATTATGAAGCTGAATCACGTCCCACAGCTTGGGGCTCATTCCCTTTTCCGAACGATTCTCAGTCAACAGATTCTTCAGCTTTGACAGCCTTGCTGGACTGGACATCTTGGACTTTCTCAGGAACAGCATGTCTGATGAGGTTTCATCAGGCTTAGTGAGACTCCAGTCTTCCGGTTGCTGCTCCCATTCCCCAACAGCTGTACCTACCCGCAAGACATAGGGTTCCAGGTCCCTATTGATCACAGGCACCTCCACATTCCCATCGTCTTGGGCCCGGCACACACCTGACTGTATCTGGCTCTCTGAGGAAATCAACAGCGAATCGGTTTGAGTATCGCACCCCGACAAGCATACCCACTCAGTGGTCCCAGGCGCTATATAAGCACGCTTGGCCACCCGAGCTACTCTGGGTCCCTGGTCGTTCGCGCTCTGAGAGGTGGCTGTACTAGGAGGATTTTCTTTTACCAACTCACTGCTGCTTTTCGTAGTGGCAGGTGCCTTGACACCATTATTCCTGACTAACCGGTAACCTAAACGGGGTAGGATGTTAGTTCCCAATATCACTACAGCATAATTGTCTGAGCTAACGTACATGTTACTCAGCACCTCTTCACTCCACCCCTTCAGTCGCACCCCAACTTCCACAATTGTCAAGAAGGCCAGGGCTGACCCCGACGCATCGTACACCCTGTGCGATGGGTCTATCGGGTGCTCTTTCACGTCACGGTTAATGTTGCAGCCGTCCCGCTCCGCTTGTAGGAGCACCTTTGCCGGAAGAATGGACACCTCTGATCCTGTGTCCAGCAGTCCCGTCCACTCTCTACCGAACATTTCGATTGCTACTGTCTCCTTATTCCCGAACAGTGGGGAAATTTCACCCTCTTTCTGTTTGGTTTTCAAAAGCTCATTCACTTTAACAGTCTTGCAACCCGCTGCGCGGAGTCTGGTTGACAACGACGTGACTACCGCCTTACTTGTCTTTTGCGCGAACTTGTCACAGTCCTTTGCAATGTGCCCCTCCTGATGACATTTGAAGCACTTCGTCTTCTTACTGCGGTTGTCAGAAGGCGACGGCTTCTCCTGTTTATCATCCGACGGCACATTTTTCATGTGTTCTCTTTTAGTGGTTTCGTTTCCGGTGAAATCCCTCCTAGGAATTCCCACCCGGCCATCCGATTTCATTTTCACATTCTTCAGTGCCAGGTTACGCCGCTCGATCCGCTTAGCCGTCTGCTTTAGCTTCTCCAATGCGTCACTTTCACTCTCTAGGGCTTCCATGAGGTAATAAGCATCCTGCCAGTGTGCCAACTGCTCATAGAGCAAGTGAGCCCGCTCCGTATCCAGAGCATCCTCTGATAGCTCAGGGTATGCCCTCCGCGTCAGCTTTTCCAGCTTAACACAGAAGTCACCAACTGACTGCCCACCAGTTTTACGCAATCGTTTCAATTCCCCCATAGCGACCAATTTGCTGGTTCTTTGCTCGGTTTTACTCTCCCGGCGCATCGCCTCTACCAATACATCATAACCTCTCTCCTTATCTCTCTTAGGAAGAGCCTCGTGTCGGTTTCTGGCCTTACCCACCAGCTTCGTCCTAAACAGGGTGCACAGCTCAGCGTCCTCCCAGCTACTCTTGGGATATTTCAACGCGAAAGCCTCATGAAACTCGCGAAAGCTATACTTCCTACAATCCCCCGTATAGGGTTGTACCTCAGGTAACGCCACATACTTCAAATACTGCACCATTTGCGTGCTTTCCAGTTTCCGCTCCAAGAGCTCACCCCCGCACATACTCGCGCTCCCCTCACTCAAGTTTTTTTCTGAAGTAACGTTCGTACCTGTTGGCTGTACCATGACGCCACGCGGTGAGGCATCCTTTGCTGCCCACTTCGGCTCCACTCCAGCCTTCTCGCAGGACGATTTCCACCAGGCTGAAACAGATCAGATTCCCTAGCTGTATTCGGATTTCTGAGTATTCTAGTCAACCTGCTAACGGCTGTCCCTACTCTTCTTGTAGAATCTGACTCACCCGGCACATCATCGTGACCACCGTCGACTACCATGTCGACCCGATGTTTACGCATTAATCGATCATATATATGCTCTTCTGGCCACCCCTCCTCACATGCCATCTTGTTTACCGCATCGTGCACTAACAGTAACCTGGACAATCGCTCAACAAAAGCCTCGCGATCCTTACATCCCAGACTATCAACCACCGTTCTAGTCCACTGCGACAAAATCGCACGCTCTTTGCAATACACCCGCATCTCCTGCAGTGATTCTAGGGCGGCCGACGTGGCTTGACCAGTCACGTTTTCTATAACTTCCCTACGGGCGTCACCTATCCTAAGGTGGGTCGCTATCTCGGTTCCACTACGGATCCCAATCTGTTTAATCAATCGAGCCAACTCGTCACAAACCTTCATTGGCTTGTCCTCCGTTGTTCCACACAAACGCTGGAACTCTTCTTCGAGCGCCTCTGCGGCATCCGCGGCCTCGTGCTCCATCCTTTCAGCCATTCTTGTCGGCAGCACACTATCTGCAAACTGAGAAACTTCAGTACATGGAGCTATGCCGACACCACTAGCATTCGAACGAGCGTCTGTCATGTCATCACCAATCGATGCCATCCTTGACCCGATCACTGTGCTGGTTCTTAAGTCTACCGTAGTCGAAAAAAAATTTGAGCAGGGGTTCCCCCCCCTTTTTTCACCAATTTCTCTTTTTTGGGTACACCCAAGAACCACCACGGTAACCCAATGAGCGTTAGACCGGTTAAGCCTCCACGCCCAAAAGTACCGCTGAACGCTAAACTCCACAAACCGAGGCTTATGGCGCTCCGCGTAGTCACAGATAGGAAAAAATCAATCTCAACTTGATGGCAGCAATTGACGACCTAGATTATTTTTAGTCGTCAAATGTGGTGTCACGGTTCTTCGAGGCAAGCCTTGTTTCACCGGCTTGGCCCCCAAATTACGGTTTGTGAAATTATAAAGAGAAACAAGGGCCAAAAAATGTATTAAGGGCAAAAACCCTTAGGGAACCGCCACACCACACGACGAATAAAAATAATTATTTATGACAAAATAACAGCAATAAAATGAAACAAACACTAGGGACAAATCAAGAGATCCTAAACCACCTTTAGAGGGATCGGCACGTGACAGACCAAATGGAAATTTATACCCACGAGCGAATCTTAGTACCCTTCACCCAATCCGGGAACTCTCGAAATCACCTAGCGGAACAAGAAGAGGAAGACTAGCGGAACAAGGAAAATGATGAGAAATAATGAGAAACCCTCTCAATATCTCCCCAAACTAACCCACAGCCTTTTCCCCGCCAAATTCCGAGCCGCCTGTAGATAGGTAGTCTCAAGTCGATGCGCTCAAATTTGCGTGGGCCTCCATGCGACGGCCGTGACTGCACCAACCGCTCCCGAATCGCCGCCTCATTTTCAATCTATCCCTCGTGCTTTCATTTTTTTCCTCTATTTGGCCTGTGCCTAACAAAAACTGCAAAAATCTGTTCTGTTCGAAAACAGCTGAAGGATTGTGAAGGTTGCGAGGCGAGAAGCGCGCTAAAAATAAAGTTATTAAAGGCAGCATACACGCTCGTAAACGTGATCGAGATCACTACGAAAATAGAATGGTATGGCCCAGAACACAACATCTAGGCAAAATTACCCACAATAACGCTACACGAGTGAGAAGTTAGACCCGCCTCTGTATCTGCCCACCCCTGTATTTGCGTCCTCCTCCAAAACAGAGGTGTTGGGCCATTCCTACCGTCGGCGACGTTTGTGTGTGGTAGAATAGGTAAACCACAAACGTCGCCGACGGTGGAAATGACCCAACACCCCTGTTTTGGAGGAGGACGCAAATACAGGGGGGGGGCAGATACAGGGGCGGGTCGAACTTATTACACGTGTAGCGTCATAGTGGGCCGTTTTTGACGCTTGAAGGTGCGTAGACGTTGCGTTCTAGGCCATACCATTCTATTTTCGTAGTTATGTCAAGCGCGTTTACGAGCGTGTCTGCTGCCTTTAAGGCACAAAGATGCCAATCCGTGCACAGGTGCACATCTCCGCCCATGGATAGTGGAGTTTCAGGCTGTGCCTGATCAGAAATCTGGACGTGCGCAGCAGCTAATTAAGTAGTTTTAGAACATAGAGATTTTCATATAGAACAAAAACAAAAAATATTATCAACTAAATGTGATTAATCGAGCTCAAGAAAGGACAAGTGGACGACCAGAAGTCAATTATTGAATATCAGTTTCGAGCCAGTTGATGACCTCTAATACTACAAATCAGCACTATTTCACCACAGCGAACCAAAAGAAGACTTTGCTATGAAAAACTCTAAAATCATATTTCATCGTGAACACTGCCTTTAAATCGATGGATGAAACAGCCAAGGCGTCTGAGGGAACTCTTCGGTCACTATTGGACGATTCTTCATGGAGTATCAATAACTTCAGCTAGTCTGCATCAGAGTAAGAGAAATTCTTGTCAAATTGGTGCAGCCTCACATCGAACATCAAATACACAGTCATGAGGGTGTTGAAATAGGTACATCCACAGGCTGGTTTGGCCCAACTTGGCATAGCAAAGTACGATAACAGGTTTTAAGAAGTTGAGCAGCCTGATAAGTGCCATATTGCGGGTGCAAAAAAGAAAGTCATTCCCTCCTACATATTGGGGGGGGGGGACCGAAAAGTAATGTCGTCTCTGTTAATGACGTGTTAAGGGCGGAAGTGGAATCAAATCCTGGTCAGTCGATCGAGGAATCGTCAAATAGTCTTAAACAACCTTGGCCGACCATCCAAGAACATTTGCAGCAGATTGGGAAAGTACGCAGAGCAGGTGTTTGGGTTCAGCGTAATCTGTCCAAACAGAACAACTCAGAGAAACTCACGGCCCGTCCGCGGCGGCAGATGAGCTTTCCGGACGGTCCGCGGCGCTTGACGGCTGATCCGCGGCACAATTGATAGTGGGATGGTCAAACGGCCGATCCGCGGCGCTGTTTGTTCTAGATGGGGTGGTTTCGGGGCGCACCGGCAGTCCACCATGTTGACACCGATCGCCCAAAAGCAGCCACATACATTTTTGAATTGAACGACTCCACCACCTCTTCCCCCGAAGTCTTAAAACAATTTCTCAGCAGCTCACTTCGACTTTCTCGTATTTATGACTTTGCCAAGCCGTTATATCTACATGCATGCTAATTTTTCTTTCCAGATGCCGTCGCAACAACTTCTAGGGCAGAAAAATTCCTGATAGTAAGTAAATTTTCATATTCTCGTTCATTTTTGGGATTCTCTTCTGATTTTGTTTTTTTTATTCGAATAATTTTTATGATTGTTTGGTTTCGTAATTCTCCTCATGTGTTTTTTCTTCAAGAATAGTTCCGGTTTGGTCCCGAATTCGATCGATTTCGGCACGAAACCGGATATACCCTAGGAAACCAAACAATCATGTAAATCACCGAATGCAAGGCAGAAAAACAAAAAGAGAGAATTACAAAAATAAACGTGAAATAAAAAATTAAATACCACCGTGAATTTTTTCTCCCCTGGAAGTTGTTGCGGAGGCATCTGAAAGGAAAAAATGGTGTGCATGTAGATACAACACTTTGATATATGAAGAAACACAGAAAGACGGGTTTAATCACAGAAGCCAAGAAAATTGAAGAAAATAAAAAAAACACCTACACTCAGCTGATCGGTTACGGCGCGGAAATCTCGTCGGAGGGGAATTTGACGCAGAGGAGTGGAATTTGACGCAGAGAAGCACAGTACATGAACTCTGTTTCCATCGAAAGATATATTCTAGTAGAGCGCAGTCCTTATATTCTCGCTCAGTGTGTTTTGCTTACGCAATCAAAATGCACGCAGTGCCGCTTAGAGTAACCAGAAAATCTAATCCATAGCCGCCGCAACCGCCGCTCTTGCCGCTGACTGGTGTAAGGGTTCTCTGACCTCTAGGATGGCCAATTAGATGGAAACAGAGTCAGTTCGCCCACCCCCCAATCAACTCATTGGCCGTGAGACAGATTTCGGCATTGGAGCACGCTTTTCGCGCTAGCCTTCTAATCTTCTCAGAAAGCATCAGTATCACAATTTCGCAGGATCGCGCTATCGTACGACTTATTTTCAGAGGTAGAACAGCTCAATTGACATGTAGAACTGGTTTCGATGTGCATTCGAAGATTTGTTCAGTTTACAGCATATTGCAATGCATGCCCATGGTACCATGAAGAACTGATTGTGCAATAACTAAGTGTTACAGGTCTTCAGTCTAAACTAATATTACAAAGTTGTTGCTTAAGAGTCATAAAATATGAGCTCTCGATTCCGAGAATTTGCAGCTCATGATCATATATTAGTCATTTGTTTCATGATCATTTGTTCATAATCATAATTATACATCACCGATGTCTAAAAGATTGCAGTAAAATATAATATTTTCACAATACTTCTTCAGCGATACATTTCACAGTTGTACAGCTTAACTATATCGAAACCAGTTATGCATGCTAATCGAGCTGTTCTATTCTTGAAATTAGCTCTTACGATGGAGAAATCCTGCAAAATTGTGATATTGAGGCTTTCTGAGGAGTATGGAATGCTAGCGCGAAAAGCGTACTCCAATGCCAAAATCTGTCCCACGGCCAATGAGTCGATCGGGGGTGGGCTGGATAACATGATTCAAAAGGACGATCCGCGGCGGCTCTCAGGACGATCCACGGCGGTTCTCAGGACGGTCCGCGGCGGCTCTCTGGACGATCCGCGGCGCATGCAGGACGATCCGCGGCGCTGGCAGGATGGTCCGCGGCGCATTGCCGGCGCATCCGCGGCTTCGGTGAAGGATCGTCCGGTCGTCGGCAGCGGACGATTCAGCAAAAGCGCCGCGGATCGTCCTTGGACTTCTCTGAGAAGGCTAGCCGATCAATCTCATGCAACTTATTGCTTTAACAACACAACACAGAAGCGCTTTTTGATCGTTGAATGCATTTTTCACGATGAAATGAATGTGCGTGCTGGCTGTTCATTGCTTCAGATTATGAATGATGATAAGAAATTGTTAAGTTCTTCCACTGGCTAGAACAAGCTACAGTGTCCTTAATCATTATCACTAGTTGAAGGATATGAACGACCATCACGCCTATTCCATTTATCGTGAACACTTCCTTTGATCACAGGAGATGAGAAATGGGTCCCATATGATAAAAGGCAGTGAACCTCTCCAAATAAAATCACTTGGAGTACTGCTAAGACAGATTTACACCCCCAAAAAAGGCTTCTGTTTGTTTGATGCAGTATTCTCGTCATTGTTCAAATTGTAAAAACCCGGACAAACTGTTGATGCAGAACTCTTTAGTTAACATTTGCAGCGATTAAGTAAATCTTTACTTGAAAAGTGGCAAGCGATTGTCCACCGAAAAGGCGTCATTCTCCAGCACGATCCCTAGAAAAAAATTAATGAAATGGGGTGGGAGGTGCTGCTTTATCCACCATATTCGCTCGATGTTGCACCATCGGATTTCCATTTATTCCAAGCGCTGCAACACTTTTTAAGTGGGGAAACGTTTGCAAATCTAGATGATAACCAAAATGCCATCTCAAGATATTTTTCCAAGAAACCAATGAAATTTAGCGATCAGAGATCGAAAATGTACGCAATAGATGGGAAAAGGTTATTGACAGTGATGGGGAATACATTATCAATTAAAAACAAAGACTCGTTAAAAATGCATGTGTTTGTATTAAGCGTAAGAAAACGACATTACTTTCCGGTCCCCCTAATTTTGTGGTGAGACAAGAATAATTTTAAGCGCGATGAGTGTCATGTAGTGTGGTGAAAAATTATAGAGGTACACCAGTTTTTCCCGCCTGAAAGTTGCTATCGTCTAAATTTGGACGCGCGTGGGGTAGAGATGGCTGCAGAAGCAGTTTGGATACTTTTCGAGAGAATGTTGATGTCAGACAGGCTCTTCATCTGCGATCGAATCAAGTCCATGTTTTAGTTCCAAAAATCCTAACAAGCAGGAAGACGGCGAAACAACTGGGACGAGTCTCCGCATGTGAGAGCAACTGTTCAACACATCCACAAGCCTGCTACTGGAAGGTAACCTTTGGTGGCCCTAGAAAGCCCTCTACCCGTAATGAGTATCGAGTATGACGCGCCCACACCAAAGGCTTGGAGTGTTGCAACACTGTTCGGCGAAGTCTAGACTTCCTTGTGTCGGAATGGATGGTGAATCGCGGCTAAAATTGATGCTCCCCACTTGTGAGAGAGCCATTGAGAACTGCCCCACGCCTGACCGTTTCACAAATATCACCTGGGCTAGACTTCGCCAGAATGCAAGATTGCTGCCGTACTTCTAGAAAAAAGACAAATGATACTTTGTTTGATCGGATTGTCGTCTACATAGGTCGTCAAGTCTCTTCTTCTTATCAGAGAAAAGAGCCCTGTACCAGTGAATACCGTTTTTTTCTTTTTCCAAAGGTACACCTACATTCTTCAATTCTATGAAACAAATGAGTTCCATGAAATGAAACTATAAAACGCCCTGTACCAATAAGGTATGTATAGACCAGATGATGAAGCGATGATTTCACCTGCAGAAATAATTCCGGCTGTGAGGAATACCCATTTCTTCTTCCAGTACTGGAAAAGAAATGTGTACGGTAGATATGCAAGGAGGGCTCCAATCGCCACAGATCCTTGTAGCCAGTGCTTCTGAGTCTCGCTAAATGCATCTGAAAACAATATTATTCATACCCATTCGGCACACTCAATGAGTGTTGAATGCGTTTTCAACTCGAGAATGGACGATTTCGAGCAAATGAAGGTATAATTGGGTCCGTGGCTTGCGTTCTCAAGGAAAATATTAAAATCTCACACGCGGCTGGCGCTGTGGTCGCGTGCGCCTCCCCGCTAATTGATTCAGGCCGAGAGAAGAGCTCAGCTGATCAGCTTACCATACCGTCAGCCGTCGGTAACATTCGAATCTCCCTCGCCAGCCGTGGGTGAGATTCGGATGTTTTTTCTTTATGACGCAAGCCACAGACCTAGCTTTTACACTTTCACGGTAGATTGCAGACTACTGAGCGCAGAATTCGCTGGCGGTTTTTCTCCAAATTACGAGATGCTTACCTCAAATTTGGAGGAAATGATTGTTTATACCAGATCATTTCTCTCAGGCGCTGAACCGGAGTTGAAGTATATCCGTGATTTTCCCGAATTTCTTGCTATCCCCCGGAATCCTTCCGTTGTCAAAAAGAATATTTTTTTTCAAGAAACGGCAGTAAATTACAAATGTGCCCTCGATGTCCGAGCAGCTCGCAGGGAGGAGCTTGGTTTGCGTTGCGGCTCGTTTTGATAAGAGGTGAACGGGTGGCCGTGTTGTATTCGGGCCCCAGCCCGGTCACCTGGTAATCAATGCGGTGATGGTCATCAGCATCGACTACCAGGTGCCCGGGCTGGGGCCAGAACACCACACGGCCACCCGTTCACCACTTATCAAAAAGAGCCGCAACGCAGGCACCGGTCTGCCAAGCTCCTCCCTGCGAGCTGCTCGGGAGTCGAGGGTAATTCGAGAGTCCTTTAGGTTGCTTCCCTGGACGTCATCGCAAACGCGCAGGATTCAAGAAAAACGAGACCATGTAGAATTTTACAAGAATGCGCAGGATTTCTATAGGAGAAAGCAGTGCCTCGTGGCGAGTGTCGACGACCCTCCAGAGAGTGTGCAGGACCTAGAGGGGTATGTGAGTGACCTCCTTTCGGATACGCAGGATCTGCAGAACAGCGTCGAGAACCTCAGAGGGATAGGACAGGCTCTCATTGAAAGTGTGCAGTAGGGTGTTGCCCGAATATTCGTTTATTCGAGTATTCGAATAATTCGAATATTCAAAGATGTGGAATATTCGTTTATTCGAGTAGTTGAATATTCAAAGAAGTGGATTATTCGAATTTATCGTTTATTCGAATATTTTAGCAAAAAAATATTCGTTCCAACACTCTACTATGCAGCTCATCTTTATCCCTATCACCTGGAACCATGAGGGGTGAGGTACGACTGGATCAGAACGAGTGAACACCCGGTCAAACACCAATCGAATGAACTCCGGGCTGGCGGCGGAGTATTCTACGATTCGTATGCTGCGCGGGTTTGAAAAAGGTGTTCAACATGGTGTCCAACTGCTGGGAAGATTCGAATCATGTCGTTACCTTGACTTACTTGACTTAATCGGTTGGCTTTAGCCTGACGCGGTCATTCCGCATCTTCACCGAGGTGTGCCGTCCTAGTAGTCAGCCGTGTCCATTTTTCACGGTCTTCAGCCACAATTTGAACACATTCCATCCAGCTGTCACTATTCCATTTCCTGCGAAACGAAACATCGCGCCTGAACTGTCTTTCGATGCCGAGTGACTTTAAATCCTCTCTAACCACATCCGTCCAGAACTTTCGCCTACGCCCAGGTGGCCGTTTCCAGACAGGATTTGGAAGCATTTTTAAAGCGTGTTGTACGAGACGATCCGGCGTTCTTCTTAGTATATGCCCGGAGCAGTCGAAGTCGACTTTCCATTGCTGCTTGAGATGGCGTTAGGACGTATGCTGGCACCTCCCTCGTGTCAAGCGTTGATGTACTGCGTCGATTTTCCTGTAAAGGTCTTCGTTATGGCATACACGCGGCCAGAAATATCCAAGCAAACGCCTAAAAAGCTTCCTCTCCGTGCAATCCAACCTTTCCATCTGCGTTTTCGGTGCTGCCCACGTCCGATCCGTACATCATGATAGGCGAATAGCGGATAGGTAGACGCCCAGCTTGCCTCCCTTCGCGATGGTGGTAGACCACAAACACTTGGTTAGAGAATTGAATGCAGACGTAGCTTTCGCACATCGTTGTCGAATATCCGCTGCATAACTACCATCGTTCTTCAGCAAACAGCCCAAATAACAGAAATCGTCCACCAGTTCGATACGTTGTCCGTCCACACAAACTCCAGTTGAAGGCCTCTGAGAGACCCACATCTGCTTGCATTTGTCGGGACGAAGACGAAGTCCATAGGCTGCGGCATACTTCGAAACGAGGTTCACAATCCTTTGCAGTTTTGCGTTGTTTTCAGCGAATAACACAATGTCGTCGGCGTACTCCAGGTCGACAAGGGAGCGTCCTGATGGTGTTAGGATCACATCCGCAGGAAGCTGTTCTGCAACTCTACGCATGATGTCATCAACGGCGAAGTTGAAAAGAAAAGGTCCTGCAACGGCTCCTTGCCTTACTCCTGTTTTCACCTCGAAAGCTGACGTAAATCCGACAGGTGTACGAACTGCTGCTGTTGTTCCTTTGTTCATGTCCTCGATTAACCGAACATACTTTTCCGGGACTCCATCTGCTCGCAGAGCATTGAGCAATCGATAATGATGAGGAGAGTCGAATGTGGCTTCAAAGTTCAGAAAAGCAAGCTGTAATGGCTTTGAATACCGCTGCCACGATTCAATTACTCTTCTCACGACAAACACTTGGTCGATGGTCGATTATCCAGGTCGAAAACCGACCTGCTGATCTCTGGTCGTTTCTTCACGATGTTTGTTAAGTCGCTCAAGAATGATTCGTTCTAAAACCTTGTACATGACACGAAGTAGAGAGATTCCTCTGTAGTTCTTGGGATCCGTGACGGATAGCTTCTTGTGAAGAGGTACGATTATCGCATGTCTCCACGAATCGGGTATCCTTTCGCTCATCCATATGGCACGGATGGTGTTGGTCATTTCACGAATCCCAGACGGAGGAAGAGCTTTCAGCATTTCAGCAGTGATGTTGTCATCTCCACCTGCCTTTCCATTCTTCATTTTCCGACACAATCCAAAACTTCAGCCTCAGTCGGCGGTTCCTCACTGACATCGTAATGTGCTCTCTGAACATGCAGGAGCTCAGGTACTGATGGCGCTGGACGATTCAGTAGTGAACTGAAGTAAATCCTTCCATATTGGCAGCGTCGCATCACCAACTGCAACTCCATTGGTAGTGTTCAAGACAGGAGAACATCTCTTCATCTTCCCGCTATACTGTCGCAGCAACGTGTAGCTTTCCTCAGATTCTTCTCCTCCCAAGCCTTCTCGAACTCCTTAGCTCTACACGTCCACTCTCGTTCGCGGTCACTTTGAAGCTGCCGACGCAACTTCCTCCTCAGACGCTTCTCCTCCACGAAGTTTCCTGCAGTTCGAGAGCACATACTCTGTTGTAGGTAGATGTTGTTTCTTCTGAGACGTAGGCGAACTTCTTCTTAGGCTGTACAACCGGGAGTGCCTCTTTCGAAGCGTCCTGGATGCATTTGACAAAAGAATCCGCGTCGCAAAGTTTCTTCTTAGTCCGTACTCCGATGTGGATAGAAACGGGTTGTCGGAAATTCCTTCTGCACTCTTCATCTCTGAGACTTGTCATGTCAATCCTCTGGAGAGGCTGAGCCCCTCGCTTCCTCTTATGAATCCTCGCAGTGAAGTTCAACAGAACAGGACGGTGATCCGAATCGAATGCGACATCCCACACAGCTCTAGATCTTCGAATGTCCGATACTGGAATATTCCTCGTCAGGGACATAGTCAAGCCGTAGTTTCAAAGTTGTCATCTTCCGCTTCCGCTGCCTTCTGGAGATAGCCGGGTTGGTCCCTGCCACGTAAGCTGATGGCGGCGATGATTCCTCTTGAATGTCGATGCAATAATCAGACCACTGCGTTCACAAAGTCGACAAGGCGGTAGCCATTGTCCGATGTTTGCTCCACTGGGTAGAACCATTTACCGAGTACTTCGGATTCCTGATCAAGTCCCATCTTCGCATTTGCGTCAATCCCCACGACAACAGCATGTTGACAAGGTATCCTGGCCAGCAACGTATTGAGTTCCTCATAAACGCATCCTTCGAATTGTCTTCGGCGGTTTCAGTGGGCGCACGAGCACTACCTATCCACAGATTGAATCCTCTGTGATCCCGCAGTCGCTGAATGCATTCCGACACGACGTTGAGCCGAACTCCTTGACCATACCATTGAAATCCCTTCCTTCAGCTATTGCACAGCCTCCCACTCTCCTATCGTCAGCGTTACCGCAGTAGATGGTGTACTCTCCGACGCTGATGACGGGTCTATCCTGAGGCGGGATTCCTGCAAAGCAGCAAACGGTGCATGGAAATAGCTCAGAAGTCTGGATAGCGCAGTTTTTTGGATATCACCGACAGCGATCGACAGTTCAGGGTGGCGAAATTGTGGCTTGTGGCCAAAGACTCCATGACTCCCTAGGTACGGATCCTAAGGTGTTATGGACCAGAGGCCTTAGTGTGCCGGACGGCGACACCTTTATGCAATGTGCGGGATACTTTCGCGATATAGTTGTGCACGCTATATCGCTCGAACGTTCCCTGTGTACACTCAAACGTCTGCTGGGTTCAGTAGAAGCAGGGGCACCAACGAGCAGGTACCAACAGACTTGTATACACACCCCCGTCGTTACCTTAAACTACTTAAGTAGTGTTTTGTTGTACATTGATCGATATATGTTACAAGTATATGGGTTTCGGCCCTTTATATTACATGTGACATGTACATGTAACATGTTTTCTGAGAAAAGTATAAAAGGAGCCCCATCTCACAATGTGGTCGTTTAGCCTTTCGAGGACTGCAAGGAGGGTGATCTCGAGTCACCCTCTGAATGACCACTCATTCTGACAGAAGGGGAGCGGTAGGGGCGTATGGGGTTCTCTAGCACGGTCTGTAGGGGGTTAATCTCTCACAGCAGGCCGGATATCCTTATGCGGACCAGGACAACGGCAGGTCCCTGTCAGGGCCGTGCCTTATAAGGTTAAGATGTCAACGTTCTAGCAGGTTACCGCGGTCTTTTTTCGAATTATTTTGAGGACTAATACCTAACGAAAATGTCTTGAACCCCGTTAATTTAGTTGGCCAAGTATATTGAGATTATGGCACTGATTGCTATGGGACCTTAAAGGCAGTGTTCACGATAAAAAATGTGTCTCAGTTTCCACTAGGAATGGGTAGTGGAGAGGCACACTGTAACGTTGACGTCGAAAGAACGCATGAAAACAAGCCAGGAAAGGCTCCAAAAGAGCTCGCAGTTGCCACCTCGAGCGCAAGGCAAACCCCAAGAGCGCAACACACGCCCACCGACGTGAACAAATGAATGCTCGAGATCGAGAGATGAGCGATGGTTTCCGATTGAAAGCCCCGTTCTTCCCTTCATTCTCAACTTCTCTCTTTATTCAGGTCAGCTCGCATACATCGGCTTCAAAAGAAGGAAGTTACAAGCCTCGGATCCACCATGCTTCTTTAGCTCAATTTTTGAGGGACCATAACTCCGTTCCCAGAAGGTCTTGTACGATTTCAGAGACATCATTGAAATCAGCATGGGGCCGTTTTCAAGATAGGCAAAAAACAGAAAAACAAACAACAAAACAAAACAGAAAACAAAACAGAAACAAAAAACAGAAAACAGAAAAAACAGAAAACAGAAAGGGAAAACAGAAAAACGATTTTAATCGTGAACGCTGCCTCAAATTGATTTTTGCTGTGATCACGTAATGTTTCTTCATTTTTAACGGAACGCAAAATTAACGTATTAACGCATTAACGGGTTAACGCGATATTTTGAGAATTAATGATTAACGATTAGGGCATCGTTCGCGCTGAAAACCAATTTCCATTTTTCAGGTTCAATCTCATGAATGAACCCGGTACACCGAGCCGGTGAGCTTCGGCGCGTCAAAAACGTAGGGTAATGAGGTTGGAAGAGGTTTAAGATGATGATCTGCCACCAGTTCTCACCAGTCATCTAGCACTTTTTCATAGAATGTTGATGCGACCGTCAAGCAACATGAAAAACAGTTACGGCACATACTCCACATGCAGAAAAGCTTCGAAAATGACAATGACGAGACCTCCAAACGCGAAACTTTGAAAAACGATTTTGACCCGAAATTCAAATTCATATTTGCGATGTGTTCAGATCGACTTTTCTTTGCAAGTGGAGGTTTTTCATGGGTCTTTTCGACATTTTCGTTCACTAGAGAGGCCAAGCTACACAAAAACATGGAAAAACAATACACGATTTTCTGCGCGTACGATGCCTTTAACGAAAAAAATTTCCATTAACGCACAACCTTGGTCCCTGTAAAGCAAATCTGACGGCTAACGAAAAAATATGAACGGAACCGGAAATTCTATCAGAATACGGGAGAAAACCGACAGAATAGGGGAGAGTTATGGTTAATTTCAAGAGAAATTCCCCAGGAAAGTTGTGGAAACGCTCTCAAATTTTCACTATAATGTAGAATTTAATTCACTGAATAGTGAATGAACGGTATTGGAGCGGTAACTGGTCGTTCGCGATCGAATCTCCGCTGGCAGGTGGTGCCGCGAATGCGGCAACGGCTCGCAGCAATGGCTTCGTCTCATCCAATCGCTCGAGTAAATTCGGCGAAGGTCCTTCGCCTGGTTGGCTGGCAGGGAGGATCGTGGAGGGAAAATCGGCAGGTACTTAAATCGAAAGGTTGAGAGGCGTTGGATGGCATTCAGAAATGCGAAGTATCCTCAATCATCAGGAGTCCCCCAGGTGCGTTTCCTTAGATTCCTGCCGCGATCTGGGCCTGAGATGGCCATCCAAAAACAACCGTACCGAAGAGAGCGGAAAATTTCATTTCTGAGGTAAGTTTAAACTAACAGGGAACAATCAGGGAATCGTTATCTGGCCACTGATCGTTATCTTTTAGGTACACTCAAAGACAATGCGTTTTTCCCAATTTTTGTGGATTCGCTTTACATGTCAGCAAGTAAAGTCTGGAGGGTAGATTCTATATTCCTGCCAATGTCCAGGGTCTGGGAATCGTGGAGGCAGAAATGTTAGTCGAGGAGAGAGTAATATACATACAAATTTGATCTGTAACTTGAATGCCTACTGGGCTATCATGCCTTGTTGAAAATGTTATGTTTAGTAGTAGGGGGACCAGAAAGAAATGTCATTGCTGCGCATGTCAACATTAGATTGTTATTTATGAGCTCATTGTTTGGCTCAGAGGCGTGCCAAGGACAATGCGCGAGGTTATAATGACTTCTTCTTTTATAGACAATTGAACTAGATTTTTTTGTGATTGAGGGTAAAATGGTCAGGCAAATACCAGAAGAGGTACACATCCGGTATTGCATGCTTTTTGAGTTTCTCAAAGGAAATAACGCATTAGTTGCTACCGAAAACATTTGCGATGTTCATCCAAATGCATTGGATATTCGCAAATGGAAAAGGTGGTTTTCCAATTTCTCGTAGATAATCAACGTTAGACAACGACGTACTAAGGGCGGAAGTGGAAGCAAATGCTTGTCAGACGATCGAGGAATTGTCAAATAGTTTCAACCAACATTGGTCGACCATCCAAGAACATCGGAATCGGTTCGGGGAGTAAGCAGAGCAGTTTTTTGGGTTCCGCATAATAAGAAAACGACATTTCTCTCCGGTCCCCTAATGTAATCCTTGTGGGTCAGTCTGTATAAAAAAAGTTGCAGAAAACTCTCGATTTACCTAATTCATTAGCTGATTGATTGGTTGATTGATCGTTGGTTGAGTTGCAGATTTTTGTGAAATTATATGTGGTCATATTCGACATTATCGATGCCAAGGACAACGTAGCGACGACGAGGATCTGAAATCATTGCGAAAATCCGCTTAGATTACTGTATTTTCAGAATTCCGAGGTCGCACTACCCAGCAATCCCTCTCCCTCGAACGAACTGTTGATAGATCAGATCAGATTTATTGAGCAACAATGCTCGCTTCATACACATAGAAATGGGTGAAAAAAGGACCACACTAACTATTGAGTCAACAATCTTCAAGACTATGTATTGACTTACCAAATACCGCATTCCAGGTATTACGCATAGTGTTTTCGTCGTTGACTCCTTCGTTTGGGTGCCAAGCATTAGGGGGTCTTTCTCTTCTTCTGAGCTGCCTATAAGAGGCAGTATTTAAAAGTCATCGACCGGACACGCACGATTTTCTTGCCGAGTGACAGAATACGCAGCTGGCGCTGCAAAACTCCTGTAAGAACTGTCTTTCCTACGTCAATGCGTTTACTTCATGGCCATGGTGAGTTATTTCTCACCTTCAGCAGAGCGATTAGAATCGGAATTTTCAAAGAATTTGTTTTTTTCGTAGCCTAATCATTTCGAAATAGATGGGCCACATCTCTCTTTATTCAGATAAGATGTCGATTGCTTGATGGGCACAGAAATTTTTGAGCTAGTTGACTAAGAGGAGGGATTATACCAAAGCTGATATATGGTCTGCCAATCAGATTTAGACTACAGAATAGACCAGGTGCGATCATTGAGGCTGGCAGCGCGGCATTGGCGGCGTAAGCGGCCAACGCGATTTCGATAACACGCGATGATCTATCGCCGCAGGCCCATCCATTCACTGGACTAAATTGAACACGGGGACTCTTCATGCGATGATGGTATCGACCTGAGAGGCTGCCTTGAAGAGATCCGTGACAGTAAAGAATCGAAGCCTTATAGTTTGCCTACACGACCGCACAAATCTCATGCGGGAAGGGACCACAGAGGCAACACAATGGAAAGTGTCCATTTCTGATGAGAAAATTTTATTTTGAACTCAAAACTCAACAAAAATTTAGTTTATCTAGCGTTGATCACAAAATGGAAGAAAGATATGAGAGATTCTCAAACGAAAAAAATAACAAGGAAGTCTCTCTACCAAAACGGGGTCGTTCCCGCAGAATGCCACGAAAATCCCATAAACATTCGCTTGAAACATTATTAGTAATCAGAACTCAATTCCATCTTATTAGAAGAGAACAAATGAGAAAAGAATAGATAGTTACAGCTTCATTCATCTATTTTCCGCATATACAGACTCGTACAGAAATGCCCAGGAGTTGCGGTATCGCGCTACCGTTTGAACACAAACCAGGAATAACTTTCAGGCAAACCTTTATCACAATGACTATTGCTTTATTATAACTTCTGGAAAGTCCCTGCAAATCAGTTTTTAGAAAGTAGTAGCTGTGAGACAGAAGATAAATAGGGACCATCCTAGACGGGGGGGGGGGCACCCAAGATTTTCTCATAGAAATGAATGGAAAACCAGATAAAAGATGCTTGATTCTGCTATCAATCATTGTTGTTGATGAAATTCTATAGAAATACTTCGATTGATAGCATTATAGATCGTGCCGCGATAGCATTATGGATCGCGATAGCGGTGGTTCATTTCATTTCTGACTTGAATCTTGAGTGCCCCCCGTCTAGAATAGTCCCGATAAATAATTCGTGCTGGAATGTTCCTAAATGTATTCGTGGATTACAAAAAAAAGACATTTTCATTACTTAGCGAAAAGGTAAAGAAGGGAATTGGGGACTTTCTGGTGTTCAGAGGTATAGCCCAGCTCCCTCATTCCAAGATGGTCGAATTAAATTTTATCGGGCTTATCATGTCAAAACCTCCTTATCACTGTTATATTTTGTCATGACCGACCGCTCCTCTGCTTGTTCCGCCCAGACTAATCCAAGCAAGCTAGCCTTTAAATTGATCGTTTTTTAAAGGCAATGTTCATGATAATCTTTGATTCTGAGATTAATCGCTAAATCGATTATTTGACCCTCGGGTAGAACTAAAATGAAGAAGAAAACGAGAAAAACGCATTGGAAGAGCACGAAATTCTTTAAAGGCAGTGTTCACGATAAGAATCGTTGTTCTGCTTTTCCGCCTATCTTGAAGACGGTCCCATGCTGATTCCAATGATGTTTTTGGAATCGTACAAGATCTTCTTGGAACGGAGTTATGGTCCCTCAAAGATTGAGCTAAGGAAACATGGTGGACGAGTTGTCCGAGGCTTGTAACTTCCGTCTTTTGCAGCCGATGTGTGCGAGCTGACCTGAGTAAAGAGAGAAGTCGAGAATGAAGGGAAAAACGGGGCTTTTGATCGGAAACCATAGCTCATCTCACGATCTCGAGTGTTCATTTGTTCACGTCGGTGGGCGTGGAAAGTGCATCTGGGTGTGGCGAGCTGACGGGTGTCCAACTTTGGGGCCGCACGGGACCATTCCGAGCTCATTTTTCTTAGTCTTTTCAACGTTAGGGTCGCGCTAGGCCCCGCAGCTTCCGATCTTCACCGAAAAATCAGTCATGGTTTTTATCGTGGACACTGCCTTTAAGGCCCTTTCACAGTTGCCCGACCGACGTTGGACGAGTCGTTACCGAATTCGGAATATCTATCTACTCTATCCTATCCATCTTATCTATCTTGACTTGTCAAATTCTGTAATGATTCGGCCGACGTCGGCCGGCAAACTATGAAAGGCGCTTTAGTCTCACCCCAGCTCTCTACTCTCACAGGAACTGTTCATTGTAAAAATGAAATCTTTTGTGGACCCGTTTTTTGCATATCTTCATTCTCTGTTGCTCCGTTCTTTCCTTCGGACCCTGACTTATACTGTTTTGCCTGAAATAGTCCTCCATTTTTGATTGATCCAATTTTTCACCGGTCAGGACTACCGAGACCATGTTCATACTACAATCGGAAAACTAGTCCAGGCCAGAGAATAATGTTACTGAAATAAGACGTCTTCGTGCGTTTCTCACTGTTTCTTCCTAATTTTGGTAACACTTGGTGACCAACGCATTGTTTTGAGTGGAAAACTCGGGAGCAAAAATCATGTTGAACACTGCCTTCAACTGAAAACGCTTTTCTGGGAGTTATCAGGGCTTATGAACACGAATCTGGTGTCAGTTTGTCGCTAATCTGAGCGTTACTGTAGGTTACTGTTGGTAGAATGTCTATTGGCTAGTGTAACCCACCTTGACGTACAACGGGGTTTAGATAGAATGCCCATTTTGCATCAAATTTCGTGTAGCATGCATATCGCGGCTTTCCAGCGGGCAAGATTATGGAATTAGAACAAAGACAACGGTAGCGAAATCCTTCTCCTACCTTCATTTTTTGATGGCAACGACATCTCGATTAGCTACGTTGAAGCGGAAGCGATGCTCACGTAATTGAGCGAAACAGGGAAAGGAATTGACGGCCTATCGATCCGAGCGAAACCCGGTTTATCAAGAACGCCTGGTGCGAAAAAAAATTTCATCGAGATTGATGACTCTCCGATCACTGGAACCAACTAGTCGATGTCCCTGTGACGCTCGATAAACATTGTTGATGACATGAAAGAAGAACGTGACAGGAGACGAAGAGCAACATAGGCAGTCGTCTAGCCTCCCTTGTCAGGCCCTGTCGACTTTCTGTGGCTGTATTCATGAAACTACGGGAGCCTCCCGGGTGGGTCCAATGTCCCCCCGCCGCATACAGCGGCTGGTTCTAAAAACCGTCCCGGGAGGCTCCCGTAGTTTCATGAATACGGCCACTGGATGCAACAGAGCTTCATACTTATCCTCCCAATTCAATAGATCGTCTTTGCGGTTTGCCAAGTGGCCGAAACAGGGCTGGGCACACGTCCCGGCATGGCGATTCCGAATATGCACCCCTCTTAGCTCGGTAATTTTTAGGCACCCCCCTATGGGAAATCGAAATCGGCTGTTTTCCGAATAGTTGGACAGCCATGATCTTGACTTCCTGATTTTGATAAACAAGAATATAAAAAAAGCACTGAATAGAGAAAATTCCGAAAATGGAAACAAAAAAGGTAGTGTAATTTCTGAACTTCAAAACAACCCCAAGAGGAAAATTTGTTAGTAAGACGGTAACATATGACAAAAGATAAAACATTTTCCAATACAAAACAATTGAACAAATACAAACAACAGAACTACTACTATTGCGATAATTAATGTTTCCTGTCGAATGTTTTCATAAACCTATGGAGGATTAGTTAATCTGTGTTTGATTGTTCTGATGTGGAAATCAGAACTATTTTGTGTTGTTGAACCATGTTAGGATTCATGTGATGCGTAGGGAGTAGAAAACCCGAGTTTACCCTCCTAGAATGCCGCAATCCCTCAAAAAATCGGCTTGCCGTGCGATACGGTGTTTGTACGCAGCTACACAGGGCGACGCGCACACAATATAAATAAAAAATTTATTTTATTACAGAACGGGGAGGAGAAAAGGATTGAAACTGAAGTAAATGGAAGATGGTGAAGGTAGTCTATTCTGGATGTACCCATTTTAGAAATTTAATGTAAATAAACAAAGTTAGAGCTGGTGTAAATATTTAGCCGTGACAAGGTTCATTCAAACGAACCTAGTTGATCAAAACTAGCATTAAACTGAGAGCAAAGGATATTGTGAGAAAGAGGAGAATCTGGCAAACATTTTAGCATCAATGGTATCGGTTTTTAATGTGATTTAAGGGCCTTAGATCTCGTCCCGGTTTTACCCCTAAAACCGGGACAAAACCGGGACAAAACCGGGACGAGTTTTAAGGTCCTTAAATCACATTGAATATCAAACCTATTGCTATTAAAATGTTTGCCAGATTCTCCGCTTTCTCGCAATGCTCTTAGTTCTCATATTTATTGGTGTTTTTAATCAAATAGGTTCATTTGAATGAACCTTATCACTTCCAAAAAATTCACTCCGCTCCAACTTAGTTTGTTTACATTAAATTTTTATAATGGAAACATTGAAAAAATCCTATTTCTGCCTCCTTCCATTTACTCCAGTTTCTATCATTTTCTCCGACCCGTTCTGTAATAAAATACATTTTTCAATTAATATTGTGTGCGCGTCCACTCCAGTGCGCGTTGGGTAGCTGCGGACAAACACCATATCGCACGGCTAGCCTAGTCTATGAGAGATTGCGGCATTCAAGGTGGATGAAACTCGGGTTTTCATGTACAGGGTACTTCTCAATGAGGAGGACACGGTCATTCCCTTCTTTCATAGTAACTTGCAGTCTTCAATTTTTACAATTGGCTCTCTCCATAAGTCACATTCTCATGGATAAAAATCTATTGACTAGTTGTGATGCTGACTGTGCTATCTGTACTTTTAAACTGTCGAAATAAATCCTAGCCTGCTCGGATGAGTCCGGGCAGAGTAAGCAGCGGAGCGGTCGGTCATGGCAAAATATAACAATGATAAGGAGATTTTGACATGATAAGCCCGATAAGCCTTGCTTCGACCGGCTCAAAATGAGCGACCTAGGTTATACATCACTTCGCTAATCTTTTTTTGGACTTGAATGATAGTTTTCCTGGGCTCTGTCTTTGTATTATATCTTTGCTTAGAATCGGTAGCCTCCCGCGGAATCAATGAATGTTGCACTAAAGAAACATGACACCACATCAATCCTTACTTGGTACAAGATAACGGAGTGGTGTTTACTCCTTTAACGAAACAAACTTCGACAGCAACTATGAATTATTGCTAACACAACCTGCATCTCTATCGATTTTTTGAATTCTTTTAGTGTTCGACCCAAAAAGCGGGGAAGAAGATATGACAAATCAGAAGAATAGTGCGTATTATTTTTTTCGCGAAATTCGACAGAACATGCACTTCGTTCTTTTTTTTTGATGTTAGGTTTAGGCAACCCCCCTTTGCCCTCTCTGAAACGTCTAATATGCACCCCCCTAAGGTTAACCGGGACGCGTGCCTAGCCCTGGGCCGGAATAAGGTGGATATAGCGAAGTCTCTTGCAAGCGACTCCTTTAGGTCGAATTCGACCGATGCCGTGCAAAATTATCACCGCAGCGCTTAGGAAATCGCGTTGGCAGATAATGTCTGGGCCACTTGGGTCAAATGGAAAATTTAAGGTAGTTCGACAAGACGACCAGGAACGGAGCGAATTCTTACAAGGTGTTGCGCCTTGGGCCGGGTTCATAAGCGATCAACCCCTGTGTAAATGGTCACTAAGATAGCTGGAGGGAGGTGCCAAACTTAGATAGGTGCAGGAAACCGGACAAAAATTTCTCTTGGACTGTGGATTGTCCTCTACCTGTTTGATGAATATGACTTTGCGGACTGGATAACGGGTAGATATCCTGCTTCGAGGTGTGTCCAGTATTCCTTGTGAAGGACCTCATAGGGGAAGACACGGTATCCCTACCACCCTCTTTGCCAGACCTCAAAGATATCGGCCAGAGCAATTATCGGCCTATAAGCATCACCTCTGTTTTCGCTAGAACCTTTGAAAAAATATTGAAAACAACTGTAGTTAGACACATTGAAAGTAATGAATTGGTGCCTGACAACCAGCACGGTTTTAGGGCTGGACGGTCTACAGAAAACTTGATGCTAACGACACTGGATGATTGGACTAAAGCTCTAGATAACAAGATTAACATCGATGTTGTCTATTTTGATTGTGCCAAGGCTTTTGATAGAGTGCCTCTTAATGAACTCATTTTCAAGCTTCAGAGCATAGGTTTACATCATAGGATAGTGAGCAGGGGTGCGTTCCAAGAAGATTCCCATGGCAAAACGCGTCCAGGGAATTGTAGCCACGGCCACGTGGGAGCATTTTTCAGTAATAATTCGCATCCATGGAAAGCAAATTTGTCCATGGTGAGGTTGCTTTTCCTCCCACAGCGTCGTGGGAACGTTCTTGGAACGCACCCCTGGATCAAAAACTTTATCACTGGCAGAACCTTTCAGGTCAAAGTTAACGAGTCTTTTTCTGACATCTATACAGTGACAAGCGGAGTAGCGCAGGGTGGAGTTTTGTCTGCCATACTCTTCACGGTGTATACCTCCGAAATACCTGGTCTTCTAACCAACACTATTTCTTGCAAAATGTTTGCTGACGATATCAAGATGTACAGCGAAATTACAAATTCCAGTGATGTCGTCGTTCTTCAAACTGCGATTAATACTATTGTGAACTGGTCTATTGACTGGAAACTTCCTCTATCAGAAAGTAAGACGAAAGTCCTGCATTTCGGCATTACGAAATGTAAATACACTTACTACATTGGTGATGCTATGCTGAGCAGTGTTGAGCGACTGCGCGATCTCGGGTTCACAATAGACTCTTCATTAAAATTCCGAGAGCATTTTTGTATTGTGGCGAAGAAGGCAGACAGGACTGTTCACAATATTTTCAAATCGTTGACTACAGATTCGGTCGAGCGCTTACTTCTCGCATATAAGGCCTATGTTCGTCTCATCCTTGAGTATGGAACTACGGTTTTTAATCCATCATCAGTGCGTAGCCAGAACAGACTTGAGGCTGTGCAAAACAGCTTCACAAGAAAGTTGTGGATACGTACATACTTATGGATATGACTATTCCACCATCCCTTCAGCTTCTACTCGCAACAATATTTTAGAACTTCCGTCACTCAAGTTTCGCAGGAAAAAATACGACTTGATGATGATTTATAAAATGATGGTAGGTAAAATTAATCTTCCGATCAGCCGACTTTACTATGTTTCCGCATCTAATATCAGGGGTGCCGCAAGCAGAATTGGGTTCCCTAGGGCAAAAACCCGTTCGCGTTACTCGTTCTTTACGCATAGAGCTGGTTCTGAATTCTTGAAATTCTCCAAAAAGCACGCTTTGCCGAACTCTCTAGGCCTATTCAAAAAACTTATCACTGAGTACCTTAGGAACTAACTCATCGGATTACCACGCCCTTGTCTGCTGCTATTTTATGCCGTAACTGTTTTACTTTCACTGTTTAGTCCGTTGCTCTGTTGCGATTTAATGCTTTACCGTTTTACTCGTGCTACCCACGTCACTACCATACTTCTGCATTTGTGAGCTTTTTTTTCGCGTGATTCTTGTCACGTATAAATAAATAAAACATGATAACCCAAACATAGCCAAGCTTTGCTGTCAAGCGTGTAAACGGAGAGAAAATGAAATCTTTTCAAATAAATAGTCGCGCAACGTTTCCCTCCTAGAAGCTGACTTCGTTTGGAAAAAAAAAACCTTAGAAATCGGAAGAAGGTACAATATCGCTCACAGGATTTGGTCACAGATAGCGCGCGGGAGGTCCGCGATCGAATTAGTTTTTTTTTGGTCTGAAAAATAATTTAGAGACATGGTACGCGTAAATTTTCGCGATCGATTTTTTTTTGCATAATGGTGACCTTCCCCTTAGGTGTTTTGCGTGTGCGAGGTTTCGCGCCTGAAGTTAGCTGAACAGCGGAAAAATAGCATTCTGATGTGTGGAACCGGCTGGCCCCAGAAGGAGGGCGAGGAAATGATATTATTGCACGTAAAAATATCTTTAAATGTTTGGTAGGCCGTGAAAGTTCTCGTAGTTCCTTGGTGTGCGGTTGCGGAGGTTAGAGGCAGCGAGAGATATGTATGTAGGGGCAGCCGGAGAGAGCAGCACTGCGCGCGCTCCCGCGCGATGAGCGATAGCATTTATGATTATTTAAAGCGGGTACACGAGTTCACCGTTTTCCTGATCACGATTTATCCACATGTCATACGTCACCAGCCCACTATCAGGACGTCATCGGCACCCTTATTGGGGAGGCTGTTTCTTCGTCACTCAGTCGAGTTCAGGTCTCAAACTTTCTTGCTGTGCCAACATACGCCCGATCGCAGAGATCTTCTAAGTTCTGTACTATTAGCTACACCCCTTTCTCAGAAGGTACAGAATTTCAGATCATGAAACCGCTTTTGAAACAAATGGTGGGCAGAAGCACGGTTGTCCCCAATCGTCACAATGAAATTTTGCGCTCTCACTGCGTTATCGGTTTCCGCGATTGTTCCTTACGCCGCGAGTCGATTCTGAATTCCGTGGGAAGCCGAGGTTGGCTGGGAACCGTTCACTGTTGACCAATGAAATACTGTAGCGTATTAAAGGCAGTGGTCGCGATCAAATATGCTTGTCGTCTTTTTCTCTCCAAATCCTTCCCTGGGTCTCGAGTAGTAGGACGTATAAGAAAAAATCGCGAAAAAACCACTGTTTTGGGCCGAATTTGAAACCTGAACTTTCTTGTCTTTTGATGGTGGACGAGCCCTCTCCACATCATCGGCATCGATGACCTCTTATATCAAGCATCAGCTAGCTTGAAATTGAATGTCAATCAATGAACCTTCGAATTTATGTGTGTATCTAGTCAAAAACATTGACTGAAGTGATGCTCTCATTATTCAACCGTTTTTATTCGTTAAATTTGCATTTATTTCGTCCTCTGAATGTCGATGATTTTTGACTGCTCGGCATGAGACTGCGATCTGTTTCGTCATCGCTGTGCACGTGTGCACGAACTAGCTTCTTTGGGCCCTAGAAACTCTATTTGTAGACCGTTTTTCACCGCGCTACCTTCATAGTTTTTCAGCTGTTTTTGATCTAAGTTGATTGTTGTAGTTTTTTCGATAACGTTTCTCATCGTGACCACTGCCTTTAAAATGGAGAAGAGCTAATCAATAGCATTTCACCGATCAGTGCATACCATATGACTTCTGTAGCAAACAATAGGCGGTCCTAAGCCTACTCAATCAGAATTCGTTGGCTTATTTTACAACTTCGAAGGCAATGTTGGCGAATTTTTTTTTGTTTACGGTACTACGGACTTCCATACATACATAAATTTGAAAGACGTTAGAAATTTCCATTGTGAACAGTGCCTCAAATCTCGGGAACCTTTGGTTGGGCGGAAGAAACGGTGGTTTTTTCAAAGGAAAGTGATTTGGATTCTTGTCTCCCCCCTACTTGAAATAATGAAAATTCCGAATTCGGCTCGACTGCTATTAACGACGATCTGATCGTGAAGTCGGAATTCCCCCATTTAACATCTGAAGTCTCATGAAGCATAGAAAATATGTACATAACGCAGCCTCTATGCTGCTCCATTTGAAATAAAAATGTTTCTGAAAGCGCAAACTGGGACGTGGAATAGAAAATGACCACTCTAACTCCAAGCGAGCAACATTTTTGTGTGATCGAAAATAACGCAAGACTATACGCATATTTCAACCACTAAACAGTCCATGAAAACGGAAAAAATGCGGTGGTGCGGTTGCGCGATTTCACTAACAAGGGGGGTTTTTGTAGTGGTAAACGAATCTGCGAAAACGACTAGTATTCTTAGTAGCTCTTGTTGCTCAATAGCAAAACTGCGCAGTATCCTGCCCCGAGCTGCAGGTTCCGAGAAGTTATAAGCGCTTTTCAGAGCTCAGCGAAAGAGCAAGGGTACACCCACCCATCAGGCATTTTTTGGGAGTTCCAGAAAAATTTCTCAGATTTCGTTCGAAACTTGTATTTAGGGATAATCTAGGGTGGTGACCGGGGTAGAGCGGAACAAAAATATGAAATTTCGGAAATCGGTTTTCGGGTTTCGGAACAAAAAGCTTTTCTCGGGTTTAGGAAATCGGGTGCGACACGCCTGAAAATGCGCGGAAATGCGGTTTTCGAAACGCGAAACGTACAAAAATTTAGTAATCATCAAGTGTTTTCTTCCTACCCTGATGACCCGATATTTTTGCGTTCCGCAGCGTTTTCTGCGGTGTAGGGAATGCGGAAGGCGGAATGCCAAAAATGAGCAAAACTGCCGGTTTTGGATGGCGAAACGCGGAACTCCGCTCATCACTGGTGACCACGAATCTGGAGTCCGTTTGTCGAAATTCTGAGGTTTACTGTGTGTTATGGTAGGTAACATGTCATTTAGTAGACGAAAGCCACCTTACATAGTATATGAAAATACGAATTTTGAAAAATTGGTGAATACGAGCTTGACGTCCGTTTCTCAATTTCGAAAACCGACAAACGGACGTCGAATTCGTATTCACCAACCCCGAATAACCCCCGTATACAAATTTTGAGTCAAATCTGAGGGTTTGGCCAAACTACCGTATACCCACCGTAATCTACCGCAATCCGTCAAAAATCGATGAATGGACTCCAGATTCGTGTTTAGCATTCCAAATAACTCATAGAGACACAATTTGAGTCATTTCTATCGTGGCGTTCCGGAAATAGTCAAAAGTCACATTTTGCCCTCAAATTTTCCTCCGATATGAGGCTTTGAACGAATTTAGTCCAAAGGTTTGAAAAATCAACAGATAAACCGTGATCAGCGCCCCAGCTAGCCATCTATGTAGGAGGATTTTAGGTCAAATCTGGGCTTTTTCCAAAAGGCTCCCAAAGCCCTCAAGTTGATATAAATATACGCCCAACCGAAAATCTGTACAAGTCCAAAACGCTGTCAGTCTGTAAAAAGTTTGGAAAATGTTCCTTTACCCAAACCTTGCTCGGGGGGTAGTTTTGGCGCTGAGTACAACTATGAGGACAGTTTCCGGATTTTCTAAAGACTAATACACGTTTGGAAGATACAAAAAGCACAAAAAACGCCTTGTAACTTGTAACTTGCAGGCTTGTAACTTCTTGGAACCTGCAGCTCGGGGCAGGATTGTGCGCAATTTTACTAGGGAGGCCCAAGAGAGTCTAACAATACTAGTCGTTTTTGCAGATGCGTTTACCGCCATGAACACTTGCCGCATACTGTGGCCATGGCTGGCTCCGTTGCAAGTTTGCCATTAATAGATAAGGAAACAGCCGATAACTTTTTGGTTTATAATTTTTTTCCTGCTTTCATTTTTTTTTCGTATTGTTCCTGTGTGTATCTATTGTAAAGACTTTAGGTGGATTGGTGTAAAGACCTACCGTTCTCAACGTATCCGGAGCCGTTTCTTTTTGCCAAAATTGGGAAAGGAATGCTCGACGAGGGTGGTTGGGTGCGCCTCAGCGGACGTTCCACGGTAATTGACATAGATTTTCTAATTTTTTTCTGAATTCTGTAGAGAATACACCGGAAAGGTCAGAAAACGGTAAGTCCTCCCCCCACACAATACCATTACACCAAAAGTCTAAAATATAGATACAATCAGGAGTAACCCGAAAAAAAGAATGAAAAAGAAAAGATCTTAGCTCAGAAAAAAAACTATCCGCTGTTTTCTTATCGATTAATGGCAAATCTGGAACCGAGCCAGTCATGGCTTCAGTATACTTAGTGAAAATATACAATCGCACCTTGGACTACATTTCTTAAACTATTGTATTCCGCTGCTTTCTAATCGTTATTGATTAGCTTTTTACAAGATTATCAAATGTGCTCTACCCTTGAGGAAGCGTGCACTCATGGAGCAGTTCGACCTTTGAATATTAGTTGGGAGTCTTTCAACGAGAATGGATCTATGATGCCTTGAACACGGATTGATCAGAGAACTAGCTAGAAAAGAAATTCTGAGAGGTGCCAATTGCCACGAGGACATAAAATGCTCTGCAGCAGTCATCTGAGAGTCTGAGTCGGTCGGCCTGAAATCGGTCTGATATAGAAGTGCAACTTGTTTTATCATTCCATGCCCTTGTGGCAATCGGCACCGCTTGGTAGTTGCAGTTTACTGATCAAAGAGGATAGAGGTGAATCAGGTGTTGTGGACTGAACGAAGAATAAAAAACATTTCTAGACAGTGAAGAAGTTACATAGAGCATTGAAAAAGGTCAGATGAGGCATTGCCGTGAGTCAACGACTTCGGACAATCTCTAATGAAAGGCACCCTGTGCTTCTGTATCAAAAGCACATGATTCAATATATGCCAACCGGGATGCCAATGAGATGCACGAATCTCCAGTGGTCTCGAGAAGGTGCAGACGAGATTGCAGGTCTAGAATAGATAGAATACGGTTCAGGAGTCGCTGGGACACAAGCTCCTGTTACCGGGACCGTGAGCAACACTGCTGTTTGAAGCGACGGTCTGCCGTCATTGATTCATTCTCACTCTCATACTTAATTAGTCGTTTGAGAGGGAGACTTCTGCCAGATGGTACCAGACTTCTACGGTGGGAGTTTGTCTCTCTAGTGAACATCACGTAGCTTCTGGCCCCACTTGGAAGCGAGGGATCAGCCTCAAAAAGCGAGATCGCTCGTGGTGGTCATGATTATCGACGCAATCGTGATTAGACAAAGGAAGTTTACTCCTCGCTACAGTGAACTATCACGCACCTACTACGCCATTTTTCCGGTCGACAGCACTTCGAAAACGTTGAGCCGGGTGATGTAAATAAATAATCAAACCTACCTTTACTTCGAAACTAATGCCAATATCGAGGTACCATAATCTAGAGCGTCGTCCAAGCCGAAAAGGGACCCAGAATGCCGTGATGGACTAGCTTGTTTGGCAAGGGCTATTACATAGTCTGTATTAGGCGTATGCTGCTATACGTCGCGCAGCCGGCGGACGCCATCAGCGATATGCTCGTGATTTGGTCAAAATCCAAGTTCTTGCGGTTTTCAAATTATTTTAAGAGTGCTATGAGGCTCGAAAATCAAACCAATGTTGTCCAGACTAGACTGCTACTGTTCACGACCTTTCCCGGAGTGCGAGGCTCTACTGACGCATAAAATCGCCGTCATGGAGTGATCCGATGTCGCAACACGACTGGAGATCAAAGCGAGGGCTAAGATGTTGCTTTGGCGATGTCGCAGTGACGGCTACTGCCCCATCAGAGGCTAGTTGTTTCAGTGAGCTTTGCCTTCCTCAGGCGAAAATCGGCGCTCACAGGATTCTCCCGATACGAAATTTTTCGAAGCTGCACGCAAGAAGCTTCACAAAACTCGATCGCGCTATTTTTATCAAAAGATCCCAGTTGCGCGGTATCGTTCACGATGGCGTGCAAACCGTTCAAGAACTTATGTGTAAGGATGAAATAGCATTTACATGGCGACTGAAGAGGTTTTTTCTGACGGCACAATTTCGCGAAGTCAAATGGAAGGGAAGAGCCCACCGGACGGCATTATGCCGGAGCTGGAATTGACCGAGTACGAATAGCAACTTGTATGAATATGACCTACTGTGGTTGCTCGTCTTTGTACTCACTTGGATGTTTCCTCAGATAATCATTAATCAAAGCACTTTCACTAACATCTCTTAGGCCCCGGTCATAGTTGGTGCTATTTGCATCTGCATCCCCCCCCACCACCCCCCAACACCACCCCGGTCGATACGTATGTTTAAAATGATGGAGTGAGGTTGAGAAAATCACTCGATGCATCCAACTAGATATGACGATGATTACGTGGCCAACAGGATTGCACCTGTTCAGAGAAATAGTGAAGGCGAGTATGGTGAAGGGAGGGAGGGAGCAGTAAAGTTAGGTTTCTAGTGATACGCAATGTTTTATCTTCGCCCCGCCCACCCGGTGATTTTCTCATCCACGTATTGCATGGATATCGACCGCGTCGGATACATTGAGTGATTTTCTCAACCTCACTCCATCATTTTAAACATACGTATCGACCGGGGTGCGGGGGTGTTGGGGGTGCGGGGGGTGCGGGGGAGCGCGGGGATACACCGAGTGATTTTCTCAGCTTCACCTCACCATGTTGTTCATACGTATCGACCGGGTGGGTGTTGGGGGGTGTTAGAGGTGGGGAGATGCACCGAGTGATTTTGCATCCCATTTCAATGCATTCTGTGTGTATCGACCGGGCTGGAGGCGTCGGCTCATCCAACTATGACCGGGGCCTTAGGCCCCGGTCTGAGTTAGTGCTATTTGCATCTGCAACCCACCGACTCCCCAGCACCCTCTCGCCCCACCCCCCAACACCCCCAACACCCACCCGGTCGATACGTATGTTTAAAATGATGGAGTGAGGTTGAGAAAATCACTCAGTGTGCATCCAACGATATGACTATGATTACGTGGCCAACAGGATTGCACCTGTTCAGAGAAATAGTGAAGGAGAGTATGGTGAAGTAACGGAGTTAGCAGTAAGGTTAGCCTTCTAGTGATACGCAATGTTTTATCTTCGACCCGCCCACGCAGTGATTTTCTCATCCACGTATTGCATGGATATCGACCGCGTCGGATACATTGAGTGATTTTCTCAACCTCACTCCATCATTTTAAACATACGTATCGACCGGGGTGTTGGGGGGGTGTTGGGGTGGGGAGGGGTGCGGGGGATGGATACACTGAGTGATTTTCTCAGCTTCCACCTCACCATGTTGTTCATACGTATCGACCGGGTGGGTGTTGGGGAGTGTTGGAGTGCGGGGAGATGCACCGAGTGATTTTGCATCCCATTTCCAATGCATTCTGTGTGTATCGACCGGGCTGAGAGCGTCGGCTCATCCAACTATGGAGACCGGGGCCTTAGCGCCACGAAAATCGCGGTCAAGTTGATTTGCTATGCGATGCATCTGCAGCCCACCGCACTCCCCAACACCCCCCGCCCGCACCCCAACACCCCCAAACCCACCCGGTCTGATACAGCAGTATGTTTAAGCACCGATCATTTTCGCTGTTGTTTTGTTTTCGCAGATGTTTATTTTCGGAGCTGTCCGTTTTATGTATCACTGAATTTAGTGCATTTTAAATGATGGAGTGAAACAATTGAGTTGAGAAAATCACTCAACTTTGTAATCCCAACTAGATATGACTATGGCACATTCTCCACGTGGCCAACAGAACGTGATGCACCTGTTCAGAGAAATAGATGTGAAGGAGAGTATGGTAAGAGGAGAGTATGGTGAAGGGAGCTCAGAAACGGCAGTGAAAGCAGTAAGGTTAGCCTTCTAATGTGATTGACGCAATGTTTTATCATCGATTTGATTCGATTGAGCCTCAACTGGCTTTTCACAAAAAATCGAGCATTGTGCTATAGTGGGGCCGCCGACAGACCCCGCCCGCGTAGTCGAGCCTAGGATGAGTTCTCATCCACGTATTGCATAGGATTTCGACCGCGTCGGATACATCAGTCGATTTTCTCAGCCTCACGGCCGTCTATCGGTTTAAACATGAACATTCAATCGACTCCGGTGGGAATAGTGTTAAGGGTGCAAAGAACGAAGGTGGGGGAGGGTGAAACAAATGGAGAGGGAACTACAAAGCATCTGAAAAAGCTATCGTGATTTTCTCATCGCAGTGCGAACACGCTGCGATGTCATCATGTTGTTAAAACACATAAACAGCAGGTATCTGACCGAAAAAGTGGGTGTTGGGAGCGATACACCGAGGTGATTTCGTCGCGCATCCCCATTTTCAATGCAATTCTGTGTGTATCGACCGGGCTGGACCTCACGTCGGCTCATCGATTCCTTGGTCGCGCGCGGCGACCAGTGCTAGATCACCCTTCTGACTGCGATAACATCGCTCCAAGCTAGGTTCCCCCCTATGACCGGGGCCTTACACCCAATTCATGCTGTTGCTGTAGCGACAAATATCGCAAAAATTCGATAGAGAAATGAGGAATCAAGTGTCTGATACCGTTTTAAAATGAGAAATCAGATGTCTTACAATGGTATCAGACATCTGAATACTCATTTTTCTATTGAAATTCTGCGACATTTGTCGTTACAACAAAGGCATGAATACGGTGATAGAGGCTATTCATACTCGCTAAGGTACTCATAGGGGTAGTGCGCGTACCACCCGGCTGTCCTCGCTGGTGAGCGTACCATGATAGCAGCCAGATAAAGCCATTTCGATCAGACGTGCGTGTACCATCAAGAGCTGTAATGAGCGTGAACGAATCCTTAGCTCTCACAGCTGGTGCGCACACCTTAGACTAGAGGTGATAAAGACATAAGACAGACGGTTTGCAGCTGATTCCGAACGCCCATTACATGACGATAGGTAGCTGCATGGCTTGTCAACTTATTCCAGGTAGACGGTCGCTTCGCGTCACTATTGTTGACCCATACGTTGACTCGGAAACGTTTGAGAGATGGGCAATAACATACCATAGCGTGGACTCATAATCCATTATACTAAGAACATGTGTGATGCCGAAATTTCACCGTGAGAGTAATTGCACTGATTATTTTACAAACAAGAATGCTCCTTGAGCGCGGAGCGAAATCATCCCGTGTCCGAACTTGCACGTCTAAAACACATTACCATGCAGGACACAATCAGCTATAACCGGCGAAAACGGGCGAAGCGTACTCAAAACTTCTTACCATTGTGCTTTCGGGTCGATCATACCAAAATTCGGCACAACGCTCGCGATCCGCTCCTCGTCACCGATTCTTCACGGGGGAAGTGGGCCGATACTCCAAGGTTGCGTTTTAAGAAGCTTTCCAAGAGAGAAAATCGTATTCGATAGTGATGTGAACCAACGATAGTTTATGAGACCGCCTGAGATAAGCTTATCTTCGGCCTATCAGTTGCTAAATCTTATCAGACCTATTTTCCCCCATGGATTTTTTCATGGAACGCGCCCTTGATTCGCGCTTCGGCGCCCTTGCTACGGGCTTCGCTGCGCCTGCTTTGGGCATTGGGGTCAACCGGCGACGGCTTCGGTAAGCTCTGGTACATCCCTAGTGACCTGTTGATTTCGATTATCACCAGCAGCTAAGCGGTGGGCCTCGGTGAAATATAACTAGTGATAAGGAGGTTTCGACGAAAAAGCCACCCCTCCGAGCTGTGATGACCGAAAACATGAGTTCACTTTGGATGAAACAGAGTCTACCCACTCTACTACGACCCTTACTAACATGAACTGACCCGCTCCACGTTACCCCATGGACCACTAATTGTCGCTTAGCAAGGCACGTAGAGGGGGTCGACCACTCCCCATATAACCTCCCATCACCTGACCCTGCCGTGAGGTGCCACCTTAACCTCCATTTTCCCGCTACTCGCAGTTTCTGCATCACTATCATGAAAGCGGTGCGGTTTTGAGAATGATATCTTTATTGTCATGGCTCAATTTCTCGAAAAACGACCGCTTCGCATTTACGATTGAGATAATACGACTGCGAGTATAGTCTACAGCAATGGAAGTAGGACCTGGTGAGGTTGAGGACTCTTCTTAACATACTGTAGTCTGATTGTGCTATCACTCATTTTTTCGAAGTAACTGAGATTGTTCGGTGAGTTTTTGTTTCCACTCTCACATTTTCACCTGTTTTCATTGCTTTCACGGATGTGGTAATATCGGTGAAAACACAGACTAACCGATCTGTCACAGCTGTTTCGGAAAAATGAGTGAGACCACTAACAAACTATCGTATGTTAAGACGAGTCTGCAACCTCACCAAATCCTACTTCCATTGCTGTAGACATAGCTTGGAAATGAAGGGTACCTCAGCAATATATCTCAAAAGTGTGTTGGAGGGCTCTCCGAAAAGTGGCTCGAGATCACCTTCCGGAGTCCGCCTCAAAGAGCCGACCGAAAACTCAATAGGGTTTGCTTCCACCTAAAAATAACTTGTTTCAGTATTTGCAGGTATGGTACGCAGCATTGATAGTCTGTTTTCCAAATCCTCCAGATGCCTCGGGGTATTCTAAAAGAGGCAGAAAGCTAAAAAAAGGAACTTTTCTGCCAACAAGAATTAAATGCGGTGTCCACGATGAATCTCGTTCTCGAAAATTCAGTGTGAAACACTAAGCTGGCGGACGCTGGAGGGGGTAGGGTCCAAGAAAACTGCGAAAACGGGCCAGAATTCGATAAAAAAGGCTTTGAATGTTATTCCGTTGCGCCTAAAGTGTGCCCGAATGAGAATGGCGGCCCACGCGGCCGGCGTGCTTGGCAGGCGGCCGTCGCGTGTGCCGCCCTCGGACGAGTGTTGGATTCCAACGACGGCCGTCCCCTCTCCCACCGTCTGCAGAGCTGATTGATCGGCGCAGTGCTTGCTGCCAGCCGGTGCCAGCCCCGTTCGTAGTCGATGGCGGTGGGGACTTTTCGCATGCTCGTCCGAGAGCGGCGGACGCGACGGTCGCCTGCCAAGCACGCCGGCCGCGTGGGCCGCCATTCTCATTCGGACACACCCTACTTATCCCGGTCCGCCCCTTGATGTGAACAAATGTAGACTCAGATCACAGGAATGAGCAAGTCAAGGAAGTACTGATAAGTGAGCTGATCGCTCTATTGCATTGATAGGCATCATCCTTCATATCGGTCAATTCCTCCACGCTCAAAAATCAACATAAACAAGGGAGGGCCTATTTTGGTTCAAAAACGCGGCTTTCGCGTCTTTTGCAAACATCCCTTTTTATATAGGGCACCAGACCATCCGTAAACCGTGGAGATATCGAAAAAGAAATCTATCGTGAGCACTGCCCTTAGCTGGCTCCAACAAAGAAATGACTTGGGATATGTAAATGTTGGTGGCTCGTTTCCAGTGGCACCAACGTGGTGGCGCAGTCCGCTCCTCCACGTTGGTGCCACCGGAACTCCTGGATTCTCTCGAGGTGAGCTGAACGCGGACCTTCGTGTTCCGGCGACAGACCAGGGCGTTTCGGCCGTGTGACAGGTCAGCCGATGGTCGTCTCTGTCACACCACATGCAATGGTGCTTAAAGTTTCTGTAAAGGCTACGGGGTCTGCGGCAACCGACGCCCACTCATGGAGCCCGGTGAGTGATGGAAGTATGCTAGGGTCTCGGTGCAAGGACGGCATCGGAGGGTAACTAGGCTAGTCCGTAAGTCCTTTGACGTTGCCAAGACTCGCGTTGCAACGCTGAATATCGGTATGTTGTCAGGCCGGTCGAGCGAAGTGGCTGTCGTTTTGGAGCGTAGACGTATTGATCTCTGTGCGGTGCAAGAGACGAGATGGTAGGGTAGTAAGTCTAAGGACATTGGCAGATGCTTCAAGGTCCTGTATTATGGCAGCCCTAGGACCACGAACGGCGTTGGCGTTGTCGTGTCTGAACGCTTCAGTGACGCGATTGCGGAAGTGCATCGTTTTGACAATCGTTTGATGAAGATTGTCATTGTCAGTGAGGATCAACGAGTCCATTTCTCCTTGTTGTATGCCCGGCAGACGGGTTGTTCTGAGCAAGTGAAAAATGACTTCTGAATGATGCTCGATGACTCAGAAAAATGGAGGTATGTTACTTGATACTATCAAGTAACATACCACTGGTGTTGGAGTGAGTTGCAGGCATATTGATTGCCGTTTGCTATCAACTGCTATCGTGTTCGATGATACCACTCGGAGATCAATATGCCTGCAACTCATTCCAACACCAGTGGTATGCTACTTGATAGCATCAAGCAACATACCTCCATTTTTCTGAGGAGAAAACTGCCACCAGGAGATATCGTTGTTGTTGCGGGTGATATGAACGGCCACTTCGGAGAAACGAGTCAAGGCTATAGTTGCCACAGAGGGTTCGGTTCCGGCCCAAGGAACACCGATGGCGAACGCATTCTCAACTATGCCGACTCACATGACTTAGTCATTGTGAACACGAAGTTTCGAAAGCGCCAGTCCCACCTTGTCACTTATTACAGTGGCAGCAGCATGACACAAATCGACTTTGTGCTTGTGCGGCATCGCGACAAGGGAATGGCCACAAATGCGAAGGTCGTACCGTAAGAGACAGTCGCTACAGAGCATTGACCACTGATCTGCTTGATAGGCATTATGCCGCCGAAACGTAAGATTGGTGAACGGTGCGGACCACCTCGAATAAAGTGGTGGCGGCTGAAGGAAAGAGAAGTTGCCGTCATTTCACGAGTTCAGCTACCGCCAGTTACGACTGTGTGCGAATCTTGGCAGAAGGGAGTCAAATCAATGATCGATTCGGCGCGGTCCGAACTAGGGGTAACGAAGCCCGGACGGCGGAAGTTTGATAAAGAAACATGGCTCTGCACAGATGACGTGCGAATGGCGGTCCAAGAGAAGAAGAAAGTGTACCACACTTTCTTGGCTAATAAGACGGCTGCTAGCTGGCAGAAATATTATGATGCGAAGAAGGCTGCCAAAAGGGCCGTTGCGAAAGCCAAGACGGCGCGCTACGGAGACCTGTATGAGAAGCTGGATACGCGTGACGGTGAACGTCTTGTTTATCGACTTGCGAAATCCCGTCAGCGTGGTACCGAAGACATCGGGAAGTTCCACGGTGTTAATGAAGATCATGGTCAGCTGCTTATGGGCCGTGGTAAGGTGATGAGAAGGTGGCGCGACTACCCCGAGAAAATCTCGACGGAAAAATTCCCCCATTCTCCCATCCCTGAACACCCACCTACAAGCGGTCCTGTCCAGCCTATCACCACCGAAAAAGTGAAGATGACGTTGGGACGTATGAGGCCGTGAAAGGTGAAGGGGCCAGACGATCTGGCGGCAGAGATGTGGAAATCACGATGCTGGGATTCCTCTGAATGGCTTGCTCAGTTCTTCAACCGGGTCATTGCAGAAAAGAAAGCGCCCAAGGACTGGCAACGAAGCACGACCAATCCGATTTGAAAGAAGAAAGGCAATCCAGCGGAATGGGCAAACTACCGTCCAATACGTTTACTGTCTCACACCATGAAAGTGTTTGAGCGCATTATCGATAGTCGAATCCGTGAAATCGTCGAGATCACGAGCAATCAGTGTGGCTTTGATACCAACTGTGGCACGACGGACGCCATCCACGCTACGCGACTACTGATTGAGAAGCACCGCGAGAAACAGAAGCCGCTCCATCCTGCTTCTCTCAATCTAGAGAAGGCGTTTAACCGACTTCCGCATGAAGTAATCTGGTTTGCATTATGGGGGCACGGCGTCCCAGAGGAGCTCATAGACTGGGTCAAGGTTCTCTACACTGATCCAAGAAGTCGGGTTCAAGCTGCTGCTGGAGCTTCGGCCGAATTTCCCATTTCCGTTGGCGTGCACCAGGGATCTGCTTGGTCTCCCCTTCTATTTATCATTGTGATGGATACTATCACAAGAGTACTGCAGAGACCAGCGCCATGGACGCATTTGTATGCGGATGATGTGATGCTCGCAGCTGAAGATAAGTTTGATCTCGAGCGACAGGTGCAAAACTGGAGTGACCGATTGGCTCGATTCGAGCTTTGCCTCAACGTTAGAAAGACTGAGTATCTGACTAGGGATAGAAGTGAGCGTGCCTCCATCAAGATTGATGGTACCGAGCTTCCTCGCGTTGACGTCTTCAAGTACCTTGGTTCGATGATTACATCTGACTGCAGTCTAGATAGTGAGGTCAACACTAGGGTCAGCGCTGCGTTGTTGAAATGGCGGTCAGCGACAAAAGTGCTATGCGACAGGAAGATGCCCGATCGCCTAAAGTCGAAGATTTACCAAACTGTTGTCCGGCCTGTTGCGCTGTATGCAGCAGAGTGCTGGCCTGCTACCAAGGAAGCAGAGCGAAGGCTCTGTGTAATGGAGACGAAAATGCTACGTTGGACAGCGGGTGTCACTCGCTTGGACAACGTTACGAACGACGACATCAGGAAGCGTTTTGTTGTTGCTCCGATTGCCGAGAAGCTGCGTGAATCTCGATTGCGATGGTATGGGCACGTTCTTCGCGCTGGAAGTGATACCGTATGCAAGACTGGGCTTACCCTTGACGTGCCTGGAAGGAGACCCAAAGGACGGCCAAGGCAACGGTGGCTTGGCACGCTGCACACCGATTTGAGAATAGCCGGCGTGCACCCTGATCAGGCTCAGGAGAGGGAAAATGGCGCCAGCGCATAAGAAAAGCGGACCCCGCATTGGAGCGGGACAAGCGCTGAAGAAGAAGAAGAAGCTCAAAAATTTCTCATTCAAATCGAAAGTTTCGATAGTAACTCAGACCACTGAGCTCGTTTTGAGAGCACCTCACATACCACCACCCTTTCAACTGTGCAGCAGCTAGGCGATGTTCGATTGGATAACCAGGTGAACTACAAAACGACGGGCTTTGGGTTCGTATCTGCTATGCAGCCTCTGACTTGCGCGCAATTACTTCTCGTTTTTATTTATTTTTGAATTCTGTGGGTCATTTGGAGGACCTTAAGACAGTGTCTACGATCAGAACAGTCTCCGGATTTCCACCTGATGCTTTCCACCTGATGGTATGGGGCTCATTTTGTCAACAAATAATCTTGAAAAAACGGCTTAGAACGAGCCCGGACGAGCCCTTTGCGGCCTTGAACCCGAAGGTTTCGCTCTAGCAACTCCCACGTCCACAACGGCTACCGATACAAGTGTACAACTGAAAAGCATCTGAAAACCCAACTCTAGGAAAGCGACCGATTACCAAATGGGGTGAGATCTGTTGAGCGTAGTGGACCGTAACCTGCTGGATCTCTGTGTTTTCTTGAAGTCGGTTATTCTCTTGCTTATTTCGATCGGCAGCCGTAGAAAGGAGTGGGCGCGGTGCGAGCGTAGAACTAGAGTTTTGGGTCGTATAAGGCATTCTTCTTCATTCTTAGCCGTTATTTCAACAATGCTGATGAAATGGACCTCGGACCTCTCGTTTCCTTGGTGAAAACTCGAAGACTGGTGCTAACGTGGACACTGCTTTTAAAGGCAGCATACGCCTTCGAAATTGTTGTCTAGATAACGACGTTACTAAGGTCGAATGGCTCCAAATAGAACGCTCACGCCGCTGGAAGCGTCACAAACGCGTCAAAACTACTATACTTGGGCCATATCGAATCAAAAGATATAGCGGTTCCCACCCACTCGCTTTGCAGCCTTCATCCCACTACGAACTCGTCCAGATTGATAGCTCGGATACGGTCACTTTTGCTGTTTTTGTCGTTTTTTTTGGTTAGTTTTTCGATCTACCGAGTAATACGCATTTGAGGGAGTTTGATCGATTTTGATACATTACGGTAGATTACGGTAAGCATGAGGCAGTTCAGCCATAGCCTCAGATTAGGCTCAAAATTTCTTTGCGTGGTTAATCGGTGTGAGGAATAAGAGTATGACGATTGAAATCGAAGTTTGTCCAATAGATGATTTTCGAAATATCAAGGTAGTCGAAATATCTCTATAAATTGTTCGGGTTCACTCAATTTTTTTGTAGCTGAGGAGCACTTTAAAGGCAGTGTTCACGATAAGAATCGTTTTTCTGATTTTTTGCCTATCTTGAAGACGGTCCCATGCTGATTCCAATGATGTTTTTGAAATCGTACAAGACCTTCTAGGAACGGAGTTATGGTCCCTCAAAAATTGAGCTAAGGAAACATGGTGGACGAGTTGTCCGACGCTTGTAACTTCCGTCTTTTGCAGCCGATGTATGCGAGCTGACCTGAGTTAGAAGAGAACTTGAGAATGAAGGGAAGAACGGGGCTAATGACAGGAAATCATAGCTCATCTCACGATCTCGAGCTTTCATTTAATTCACGTCGGTGGGCGTGGAAAGTGCATCTGGGGGTGACGAGCTGACGGGTGTCCAACTTTGGGGCCGTAGGGGACCGTTCCAAGCTCATTTTCTTAGTTTTTTTAACGTTAGGGTCGCGCTAGGCCCTGCAGCTGCCGATCTGCACCAGAAGAACAGACATGGTTTTTATCGTGGACACTGCCTTTAATACTATCTTCTTTCTTAAGTTACTAAAGCGATATTTAATTGATGAATGACTGCGCGAACTACCTGATGCAGCACTGCAGCGCTTGCTCTTGTACCTACCAAGAATTCAGTCGTTGGAAGGCCATCGAAGATCATAACTTTTCTACTTGAAAAAACGACTGGGTTTATATCGTGGCCGTCGTCTTGAGTAGAGCCCCTATCTTGCGTTTTTCAAGCATTGGGAAATGGCAGGGGTACCCAAGAAGCAATTTCTGGAGTGCTCGGGAGAAAAAACTCCGGATTAGACCCTGTAAAACTTTGCACCTTAAAAGAGTCGAACCCGCGTGACTCAGTCGTATAGCGGCTTATCACCACTCTGTCATAGCAACAACGGTGCATGCGAACTAGCTGTCACAAGAGATGGACAACTAGCACACTTTTTAAAAATCGTCGGCTTGCTCTGTCTGCAGATGTTCTGATTTTATAGTAATTCTGATGTTTTTTCGGCAGGAGTCTTGCAGTAATCATCTTATCTTGCTATTTCTGCAGGAAACACTGAAGCGGTTATTATCATTAACAATGGGTCTTTGGTTTGCACCCGCAAGAGAGCTTTCTTCTTTGTAGCTCGGTCCATAGGTCAGTGCAGTCATATTAACTTATGTTTGTTGTGGTATTTGCAACATTCTGACTCTGTCGAAAAGCCTAATCAAACTGAAAGCCGACCAAAGAATTTGAAGGAAAGGAAAGTCTCTACAACAGAATATATGATAGAACAATGAGGTGTGTCAATGTGATCAGCAGAAAGCAGAAAGTTAGAGAGGAGGAGTACATAAACTATTTCATCGTCGCAACAAACAAATCCTCGGCGAGTAAAAAGTCTGAGAGAGCGTCTCGTGATGACTTCCTGGTTGTTCTTTTACAGTTTCTCTGTCACCTTAGCTCTGCCCAAGAGCAAAGTATTCGTTCTGGTGAGTACTGCCATTTTGCGAATTGATGAGTCCATAGGATCGCCGTCGATCTATCGCCAAGCTGCATCGACGAAGTGTTCTGGCCCTGTACCACTGGCACTGTTATGTCCAGAAACGAGCAGAAGAGTATGCGAATAGTAGAGTCCGGAAGCGTTGTCTGGAAGAGTTTCCTTTGCAAAAGAGGTCTAGCTATAAGACGTGCCCAAGACCGCTTTGTACGTAGAATGGTTTTTTTTGCATCGCTGTTTCGTCATGTATGTATGGCATCAGCATGAAGGCGGGTCAATAATTCTGCTTCAATCTGAAGCGATGTTGTAGTAGAAGGCAGCTGGAACAATCAAAAGGATTTGTTCAAAAATGAAATAGCACCTTAGTATCCTAAGCCTGCGAGTCTTACAGTTAGACCTTCGAATATGATGTTACCCTTCACACTAGTCATGAAGTCTGCTGGACTCAAATCAGCAGAATTCCTCCAAAAATATCGCCTTTGTTCAGTCACCCTTTAGTTCTTCAGTGCTCACGATAGATTTCGCGTACAATATCTCAACGGTTTACGGAAGGTCTGTGCCCTATAAAGCTAGGCATACTTGAAAAAAATGCTTACACTAAAATAGGCTCTCTCTTGTTTACGTTGACTTTTGAGCGTGGAAAAATTGACCGCTATGGAAAATGATACCAAGCAATGCAATCAATCGTTCTAGTTCACTCAACAGTACTTCCTTGATATGATTGTCCGCTGTTATAACAATCTTGAACTTCCATTTGCTCACGTCGGAGGGTGGTCTTTTACGCTTTTGGGGTTTGCCTTGTGCTCGAAGTTGCTGATTCGAGCTCTTTTGGGGCTATTCCTGGCTCTTTTTCATGCATTCTTTAGACGTTATCGTTACAGTGTGCCCCTCCACTACTCAGACATTGGGATTGGCGGGCCGCCGGCATTTGCTTGGCGAGCAAAACCATTTCCTGTGTCGGACAGCCATTAGCCGGCGGTCCGCCAAAACCCTGCCAGCGGTCCGCCAGGACGTTGGCCGACCGCTGGCAGTCTCTTGGCTAATACCTGGCAGCCCGCTGTTCAGCGATCATTTTCCAGCGGTCCGCCAGTCTCTTGGCAGACCGATGAGTTGAGGTGGGTCCCTCACCGCAGATCGTTGCGTAGGAGATCGCCTACGCAACGGCCTGAGGTGGGGCACCCACCCCACCTCCCCACCCCTAGCCGTGGGAACTTGCACCTCAGCTGCCAAAAATATGCTAGCTTGTGTAGAGTGACTTCAGGTCACCTTCCAGGGCTGGCATCAAAGTGCCGAGTGAACACTCATTGGACTGAATCGCTTTATATGCCGGCTCGGCTTATTAGTAAAATCAGAGATCAAACTATAACATGTTGAAACGTGAGTAGTCGTCAACTCTCTCGAGTGCTAGCCATATGACGACTCAGTGCCAAGCGAAGGTCACTGGGCGGTTATGCGCCCGCCATGTGCCGATTTGTGGATAACTGCGTTTTTATGCGCTCGGTAATTTCGAGGTTTGATTGAACTTAGCAGCTGAATGCAAGTTATCACGCAGCTTTAAGGCAGCTGGCACATTTTCGCCAGCGGTCTGCCGCTAGCTCTCATTGAGATGCCAAGGATAAGCCAGCTGTCGGCCTCGTATTTACCAATTGCCAGCTGAATGCTAGTTATCACCCAGCTGTTGGGCAACTGGCACATATTCGCCAGCCGCCCGTCGCTTGCATCAAATGACATGCCGAATGTATGCCAAATGTTGGCCTCGTGATTGCCATTGGCCAGCTAAATGCCAGCTGTCCCCCAGCTGTTGAGCAACTGTCGAATTTTCGCCAGCGGTCTGCTGCTCCCAATGTCCGAGTACCCATTCCTAGTGAAAAGGGAAACAAATTTTTTTGAATCGGGTTTTTCATTTTTCATCTTGAAAGGCAGTGTTCACGATGAATATCATATTCGAGTTCGACTCAAAAATGAGGTCGTTTTGTCGGGAGGTAACGAATAGTGGAGAAACATCGAGGAAGAGCGCTCAGAATGAGTCTAAATAGCGGTTTCTAACGTACGTTCAGGTTCAGGGCGCGGACAATCTTACGCGCCCTGCTAGTTTCGGCGCTAATCGCGAAATGTGAGCGAATTGATCAGGCTGGACGTGGCAGAGTTTCTTGGCAGTTTTCCATCGAAAACGTCCGCGGCGCCACAAGCTCATCAGATAGGGGAGGGACGGGCTAAGCAGGCGTACTGGACTAACGAAATCTTACATCAGCGGCCATTTTCATCGATTTCGGGCAAGTTTTCTCAGCTTTTTTACCCTATCCCCTCGATCATTTGCCAGCGTAGCGTTTCATACTAAAAACTCGAAAACGACATTCATCGAGACAGTACCTTTAAATCGGGTTTACGCGCTTTCCAAGTGTCTGAATTCTCACCTGTGTGCGATGGGGGCAACTTGTAATCTACTTATTGTTCTATGTTTGCAGACTTCTTGAATTTTTACCTCAAGATCAACCCTCGATTTCGTGCCTTGATCTGATTTTCATTAACCATTTAGCTATGACTCTGATTCTGGCGCACCCTGTAATTTCATCATGAGTTTTCATTCGACTGCTCTCCCTTAAGTCATTGTGTGGTCGTGCACAACCACTCTACCCGCATGGCAGATACTTTTGAAGACCTTGCAATGGCGTTGTCGGCGTACTCCCGTGACCCGCAATGCAGCCGTGGTGCCAGGATAATCACACCGCTCCACTTCTATTGTTACTCGTACAGTATCCTTATCTCGTTTGTCTGCAACACCTCCGAGAGAACACTAAACCCTAGCAGACAATCTGGTTTTGTGCTCAGCAATCATTGTGCTTTGCTTTTTAATCGGTTTAACCTCAGTAAGTAGTTGTTTCTCCATTCGCACCACTGCCTTCAAGTACAGAGATCTGTGCTTAAAGGCAGTGTTCACGATGATGTTCGCTCCCGATTTTTCCCCATTAAACAATGAGTTGGCCTCCAAGTGTTACCAAAATTACGAAGAAACGGCGAGAAACGCATCAAAACGTCGTATTTCAGTGACATTATTCTATAACATGGGTTAGTTGTCCGGTTGGATGAACATGTTCATGGTGGTTGTCACCGGTGTAAAATGGGGCTAATCAGAAATGGAGGATCATTTTAGGCAAATCAGTATTAGTTAGGGTCTGAAAGAAAGTACGAAGCAACAGGGAGTAGAGGATTGGAAAGGACGGGTCCGCAAAAGATTTCATTGTCACAACAAACACTCCCTGTGATACTTAAAAGGCAGGCTGATACTTGAGGATTTCGGGTACTTCCGGTGCGTTTTTCTCAATTTCTTCGTCGTTTTAGTTCTACCCGGGAGCCACTTAGTCAATATAGTGAATAATCTCAAAATTTAAGATTATCGTGAACACTGCCTTTAAGATGATAGAACATTCGAGAGAATAGAACAATCGAATCGATTAAACGGAAAAGACGTTCTCATTAGCGTTAAGTACTTGGTCTAGAATGTGGTTCCGCATCATTGGACCCCTGTCCTTGCTGGTCAAGATTACAGCTGTGACCGCCTGATGCCACCCCGGTCGACTCGTACGAGAAACATGGACGAGGTAGATCAAAAAAATACCCGCCGGTGTGGCAGGCTAAGACCGGCGCCGTCAATATGTATGAAATATGTGGAAAGAAATCGCGGATACCGTAATTTCTCTTTTAGAAGTACATTTACTTCTAATACTCAGGCCCCTATTTTATATGTACTTCTATTAGAGGTGTACTTCAAGAAGAGGCTGTACTTCTCATTCCCAGCCCTCTCTTTCTGGTGTACTTCTATTAGAGGTGTACCTCTAATAGGGGCTGTACTTCTATTATTCGGCCCGATTTTTGTGAATTTCCAATGATAGACTGTTCGCAGTTCCGGCAGAGATTTCCAGTGAAACCCCGAAATCTTGTACGTACTGAATTTTCAGACCGCAACCACAAAAACTTAGCCACTTAGGTTTCGTCCATAGCAGGCGCAGGCTTCAGTGACTAGCGGCAGGCGTCCAGTCGCGACTCAAGCGCTGGCGCATGACGCTCGACAGCTGGCGCATGCAACGTATCCGAGGACGGGACGGGGTTAACGATGGTATCGATAATATTAGTGACAGCCGCTACTGCCGCTATGCTTCCACCGTCAGCGGCTGGCCGCCTGCAGTGGTCGCTGGGGAGTCAGATCAATAACAAAAGTTAAAGATGCAAACCCTCAGCGTCACATGACGCTAGGACGTCTGCTATGGACGGAGCCTTAGGCTCAATCGGGTTATGGCTTGCACAATCAGTGCTGTCATATTTTCAAAACCATTATTCACACCCTTCCCAAGTCGATTTCTTCAGAAAACTGTTTAAGTTCGGAATCGCTTTCGTTGGCACTTGCTTCATGAGGAAGAGAGAAAGTAATGGGAGTGGACTCCTTGGTTCTAAAAACAATGGAACTGATCGCCTTTCGAGTCGTCCAGAGCGACTGAATAAGCGCGGTTCTTGAGCGACTTGACAACAGCTCTTCCATACACGAGTTCTTTGCGTGCACAGCCCACTGTAAGTAAATTCTACCATTGGTGGTTCCTGATTACCTCGTCGTATAAGCCATTCCTCTACATGAAAGCTCCAATTTTTACAGCGCTGGGGAATCTTGGCTTTTCAATGACCGTTATACTCAGCGTATTGGGCCAAAACCAGTTACCTTCGAATGATTAAAACATAATGAAATTGAAATTTTTGTAAAGTGCCTAAATCAACTCCGTGCAATCGCGGCGAGAAACAGCAGTATCAAGCTTCGGCTCTGTGTTTTGTCTTGGTCATTTGAAGATCGCCGAAGTTTCATCGGAAGTTGTCCCACACAAGCAATCCTCGATATAGAAAGGGGTGGCCGATAGTTTTTTTTGTAATTATTTGAACCTCATAATATTGAAAAGTAGATCTCGTGCAAACTGGTCTTCTCAAATGCCACATTGGTGTCGCCAAACATTTACCCTAGTACCTGAGGTTCATTCCGAAGAGAGCTGTACTTTTAAAAGAAGTGTAATTCAAATAGAGGGTGTACTTCTTATACTCAGCCTTCCCTTTTAGGTGTACTTTTATTAGAGGTGTACTTCAAATAGAGGTGTACTTGTATTAGAGGAAATACGGTATCTTTAATTATCTGATTTGCAAATCAGTCAGGCTGGCCAAACCGGGTGTTTTTTCTATTCCTCCCACATGCATGTCTTTCATTCTTATCAACCGGACTGTCAATACCTGATCGGTCAACTATGATCGATCCTGAGCGTTGTTTATATATACATTTATATTTATATTTATTTTGCACTGATGGTCCGCCATCGACAATGAAAGAAGCAGTGAAGTGCTTTTGACACTTGAAATAACAAGGAAAGGTCGAAACAACACATTGGAGAGAACAGAAATAATTTCGAAACGAGAAATGGTACAGTTTACCGCAATGTTAAAAGGACCTGGTGCGGTTGCGGTCACACACCAAAACTACGGTGGAAGACGCCTAATTTCATTATCGATCGACAGCACAGTTGAGTTTTGGGGGTGAGTTACCGTTTTTCCTTTTTTTCCTGTTTACTTCGGCATTGCTTTTGTTTCTGAATCTTACAACATTACGAATAGGGGCTTTTCTTGGTGTGCGGGAGTAATTCGCCGGTTTTCTCGATTTCAAAACAGAATTACAAAAAAAACACTTTAAAGCCTGAACAAACGGCTAGTTCCCCTCACGCACTAAGAATAGCCCCTATTCGCAATATTTAAACAACTAGAAACAAAATGAACGCCGAAAAAAACAAGAAAACCCGTAGCTTACAAAAAAAATCAGCTGTGCTGTCGATCGATAATGGAATTAGGCGTCTTCCACCGTAGTTTTAGTGTGTGACCGCAACCGCACCATGTCCTTTTAACATTGCGGTCAACTGTAATTAGAAGGTTCTGCTCTTTCCAGACCGCCGATAAAAAGAGTATAGCGTTTTTTCCAGATGTGTGACAACCTTCATCAGGGAATCGATGTCATATTTTAGTCAGTTTGGCAACTAACGATCCCTCCGAAGAAAGGTTTTCAATATGTGCATCGCGGTATGTAGATATGATACTGGGAAAATGAAGAAGGATACGGCCAGCCTGGGTAACGCAACTAACCGAAGCTATTCTGGGGCGGGCCAATTCAGGTGCCTCTTTGATCTGTTACGAACCTAAGACGTGAGACCCAGGCCCAAGGAGCAAATGGTAAACCATGCTCCTTGTTGACGTGGATCCTTAGTTTAGCTAATTCAAGGTTGTAAGCGAGAATACCTTTGGCAGTGATCGGTTGTATTCAAACAGAGAGTTTCTCGACAACTTCCCTCAAAGTTAAATCTTTCCAGATCTGGTAGGTTAATAAGGATCTATGAAGGTGAGGAGGGCTACACAGCACCAAAACGCTTGGTGTGGTGTAGGTTCAATTGAAAGTTCTAAATGTGATTTCCATATCGTCATAGAGTATACATTGCACTGAGCAGCCGCATACTGTATTCGTATACTTGCAGACGGAAATTTTCATCCCAAGCTGTTTTCAGATCAGCTTCAGCATTCATCACACTTTTGTACAACCCTCCGCACCAGGATCTTTGAAAGTTTTCAAAATTCAGAACAATCCGATTTGAAGACCCATGAGCGTTATTGTGATTTGCCATCATGCGGCTTCCGACAAACTCTTTCAGTCGAGTATGTAATCCGTTGGGATTTCAAAAAAAAACCCTCGATTTCGCCTATAAACAGCAGCAGGGCGGTGGACGTTAGCGAAATATAACATGATGAGGTGTATGTACAGGGTGCGTATTAAATACCCGTACACGGTTCGGACCGCATAACTCGTCAAAGAAGTAAGCGAATTGGAAGCTATCTTTACTATATTCTGATGACAACATAATCATCTAAATTAATCAGATATCACCCAATGTGGCCGCCTTTGGCTTTGATGACAGCTCGAAGGCGATTCAGGTAGGCATCCACGGCGGCCCGCAGCACGTCCTGAGGAATCTCTCTCCAGGCTTCCTTCAATGAAGATTTGAGTGCGCTGATGCTGGTGTATTCTGTAGCGCAGGCTTTCTCCTCCAAAATGCTCCAGTCGCACTAATCCATAACGCTGAGATCTGGAGTTTGCTGGCCATTCAATAGCGGCGATGAAATCCGTTAGTTTCCCTCGACACCAATGCTGAACCATCTTAGACCCGTGAGCTGGAGTCCAATCTTGTTGGAACATCCATTATCCTCCCTTTTGATGTTGCATCAACCACAGTAACATATGCTGCCCAAGAATGGCTTACAGATAGGTGTGAGCATCGATTTTCACACCTTTTCCAAGAAAAGTGAGAGGCGTGCGAACCACTACGGACGCACTGGGTTTTACCCTGCACGAAACGATTCTTCCCGCCTTGGTAGCTTCCTCATTGTCATGTGCAAGTGCCCAGACGTTTTGGCTGGTGTAGCTCTTTTCCACGGTAAACAGCTTCTCATCTGTGAAAAGCATCCTCAAGTGCTGATTTTTTCTCGGCCCGCCGCAGTAGTCCCTTGCATTTCCTTACTCTCCCCTTCTTTTCCGCATCGCTCAGGCCATGTATTTTTTGCAGCTTGTAGGGACGCATATGGACTTGCTCCTTGACCATCTTCCTTACGGTTCCCTCCGACGCGTTCAAGTCTGGAGCCATTTCTCTCATACTCCTCGTGATTTCGCGTTCGAAGCGTCTCTTCCGAATTTTTCTTAGACGTCTTGTCGCTACTGTCACCGGCCGTACATACTGGAGGAATACTGCCATCAAGAGTACTTCAATTGACTGCACCGTAGGTGGTTTGCCGGGGAACTTTGAGAATACGAGGGATCCTCGAAGCTGAATGTCCGACACTAAAAAGCTAATGTGAGGACCCCAAATTTTGTGCAGGTATTGGAAAGGGTTAAGCCTTGCGAACACACCACAAGCGAGTCAGGAAAATCAAAACCTCACTTTGAAATGCGCGCGTCAAAAGTGTACGGGTATTTAATACGCACCCTGTACACAGTTCTTTTCTGAAGTGCGTGGCAAAGGTACACCTAAAATAGGTATGGATTGGGATTTACCAGGCGTGCGTTTAAAGAAGGTTCCTACTGTACCGCCGGCGTTCTGGAATATTTTCACATAAAAACGCTCATGGAATCCACTCTATGGAACATGGTTACTTCCGTGAAAGAAATTCCATGAAGTGAGCTGTGGATGGATTGAGATTGATTCAAATGAATGTATACTCTGTTTATCTTGAATTTCACAAAACACGGTCCGCCAATAGTCCTCTAATTGGCCCACTAGTACCGTAGTGTACGTCCACGACGCGTTCTCGGCAGACCCGGGTGGCAGGGTGGGTGGCCGAGTGACGGCATTGACGAATCGATTGCCCTGCACACCCGGTGCACACGCCGGTCTGCCGAGAACGCGTCGTGGACGTACACTATGGTACTAACGGGCCAGTTAGAGGACTATTGGCGGACCGTGTTTTGTGCACTTCAAGATAAACAGAGTATATATGGAGTACTGGAGGGTTTCAAATCGCAAGTCTCGAAGATGGCACTTTTTAATTGATTACGAATTCTACGGAGGCATCGTTCGTGATGAATTTCGTGTACGGGTATTCTATTCATGATTAATGCTCCACTAACCTGTAGTGGGAAAGCCATGGTAAGTCGTTGAAGTCTGACTTTTTAAATGCAAGTAGAACCGGCTTTCGGCGGTAGGATTCCGCGCGTGAAGGACTCAATCGCCAGGTTTGGATGTGATATCTCTATCAAACAAGCTCTCTTTCACTCATTGTCAGGTGATTTGTGAGAAAGAAAAAGGTAACCGTGTAGAAAACACAATCTGCACGTAATCATATGGTATATTCCATAGACTTATATAAACTATATCATTTATCGATCAGTTATGCTCTTTTCTCATTTGGTGGAAAGGAAAAGAAAGTCAGAGAAAACGTGTTCGTCACCCGCTGCCCAACGTTTTTGAGGTGCTCGCTAAACGCCGCCATCTAAGAGTTCTTGCCATTCGCTAGCACTTAGCGGGTGCCGAGCAGGGGTGTGCGGAAATTTCTGTTTTCTGATTTCTGTTTTCTGGCCGTTTTGGCCTTTCTGCTTTCTGTTTTCTGTAAAACTTGCAGAAATAAAAAAAAATCAGCAAAGATCAACGAGAACCAGGTCGGTTGGGGCAGTGCAGCTTGTTAAGTCGTTTATGTGACTTCGCTCTTACCATATTTGTTTTCACATGTGCGATTGCTGCTGAAGGTAGGGTTCGCCATAAGAAACGGTTGTTATAGTATCCTTATGAAAAGGTAGAAATGACCATCACAAAAGTGAACTTAGGTGAAAACTTAGAGGAAAAACGCTCAGGAACAAAATATTGTTGGTTGTCACCTTGCCCACAATTAACTAAATCTCTATGTATGTTTGTTTTGCCATCTTCCGCCTTGCTGTTAAACCCTATTTATACTTTTGCAAAGCAGCAAATGCCGCGGATTATCAATAGAGAAATGAGATAACAAATGCTCGGTAACGGTACGAAATATCTCATTTCTCATTTTCCTACTGATACTGCGCGGCATTTGCCGCTTCCACAAAAGCGTGAATAGGTTGCTAAACGAAAAAAAAACAGCACCTATATGAATCGTGTTAGCTGGGGCGCGAGCACACCCACCGATTAGCTGTTCTAAGCCGTTTTTGTGCGTTTCTCCTGCAACTTTTAACTTTTCTCACTTTTGTGATTGTAAAACCTGCATTCTTATCAACAGTACTCATCAACTGAATTTATCGCGAACCCTGCTCACCTACTCAGAACTTCGGCACAATGGAGGTTGTATCCCAGGGCAAAGATCGAGTGCAAACCTCCGCTATCAGCAGCAGCTGCTGCTGCTGACAGCGGCACATGATTCCAACACTTGCTAGGGTTGAACCCCTCGATATCAATAGCAACTGCTGCTGTTAGCTGTCAGCAGCAGCTGCTGACAACGAGGGATGCAACCCATACTGTGCTGAAGTACTGGCGTTCTCTAAGAAATTCACCCGATCAATAGCCAAGAAGTGCATGCTTTCTGTGTGATAGCCGGGAAATGGTCGGGAAGTAGCTGGTTGTAGCGTAATAGCCTAGAAATAACTGCCAGAAAATGTTCGCCGAGGAATGGACGCCAAATAGTGCTCCCCAAGGGATGTACAGCTCAACTCCGCATTGCCGTTCAGTCCGCAAAGTGCACGCTGTTTGCGAAAGCGTGCTGCGGCGCGGTTGCGAAAATCTCAGACAGGGATGTGGGATCACCTGGGCACCAAAGGCAAAAACCGCCCGGGTGACCCTACATCCCTGTCTGAGGATACTCGCATTTCCTTAGGCATTATTTGGATGTCAACATCGCGGTCGGTTCAATTACCCAAGTTTGCGGTACTTGGGCCAAGGCGGCTGCTCGGCGAGCCGGGAAAGACAGCGTCGAGGGTTGGTGTGCCTGTCACGTCTTGGTTATTTCTCGGTTATTGCTCGGCTACTTCTAGGCTATTTTGTAAACGACATTATCTTAGCCGCCTAATATTTGAGAAACAATCAAGAAATATTCGAGAAATAGCACATCAAGGACCGCTGTGGAGCCTGGTGGGCTATTTCTCGGCTAAAACTCTCAGAGTGAGTGCCTTCAATGATGATCTACCTGTCATTGACGTGCCATCGCTACTATCAATGTCTTATCAGTTCTTTGCCCAGCCTCATAGATATTGTATGACAGGTATAGCAAAGTTGTTTAAAATTACACTCTATTGCCTCTTGAAAAAAAATAAAATGCAATGAGATTTTTTTTCTGAAAGTTTTCTGTTTTCTGATTTCTGTTTTCTAGCCGTTTTGGCCTCTCTGTTTCCTGATTTCTGTTTCCTGACAAACTCGATTTTCTGTTTTCTGTTTCCTGAAATTTTTTGAAAAATTTCCGCACACCCCTGGTGCCGAGCATTGTTCATTGAGCAGCGGGTGGAGGGCTAAGCGCGAGCTGGTCGCGCAACATCTCTCATTGAAATCAATCTCGGTAAATAACTGCGGACGATCAGGCCAGTTTAAAAAGGCATGGAAAAAAGAGGAGCCAGAAGTCTGTCAGACGGCAGGGATATGGGTGGGGGCTAAAAGGGCTGCGGCATGGATGGGGGTCAGGGCAGTAGGCGCGGATCAGAAGGAGAGCCCATGAACTTCCGGTGAGACACAAAAAACTGTGTGAGCTCACGACGCGCTACTCTCCCATTGGCGACAAGCCCTTAAAGAGCTAGATTATCTATCGAACGCGTAGCGAGCTCATGATAAGCAGGAGCTCGCCACCAATTGGTTCGCCAGCCGCCCGTCCAGCGAGGGGCCGTCGAAATTAGGGTAGCGGGTGGCGAGCATTGATTTCCTGGGGTGCGTTCCAAGAACGTTACCATGGCAAAACGCGTCCATGGAATCGTAGCCACGGCCACGTGGGCGCAATTTTCAGTTATAATTCGCATCCATGGAAAGCAGATTTGTCCATGGTGCGGTTGCTTTTCCTCCCAGAGCGTCGTGGGAACGTTCTTTGCACGCACCCCAGAGCACATGACTTTGGGAAACCGGAAGACGGTGCTGGGTTTCAGCCTCTCTAGCTCGAAAGCATTGTTCGCGCCGGAAACCACTTTCCATTTTTTGGGCTCAATTTGATGAATGAGCTCGGTAGACCACACCAGTAAACTTCGGCGCGTCAAAAACGTAGGGTTATGAGGTTGGAATGGGTTAAAGATGGGGATCCGCCGAAAATTCGCACCAATAATCTAGCACAAGCAACAGAAGCCCCATGTCAGGCGCAAGAGATCCAGTATTGCAAACCTTTATCTCGAAAAATCTTGTCATCCAAACTTGCACGGTGAAAGCTTTTTATGCTTAGTATCTTTGGTTTTGGTAGAAGAAAGACAAAAGAAATCTAATCACTTAGAATGTTTAAAGTGTAGAACCACTTCCGGAGTTCAGAAAAACTTTGAACGTATTGCACTGGGCACACCGAATTCGACGGAGAGGGCGAGAAATGACTCAGATATTCGCAGCGTTGAACTTTGGGGAAAAACGACGTTCGAGTTGAACTACTGACAAGGGAAGTGTTTAGAGTGGTAAACGCATCTGCGAAAACGACTAGTATCGTTAGTACCTCTTCTGGCTCAATAGTAAAAATGTGCGGTATTCCGCCCCTAGCTGCAGGTTCGAACAAGTTATGAGCATTTTTCAAGCTTCGCGAAAAGGCAAGGGTACCCCATCAGACATTTTTTGGGGTTTCAAAAAGAAATTTCGGATTCAGCCCAAAACTTGTATGCAGGAGTAATCTAGGGTGTTGAACACGAATCTGAAGTCCATTTGTCGATATTTCGAGGTTTACTGTAGGTTACGGTAGGTAACATGTCAATTAGGGGCAAAACCCACCTTAGTATTTTGAAAATCGACAAAAGGACGTTAAATTCGTATTCTTCACCCCGAATAACCCCCGTATAAAAATTTTGAGTAAAATCTAAGATTTTGTCCAAACTACCGTATACCCACCGTAATCTACCGCGATTTGCAAAAAATCGATAAACGGACTCCAGATCCGTGTTCAGCACTCCAAGTAACCCTCAGAGGGACAATTTGAGCAACATCTATCGTAGCACTCCCAAATCTCGAAAGTGGCGTTTTTTACCCGAAATTTTCCCCCGTTGGGAAGCTTCGAACGAAATTAGTCGAAAACTTTGGGAAATCGACTAATAAACCACAAATTCGTGATCAGCGCCCCAAAAAACCTACCTGGGAGAAGTTTAGGTCAAATCTGGAACATTTTTCTAAAACGCTTCCAGAGCCCTCCAATCAGTATAAGTAAAAAACGCCCATCCGAAAATCCGTGCAAGTCCAAAACGCTGTCAGTCTGGTCAAAGTATGCAAAATGCGCCTTCATCCAAATTTTTGCTCAGGGTGGTAGTTTTGGGCGCTGAACACGGGACAGGGTCTCCCTACACACGGAGGGAGGAGCGCGAACGAGGTTTCATGCTGACGCGACGCGCGCGGCGGAATTTTTTATCTAATTAACCCATTACTGGAGCGCGCTTGCCACAATCTCGCGAGATTTCATGACATTTCATGTGTTTGTTGATTCTCATAGGGATACTGCGCATTTTCACTATTGAGCCATTAGAGATACTAACGATACTAGCCGTTTTGGCAGATGCGTTTGCCACTCTAAACACTTCCCTTGTGAGGCTATTTTGTCGAGGAGTTGAACTGATGAGAACGCTGCGTTGAACTGCTGGGCTTTCGCGTGCGCAGTGCCGACAGACGACGGCTCCGACGCAACGTTGAACGCCGAAATCAAACCAGCGGTACATACGTCTCGAGGTGGGGTTAGACCAAATCATTTCATTATCAAGTGTTCACTGATCGGGCTCTGCCTTCGAGTTGAGCGGGGTGCGAGTGCCTGGACTTGCCTGCTCCTGCACCCACACGGATGCTCTATCATGGAAGCAGGGAAGAGACACAGCATTTGCACTTTGATTGATTACTGGTGAGTACAGAAAGTGCACACCTGGTTTCTTCCGTAAGGAGAAACTAGGTAAAACGTGTAGGATTATGCACGCAGAAATTATTTGAAATTCTCTTCAATCAGCACTTCTGTTCAACTTTAGTGGAAATCCGTATCAACTACCGAACAATTTCCGTTGAACTAACAGGGAAATTCTGCTAATTTCCAGTGTGGACATTAGTTCAACGAATTCTCCACGGTAGTTGAACGTTACAAATGTCGGAGGATTTTTCAGGAGGGTTTAGGCGCGTTCATTTTTGAAAGCTTGGGGTTTTGAAGGCTTTTTTGCTATCATCGCTTACCTTAAGAACTTGTCTACTCAAAAACATAGAAAAATAAGATAGCGTTAGTTGCGCGTACGACGCACTTAAAGGCAGTGTTCACGATGATTCTCATCCCCGAGTTTTTCACAGAAAACGAAGCGTTGGCCTCTAAGTGTTACCAAAATCGTCCAAGACCCCCTAGAAATGGAGATAGAAACACTAATTCGTCTCATTTGAGTGACACTATTCTATGGTGGACTAGTTGTCTGGACCTGAATGAACATGTTCACGGTGGTTGTCACCGAGTAAAAAATGGGACTAATCGAAAATGGAAGAATATTTTGGGCAAGAACAGTCGATTAGTTAGGGCCCGAAGGAAAGAACAGCCAGCTGTGAATGGAGAATTGCAAAAGACGGGTCCACAAAAGATCTCATTGTCACAACGAACAGTTCCATTGATACTTCAAGAGGCGGGCTGATACTTGAGGATTTCTCGCCCTTCTGAAGTGCATTTTTCTCGGTTTATTCGTCATTTCAGTTCTACAGGAGTGCCAAACAATCGATTTAGCGATTAATCTCAAAATTCATATCTATCGTGAACACTGCCTTTAAGTAACATACATTTTCATGTGCGAAGCTCCCCCGTAGTGATCTGCAGGGCTCATTCATGTGTTAAAACCCAGATTGTGAAGAGGTTTCTAGCGCAAACGATAACTTCAAGCGAAACATTCACTTGCTGCGCAGAGTCCACCTAAGCTGCGCATGTAAAACATACTCAGGCAGTAACACCGGCTGATGGGGCAGGCGGTACCGGCTGACTAATCATTGTACCCGGACATGCTGCGGTATTCACAGCCCCCCCCCCCCCCCCAGCCGGTAAATGGCGGAGTGCTCGGCCGGCAAGTGGTGGCCCCTCACCCCGCGTTCACTGCCCCCTCAGCCGGTAAATGGAGTTCTGCTCGCCCGGTATTAGTTGCTTACCGTGTGAATGATATGGATCTGCAGAAGCAGATACAGCCCCTAGTAGGCCCTTCCTATTTCCCAGCAAGTTCGAGGCTCGCGTTTCATCCCTGAAGCGATAAGCCTTACATTGCTTCAAAATTCATGGACTGACCCGCTGCCACGCCCCAGGGTCACAACGATCCGTAAGGGGTGAGGGCCAATGATCCAAATCGTGTGGATGACCACACGTTCGAATGTCATCACCGGAATCATCACGATGCCCAATTCGCCCGCGCCGTATGTGGCCCTGGTTTGCCTTAGCTGTTCAGTATTGGGCCGATGATATGCATATGTCTTCCCGTTGACCCCGTAAAGCCATGCCCCTCAGCCGGTAATGCTATGTCTGCCCGATCAGCCGGTGACTTGCTCCGCCTTGGATTTATGTTCGCCCGCTGACCTCGTAAAGCCATGCCCCTCAGCCGGTAAAATGCATGCCCGCCCGCTCAGCCGGTAAGACCCTCCGCCCCGAAAATAAGCCTGACCGCTCAGTCGGCGAGCTTACTTCTCTGATCGCTCAGCCGGTGTTATTATCTGAGTAGTCGTGAGGGATCTTGTGGTGAAAAGTACACAAAGGATAAGAAGTAGGAAGTCTCGTCGTTGATCAATCCTACTGGTGATGCGTTGCACGTTCGACTTCCATTCAGAATCGTAGAGGCTCTTTAGAGTGTACCGGGCCTATACAATTACTTACGGGGGACAACCTATGTAAACGTCAGTGTTCTTGTCCACTCGGACAAATCTGCTACTAATTTACCTACTCCGGAGGGATAGCAATCTTGGTTGGGCTTGAGAGATCGATCGAGAACTAATGAGTGCGCATGCCAGTGGCGCCTTTAGCCACTGCCCTACACGAGCCATGAAAATTACTAAACAGAGTTTGAAGGAAAACACGTCCTGCATTAGGAATCCGTAATCATCTTGGCGAGATTGAAGGGTGATTCGTACTTCTTTATGACATGAAATCGTGAAAAGCGGATGACCAGCGAGTGGTGAAGTGTAATGGCAGAAAATTTTCACCTGCGCAGCAGACACATGTTGTCTTATACATAATCAGGAGGCGGTTCCTGGAGAAGTCTAAAATGTCGTAAACACACACGTGCTCAAAGGTGTGCCGCTTCTCAGGAATTAACCTTATCAACTATATTGCTTGTTATACTTCGTATTAATTACCACCAAAAAATATCTGCGATCTTAGTCTTATTTCACATTCTATCCACAAGCACACGTTTCACACATTTATGAAACATTAAGCAGAAGCTATCGCGACGAAATCGTTGATTTTTTAACCATGGTGGTGACACTGAACGCGCTCAAGGAAATGAGTCTTCGGCGTCAGCTTGTCGATGGCCTAGCTCCACAGTCACGGAACAAGGTCTTCAGCGCCCGGAGTGCAGGTGCTTTCGAGGTCCGATTGTCGATATGCGAAAATTCTATTCCAGGAAACAGAAAATCCGATTCGACAGAAGACAGAAACCACAAAATAGACCTAAATTCGAGATTATTCGCCAAATCAATTTCTCGGTTCCTGGGTAGATCTGAATTGACGAAGACATCGGGAAAACGCACATGAAGTACGCGAAACGCTGTGCTATCGGGCCGCCGTCAGAGATGTTCGATTGACTGATTTCCATCCGATCGATACACACCGAAATAGTGAAAGACGGGTGCGGAAAATCCCCCAATGAGTCCGTCGGCGACGGTTTGCTTGCGTCCGCAATCCATCCAGTCGGTACTGGTGTTCCATGCGCTCACACAGGTAAGGCTTATGCACCTGAGGTTGGTTTTCTCGCCACGGACTCAGTAGGTTTTTCGACAGAGTCTGACGGGGGCCCCACTGCGCCTCCGTACTCTCAGTGGAACTGTTTGTTGGGGACGGCAATATTCTTCGTGTCCCCGCGTGTTTGAGGCGAAGGGGCAGTTCGGCTGGCACATGTGACGCGCGCGACGAAAAACCGTTGGGCCCACGTCGTCGTTGAGGCGCCTTAACCGAGCGCCAACTAGTTTTTTCTTTCAGAGGGCCCACGGTTAACGCACCCCAACGACGACATAAACGCCCCAGGGGTTTCTGTCGTGATCGTCACGTGTGCGGGCAAAACTGCCTCACTTGCGCTGTGAATTGGATCAACATCCCGAATCGGCTCGCTGAAATGAGGCGTTCTAGTGCGTTTTCCATTGCTTTTTCGTAATTTCTGTAAGGCCTATGGTATACTATGTCGCTGTAATGAGCGACAGGCCTGCAATCTAACACGAATCGTGGCGGGACCCGCATCGGAGCAACGGCAACGCTCGTCGTAGGAACAGATGTCGCGTGTGGGTCGCAGAGACGTGTCTCGAAGGGCTGACATACTGCAACGGTGCCATAGACTGTCGCTACCACTGTCGCTGTCGCTGTGCAGTGCACTGCGACAGCGACAGATTTAAAGGACGGGAGGCGGTCGCTGTCGCTGTGCAGAGCGATGAGACAATGTGTCGCAAAAGTATACCATACCCGTAAGGCCGGGATCATACACACCGCGACCAGCGACAGCGACAGTGCACTTGGGCATATCGATTTTCGGTCGATATGGATGGTAAACATTGCGTCGCGTCGCTCGTCGCTGGAAGTATGATCCCGGCCTAACACTTGGTGGCCAACAGATTTTTTGAGTGGGAAACTTAGAATCGAAAATCTGCGTGAATACTTCTTTCTAAACACAATATGAACACAACTGAATAGGAAGAAGAAGAAGAGAAAACAGAATTCTGCAAATGTCTGGCATCGAAATTTCGCAGTCCGCCCGCGTGATCGGCAGAGATCTCGTAGAGTAGGACGCTCACGATAAAAGCATTCTCATTATGCTCAAATCAAGGCTACCATTGTACCCTTGCAGAACAATCCAAGATGTTCCAAGTGTATATAACATCGTAGACGGGTGGGAGGATTTGCTTTTTTCTGCTCACAAAATAGTTGGATAAGTGCGCAGGCAGCGATCTGCTTTTTTTGAGTCCGCCGATGTTCCTTTCTTTCAGTGAGCTATCGGTAGTGTCGTCAACGGCAAAGCTAAGGCGGCAAATGGCATGCTGATGTTAAAGGCAGTGTTCACGATGAAAAAAGTTTTCGAAATTCCTCTAGGATTGGGTAGTGGAGGGACACTCTGTAACGTTAACGTCGAAAGAACGCATGAAAACGAGCCAGGAGGAGCCCCAAAAGAGCCCGAAGTTGCAACTTCGAGCGCATTGAAAACCCCAAGAGCGCATCACACGCCCACCGACGTGAACAAATGAATGCTCGAGATCGTGAGATGAGCGATGATTTTCAATCATTAGCCCCGTTCTTCTCTTCATTCTCAGCTTCTCTCTTTACTCAGGTTAGCTCGCATAGATCGGCTGCAAAAGACGGAAGTTACAAGCCTCGGACAACTCGTCCACCATGTTTCCATAGCTCAATCTTTGAGGGACCATACCTGCGTTCACAGAAGGTCTTGTATGATTTCAGAGACACCATTGGAATCAGCATGGGGCCATTTTCAAGATAGGTGGAAAAACAGAAAAATGATTTTCATCGTGAACACTGCCTTTAAAGGCATCGTTTGCGCTAAAAATCAATTTTCATTTTTTGGGCTCAATTTCATGAACGAGTCCGGTAGATCACATCGGTGAGTTTTGGCGCTTCAAAAACCTTGGGTTATGAGGTTGGAAGAGGTTGAAGATGAAGATCCGCCACCAGTTCTCACCAGTCATCTAGCACTTTTTCATAGAATGTTGATCCGACTGGCAGACAACATGAAAAACAGTTACGGCACAAACTCCACATGTAGAAAAACTTCGAAAATAACAGTGACGATGCCCCCAAATGCAGAAAAACCTCAAAAACGATTTTGGCGCGAAATTCAAATTCGTATTTACAATGTGTTCCGAATGAATTTTCTTCACAAATGGAAGTTTTTCGTGGGCGCCTTCGACATTTTCGTTCAATACAGAGGCCAAGCTACACAAAAACATGAAAAAATAATATACGGTTTCCTGCGCGTACGATGCCTTTAACATACTAGGCCGCCTACAGGATAGATGTTGAACATGCCTCTCTCCCGGGTGCGTTCTGAATGAGAGCCGTGCAAAATCGCATCCCCCTAATGAAGGAGCCAAAGACCCCATATCTTTGAAGGAGTCTACGAATTCATGAGAGGCAAGGGATGGTGGTCGTTCTGTGGCCAAGGGGAGGGGGGGAGGACGAACGAGGCGATCATAAAAGAGGTGCAGAGAAATGCCAATTGAAGACTGCGTGCCAAATAAGTTCCCTTTGACAGTTCAGGCTCAGAAACCGAGCTAGAGCTCTCTTGTCTAATTAAGGAACGGACTCCCTGGAATTGATGCTGCCGTAGATAGGGACGTTGTTTCCCCTCTGGAGCGTGGGGATTCCCATAGGGATGTTTGCGAAAATTCGCTCTAAGGTTGGTTCGGCCGATGATATGATAGATCTTGACAAATCGCCTTCAATCTACATACAATATACGGTCAGCACGGAAGGCACTGATACTTTGTGTTTATTATTTGCGTTGGCGCAAATACGGTGCACGTATCTCAGGCCTTTTTTGGAGTTGGATCGCGGAGCAGAGCGATCACATGGTAGCGCCCCATACCGATCAGTTCGCGTCGCATCGCGGCATCGCGTACGCGGTGCCGAGATGCGACGCGAACTGATCCACGTCGTCTTCAGAGTCGATCGCACTGGGTGGAGAAGGTCCCAACACGAATGGCGGTTACCTCGCGATCAAGCACTCCGCTTGGCAGTGGGGCGCGACACGGCGATCGCAAAGCGATACCTTATGGGATTTAAGTCAGTTTCCTTTCTTGCTTAGGTTCTAGTAATTCTTCTCCTGTATTTTTTATTACTACATATTGTTTCTGATGTTGTGCTCCATAAGGGCTTACGATTAGTTTTCTCAATTTCATTTCTTTTCCTGTGCTTCTTCCTTGTTATTATTTTGTTTTTAGTGTTGTTTTCCATCATTCCATTCAAGTTTTTGCACGGCAGGTCCATGTCGAAATTTTTCTCTTCAGCCGGCCGGGCTGGTGCGTTGCAACAAATCGGTCCGTTTCTTGAAGAATAAAAAAAAACAACTTGGAGTAGCCATGCAAAAAACATGATTGTAATGAAAAAATACAACACTGAAAACAATATACAAGCAAAAAGAATGTCAAGAAGCGGACCGATAAAAGAAAGCTAACCTCAACACGAAAAAATCGGGTTAAAAATCAACGAGCAAGGCTTTTTTCTTCGTCAAAGAAAAAAATCAGAATCTATCAGGATGGAGAGGAGTGAAATCGACATTTGGATTGCGGGCAACATGATTTCGAAATTAGTGTGCATTGTTGCGCAAATTGTGTGATGAACGCAGAAGCGGGTGGTCACGACAGCCTATCGCACCACATTCGAGATCGCGGCGCGATTTTCAATGCGATGCTTCGGCCGCGCCACCCTCTCAAGAATCGCGCCGCCCCGCGATGGGCTCTAAAAAGGCCCCTAGGCCTATTTCACACTTCCATCGCTGATCGCCGCGATGGCATGTTTTGAATACGAATCGACGTGCGACGCGATCTCGATCGATGCGCATGGTTATCCTGTTGTGATATGATGTCAAGGGAGAGCATCCTTCTCGAGTTCTGTCGGAAATGACAACAATAAGACTGAAAAAAAAGAATTTATTTTCGAGGTATTAACACGAGATCTTTTGTATTCGACTCTTCGTGGGTGAATCATATTCATTAGTGCTCACACATTACACAGACGACTAGGAGCACCTAGCCTGCTGACATTGGGAGCGACCAAAAACAGTTGCTGATAAGGGAATAGAAAGGGCAAGAGGGCATAATTAATCAGTCATTAGGAAATGCACTCACAGAGATGACAAGTGGCCAAAGAATAATGACGCTCGATGTCACAAATGTACTTCGGACAGAGCTGTTCTTCCTCAGACATCGGTCGGCGGCACTCGAGTTTGAAGTGGAGAGCTTCCGCGTAGAATGTCATAGCACATGGTTTGTAGATTAAAGGCAGCAGAATGATATCGAAATGATATCGATTTTATGACATAAATCGGGGGTTGGGGCTGGTACTATGGGGAACAAACGAAAAAACCAACGAAAATTGTTTTCAAATAGGGAAATAACGGTTGTTTTCGTTATCGGGTGCAAGTGGACGAGTCTCTCAACTTGCGGTTGGAACAGTGAATATTAGCAACAAAAAAGTTGAGATAGAGAAGCCGTTATACTCTTACAGCCTCTACTGAAATGTTCACCTCGTTGGAAGCATCAAAAACTAGCCGAAGTGACACCGTATTAGAACGATCAACTTGGACGAGTCTGTATTTCAGGGCGGAGTTGTCGAAGATCAGGGGGGGGTCGCAGAAAATTTTCGATTTGCATTGCTCAAATTTAGTAGTTTTGACTCGTTTTCGATGCTTACAACGGCGTGAGCATTATACTAGGAGCCATACGACCCCAGTAACGTAGTTAACTCAACAACTTTTTTGAGCGTGTCTGCTGTCCTTAAGGGGAACTATTAAAGGCAGTGGTCACGATGAAAAACGTTATCGAAAAAAACTACAAAAATCAGCTTAGGTCAAAAACAGCTCAAAAACTATCAAGGTAGCGCGGTGAAAAACGGGCTAGAATTAGAGTTATTAAGACCCTAATTTCCCAGTTCGTGCACACGTGCACAGAAAGATCACAGTCTCATGCCAAGCAATCGAAAATCATCGATACTCAGAGGAAGAAATAAATGCAAATTCACCCAATAAAACAGTTGAACAATGAAAGCAAGCACTTCAGTCCATGTTTTTGACTAGATTTGTACGTAAATCCGACGGTTCATTGACTGAAATTCACTTTCAAGCCAACTGATATTCTTGATTAAGAGATCATCGATGCCGATGACGTGGAGTGGGCTCGTCCACCATCAAAAGACAAGAAAGTTCAGGCTTCAAATCTGCCCCAGAACAGCGTTTTTTTTTCGCGATTTTTTCTTATAGGTTCTACTACTCGAGACCCAGAAAAGGGTTTAGAGAGGAAAAGAAGGCGAGCATAATTGAGCGCGACCACTGCCTTCAAGAGAACGGGGGTCAGCCGTTGCGCTGCAGATGATCGTGAGGGATCAGTTGCTCCCAGGTGATAGAATTTTGATGAATGTCTTTGCAGCCTTTCCAAAGCTGACTCCGACTAGTGGGTCATAGCAGGCCTCATGTTGGAAGCGCCACGCACTAGTTCAAAATCACAGTTTGGGGCCTAGCACTGCGAACTGCTATGTCGAAATCATATTTCACATGGAGCGCGACCACAGCTTGGATAAGGCCTAGTGCATACTTCCCCCGACAAGGGACGCGACATAGTGTCTGTCATGCATATCGATCAAAAATCGATATGGATGATATGCACTGCCGCCGTCGCACGTCGGCGGAAGTATGCACTGGGCCTAACTGGCTGGCCGACATTCGTTTCGGGCAAAGGCCCACATGTTTCTGTTCGAGAATGGTGCGACGGCGTTGTGACGTTGTGTATAGTACTAGGATTGAGCATTATGAATTCCGAAACTCCTTATTAATCCACTTGCAATATGGGATCCACGGTTGGATACCCGCATTATGCTCCGTAGGTGTCTAGGTTTGGTGCTGCATATGGGACCGACCGTGTAAGACTCGAGATACTCGTGGAACAGGAGAAATCCAACATATGGTTTTCATCTGTATAGGGGCATGTATTCAAGTCTATTTGTACCTTCTCTGGTGCCCCGATTTTTACTGAGCCCAGCAGACCTTTGAGTGTACACAGCGTTCGAGCGATATAGCGTGCACAACTATATATATATATATATATATATATATATATATATATATATATATATATATATATATATATATATATATATATATATATATATATATATATATATATATATATATATATATATATATATATATATATATATATATATATATATATATATATATATATATATATATATATATATATATATATATATATATATATATATATATATATATATATATATATATATATATATATATATTCATTTATTTGTTTATTTATTTATTTATTTATTTATTTATTGCAAAAAATATCACATAGATTGCAGATTGCACATAGGTATCGCCGTCCGACACTCTAGCAATAATGTCTCTAGTCCGTAGCATATTAGGTCATGTACCTTAGGCGCTATTCATACTACCCAACGCCAGCGCGGCACGCGCGTGACGCCGGCTCCACCATGGCTGCCGTAGCTACTTTTAAATAGTTTTCATTATTAGTCCATCTTCATTTGCAGTCCGTTCCATAATAATTAGTTCCAGTACTATCTTTTGCTTCAATGATAGTGAACTCGTGTACAGATTTTGCTTGCTCGGCTGAGTTAAGGCCCACTTTAATTCGCTCCGTCATAGCGTTGCCGCTGTAGTATTCATAGTCTCCCCAAGCGCGTCGTGCACGTGACGCGCGGAGAAAGTATTCATACTCAAACGTCCCGCCCGCCCGCGCGTGCTCTGCTAGCGTTCAGGAGTATGAATAGCGCCCAAGGAGTTCATGGAGGCTTCGACCACAGACCGCTATTTCGCGAAACTGTGTTGCCGGTATTTGTCAAGTGGTATGAAACAGTCTGCGCTGTCGAACCTTCTAAGCTATTACCTTGCATCTTTCGCTGCTTTGCGGGACAGTCTTCTGAAAGATACAGTTGACCGCAATGATAAAAGGACATGGTGCGGTTGCGGACCCGCACTAGAACTACGGTAGAATCTGGCACTTTGCCATATTTCGTCATCGATCGGCGCCAACCGTCGTCTCTCTGGTCACGAGAATATCAGCTGTGGCGCCGATCGATGACGAAATCTGGCAAAGTGCCAGATTCTACCGTAGTTTTAGTGCGAGTCCGCAACCGCACCATGTCCTTTTAACATTGCGGTCAACTGCAGACCTGTCATCAACGTCGGAGAGTTCGCCATCTACTGCGGTGACGCTGATGATATATGAGTGAAAGGCTGTGCGATAGCTGTAAGGAAGGACTTCAATATTATGATCAAGGAATTCGGCTCAACGTCGTATACTAGGAATGCATTTGTGCGATTGCGGGATTATAATGGATTTAACCAGTGGATAATGAGCGCAACCGAAACTGCTGAAGACAAGTCCGAGCATGCGTTCTACGAGAAGCTCAACACTTTGCTGGCCAGGATGTCTTGTCGACATGCTGTTTTCGTAGGAATCGATGCGAACGCCAAGATGTGACGTGATCAGGGATCTGAAGTACTCGGTGAATGGTTCTACCTAGTGAAGCAAACATCGGGCAACGGTTACCGTCTTCTCGAACTGCTCAGGTAAACTGGGGAGTCGACAACAGGTTGATTCGCCCACCATGAGTCACCGCTAGCCAGCGCGCCGATACTCGGCAGGGCCGTGGCCGCGAGTTATGATCTGGTCAATGTCGAGCTGTGGCACAGCTAGCGTTTCTGCGCTCTAGCTTAAAAGGAAGTATAAGATGCATTTTTCAGGCATGCTCCAAGTGACAAGAGTGCAGCCGGCTCGATTACCCAAGTTTGCGGTACATTGGACCCGTTCAGCATCCCTGCCCATCCGGTGGCGGCCCCATTGGGGGCTGCGCGACCCAGCCGCGACGCGTGTCGGTTAGCCAAAAACGGCGCGTGTCGGTCTGCTGACCGTGATCCGTCTCCATGTAGAGTAGATCCTCAGCTAAATAAAGTAGTCCTTTCAACTGCTGCTGAATAGGCCGCTAAACGCGACACATCGAAATGTCAACAGCCCGAAAATAGGCGGAGGTCGCTGGGCAACGGGCAGGTCTCAGGCTGGCAATACGTGGAATTTGAGTTGTCAATGGGAAGCGGTTCGTGAGGTGACAACTTATCAACCCGTAGTGGGCGCCCCAGTTTGCCTGAGTTGTGAACGCAGTGGTCTGATTATTGCATTGACATTCAAGAGGAATCATTGCCGCCATCAGCTTACGAGGCGGCGACCAACCCAGCTATCTCCAAGGGCCGCATGCATGAACGACTTACCCGCGAGGTAAGGGTAAATGTAACTCGGAATCTCTGCATATCCTGTGCTCTATGCGTCTGTCTCGTTTTTCCGCGGAGAAGCGAGACAGACGCATAGAGCACAGAAGATGCAGAGATTCCGAGAACCATTTACCCTTACCTCGCGGGTAAGTCGTTCATTCATACGGCCCCAGAGGAGCAGCGGAAGCGGAAGATGTCAACTCTGAAGCTACAGCTTGACTATTTTCTGTCGACGAATATTCCAGTTTCGGGCATTCGAATATCTAGAGTTGTGTGAGATGTCACATTCGATTCGGATTACTGTCCAATTCTGTCAAACTTTGCTGCGATGATTCTTAAGAGGAAGCGAAGGGCCCAGCCTTTCCAGAGGATTGAAAAAGGAGAAGTTCCGAAGCGCAAATTCTTTCGTCAGGCGCATCCAGGGCGCTTCCAAGTAGACACTCTATGTTGTACAGCCCAGGAAAAAGTTCGCTGACGAGTCAGAGGAAACAACATTCACCTGTAACAGAGTATGTGCTCTACGAACTGGAAGAACCTTAGTGGAGGAGGAGCCGATGAGGAGGAAGTTGCAACACCAGCTTTGAAGCGACTGAGAGCGTAAATGGACTCAAAGACCTAGGGAGTTTGAGAAGGCTTGGGAGGAAAACAACCTCCAGGTAAGCCTACACGTTTTTACGACAGTATAGCGGCGAGTCGGAGAGAAGTTGTCTTGTCCTTAACACTAACAATGGAGTTGCAGCTGGTGATGCGACACTTCTGGATTTCACCATTAAACGCGTATTTTTATCAGGAGAAAATGTTTTCAGCAGGTCTACATGTAATCATACTAACACCTGTCATTCTGCACATGCGCTGCTCCTTGTATTTCTTGTGAAACCCAGTATTGAAAGGGCTGCCGCCTTTTTTCCTGAGGATGACAATCACGACACAGATCAGAACGCTTTCACAGCTGCTGTTGCGTGTCATTGATAGACAGACAGACAGTGCGACATATTGTGTACACGAGCGGTGGAAAAAATCGTCCGACATTGCGGAGCCGAAGTAGAACCAGAATTGTCTCCGAAAGCTATAATGGTTTTTTCCTTTCGTGTTTGCTTTAGTTAATGGCTGCATCCACAATGTTTTCCGCCGCCGTGTTTTTCGCAGATTGTGGAGGGTCTGGAACTCTAGCCAGCCGAAATAAATGCTGGAGAAACAACAAAAATCATGTTGATCAAAGCAATGTTGTTGGCTAACGGCCTCATATGTATCGTTAGCGTGGGAGTGAAAACTGGAACAGAATACAGGAGTGATGTCAGATCTCCTTCCACCTGAATATCCAACCGACATGATTATCTTTGGACAATATACAGTGCGTTTCATAACCATAAGATAACCCTGAAAATAGCATTTTCAGAGAAATGAGAGTTCTTGTCAAATAGTGGGTATTACTTTCGGATTCCAGGTCCGAAATAATGGCGGAGTACATGTTCTGTGGTTTAATACCTTATTTTGGTGTTTTACAACATTTCATCGACTAACACAGCGTTTCATCACCATGAAATCATTCTCTGTTGAACAATTTTGGTTGTGTGAAATTATGACAACGCGAAAACTTCAGAGTCCATTGTTCCCCCTCCCTCACCGACTAGCTGTTAAGGCTTATGTACTTGCAGGCTGGTATCTAGTGCGGAGGATCTGATACCGCACCAACTTTTCTCGATTTCCTCCTGGTACAACTCTCGATAAACCTCGGCATTTCAAATCAGTAGTAGTTGTTCGGTTGAACTGGACCACGAGGTTGATAGATGTTTTATTGGCTTACGCACGATTCGGCGGGATCGCCGTCTTCAGAGCCTGAAAGGATCAAATCAGAAATGTGCTTATTCGGCCGAATGTCGGCTATACCTTACTGAAATTCGAGAGAAATTCTTTCAAAACCAAGGTCAATAATAGAAAAACTAAGAAGTTGCAACGCCTTACGAAACCGCTACCTCTCGACATTTAATGTGAGTCTAAGGTACAGGCTATAATACGGCGAAATTCAGATAGTTCCAACGAGTGCTGGTGCGGAGCGGAGGTTAGAGACAGTGAGAGGGCAGAGGGTAGACGGAGGCTGAGGCATCGCGCGTGCCGCTCGCGCCTCGATTGATGTGAATTTATAGAAGGTAGGGCTCAAACTCTCCAGCTATATATAGGCACTCCCACTCCGGTTGATTTTTTGGTCGCTCGGCTGGATCCAAAAGGCCTCCAGGGTTTTTCTGGCAGAGGTATCGGTTTCCCGCGCCATTATCGCGACCTTGGCATGGTAATTATCGCCGTTATGAGCGTTGACACGGTGACACCCCAGATCCGTTGATACCCAGCTTATCTTTGCCGTCTGAGTGCTCTTTGATTCTAACCCAGAGCGGGCGCGAAGTCTCACTAATATATGTATGTATTGCTCGCCGCACAGCTGGCACGAGATCTTATAGACCACACCGCATTCAGTGCAACCTCCCTCTCTACCAATTGAGCAGACTACACAATTGGGAATTGTGCGAATGCGGTGATACAGACGGTTTCGAATGAGGTGTCTGAGGTTATTTGGAGCGATGTCAGCAATGGCAACGGGAGTGTTGATTGGTAATGCACAGTTATATTTTTGTTTCTTGGTTTACGATACCATTTTGTGACGAAGCTGCCCCCAAAAATTTTATTTGGAAATTTAGGGAAGGAAGCCAGATAACCACCAGGTTTTCCCGGGTAAATTTCACATTTTCCGGCTGATTGTTGATGAGTTGAAGACACTGGTCCATTTCCTCCTGTGTGGGACAGACGACAAAGCAGTCGTCTATACGCCTACAGTTTACAGCAATGGAAGTAGGACGTGGTGAGGTTGCGGACTCTCCCTAACATACTGTCGTCTGATTGTGTTATCACTCACTTTTTTCGAAATAGCTGAGATTGGTCGGTGAGTTTTTGTTTCCACTCTCGTATTTTCACCTGTTTTCATTCCTTCCACGGATGTACTCATATCGGTCAAGACACAGACTCACCGATTTATCACAGTTGTTCCAGGAAAATGAGTGGTACCACTAACAAACTACCGTATGTTAGGACGAGTCCGCAACCTCACCAGGTCCTACTTCCATTGCTGTAGACTATACAGTATAGCATTGGGAGCAGGGATGTGCGGCGAATGATTTTGAAAAATCGGCAAACGGAAATCGACAAAATTTGTCCGAAAACGGCCGGCAAACGAAAATCGGCAATCGACAAACGGTAAAATAAAAAAAAATCCTGTACAAAGACGAAACAAATGTTCTAAAAGTAGCAGTAAAAATTATTCTCACGCACATTTTGTATTTCAACGGCTAGATGAGAACAGGGTTTTTCAATAGCGTGCGCCCGACTGTTGTTGAACCTTATTATTTTTGTTCTAGTTCAGTAGCATCACAACGTTTTCGAATAGTACCACGTTCAACCTCTTGCGTTGGTACAATACCTGATATAAAAAACAGCACCGTAATGAGCATTCTATTGAACACTGGTAAAAGGAATGTTGTGGTGGGAGGATAGTAATTTTTTTAGGTTCTCTAATGTCAACCTTTTTTCGAATTATGTAGTAGTCATTTAATTGCTTCATATTTCAAATTTATCGCACAAAATTAAGCACAATATCACACAACAAGCACAATATCGCACAAAACCCTACTTTAGGTGATTATTATCTTTTTTTTCTTCCTTTTTTTATACCAGAGAAGCGCCGTGGCAGCTTTACAGGAATAGGAACACCTGAGAGTAACTCACATGAAATTAATTATGAGCCATACTACAACTGGGCGGGCCTACGAACAAAAATACGCACCTATGGTTGTGAGGTTCTCTGTCTGATAGGGACAGAGGGTACCCCGTCACTGCGAGCAAGAAGATACGGGGCGTTGGTAATCAAACTTGGGTGATTGAACCTGCGACACCATACAAGACAGTGCATCGTAGTCGACGCGGGTTCGCTGATGCATCCTCGCGGAGCCGGCGCGGTTCTAACACGGAACGGCTGCGGTACTATCGAGTCAATGTCTTGGTGTTGCCGATGCTCAAGGCACTGCAACAGAATCGTATCGATACAGTCATGCTGCGGTACTACGCGGAACTATGGCGGCACAGTTGAGGGTCGCGTTACTCTGCAGGCTCTGCCGCGGCAAACTTTCTCAGAGTTCCTGGCGTACTCGTTGGCGTGCGTCACGGTGTGTTAACTAAATGACCGGAGATTAGTTAAAAGATAATTACGTGGAGAAACACAACTAGAACGCACGTTTTTGAAAAGTCTTGGAAACGTTCCTGAGAAACTGCTCCATCTTCGGCATCTCTCTCCTTCCGACCTTTCAAATTTCTTTTGAACTGCGCGCTAACAACTGAAATTCATAAAATTGAATAGTCTTTCAAGCTTTAAAAATAAGACTCCTGAAAACCGCGATTGTCTCGAACCACCTCCTTCCCAAACTGAACGCCACCCCTTGTTCCGAACTGATCACCGTCGACTCCGTCAATCCAGTTTATAGTGAAGCAGCGATAATAATCAAATCGGATGTTCCCCACGACGTGTACACCATCCCAAACCCTTTTAACTTCGAACTACAACGTTCAACTTGGTAACATGTTTTTTTCCGCGCAGTTGAGAGCGTAATAGAAGATGGCGGAGTGCATAAGCCCACAAACAGCCGTCATCCTCTACACGACGCTCTGAAAGATATCTGAAAGAAATTGAGCTCCGAATCCTTTGTGCCCTCTCCTGAAAATGTTTAGGGTGTTCATTCTCGTCCCGATGAACCCTAACTAGCGATTTCTTTGACGTGTCTGCACGGTAAGTTACATCAACAGGCTTGAAGTTTCGAAGTACGTATAGTCTGTCTCTCTACTTTCGAGCCGGTCACTGCAAGGCTTTTTGGTCTAGCTGAGGAGTAGCGCGGCCACTCATTCCACCACATGTGAGGGGCCCAGAACCTGACGCTAGGCGTGATGGGCCAAATTTCTGTTCTGCGTCAAAATGCGTGATTTGAAAAGGAAAAGTCAATGCTGAGGCTGCTCGACAAAGCCTAAATTATCACAATTTGAATTAGATTGAAAAGTTGATTGAAATTGGGAAATTATAATCAAATTGAAAATTTTTAAAATTTGAATAAATGAAGATTTTCCGTAGAATGAATTAATTAGCAATTTTTAAAAATTAAAATGAATTAGAATACTTGAATTCGAACAAAACTGGAAATTTCAAAATTAGCAGCGAACTCAAATTATATTCAAATTTTTCAAAAATTTAAATCACATAAAAACTGAAATCAATTAGCTTTGCTAAAAATTGGAACTTTTTCAAATTTAAGTTTTCTTGATTTTTTTCCCAAAAAGCATCAACATCATGAATCTCGGATTTCATAAAATTAGGATAGAAAAATAGAGAAGATACAGACATCGCATTTTGATTGTCCTTTGTAAAAATGGAAACATATAGAATTATATTGCTGATAGAAAAAGGTTTCATATGTAGATGGCTACATGGAAACTCTCATGAATCAGCAAATTAGTGCATCTGGGAGAAGCATCATCAGCAGCAATACGATGGGGAGAAGATGTTGTATTGTGATAGTAATCAACACTTCGGGGTGTAGCGCTGAATAATATAGAATGTGCAGTTGGGACTATACATGGGCATTCGACCCCAGTTTACGAATGATTGAATAATTCGAATACGGCCTTCCAAAAATTTTCTGAGTGAATGAATACATTCGAATAAGGCCTTTTCAAAAATCCCGAATAAATGAATACATTCGAATAATAAGGTTTTTGATCAGGATATGATGCACTTGTCTCTGACTACGTTCAGACGTCTAGCTACCCATCTACTGAAATCGGAGGTTTTTAACGAAGTCGATTGATCTTTGATTACAGCTTTCTTTCTTCCTTTTTTCACTGTTGGCTGTTCCAAATAATTGATTGGCTGCTTGGTTTTAATTATTAATGATTTGTGCTATTATTTCTATTTTTATCACGTGGGTGTTAACCTGCGTCAATAAAGAAGAAGAAGAAGAAGAATAAGGCCTCTTAAAAATCTCGAGTAAATGTATACATTCGAATATGGTCTTTTGAAAAATCCCGAATAAATGAATACATTCAAATAAGGCCTTTTAAAAAATCCAGAGTAAATGAATACATTCGAATAAGGCCTCTTAAAAGTTTTCAAATGAATGAATACATTCGAAAAGTCGGCCAACTATTCCAATATTTGAACCCAATTCGGATATTCGAATAAAGTTCGACATTTCAGAATCAAGATCAGGACCACACTTTCGATTTTTTTGAGGGGCTCGGAGACCTTTTTTGTGAACTCTCTCAAAACGGGGAACAATTTGGAGATTACCAGAAGAATTCCAGATGCAATGATCCCGTTTAAGCAGAAAACGGCCGCTGTGGTAGGTGACTTTGTGATTTTAAGATGATCTCAATGCATCGATCGCCGCTAGAGCATTTTTCGGCAAAATGTTTGAATGCGGTGCTGCGCGAGATCTCAAGATGGGGAGGGAAATAAGCGACCACACAAGCGATAACCACGGATTAGCCATGGTTTGAGGCCAATCGATTCACACACGATGTGCTAACCCGTGGTTACAGTAGCCATGGTTAAAACGTGGTTAGCGCTTCGTGAATTCCGCCCCAGGCTGCGGCGCGAGGCTTTATGTGTCACGTGGAAGAGGTCGGACCGGGCGTGTGCGGAAATTTCTGTTTTCTGGCCGCTTGCGCCTTCTGTTTCTGTTTTCTGACAAACTCGAGTTTTGCTTACTGAATTAAATTTCCGCACATCCCTGGCTTAAAGGCAGTGTTCACGATGATTTTGGTTCCCGAGTTTTCCACCGAGTGTTACAGAAATTACGAAGAAACGGCGAGAAACGCACTAAAACCTCATATTTCAGTGACAATAATCTCCGGCCTGGACTAGTTGTCCAGTTGTATGAACATGTTCACGGTGGTTGTCACCGGTGAAAAAGTGGGTCAGTCGAAAATGGAAGAATATTCCGGACAAAATAGTACTAGTTAGGGTCCGAAGAAAAGAACGGAGCAACAAAAAGCAAATAATTTTAAAGGAAGGGCCCACAAATGATTTCATTGTCACAACGAACAGTTCCTGTGAGAGTAAAGAGGCGGGATGAGAGTAAAGGATTTCGTGACCTTCTGGTGCATTTTTCTCGATTCCTTCGTCATTTTTGTTCGACCCGGGGGCCATACAATCGATTTAGCTATTAATCTCAAAATCGAAGATTAGCGTGAACACTGCCTTTAAACCCTTCGACGTCCGGTGGGGGGAGGGATCGGACTTACGACCAAGCACTAAGATATCCTTCCATAACGGACCCGCCATAGTCGGCCTATATGCTGTAGCCAGCCCGGGCGATACGTATTCAATGCTTTGCTTACTCAGGTCAAAATTTCTCCCCAACTTGTCTCGACTGATCCCACCTGTCCCGCTCGTGGATGTCCTGGTCGATGCGTATGCTTCCTAAGGTAGGAACCCTCCCTCGCTGTGGCTGGACTAAGCCGTGCATTCGAGTGTGCCAGCATAATCTATACGCATACATCGGACCATTAGGGACGGGGTAGGACGGCGCTGGATCACTAGGGAGGGGAGGGATGGCGCGGGATCACTAGGGATGGGAAAGGACGGCTCAGTCAGGCCTTCGGCCGACTATGACGGGGGCCTAATGGCGGAGGGGGCAGGTATAGTAAGCCATACTTTTAGTCTAAGGCTCCTGTCAGAGTTGGATGAGAAAATCACCGTGGCCAGCCCGGTCGTTACATATGAGAAGCATGAACGATGGAGGTTGCAAAAAACACCCGGTGTATCCAGGTGTGGCTGACGCGGTCAATATGTATGAAATATGTGGAACGGTATTATGAATATCAATGATTTCTCACCTCATATCATGTGAACATCGGTCGGGTCAGCCACATTGGATGTTTTTTGTATCTCACCTCATCCATGTCTTTCATGATTATCGACCGGGCTGGTTACACCGATCAACCAACTATGACCGAGGCCTAAGGTAGTATATAATGATAATCGTGGTAATGATATTTGTAACTCCGCCGTTGCCGGTTCCAAGCCCGGATGAGAAAGGAGGAGGGTTGGCCCCCCATGCTACCGACGGGCTAGAAAACCTAAGGTGGTAACCATGGAGAGTCTCATAGGAATACGCGATACGGCTACCGCAACCGGGGCAGCCGATGCGCCAACACTGGGGACCCAGGGTGTTGGTGACAAGTATGCTACTGGCCAGAACAGTGGACGACTGGTAACGCCGAAGAAGGAGGTGCGGTTCGCGGCATGGAATGTGCGATCAGGGCATTACGTCGGGCAGAAAGAAATCATTGCCAGGGAACTGTTGAAGTCGAAGGTATCGGTTGCCGCCCTGTCTGAATTGAGGATCAGTGGAAGGGAACAATGACTGTCCAGGTGCCAGATAGTCAAGAAAGGATGGTGCTGTACTACTCCGGTAGCGACGGACACCATCAAGGCGTTGGATTCATGCTGAACTGGAAAGCAGCTAGAAGCTTTGTGACATTCGAGCCTATCTCTAGCAGAATCGCTGTCCTCACGCTGAAAGGAACTATAAGGACACATATTGTGGCAGTTTATGCGCCGACGGAGCCTAGCCCGGATTCCGACAAGGACGCTTTTTACGCTCAGCTTTAGGACGTTCTGAACACGATTTCAAAGAGAGACGTTGTTCTAGTCGCAGGTGATTTCAACGCACATGTAGGAAAAGACAGGATGGGCTGGGAAGCAGTATTGGGCCGATTTGGCGTTGGTGACATGAACGACAATGGTCTGCGCTTGCTCACGTTTGCAGCTTTCAATGGACTCATTATTGAAAACATTCACTTCCAGCATCGCAGAAAGCATCAGTTGACGTGGAGAAATCCTTCCGGACGAGACGTAGCTTTGTTAGACTACGTGCTGATGAGCTCGCGTTTCAGGTCGTCGCTCAAGGATGTTCGTGCAATGAGAGGACCCGACTGTGGTTCAGATCATTACCTTCTACGTGCAGTAGTGAAGCTTCGTCTACAACGAGCTAGGATCAAGGAGCCATCTAAAGGCCAATTCAACTGGGCACATTTGATGGTACCTGAGACGAAGGAGTTATTCCAAATGGCACTGTCGAATCGGTTCGCGCTGTTGGCAGACGATGCATCTGTGGATGAACAAGAACAGCAGATAGCAGCCACCATCGTGTAATGTGCAGAGCCACTTTCTCCTGCCTCGCGTAAGCGAATCCAGCCATGGATATCAGATGAACCCATACATCTCATAGAAGAAAGGAAGAAAGCGAAATTGACCGATTTCGATCGATACCGTCAGCTCTGCAGAGAGCTTCGTTGCAGATTGAAAATGGAACGAGAGTCGTATTGGAATAAGGTAGCTGCTGATTTGGAGGAGTCTGCGAGCAGGCATGATTATCGAACTCTCTATCGGACACTCAAGCGGCTCGGAGGAAGGACGAAACCAACAAGCGATAGTATCAGGAATGCAGATGGGTCATTCGTGCGCTCTGTGGACGAGCGCCTCCGTCGATGGAGACAGTTCTTCAGTGAACTATACAGTCATGAAGCGCCGCAAGGACCGCTTGTCGAGCCACCGCTAGTTGAAGCGGCCGGAGATACAGTTCTCGACTCTGAACCCACTGTAGATGAAATAACGGCAGCGATAAAGTCACTGAAAAACGGCAGAGCGTCAGGAGTGGACAAAATCACTGCGGAAGCCATCAAGGCTGGCGGAGACGTCTTGCTGCGCCAACTTCATCGGCTGATTACTCGTATCTGGCAGTCTGAGAAAATACCAGCTACCTGGAGACGTGCCACAATCGTGCCCATACACAAGAAGGGTGATGCTAGAGTCTGCAAAAATTACCGAGGGATCAGTCTGTTGTTTATCGTTGGCAAAGTCTTCATGAGGGTTATTCAGAACAGACTTCAGCGTCATCGTGAGCAAACCAGTCGTGAAGAACAGGTGGGGTTCCGGCCAGGAAGGAGCTGCAGTGATCAGATCTTCGCACTTCGACAGCTAATGGAAGAGAGAATTTGCTCTGGGAAGCGTGTCGTTATCACATTTATAGACTTCAAATCTGCGTTCGATTGCATTCACTGGCCGGCGCTGTAGAGAGCACTTGAAGGCGAGCAAATACCGAGGAAGATAGCCAAGCTCCTCAAGGAAACGTACGAAGGGTCTACCAGTTCCGTACGCGTTGGGGATCAGTTGTCCGAAGAGTTTGCCGTTACAGCTGGAGTTCGCCAAGGCGATGTGGTCTCGCCTCTGCTCTTTAATGCTGTTGTGGACGCTGTTATGAGGAAGGTCTTCGAGAACAGAAGAGGTGTTCAATACGGAAGTAATGAGTACGCCACAGATTTGATGTTCGCGGATGACAGCGCAGTGTTCACGGATACTGATGCGGAGGCAACATCCTTGATAAGCGATATGGCACTGATTGCAAGCTCCTACGGCGTAAGAATCAACCAGGAGAAGACCAAGGTCATGACATCCGATGGGTCGCCTGCATCTGTTCAGTTTGAAGGAGTTGAGCTTCAGCAGGTCAAGGAATTCAAATACCTTGGGTCGGTAGTGCAGGAGCGAAAAGTTGCGGCTACGGCAGAGGTGTGCAGCAGAATCGGGCAGGCGTATAGTGTGTTTGCGTCGCTTGGCTGGTGTTTGTGGAAGAAAAACAACATTTCACTGAAGACTAAAGTGCGGATGTTCCGAGCGCTGATAATACCCGTACTACTATACGGCTCGGAAACCTGGACTCTGCTAAAGTCAGACCTCGTCAAGCTAGAAGTCTTCCAGATGCGATGTTTGCGCCAGATTCTTGGAATTACGATTCGTGATCATGTTTGCAACGACGATATACGGAAGAGCTGCATGAATCAACCGACGGTCGGAGAACAGCTGCAGACAAGAAGACTGCGATGGTTCGGACATGTATGTAGGATGGACCCGTCCCGTCTCCCGTACAGTATGCTGTGGCGTAAGGGCCCACCATCGTGGAGAATTAAACGAACGGCCCCGAAGAAGACATGGCTCAAACATATAGAGGACGATCTGAAGACTCAACGGTGCAGTGTCCTTAACGCTAAACTTGTTGCTGCAAACCGTTTTGACTGGAAGCGTATCGTTCAGGCCGCACGAGCTCCTATGGCACCTACAGCAGTGTATTGGTTGAGAGGGCATCCCGCTCCACCAGACGCCAGCTAACGGGATGAGTGAGAGTGAGTGAGTAATGATATTTGTAGAACTAATACATTGAGAAAACGGCTAAGAGTTGACCGGTGAAAGTTGACCTGACCGCAAATGTGCGGCACCCAGCTGGGAGTGCCCAGGACGGCGCGAAAAGGCACGAGACTCAAGCGTGAGTGCGCCAAGCGCCTGTGAAGTGTTCGGGACCCAACTGGGAGCACGTCAGGTGCCTGGGAAAAAGAGCGGCTTCCCACTGGGAGAGTGAGAATCCTGCGCACAAGAACGAACTGCAGAAAACCTACACATAAAAAGGTTTACCCCATTTGCAGAATTACATTTTGTGAAGTTTCTATTTCAAGGGTACACGAAATAGGTTATGTCTAATTCGGTTGCGGGCAACCCGTCTTCGTGGATGTACTCCCGATTTTTCAGGAGATTGGACTGTCTGGATGGTCGAAATTCATACTCTTGTGCAAATGACTGAAGAAGCTTTTACACCTTCAAATTTTTCATAAATCTTAATTTGGGGCGCATTTCAGTTTTAATCGTAAATGGATGCGGGATGAGTCGTCTGTTACCGGTCTAATTCGAATATAGGGCACCGAAATTGGCCGAATGTTCAAATAAACCTCAAAATTTCAATTCACGAATGAATCGAGTATTCGAATAAATGCAAAATTTGAATTCCCGAATAAATCGAATATTCGAATGCTCGAATATTCGAATTATTCAAATATTGTTCGGAGTTTCGGTTCCAAGTCTAGTTGGGACCATGTTAGTTGCAAGCTCTAGTGAATAAGGCACTCTGACGTTTCTCCTACACTGACCTGTTGAGGTGTGATTTAGGCTTCAGGAAACCTTTAATTGACCTTATCAGATCTGTAGACATTCCTTGTCTGCAGCACACACCCTTATTTCATGTCGATCGGGCTCTGTGTTGCGTCAGAATGCCCGATTTTAAGAAGAAATGTAAATAATTTCCCAGCAAAGCCTCAACCTCCAAAGCTTTAACTGAGTTCAAAATTTGAGTATAATTCTGAAATTCGAGTCAGATTGAAAATTTTGAAAATTGAATAAAGTTTAGGTTTTCCGAAGATTGAAATAAAATAAAAAAATAAAACTTGGAGTAGCTTAGGATTTTTATATGAATTATAAAATTGGATATATCAAAGTCAGAAATTGACTTGAATGAAATTCAGATTTTTCAGAATGTGAAATAAATTCAGATTATTCACAAGCCGAAATAAATTAAAAACTCCCAGAAATTGACATAAAAATGGAATTCTCAAAAATTGAAAAAATTCGAAAATTCGGAACTTGACCTAAATCACGAATTTCTGGAAACTGAAAAAAATCGGATTTTTAATATCAGAATTAATTCGAAATGAATTCAATTTTCACGATTCGAATTGAATTCTGATTTTTTTAAAATCGTGAAACTTAAGAGTTTAATAAACTTGAAGAAATTCATAATGAGTTAGGTTTCTTAATAAATTAGAAATTTTCAAAAATTGAAATAAATCAGGAATTTCCGAAATTTGAGAAAAGGCTCGGAATTTCAATATCAGAAATAAACTTGAATTCAATTTAGTTTTTTTCAGAATTTGAAACGGATTCTGATTTTCCATAAACTGAATTCAATTAGAAGTCGCTTTCGTGACATCTTTGAGAAAATTAGGGCGAGTATTCCAATGCTTTAAAATACTCTAAATGAAGTTTCTTCAGAATCATTTTGAGATTTGATTTGGAGATGGTTCCATTTAAATTCCAGACGTTCGCCGTTGTCTACAGGACGTCGTTCCGCCCTGAATGGGTCACCGCTGGCGAACAAGCAGTTCTACGAGGTGCCGCCCCGGCGTGCTGTTGAGCAGGGGGCGACGGGCTGTTAAACAGCTCATCGACCAGCAATCCCGTCGACAGCTACAAATCGATGCAGACCGAGTTGTTGTCCACAGGACGACAATTTGGGATGTTTACGGTGGTGCAGGGCGATGGGCTGTTCTACAGCACATTCGCGAGGAGGGGTGGTGGCCGCGTCCATCAATCGATGTATCACGATGATTGTGCCGTCGGAGTTCTCATTTTTGATTATGTTAGATTTGTATTTGGTTTTTTGGATGATGCTGTAGACTTCTATAACTCTTCTCATTTTTTGATTTGTGAGATCTGGTATTCGTTTTTTAATAACGCCTATCCGTGGAAGGGGTGTTGGTGACATGCCGAAAGGTGCACCTCGCGGAGTTCCCCGCGATGAACCCGGAGGTTTCCGTGGCTTACGGAGTTTTCAGCAACTACCTTCGTAGGCAGATTTCGGTTATTTCCATCCGTTTATGTGTGTCATTTGCGTCGTTTTTCGTTGTTTGTCAGAAATCTCTGATCATTCGGTTATGTAAATTTACCCTGAATCCCTTCCATGTTGTCAATACTCGAGGAAAGGTAAATGTAACGAGAAGAAAAATTGTAGATAAAAAAAGAGTAGTCAGCCGATATCGCCTTTTCTGATAACAAGGGAAGCCATTTTAACGTAGTCCGGAATGAGCAAAATGGAGTAACTTGCGAGCTCAAAAAATCGGGACAGGGACTCTCTACACACCGATGGTAGAGTTGTCCCGCCTTTTGCGGCTCTAATTCCACTCGGGAACCTTTCGCTCGCGTTGAGTGGCGTGACGTTTCAAATTGCGAAAAATGGGACAACTCCTCCCTCGGTGTGTAGACAGCCCCTGTCCCCGAAAAATCGCCGCATCCAATGCGTGTCCAATATATATCCAACTCGAGTGACCACACCCATCGAAGAGGTGTATCGCAGGGGCACGTGCTCAAAACAGCAGCACGGGCTGCAAAATTTTATTGGAGGAGCACGTGTTGCAAAATTCAATCGCAGTAGCACATACTGCAAGGTAGCCCATCGTTATTGTAGTAGCACATCGACACGCAACGCGGCCGGCACACCAACATGCGGCTCGTCCAGCTCGCCGAGCACCATCTGGGGCCGCGAGTAGTTCGACGAGGCCTTCAGCGGCTGGACGAGCAATGCACCGCAAACCTGGGTAATTGAGCCAGCTAGGCTGCCGACATCTGAGTGCCGCCTCAAGAATGTGTCGTATTCTTCCCTTTTCTGGGAAAGACTTTTGTCTTCGAGTTGAGTGTGTATCATGCACGCATTCAGGGTTTCATTTGTTGGGGCACGTGTTGTAATTTGAAACCTAATGAGAGCACGTGCTTCCCTAGCAGCACGTTCCCTGACTGTGCTCCTAACCGTCTTGTCTTCGAGTTGAATGCATAGTTGAATGCGGGGATTATCTTGAGGATGCCCTTGCTACCAGTAGTGAAAAAATGTGAGAGACTCCGGCCTAATCGTAGACCCTAAAAAGTTGCAACCTCAAAACGGTAGGGGCCTTTAAAGGCACAGTCCAAGCTCAGAGACGAATTTTGATATTTCCACATAAATGTGAAGTAGACCTACCCTATATAGCATCTGCCAAGTGCGCGCTCTCAACTCTTCCGAATAAGCGAGATATAGGAGGAAGCCACCCTGGGTCGCCCACATCCGGAAGCCACTTTGGCACGCCCCTTTTACGATCTTTCGAGCTCAACAGTGGCGAGATGAGCGATGGTTTCCGGTCAATAGCCCCGTTCTTCCCTCCATTCCCAACCTCTCTCTTTAATCAGGTCGGCTCGTATACATGGGTTGCGAATGAAGGAAGCTACAAGCCTCGGACAACTCGTCCACCATGCTTCCGTAACTCAATTTTTGAGGGGCCATAACTTCGTTCCTAGGGGATTTTGTACGATTCCAGAGGCATTGTTGGAATCTGCGTGGGACGGTTTTCAAGACAGTCAGGAAAACAGAAAATCGATTCTGAGGTTGGACTGTGCCTTTAAAACTAAATTTTCTCGTTGTCCCATTTTTGCCCAGGTTGGTTATTTGGGGTGTTGAGCACGCAGAAGGGATTTGTGGGATTTGGTTTTGGGCGACTACGGTAAGTTGCTGTAGGTTTAATGTAATACTGTTCTAGCGTCAAACCTCATATCGTGCTCAGCACCCCAAATAGCCACCCTGGAAAGAATCGGTACAGAAGGAAACATTTTAGTTTTTAAGGTCCACCTTCTAAGGTTGAAACTTTTCATGATGTGAGATTAGGACAGAGTCACTCGCAGTTTCAGTTCTAGTAGCAAGTACACTTTGAGCGAATCCAATGATTCGAATATTCACCCGACTGAAAAAGTCGACTGAATATTCGAAAGAAGCGAATTTCCGAATAACTCAAACGTCGAATATTTGAAAAGTTCTAATTTCCGAAATAGTATTCGGAAAACCGAATATTCAAAAAAAATTGAAAATGTAAAAGTTTAGTAGCGAGGATATTCTCGCAAGGTACTCCATTTTGCTTATTTCGGACGACGCTAGAATGGCTTTCTCATCAAGTTGTATATAACGGCTGTGACTGAGCAAGAGAGTGTTTTTCGCATAAGGACGTCATTATTGGAATAATGTAGGTTTTCTCTAGAAAATTTGATTGAGAGGCTCCATTTTCTCTATTGCGGTTAGACTACATAGAAGCGAATTAAGTAAAAACGAGTCTCATTATTAATTTTTTCAAGGAGATAAACCCCCTTTCGATTGGTGACATCATAGGGCGGCTGATGCTTCACTGGGGACGGTAAAGCTAGGCTGGTGGGATGTTGATCTACAGCAACAGCGCTTCCGCGAATAGGCTGTCTACGGCACCATGGAGGGGGGTGACGGGCAGTTCTCGAGGGGCTATCCCTGCCCTTTCTGGATGTCTACAGGGAGCATTGCGTGAGGTGACATCTTATCCGTGTCCTGTAGACAACGGCGAACGTCTGAGTTCTTGTAAGATTCCGATATATACATCAGGCTTGGCTTTGGTGCGTAGACAGCGCCATACAGTACGCTGCTCGTTAATGACTCAGCGCAATTAGCGGAGACTCGCCAATTTATGGCTCGCCTTAGGTACTTCAGCAATTGAAGGATGACAAATCTACCCCTCGAACATTGAAGAATAGATCACTGTGTTCGTCTCGACGTCTTGAGTCAATTGATATAACTTTCTAAACACTTTATTCCGCTAGCAACGAAGTTATGACGAAAAGACGAAAAAGACGCGCTTCCGCGTTTTCCGCGTCTTTTTTGACAAGAATTAGGGTGGGTATTGTAATAACATGGTCGAAGAAGTGGCAGCTTGCCGTGTCTAGGGAAAAAAACCTTGCACTTGAGAATTGGAGCCCCTGAAGCGCCATATCAATACCAGATCAATACCGCCGCGAGTGAATGTTGGACGATATTACCTGGGCTCAGAAGTTGGACAGCCGTTTTCAGCAAGAATGGTAGCGATACCCACCTCGACCTCAGGTGACTCGTACGAGCTAATTTTGTTCTTACTAGGAAACCTCGCTAGCCATGTATGGGTTTTGAGAGATTGTGAATGTTTCTTGGTCAACTTGGATACGCTCTTTCCGAATCTGTCCTTGGATTTCGCTACGGACCTCATGTTAACAAGTTAATACTGGTTAAAATTACAACGTTGTATTTCACAGATTTTTTAAATTCTCGTGTATCGAGCGAGTGCTTCGTGATTTGAACAGCAGAACAACAGTGACAAGAACATAAATTTTACTCAAGCTTAGAGAATCCGAGCGCTGCGGTCCCCATGACAAAAATGGGCAGGGCTTGGCGGGCGCTCGTGTTGAGAATGCTTGCTGAAATGTGGCCTTTTTCAAACATTCATAGGACCTTCTCAGAAAGTCGAGACAGCTTATAGGGCTATTCTTTCTCGTTAAGGAAGACAATGAAAACATTTTCAGCCTAAAATAGAGAAAAATTCGTCTTCGATCACCAAAATTGCATGTGGGGTACCCCATGAAAAAAAGTCGAAATTTTTTTTCTTGGAGTTGAAGCAGGGCAGTCTGGTCTGGAAAAATTCCTTGTTCTCGATCCACACCCCGATTCAACGAAAACTGTTCAAGATAGCTGAGGTGATAACCTTCATGTGGCTACAATAGGCAAATTTCGAGATAATAAGTCTTTAATTCAGCACTGATGGTACATTTAAAAGAAGTGAACGGAACAGATTAGAGATTTACCCACTGCACAGAAGATGCATGCTGGTTCCTGGCAATCCTTTACAGCACTCAACAGTCACAAGCTCGAAAAGAAAATCTGTCTGAATGATGAAGGATCCGGGATGGTGGTCAACGTATCCAGCTCTGTGCCACGAGTACTTTGGAGATTTGACGGACCGAGGAGCACGAAACATGCGGAAAACTTGCGATAGAGCCTCAGAAAGACATATGTTAATTAATGGCTCAAGAAATGATGTATTGATAATAGAACAACCTTAAGTATAGTTCGGTATAATAGAAAAAACTTTGGATGGTACTCAAAAAAGAGATTGTTTTCACCAATTGTGAAGAACGCTGCGAAAATGAAGCAAATCAATCTTTGTGAAAATAGAGTCATGGAAGAACATTGTTATACCAATTTTCGCAAAAGTACGTGAGCATTTCGGCATTGACAGGGATCGAACCCCTGACCGCATGCCTATCACCGCCGCTCCCTCCCTGCTACTCCATCCGATTACGACCCTGTGGGGCGAAATGGCCGTGAAGAATTCGAGGCAATGACTCATCGCAGACCTCCACTTTAGAGTTGTTTCTTGCTGTATATGGTGCGATCAACATACATATACGTACCATACTAATATTGCATGAATTGGTGAAATAACCCTCAAATTGATAGCAAAATAGCTGATTACAAAGGAATAACTTAAAAGAGCAATAACTTGTTGACTTGCGATCCATAGCAAAATCCAATGATAGAATCGGAAAGAGCGTGTCCAAATTGGCCAGTAGGCACGAACAGATTTTCAAAAGTCGATACATGAGTAGCAAGGTTCCCTAGGTAGTAGCAATCAGATTTCTCACTACATTCGCCTTCATGTAGAGCGGGTGCGCGCTTCGTGTGTGTATAATAATGCTTCGTGATGCTGGCTTCTTGTACCATGTCAGTTCTTTGATGCCGCCGTGTATCCTTACTTTTGCATGAAGGAATGGTAAGACTCCTTTTGCGTGAGGGGCTTGCATGGTGAAACTGAGGTTCTGATCACATGTGTTGAGGTTTCCCAGAACAGTGTTAAATTCCTCCTGCGTAGACCCGACGACAAAGACATCATCGATGTATTTTTTGTAAAACAGTATTCCTTGCGTGAGCGACCTTCTTTCTATTCTGTCCAAAAACATGATGGCAAGTAAGGGGCGCGATCCTGAAACCCATCGCAAGGCCTCGCTTCTGCGTGTAGATCTGGCCATCATACTCAAATGCATTGCATTTCAACGTTGCAGACAACAACTCTCGCAAGTCGTCATCCTGTAGTCCAGAAGTACAGATTTGGTCTCGATTTTCTTGTAAAAGTTCAACGACAACACTGACTATCATCGTTGTTTACATTTGTGTGAAAAGAGACGCGTCGTAGCTCGCTTAGAACGGCATGGCTAGGCACTTCGCATTGATTCAATGTAGACAAGAAGTCCTCAGCATTCGCAATATGATCTGCAACGTGTTGTAACAGGGGTGACAGAAGTTTTACAAGAAACCAACTGATCTTGTCGGAAGGAACGCCACACGACGAAATGATAGGTCTGGTCTTTATGTTGCTCTCCACTACATCGCAAAGATCTTCTTGCTCAGGGAGCTTGCACGTCTTGGCTCATGCGTAGTACGTGGGGATGACAGGAAATGTCAGCAGGAAACGACTCGCTGTCTTTGAATCCATAACCTGGTTCAGATTTCTGCTCAGATGATTATAAACCGTCTCGAACTCGCGCGAATATGATCTTCCCATATGTGTTTGTGTCTGACAAGCATGCGATTCCGAGATTCTTATCCAATCTTAGCTTCAGCACAACGAAATCTCCACTCTTATCGCTTACGCTGTATTGGAGCTCTACCTTCAATGATTGGAGCTTACTCAGTACTCAAAACTCACTTTCAGAATTTATTGAGTTATTTTGACATTTTGATCATGATTGAGTCATGTTTCATCGCGGAGCCGCGAGGAACCGAGCCCGGAGCTATCGCGAGATTCTGCCAGCATCCACCCATCGTAATGAGTCCTATCATCCATGCCGTTTCGGCGTTTTACCTGAACGAGCGTTGCCTATAAGATCGACACAAAGCTATAAGCTACTTGTCCGTGCCGTATTTCGCACTGCTTTGCAAACCTGCCCTGCATGAGAGCGCTGGACCGAAGGGGGGATAGAGCACGGCACAAAACCAGCGCGAAAGGTGCTCTCACAACGAATTTACTATTGGTCGGCCTGGCCATTCCGGTTGAAATTTAGCTTCCTAAAACCGCTTTTGACGTAGAATCCAAGTGCGCTTTTTGCAGCTGCCTGAAACCACCCTAAAAACGTTTTAGGCGTTTTTCGCCCGATTTCCGCACCTGTTGTAGTTACAAAACGCGCATTAGTCTTTGCAAAATCTGGCATCGAACCTCATAATCGCGCTGAACGCCCAAAACAACCCCCTATTCAAAGTTTGGGTGAGAGAAAATTTTCCGAACTTTGCACAGAGTGACAGCTTTTTCCACTTACACGGACTTTCTGTTGACAGTTTATAGAGGGCTCTGAAAGCGTAAACATCCTTTCAGATGTAACTTAAAATCCTCCCAGGTAGGCTATTTGGGACGCTGACCACGAATCTGGGGTTAATTTGTCGATTTTCCGAAAATTTCGGCGTGGTTCGTTCAAAGCTTCGCAGCGTGGGAAAATGTCGATGGCGAAACGCGACTTCGAAGATTTTTGGATTTCTTCCGGCTCAAATTGTTTCTCGAAGGGTGCTTCAAAGTGCTCAACACGAAACTGAGGTCCGTTTGACGATTTCCGACAGATAACGGTAGACTACGGTGGGTATAAGGTAGTTTGATCAAGTCTCAGATATGACTCGAAATTTGGGAACAGGGGCTATCAACACACCTGAGGACGCGCTGTCTCGCCTTTCGCGGCTCTAATTCTATTCGGGACCACTTTGCTTGGATCGAGTGGGTGGACCTTTAGCTCGAAATCAGGGTGGAGACGAATTGGACTAATTCTTCTATTTGTGGTCAAATAAGATTATCAAACAATAATAACGTCGGAACAGAAAAGTGTAAAAATGCTCGGTAATTTTCAACTTGGTAATGGTTTTCCACCCATTCTTTGCTAACTCTGCGCCCTTTGTAGATTTTCGGATTAAATCAAAAACCGATAAGTGATTATTAGACTCGTATTCAGAACCCTGAACAACCTCCGCATACAGTTGTTCTTGGGATAGGGGCTCTCTACACATAGAAGAAGGAGTTGACCCGTTTCTTTTTCAGGTCGACACGTCACGCTACTCATACACTGGAGAAGGCTAGCGCAGCTCTTCAGGGGGCAACCCTCCAAGCCCCGGCGCTTGCCCCCCCCCCATTGGGGGGGGGGGTACCGCCAAATTGGCAATTTGGCTTGATCGGAGCCCCCCCCCCCGTCACTGCCCTGAAGCCCCCCCCGTCACTGCCTTGAAGCCCCTCCCCGTCACAGCCCCGGAGCACTGACGTCACGACCCCGGAGCACTGACGTCACGGAACCGGAGCTCTGACGTCACAGCCCCGGAGCACTGACGTCACAGCCCCGGAGCACTGACATCAAGGCCCCGGAGCACTGACGTCACGACCCCGGAGCACTGACGTCACGGCACCGGAGCACTGACGTCACAGCCCCGGAGCAGTGACTTCACGGCCCAGGAGCAGTGACGTCACCCTCGCCCGCCGGAAAGCGTCGCCGCTCTCCTCCAAAAATATCCCTTTCTGACAGGGACTCAAAGTCCCCGTCTAGAGCCGGTCCTGTTGGGCCGAATGCGGCTCTCCATGAGGTGAGGCGCCTTTTATTCCGATTGAGCACGTGATAGATCACAGGAGAAATGACGTCAAATCGGGACAAAACCTGACGTGAATGACGATGCGTGTGTTTGGCCTGCTATGCCTTCTCTGGCCTCTATTATCGTAAACTATACCTTCTACGACTTCTTCCCACCTTTTCCGTCTCTTCCTCTCAGGGGGGGGGAGCGCGGTAGGAGAGCAGGGGCTTCCCCTGAACCCCACCCCCCCCCCCAGGGGGAGCCTCTGCTGTCGCCACCCCAAGTCGAAAACGGGCTCTATTGTCCGGCGCTTGCCCCCGACCGAAAAAAAACGGTTCAACTCCTTCTTTCATGTGTAGAGAGCCCCTATCCCAAAAATTGTATGCGGAGGTTATTCGGGGTGCTAAATGTCAGTTTTATAATCACTTATCGGTTTTCGCATTACTAGGCTAGCTTTGCCTCCTAGGTAGCAAGGCACATACCGCAACCTGCAGTAAACCTCAGAATTTCGACAAACAGACCCCAGATTCGTGTTCAGCACCCTAGATCGCCCTAGCATATCAACAAGTTTTGAGCAAAATGCGCGAATCTTTTTCAGAACAATCAAAAGTTTTCTTGAGGGGTACCTTGCCGCCAAGCTTTCGAAAACGCGTATCACTTATTTTCAGAGTTGTGTTAACCAGCTGCGAGGAGCATACTCGAATCCTACGTCCAAAATCGTTCTAGAAAGGTACATTGCATCCGGAATGGCCACGTAGAATAAAGCCCCTTTCATAGTTTGTTGGCCGACGTCGGACGACTCGTTATCAAGTCTGATAAGTCAAGATAGATAAGATTTATAGGATAGGGTAGATAGATGTTTCACATTCGATAACGAGTCGTCCGAAGTCGGTCGGTCAACTATGAAAGAGGCTTAGAAGTGATTCCCTTGTCAGAGTAGGATTGTTGAAATCAACACCTATTTTTCTCGAACAAACGAATTCCAAAACTAACTCGAAGGGATCACAGAATAAATGAGCAATCGGGAAATCTTCTCTGAAGCCAAAAACCCTGGAAATAACCGGATGTGAGCTTAACATTAATAAGTCACGTAAAATTATCGTCTATTTCGAGATCTTCAAACTCATGGTGGAGTCTCCTTCATAGTCCGGAGTTGTGGTGCGCGCGAAGCGCGCACCAGATTTGGCTTTAACTCGCTCATTCGCAACTCTGCGATTCTGGAATCAGCGTTCAGAGTAACTGTGGAGATGCGGTTTTTTCTCCATTGAAAAGAGCGTAAAATGTGGTGTCTTTACCAAAAAATGGTTTGGAATGATTTCTAGGAGCTCGAGAATAATGGCGAAAACCACGTGATTTTGGTCGAAAAACTGTTAATCTCCTTTTTTTTCCAGACGGCATTCACGATCTTGTTGCAACACTTGAAATTTAGCTAGGAAGTAAATTTTTTGGCAGGAGGCTGGAGATGGATGCAGCTAGCTCCTATTCAATGTTGGAGCTGAAAGCTCAATTTTAGCGGAACCTCAAAATTGAGGGCCAAGACGGGTAAAAACATGTAAACGTGTTATTGTAAACCATCCGACGCTCACTGAACTTTAAAAATGAACTAATGAAAATCAAAACAGCTAATGATAGGCTTCTGCCTAGGATTGTTTCCTCCTTGAGACGGTTGGTGTGAATAAGATTTGAGGAGTGCGCAGGACGCCGTAGAAAGTGTGCGGGCCCCAGTGGGAGAGCGCAGGAGGCTGTAAAAATGTACGGGACGACGAAGGGAGTGTGCAGGACGCCGCAGAAAGTGTGTGGTACTGGAACGAGAGTGCGCCGTACGCCGTAGAAAGTGTGCGAGCCCCAAGCGGAAGTGCGCAGGACGCCGTAGAAAGTGTGCGGGCCCCAGTGGGAGTGCGTAGGACGCTGTAAAAATGTACGGGACCACAAAGGGAGTGTGCAGGATGCCGCAGAAAGTGTGTGAGACCGGAATGAGAGTGCGCCGAACGCCGCAGGAAGTGTGCGGCCCAAAAGTGGTAGTGCATTGCGACGCCGAAAGCGTGCGGGACCCAGTGAGCGCATGACGCCGCGTATGGGACTCACTGGAAGTGCACGATGCCGTAAAACGTGTACGGGACCTGAGTAGGAAAGAAAGCGGTCGTTTTTTTATCTGCGGGTCACAATTTTTAGGAGTTATAGTCGTCCGACCACACCGATCGGTAATGATTTAATTATTTACCGTAGGCAAAGGTTTTCATAAAAGGTTTTGCCTCTCTAGACTGGGAATCGCTGAGCAAAATCAGGTCATAAAGGGAACCTTTGGGAAAAATATATGAAATTTCCAAAAGTTTAGCTTCCTAGCAAAAGTAATGATTTGGCAATATTATAACTACAAGAAATATAGAATTTAACAAAATCAAATAAAAAAAACAACTCGAAATATGTTTGAAAATGATTTGGCACAAAATCACCAGAAGTAATGAAAAACTGGGAAATGTAGTGAAATGACCAAAACCGGATTTGGCGGTCATTCATAGGCCAACTTTTGATAAGTATGTAGTGAGTGACGAGCGATTACATTTTACAAGATAATCCGTTAAACTTACCAAAGCTAAATCCAGCGCGCATCGGATTTGAGCGTTACGTTCACATAGCTTGACCTATGCTGATTTCCGTATTACAGCTTCAATGAAATGTTTTACGGTTTCCGTTGCGCGCTGGATTTCGCTTTGATAAATTTAACGGATTATCTCGTAAAATGTAATCGCTCGTCAGTCACTACATACTTATCAAAAGTTGGTCTATGAATGACCGCCAAATCCGGTTTTGGTCATTTCACTACATTTCCCAGTTTTTCGTTACTTCTGGTTATTTTGTGCCAAATCATTTTCAAACATATTTCGAGTTGTTTTTTTTATTTTGTTAGATTCTATATTTCTTGTAGTTATAACATTGCCAAATCATTACTTTTGCCAGGAAGCTGAACTTTTGGAAATTTCATATATTTTTCCCAAAGGTTCTCTTTATGACCTGATTTTTGCTCAGCGATTCCCAGTCTGGAGAGGCAAAACCTTTTATGAAAGCTTTTGCCTACGGTAAATAATTAAATCATTACCGATCGGTGTGGTCGGACGACTATAACTCTTAAAAATTGTGACCCGCAGACATAAAAAAACGACCCTTTCTTTCCTACTCAGGTCCCGTACACGTTTTACGGCATCGTGCGCACTTCCAGTGGGGTCCCGTACACTTTTCCGGCGTCATGCGCTTTCCCACTGGGGTCCCGCACACTTTCTTTGGCGTCCTGTACACTCTCACTTTTGGGCCGCACACTTTCTGCGGCGTTCGGCGCACTTCAACTTGGGTCTCGCACACTTTCTACGGCGTACGGCGCACTCTCGTTCCAGTACCACACACTTTCTGCGGCGTCCTGCACACTCCCTTTGTGGTCCCGTACATTTTTACAGCGTCCTGCGCACTCCCACTGGGGCCCGCACACTTTCTACGGCGTCCTGCGCACTTCCGCTTGGGTCTCGCACACTTTCTACGGCGTACGGCGCACTCTCGTTCCAGTACCACACACTTTCTGCGGCGTCCTGCACACTCCCTTTGTGGTCCCGTACATTTTTACAGCGTCCTGCGCTCTCCCACTGGGGCCCGCACACTTTCTACGGCGTCCTGCGCACTCCTCAAATCTTATTCACACCAACCGTCTCAAGGAGGAAACAATCCTAGGCAGAAGCCTATCATTAGCTGTTTTAATTTTCATTAGTTCTTTTTTAAAGTTCAGTGAGCGTCGGATGGTTTACAATAACACGTTTACATGTTTTTACCCGTCTTGGCCCTCAATGTTGAGGTTCCGCTAAAATTGAGCTTTCAGCTCCAACATTGAATAGGAGCTAGCTTCATCCATTTCCAGCCTCCTGCCAGAAAATTTACTTCCTAGCTAAGTTTTAAGTGTTGCAACAAGATCGTGAATGCCGTCTGGAAAAAGAAGGAGATTAACAGTTTTCCGACCAAAATCACTTGGTTCTCTCCACTTTCTCGGGTGCCAAGAAACCATCCCACAAGGATCATTCCTGTTGTGATCCTACTCTGATAAACTCGGGGGGTGAATAGGCTCCCAAACATCTTTGGATAGCACCGACAGCTGCTATCCATCCCCCAAATGGCGGAGTCGTACCCTCCTAAGATGCCTGTCGAGGGCGTGTGTTGATTTTGAACAGTACTTGGGGAATCAGAGGGTGCTTATCGTGGGGGTATTGGGGAGTAAAACCAGTGCCATTCCGGACCACCGCTGTGCTGTTCTCGGTTGCGGGTATCGTATTCTACCCATGCCCCTACAGTACCCTTTTAACCGCTGAATGCTCTATGACTGCTTAACCACTCATCATATGGTCACATCACGTCGTAACTAAACTTGAATCATAAGTAAAGCACCATCACTAATAAAACAGTTCAGATTCCACTTTCATTTATTGTTTCATAAATACATGAACTCTCGTTTTATGGAATAATTTCATTCATATGAAGTGGCAAACACTATGAAATCAACAGCTGCGCAACATTACAGTAATTTACGGCTTACGTCATGCATAACAATTACTAAGAGAAACAATTTGACAACCATGATAAACAGTACTAACGATAAAAGCTGAATCAGCACAGAAAACATTACTATCGCCCATAGCTTCCACTAATTTTCAAAGAAGATCAATAACATTCTTCAGAAACACAAAATTTTGAACCATCCAAAATTTTGATAAAAATTCTTTTGTATATAGAAGAAACAATTAGTTACTGGCATTCAGAGCATCCTACTGCATACGACGCGGTTAGCTCAAAACTTAAACAGTTTGAAACACAAAACTTTTAAGGGCTTTTTTTTTTCGTTATAAATCGTTAGAAGGTGCTCTAAAAATTAAGGTCCCGTTTTCTAGACTTCGAAAAAAAAAGGTCCTGAACAGAAAATTATGAGCTTTCAAACTTCAACAGTTTCGACTGATTCTTTCGTGTAGATCTTCAAAGACACCGTTCTACAACTATCCTTCTCTGTGGATTTCTACAATGAAATGATAAGCGAGGAGGTCTTAGGCTCTTAATGGCGAAAGAAGAACAAAAAGAGCCAAGAACCAGGTGTGCAGGATTTTCTCTCTACTGTTTCTGTTTTCTGCCCATTTTTGGATATTTTTCTTGTTTTCAGTGAAAATAGGTAAAATCTGGTAGCAGGAGAACAGAAAAAACCTTTGAACCTCAACTGAGCCAAATTTACATCAGAGACTAGTGGCCGAATCCCATTGACTGTGAACCTATAGGTTTAGAGAACCTTACACGCACACTCTGCAATTTCTTAAAGGTAGGGTTCGCTGCAAAAGCGATTTCTGAGCTCTCTTAATGAGAATGTAGATTTGTTCATCACAAAAATTGAAATAAGTGAAAAAAACCGGAAATTCGCCGAAAAAACGGTCAAAACAAGGTATAACGGCTAAATACAGGTGTCGACTGGCCCCCTTTAATTAACGCGGTTTACCATTGATGCTTGTTTATCCGCTGTTTATTTTGCTGTTAAAGTACTCAGAAGTCTCCAGATGTACTTAGAAATCACTTTGGAAGCTAAAATAAAAGTTGACGACAAATAGCTTTACACGAATCTCGATAATTGAGGCAGGAGGACACCAAACAATAACGTATTCCTGAACGATTTTTCAAACTTTTTATGGTTATGAGGATAGTGATATCAACCGATTTCATCGAGAACCTTGCCTTAGGTAAGCTCGTCTATCTCTGCCTCTGGTGGCATACCCTGAGCTGGTGTTGTAGTAGTAGTGAGGTATGCTGCCGTTCGCTCGACACGGCAGGGCTCGATCCTCGCTTAGGTTCAACTATATATTTTCTATCCCAATGAGTCTCCAAGTCGGTACTAGATTCATATAGGAGATGAAGGATACGAGTGGGAAATCGGCTGACTCCCGCGCATGCCACGTATGAGCCTGAAAATCAAACACGCCTCTATGAAATGGACGTCGAATGCGCTGCGTAATCCTAGTATAAATTCAGAAAGCTCCAAGTCTTAATCTTTATCTTATAGGCTACCCTTACCTAGATGTTGACCGTTGAGGATAGCCGCTCAGAAGGTATGCCATACAGTAATAAGGCGAGAACTTCAATTTTATCCGAACAATAACAACGATGAGCTTTTTGACACTTCCCTAATGTCCGCTATTCATACCTGCCTTCGCGCGGCGTTCCTGATTGTGAATACTTTCTCACAGGGCGGGAAAAAACTTTGATGAATCCTCCAGCGCCAAATTCCCTTTCGCTTAGGGGCAAAAGCTTACCTAACTGTGCCATCTCATTCCAGCGCACGAAGATACAAGATTTGGAATAAGATGAAGTGTAAGTGAAAATGGTGATGGAGCGGTAGATGTGGAGTTGTTGAAATTGGCATAGTTACGAGCGAACCCGTCGTGATTGAGCGAGTGGCGCGTTAGGTCATTTATACTCACACAGCAAACCCACGCGGTACGCACGTTCTACTTTTTTGAAATTTCTTAAGAAGAGGACTCACATTTTTTGCACACTTCATCGGTCCTTTAAGGAAAAAACCACGAAAAAAAATTATGTGTTCCAAACCTTCTTTGATTCTTAGCCGGAGGGCCTGTATATATGTTTAGCGTGTTTCGCCAGTATTTAAATCGTCCAATCCTACTTTTTCGTCAGAACGTTGCCATAGAGCTCGGTCTTCACTTTTCTAAAAGAAATAAAACTGAGAGATCAATATTTTCATTGGTATAATATGTATTTTTTCAAAAAGCGTACCTCATAATATGTTATTAACGAACCAGCTTGGGAGGCCTATCCAAAACCATGATGCAACTTGTTCATTTCCGATCCTGAATCCGGACAAATCAGTTTTGGAAAAGGATATTCCCAGGTATGACGAGAAGGAGATATACGATATAACGACAAAAGGAGGGGTGGGAATTATTCACACTGCCGCTAGTATGTGTGTGTGTTTATGATCAGAAGGCGCGCAGGGAGGCGTTTCTGAGTACTTTCGTCCTTTTTCCAACAACCTTTCTTCAAAAATCGGCCTTTTTCTGGATCAGTAAAGTTATTAGGAATGCAGGTGGTAAGGATTCTAGGACTCACTAGGATTTGTATGTATTCGAATCACAAAAGCTAGGAATGTGACTTACAGATAGTTAACCCATTGTTACGAGTCATCGCGTGTCCCACTCGATGGGACACGCGTTGACTAACTACTTCTGACCGTGTGTCCCACCGGTAGGAGCACTTTTTCAGAAATCGATTTCTCCACTCGCATCATAGGAATTTTTTAAACCTACTTATGGTCAATGTATTTACTTTACTATTCTAGGCTCGATCGACGACCGAATTTGGCGGTCCGCTGGCAGCTTCACTCACTGGCACAATATATCTGACCTTTCGAATTCAGCTCAGGTCGAAAACCTCAAACATGAGTGTACACAGATCGCATCTTTTACAAGTAGACTTATTGGCGAATTTTATCTTTTTCTCATTACTAGAGTAAAACAATTCCTACTTTCTAAGTGTGTGGTCAGATCGTATAGCACTATTTTAATATGAATCACAGAAGAATATGACTACTGGATACAGCGCACCATTCCCGTGCACCATTCCCCCATCAGCATTCCCAGTAAATGTATGAAAAGTAGAGGAGTATTTTTCAACGTCTAAACGTGTTAAAAAGAATGCTTGAAATATTATTTACTACCAAAAATACTCGCGTCGGATAGACGATAGATCCACAAGAGCGAGGAAGTGCTGTAGCCAATAACTCAAAAATTAGTGCAATTCTGAAAAATTTAAAATTTCACTAAGCATTTTTTGTCAATTGGAAGAACAGAAGAATGTCTATGTTAATAATCTACGATAATTAATGTTTCGAAGCGATAGAATTCAACGAACTCACGTGATTTTGTGGATGGTCTTATCTACTACAGTGCTGAAATTTAGGGAGGCCTTTTTCGCAGGAAGAAAAAGATTTATGGAAGTTGGAACTCTGGCACCGTGATTTTGACGCCCAAACAGCGTCGTACGATTTTAACGTAAAAACGAAATCGATTTTTTAGTGGCGTGCCATTCGAGCAAAAGTGGCCCGCCGGTGGACATTGTATACGGTGACGCAATATTGCACTGCGGTCCGAAACGTGCAGCCACCCAAAAATAAGGCGCGTAGTCGTGAATGGGTTAATAACTACTAAGAAGCGCCTTGCAGGCCTCGCATCCTATACTTGCACAATGTACAAGAACACTCAAAATTTCCTACCCAAAACTTCTTCTATCGTTTGGACTCAAATCCCGGCAATCGTTATGAAATTTTAGATAGCTCTCCTCACGTGGGGAAATTGAAATTTTTTTCTCAAACCCAAGATAAGTTTCCAAAAAAGGTGATCTTTAATGGATATTTTGAAAGAGATTCTGATTCAAATTCAACGATCAGTATTTCATTCAATCCTGTGTTTTGATAGTCAATCGAACCACTACCATGCAAGTGGGGTGGTTTTGTTGTGAAAAAGCAGACCGTAAAACGCTAGTGGATGCCTCTCAAAATCAGCAGTCATTCAACCTATGACGACACTAACAGTCTTTTAAATGGGAGCCAAGTGGGATAAGAAGTGAAGAGAATCAGGGAAGGAAAAAAGTAAGTCATAGAGGTAATAAAAGTTAGGAGATGAGAAAAAAGAAAAGGGCAAAAGAATAGAACACATTAAACATATGAAATGGATTGGATCAATCGATGGATTTGATCTGAAAATGATGATGACGCGGGCGTTTTACTACCTTAGGGAAGCTTTTAGGGAGTAAGGTGACACGTCGCTTTGGACAGTGGAGAAACGATTGCTAATACAGGTGGATGTGGCACGTGACCAGTGTCATTCCCCTGGCTGGGTTCCCTGGAAGGGGAGTGAAATTTACTACCCAATACCTCCTGCAAAATCAGTAAGCGTTTGCAAAAGGCGCGCGGCGTTTAATTCCCTAAGGTGGAAAGTGGTCCTCTCTGACTGAAAAAAGGCCAAAAACAGGCCACGCCCCACCTGTTATTCACCCCCGAGTTTATATACAGAGAGTAACCCGGAGGTGGAGTGACTCCCACCACCACTGTTCGCAGCGGGTCCACCCATTGCAAACCGTGGGGAGATGGGCCCTATTACTTGGGTACCACCTCCCTCTCTCTCCGAGCCGTGGGGATATCCCCTCGGCGACAAAAATTATCTTCCGGTATCCGGTGGATCTTCTGAAAAGTGACTGAGGCCACCTTCCAGGTCCGGCTCCGAAGAGCCGACTGAGGCACACGGTGAGATGAGGAGCCTTTTATACCAGCAACATTGTTAATATCTTTCTTTAAACATGTCTATGTTCATACGCGTCTTCACATAGTACACGTAAAACAGGTTTTAACTTGCTTCAATAGGCCAGAGCCCAACTTCAACAGGAAAATTCCTGAGTGAGAATTTTGTGCCGGTGGCTAATTATAATCGTCTCTTTCTGCGGCGCCCTGCGCACTCCTCAAGTCCTATTTACACCAACCATCTCAAAGAGAGAACAATCTTGGCCGGAAGCCTATCATTAGCTGTGTTGATTTTCACTAGTTCATTTCTGAAAGTTGGGCTCCGCAAAAAAGCTCAAGGATTTGGCATTGCTCTTAAAGGTTGTGAAATTGTGGTTACCGCGAAGCGCTCACCAAATTTGGCTTTGATTCGCCATCGCGCAACCCCCTGATCTCAGTATCAGGGTCCAGAGTAAACGTAGGAAAACCGTTCTTCTTGCATTTAATATACTTTAGAAAGGTGAATAACTGCTCAAAAAATGGTCCAAAATGGTTACCTGAGATTCGAGAAAAAGTGTCAAAACCACGTCATTTTGGTCGAAAAAATGTTCATCTCCTTTTTTTTCAGTTGGCGTTCACGATCTTGTTGGAACACTTATCGTTGAGCTAGAGAGCTCATTTTTGGCCAGGGAGCTGGTTTTGTTTGCACCTAGCTCCTGTCAAAATTTGAAGTTGGTAGCTCAATTTTTGTGGAACCTCAAAATTGAGGGTCAGGAAAGACAAAAACACGTAAACATGTTATTATAAACCATCCGAAGTTTACTTATTCGTAAAAATGAACTAGTGAAATAAACACCGTTACTGATAGGCTTTTGCTCAGGATTTGACGGGGCAACGCTTCAATCAATACGGCAGGATCTCGGAAGCACTTTTTGGAACGCGGCACGGTGTGACTCAGAAGTGCGCCACAGAACGCCGTAGAAAGTGTGCGGGACCAAAGTGGGAGTGCGCCGGACGCCGTAGAAAGTGCGCGGGACCCAAATGGGTGTACGCAGAACGCTGTAGAAAGTGTGCGGGACCCAAATGAGAGTGCGCCACACGCCGTAGAAAGCGTGCGTGACCCAAGTGGGAGTGCGCCGGACGCCGTAGAAAGTGTGCGGGACCCAAATGAGAGTGCGCCGGACGCCGCAGAAAGTGTGCGGGACCCAAATGAGAGTGCGCCGGACGCCGTAGAAAGTGTGCGGGACCCAAATGAGAGTGCGCCGGACGCCGTAGAAAGTGTGCGGGACCCAAACGAGAGTGCGCCGGACGCCGTAGAAAGTGTGCGGGACCCAAGTGGGAGTGCGCCGGACGCCGTAGAAAGTGTGCGGGACTCAAGTGGGAGTGCGCCGGACGCCGTAGAAGTGTGCGGGACTCAAGTGGAGTGCGCCGGACGCGGAAGAAAGTGTGCGGGACCCAAATGAGAGTGCGCCGGACGCCGTAGAAAGCGTGCGGGACCCAAGTGGGAGTGCGCCGGACGCCGTAGAAAGTGTGCGGGACCCAAATGGGTGTACGCAGAACGCTGTAGAAAGTGTGCGGGACCCAAATGAGAGTGCGCCACACGCCGTAGAAAGCGTGCGTGACCCAAGTGGGAGTGCGCCGGACGCCGTAGAAAGTGTGCGGGACTCAAATGAGAGTGCGCCGGACACCGTAGAAAGTGTGCGGGACCCAAATGAGAGTGCGCCGGACGCCGTAGAAAGTGTGCGGGACCCAAATGAGAGTGCGCCGGACGTCGTAGAAAGTGTGCGGGACCCAATGAGAGTGCGCTGGACGCCGTAGAAAGGGTGCGGGACCCAAATGAGAGTGCGCCGGACGTCGTAGAAAGTGTGGACCCAATGAGAGTAGCGCCGGACGCCGTAGAAAGTGTGCGGGACCCAAATGGAAGTGCGCCGGACGCAGAAAAAGTGTGTGGACCCAATGAGAGTGCGCCGGACGCCGTAGAAAGCGTGCGGGACCCAAGTGGGAGGGCGCCGGACGCCGTAGAAAGTGTGCGGGACCCTAATGAGGCAGCGTCATACGCAAATCGAAATATGCGAGGCCCAAGTGGTGTGCGCAGAACGCCGTAGAAAGTGCGGGACTCAAGAAGGGAGTGCGCTGGACGCCGTAGAAAGTGTGCGGGACCCAAATTAGAAGCACGTTCATGCCGATCATTATTTCCGCAGGGCTACCGTAACCATTCTTGAGCAAAAAATGATAACAAGCGATAACACACGCTCACAACATGCGGGGTATAAAAGGGCAGAGGAGCGGTATGCATTCATTCACACACCGTTATCTTCGGGAAGCCGCTGGGAAGTGGCTGAGGATGTCGAAATTGTGCAAACACGTTTGTTGGCTATTACGATGTGCTCATATCCAAGCTGACACTCATAAAATTTTTGAAGGAGAGTTACGGTAGCCCTGCGGAAAAACGATCGGCATGAGCGTGCTTGTGACCCAAATGGGTGTGCGCAGAACGCCGTAGAAAGTGTGCAGGACATCCGTGTGAGTGTGCAAGATGTAACAGAATGTGCGCAGGACATTAGTGGGAGTGTGCAGGACATTAGTGGGAGTGTGCAGGACGTCATAGAAAGTGCGCAGGGCATCAGAGGGAGTGTGCAGGACATCAGTTCAAAAGCGCAGGACGTCATAGAAGGGGGACGGGAGCAGGACATCAGTGGGTTTACTTTCATCTAACACCACCAGGCATAAATCATGTTAGAAAGGAAACCTTTAGGAAAAATAAATGAAATTCCTGAAAGTTTAGGTTCCTGGCAAAAGTGAAGATTTGGCATGGCCATAGAAATATACTCAGTTAAGAAGGGAAAATAACGAAAAATGAAAAAAGGTGTTGAAATATTCCTGAGAACGATTTGGCGTAGAATAATTTGTTTTTCGGGAAATGAAGTGAAATAGTTGAAAGTATGATTTGGCAGTCGAGTTTGAACCAACTATTGATAAGAGTTGTGCAAAACGAGAGATCGCCTTGTCTGTGCTTATCCGTAGAACTTATCGAAGCGAAATCACGCGTGTTGATTTTACTTCACCTAATACGTGAAGACCGCCGCATTACAGCTCCCGAAAAAGGTTTGATGCTTCCCATTTCACGCGTGATTTCGCTTTGATGTTTTACGGATAAGCACAGACGAGGCGATCTTTCGTTTTGCACAACTCTTATCAATAGTTGGTTCAAACTCGACTGCCAAATCATACTTTCAACTATTTCACTTCATTTCCCGAAAAAGAAATTATTCTACGCCAAATCGTTCTCAGGAATATTTCAGAACCTTTTTTCATTTTTCGTTATTTTCCCTTTTTAACTGAGTATATTTCTATGGCCATGCGAAATCTTCACTTTTGCCAGGAACCTAAACTTTCAGGAATTGTTTCAATAGTTTGGCTATCAAACTGATTTCCTAAATGTAGTGAAATTGTTGAATCGATTTGGCTGTTGTTGGTATATGCAGACAACATAATCATTAAATGTAGTGAAATTGTTGCAAACGGATTTGGCAGGAGCTCTTTGAGTTATCAGAGTCAAATCACGCGTCAGAAGGTACTCTGGCGAGCGAATGAAGACAGGAAGAAAACAATATTCTTCGGCCAACAATGCTGAACGAAACGTGACCTTATGGGCTAGAAATAAGGTTTTCGAATGTTATTCTGCCTTTTCAGTGTAGCTCCCACTAAGGTACCAGACCTCCCCTCACAGATTAGATAAAAATCATGAAAACGAAATCTAACGCAATTTATTAGCTACTGACGCTACGTATCCGTGTCCTCAACTCTTTCACGGTTCACATTGTATTCAAACCTTTTTTGGTGCTAGAGTTATTCTTGTTCCCATTTGATTCAATATGCGCTCCTAGAAAACCCCTTCTGACGCGTGATTTGACTCTGATAACTCATAGAGCTCCTGCCAAATCCGTTTGCAACAGTTTCACTACATTTAATGATTATGTTGTCTGCATACATATACCAACAACAGCCAAATCGATTCAACAATTTCACTACATTCAGGAAATCAGTTTGATAGCCAAATCTAATGGAACAAGTTCACGACATTTTAGAGCAAAGCCAAATCCTTGAACTTTTTTTGCGGAGCCCAACTTTCAGAAATTTCACAACTTTTTCCAAGGGTTTCCCTTTTATAATATCGTCAAGCTCTAAAAGTCAAGTTGTTTTTTTTCGAATGATAAATGGTAGAAATGAAGAAACAACCGCTCCGCTGCTAAGACTGCAAGATAATAGCTGCAACGCAGCTTTCTACAAATAAGATACAAGGCACATACTTTTTGAATTTGAAAGTCTAAAGAATGAAGAAATGAGTTTTAAAATGACCCAATTGTACAGGGTCTAGGTACTATCCTAGACGGGGGGGGGAGCACCCACCTTTCAAGACAGAAATGAAATGAGCCATCGATTGGTAAGGCTAACAGTCGAAGTATTTCCATAGAGCTCTTATGAAAACAATGAATGTTAGTGCAGTGCAGTATCAGGCATCTTTTATCAGAGTTTTTCATCATTTCTATGAGTAAATCTTGGGTGGCCCCACCACGTCTAGGATAGACCCAGGGTCAGCAGCTCTAGCCAAACTTCACCGGTTCATGCTGATGTGGCTCGTCTGCGCCGGCCCATATGTCTGATTCGGAACAAGAACGATAGTTAAGTGCGCCAGAAGAGGACTACCGTAATCTTAGGAATGATGTTATTCGGCTCTCGTAAACAAATTTGATGGCTCAAACAAATTTGATGATACCCAATTGATCAATGATAAAGTATAAAAGAAGTGAAGAGCGGTGTGTCTTGATACACACACAGTCCTTCTCCAGAGTTCAGCAGTTGAGGATCTACCTGGACTACAAAGCAGAAAAACAACACCACCGATGGTGAAGATGTAGCGAATTCGGAGTCAGAACTTAGAAAATTTTAGAGCCAAAGGAAATTTTAGAGCCAACCAGAGTGAGATTACGATAGCCTTGTTCTGGCGCACTTACCTATCGCTCTTGTTTATTCGGAGGCATGACTTGCATACGGTGTCCTGGACATTAAACTGAGGTCCTGCGCACGTCCTTTGATGTTCTTCACACTCCTACTAAGGTCCTGCAGACGTTCCATGATGTCCTGCACTCTCCTACTGAGGTCCTGCACACATTCAACCACATCCCGCACACTCACTCTTAGGTCCTGCAAACGTTCCATGATGTCCTGCGCACTCCTACTGAGGTCCTGCACAGGTCCCATGATGTCCTGCACACTCCTACTAAGGTCTTGCACACGTTCCATGATGTCCTGCACACTCCTACTGAGGTCTTGCACAGGTCCCATGATTTCCTGCACACTCCTACTAAGGTCTTGCACACATTCCATGATGTCCTGCACACTCCTACTGAGGTCCTGCACAGGTCCCATCATGTCCTGCACACTCCTACTGAGGTCCTGCACAGGTCCTATGATGTCCTGCACACTCCCACTAAGGTCTTGCACACGTTCCATGATGTCCTGCACACTCCTACTGAGGTCCTGCACAGGTCCTCTGATGTCCTGCACACTCCTACTAAGGTCTTGCACACGTTCCATGATGTCCTGCACACTCCTACTGAGGTCCTGCACAGGTCCCATGATGTCCTGCACACTCCTACTAAGGTCCTGCATACGCTCCGTGATGTTCTGCACACTCCTACTAAGGTCTTGCACACGTTCCATGATGTCCCGCACACTCCTACTGAGGTCCTGCACAGGTCCCATGATGTCCTGCACACTCATACTAAGGTCTTGGGGGCGGAGGCGGAGGCGGAGGCGGTGATGGAGAACATTTTTGCGTACTTTGAGAGGTCATAACTTTAGAAAGCGGGGAGCAGTTGGGATGAAAAGTTGCACACATATGTAATTTCTTGCAGCGCCTCGAATGGTGTACAGCTCATACCTCTGGTGACGGTATGAATAGGTGATCTCATTGTAGGGCATCCGCGCGGGAAGAGATCAAAGCCAAATCCTGGTGCGCGCTTTGCGCGCACCACAATTTTCGAAGTTCAGGGAACGTCGGATGGTTTGCAATAACATGTTTACATGTTTTTACCCGTCTTGACCCTCAATATTGAGGTTCCGCTAAAATTGAGTTTTCAACTCCAAAATTGAATAGGAGCTAGCTGCATCCATTTCTAGCCTCCTGCTAGAAAATTAGCTTCCTAGCTCAATTTTAAGTACTGCAACAAGATCGTGAACGCCGTCTAAAAAAAAGGAGATTAACAGTTTCTCGAAGAATACTACGTGGCCTCGAGCTGTGGCTCACTTCTTCTTCTTCTTCTTCTTCTTTGCAGCCACGTCGGGGGTACTGTCATAGGTTGAGGAACTGGACGACCAATAATGGATTCGTCCATAGGTCCATTGTGGTCAGCGTGGTTGGTCTCTCCGGACAATTAAACAGATGTGCCGTATCGTGGCCTTGGCATCCACAGTCTGGACAAACGTCCGATTTGCTGCTGTCAATCTTGCTGACGTAAGCCATAAGCATAGTATAGTGACCACAGCGCAGCGATGCCAGGGTGCATCTGACCCTCCTTCCGAGTTGAGACTCGGATGTGCAGACACGGGGCGGCGCCACTCCCAGGATGGGATTTACTGCAGCCCTTTCCAGATGACACCGTACGAATTGTGTGTGCTCCTCGCGCAATAGACGGAGTCGTTCTTGCTGTGAATCGTGCCATCTTTGCAGATTGAGTTTGCTTGGAGCATCGGCGAATGGCTTTCTGATGTCTCCCTTCTTGACGGGGTTCAGCACTCTCCATGAGGGGTGGTTGGGTTTTTATAATATTGATGAAGAATTGTTGGGCCTGGAGCTGACAGTGCTCCTTTACTGGCAATAATCGTGTCTCCGCATGCAAGTGCTCGACTGGGGAACTTCTTGCACATCCGGTAGCTGTACGAAGTGCGGCATTCTGTACACGCTGCATCTTGGTCTAGGAGGCTTCTGATACCAAGTGCTGCCACACCGGTGCAGCGTACTCCAGAGCGGGCTGAAGTATGGCCTTGTAGGTCCTGATAAGAGTTTCCTTGCTAATGCCCCATGATGTACCGCCCAGGGCTCTGAGCACATTAAGCTTCGGTTTGAAGACGGCCTGCTTCTGCTCGGTGTTCTTATGAAACTTGAGCGATGGATCGAGCACCAGACCCAGCAGTTTGGGAAAGCGAGCAGCAGGTAATCGATCTCCGTCCCACTCGACATGCGGCTGGGCGCTGTGCTCTGATGGATACGTTGTGAGTACGGAACCCGACGATTTGGATGCAGAGATCTTTAGCATTTTGCGGTCGAAAAAGCTTTGCAGTGTGACCAGGTACTCATTGATCTTGGAGGCGGCCACATTTATATCTCGATCCCGACACATTATTGTCATATCATCGGCATAGGCGAGCACCTTGATATCCTGGGGAGGGGCGGGCATGTCTTCGAGGTACAGACTGAAGAGAGCAGGCGATAAAACGCCGCCCTGCGGGACTCCAGCTGCAATAGGAATACTATTAGATACGTGGTTCTAGAACATAACTCTGGCTCGTCTGTCCTTTATGAATGCAGATATCCAGCGTTTCTACCACGGCGGTATTGATGATTCGAGTAAGTTGCTTGACAGAACTCCATATAGTTTACAGTGTCGAATGCCTTGGTGAGATCTAAGGCAACAGCCACAGTTCTCCGTAGCTTCTGGGCATTGAACCCATCGATGAGAAAGCTTGTAATTTCCAGCAGAGCTGTCGTGGTGGAATGCAGCTTTCTGAATCCATGCTGAATCACTTGCTTCTCATTATCCTCCGCCAAGTCCTTTACGGTCAGTTTTTCGGCTGCCTTCGCGAACGTGGACAGCAAGCTAATAGGTCTGTATCCCTTGACTGAAGCCTGAGGTTTCCCCGGCTTGGGCAGCTGCACAACGTTAGCTGTCTTCCAGTTCTGTACGATGGTGCACGATCTGAACGAGGTGTTTATCAAATCAGTGAGAAGCGGTAGGATTTCATTCGGTATCTTCTTCAAGACAGCAGGACATATCCCGTCTGGACCAACCGCTTTTGAATTCCGCATATCCTTTATAACCTTCTCAACTTGCGTCGAAGTGAACGCTTCGGCCGTGCTCATAAGCGGGAGGCGGCACAGCTCTCGTAGAGTCACTCTGTTCTGCGGAGCACGCTTTGCACTAGTGATGAAAAAACTTCTACCGAGCGCATATGCGGCTTCTTTTCCTGATTTGAATACACCGTTGTTGAATTCGATTGTGGAGACGGTAGCAGGCGAGCTCTTACCCGAAAGCTTTCGTAATACCTTCCAAGTGGCTGCACTATCCGTCTTGAAATCCAACTGCCCGGTGAACTTTTCCCACTCTTCTTTCTTGTTCCTGTCTAAATCCTTTCTGATCTCATCGTCAAGTTCAGCAACGACGGGGTCCAGATGGTTGACCGCTCTCCTGGCATCTCTTGCCCTGATCTTATCGAGGATCTCCCTAGTGACATTTGGATAAAAAGTCTTGACGCGGCCGACAGGAATAGCCGCTTTCATGGCTCTGCGGATCGCGTCAGATAAATGACACTCTTTCTGGTGCACGTCGCCATTCCACGGGTAATTTGCCGACAGGCGAAGCGCAACTTCACTGAACAGGCTCCAGTCTGCTCGGCCTAAATTAAGATAAGAACGTTGACGAACACCAGAATAAGGAGCGAGAGAGTTGGAGAGATCGATATGGATAAAGACGGGGACATGGTCGCTTGGCAAAGTGGTTGAGGTGGACCATGAGCAAGAGTTAGAGAGGTTGGACGAGACAAGAGATATGTCTGGGCTGAAAGATCGGCCGTTGGAAGGGAGACGAGTGGGCTGATCATCGTTTAAGATGACCATGTCACACTCCCCTGCCCATTCTTCGACGTCATTTCCTCTAGCATCAGAGCCAGGAGACGAGCAAAAAGTGTGAGCGTTAAAATCGCCCGCGAAGACAACCGAAGATGAGATGGAGCAGTCGTTTAGCTGCTTAAGTAGAGGAATAGGATCGTAAGATGGGGGGCATGAGGTAGTGGGAGGAATATATATGTTGAAAAGAGAAAGGGGGTGTTTTAAGAGGAGATGGATTGGAAGGTACTGAGGAGTACCATCCGTGGGGGTGTTGGGTATGAGGTGGCAGGGGAGAGAAGATAAAACAAAGGTTGAAACTCCTCCGCCAAGAGCTGACCTTGAAGCATGGAAGGCGGTATAGCCCGGGATGTTAGGATGAGGACGGGTAGGGGATGGAGAGAGCTTGGTTTCTTGAACCATGATCACGTCTGGATGGTAAGTACGTGCGAAGAGAGAGAGCTCAGAAAGTTTGGTACGAAGGCCGTTGAGATTGACATGTACAATGGAAAGGGGGCGATTTGAGGAAGAGGAATCAGAGTTGGTAGGTGAAGAGCATATAACACAGCGAAAAGAAGAGTTATGATGCTTCACAGAACTGAGACCCGAACAAGAGAAGTGCACCCACCTTTGGCATCCAAAGCATTGGACGCTGGTCCCATTACAATTGACATTTCTGTCGCATGTGGCACATAGGTACTTTTTCTTCTGAGCGGGTCCAGGATTCCTTTCCACGCCGGCCTTTAGCAGGAGAATCCGAAGGAGAGACGCGGCCGGCCAGCACCTCTCCCATGACAAAAACCCTCTTCGTGGAGGGGGTGACGTCGGTTTGCATAGAGGTGATCTTCTTTCCTCCACACTGCCACAGCGTGAACGTACGACATCTCGGCAGCTGTGGCTCACTACGCGTAGCGGTCGCGCTGCTGCGATGCAATTTGAGCACGTTTACACGTCGGCAACGCTTTTCGATACGGTTATTTGTTGTAACTTATAAGGGATGAAGAAAAACATGACAGACAACAATATTCAGGCATGAAGACAGCTGTCCATACAGCCATTAATGTCGATCAACAATGGTTCTACTTTGAGTACAGTTGACCGCAATGTTAAAAGGACATGGCGCGGTTGCGGACTCGCACTAAAACTACGGTAGAATCTGGCATTGGTTCCGGCTAAAAACTATGTATCGTTCAACTTCTGAACGTCTTGGCACTGTGGTATCCAAAAACGAAAGGGTTTCATATTAGGTCACGTATAGTTAGGTTTCATCTTAACTTTAATCTAACTAATAACAATTTCTTTGTAATACTCTTTCCTTATATTTCTGGGGTAACCGGTAATAATCAGTTATATATGTGAACTAGATAGAATGTAACGCTTTAGAGGACATAACCCAATAAAATTATTGTGTTACTATCCTAAAAATAGTACCTAGTTGGTTTACTCTATACTCGCCCTGCACGCTGCTCTGAATCAAATTATGTTGCCAATACTTGAGGTGAGATGATTTCTAATGTTTGTTACAACACCTCAAATAATGAAAGGAAACGAGAGTATGGGAAGGATTACGCATTCGGCCCCCAGCCCGACGTCCCTTTGAAACAGCGCGCTCGAATTGCAACGCCGCAGCGCGACCGCGACGCGTAGTGAGCCACAGCTCAAGGCCACGTAGTATTCTTCTTTTCGAAGAATACTACGTGGTTTTCGCCACTTTTCTCGAGCGCCAGGAAACCATTCCAAACCATTTTTTGGTACATCCACCAACTTTTTACGCTCTTCCCAATGGATAAAAAACCGCATCTCCACAGTTACTCTGAACGCTGATTCCGGAATCGCAGAGTTGCGCATGGGCGAGTTAAAGCCAAATCTGGTGCGCACCACACTATGTGGCTCTTATTATCGATGTCGATGTTATCTTTTTTGATTCCACTAAAGCGTTTGATATGGCCCTTTTTGATAAACTCATTTCAAAGCTCTTGTCTTTTCGCATACATCCTAGGATAGTTAGACTCTGGCCAACCCCTAGTGACCTGTAGATTTCGCTTATCACCAGCAGCGGAGCGGTGAGCCTCGGCGAACTATAACTAGTGATAGGTAGGTTCCGACGAGAAAGCCACCGCTCCGCGCTGTGATAATCGAAAACAGGAGTTCACTTGGAATGAACCAGAGTCTAAATGGATAATGCCTCCTTCACACTTGCCCGACCGACGTCGGACGACTCGTTATCGAATGTGTAGTATGTATCTACCCTACCCTACCCATCTTATCTATCCTAACTTATCAAAGTTGATAACGAGTCGTCCGACGTCGGCCGGCAAACTATGGAAGGGCCTTGAACAATTTCATCACCGGAAGATCATTTCAAGTAAAAGTCAATAGCTCCTTCTCACAAACATATCCCGTAATTAGTGGTGTGCCTCAAAACGGAGTCTTTTCGCCCCTTCTCCTTATCCTACATACTTCTGACATCCCTTGCCTAATCAGCCAATAAGGTGTCGAAAAAACACGCCGATGATATCAAGATACATAAAACTATCGAGGATAGTGGAGACTTTGTCAGTTGTCGGTTGATTCAATTGCGGAAGGTGCTTCATCTTGGCAACTCTGCTGACAGGAACATTTACTACCTTGGTGAGTTGGAATTTGATAGTACTAAAACTGTGCGAGATCTGGGGTTTATTCTAAACGAACAGCTAGCCTTTACATATCACTGTGACATGATAGCAAATAGGGCAGATAGAGCCATTTAAAATCTGATCAAAGCTTTGTCCACGAATCCATTTGAACACCTTATACTAGCCTACAAATCGTATATTCGCCCCTTTTCGGAATATGGTATTACCGTTTTCAGCCCAAATTCAAAACGATGCATTCAGAGACTTGAAGCAGTTCAAAATAACTTCACTAGAAAACTTTGGATGCGATTATATGTATGGGTGTAACTACACTAAAACTCCATCAGCTTTTGTCCGTGTCAAGTCATTCAAGATTCCTACCCAACTCTATCGTAGAAAGGAATACGATCTCATTATGGTTTACAAATTAATCACCGGCGCAATACCTATGTATTTGCATCGACACATTTTATAGGTTCTCCTCTACAAACACGGAAGGTGGTGTCTCCAAACCAAATTTTGCAAGAGCCAGAGCCTGTGTCAGAGTCAACTTCTTTACTCAAAGGGCCGGCTCCGAATTTCTGAAGCTTACCAAGAAACACCCATTACCAACTTCCCTAGCCCAATACAAAAAGCTTATTGACAAGTACCTCCAAGAGACTGCTTAGTTTGCTTCCCGTAGGTTTTGTCACTCATATGTACTGACCTGTTTGAGCCATTCTCTCACTGCAATATTTTCTGTTTCCGTGTTGTATGTTTTTCTGACTTCAATTTTCACGCTTTTATTTTGCCGCGTGGTGATCCACGTATAAATAAATAAATAAAATTATTAGCATAACAGTTATGCAAGTTGTCTCAAGTATGGATATTCCAGAAATCATCAGAAGGAATCCATTTTTCTTGAAGTTAAACAAAAAATCATGGCGTGGGTGCGCAGTGTGGACCCGCGGTCTCTTAAGAGTTAGCTAACGCCTCTCGTCGTTATGATAAGGCAAATGTTTATTTAATTTTTTCTCGGTCAACGTTCTGATAACTAAACACTCTGTATACAATGTAAGGACACAAATAAAACCATGAATCAAGACAAAGAAAATTAGAGCAATTCTCAGTTGAAACAGCGTAAGTTTACAATAAAAATACGAAAGTAAACGCGTAATGTGTGAGAAAGTGATATAGCATGGAAATTCGAAGGTAAGTCGCTTAGTTAGAAGTATGTTAATAGCAATTAGTAGTGACAATATTAGCTTTTAATAAATGCCGTATTCAACAAAAAATAATACCCTATGATTACTCGCTATAATACATTAGTACAGGAGAACTAGCCGAATCGTAGTCCTAGAAGAATCCTATAAAAAAATAGCGAATCTCAATCTATATGATCACACACTTCCTTAATCAACTATGAAGTGGAGTTGTTTCGTCGGCGGCTTTTTCAACCGTGATTTCATTCATCGGCTGCGATTTCTCGTCTTGTACAACATTCGTCCATGGCGCGGGTCTGGCATCACACCAAGCGCAGAATAGAGAATTGCAAATCAGAAGGGCTATCGCATGGAACAGGAAGCAATTCCTCCAACTCTCGAAGCTGAAATGTAGAGAACTCTAAGAATGTATGGGGAGGAATGTGCATGCGGCATCATGGTGATGAAAACCGTAGATTACAAAGACAGGTAGCTCATGGTACTACAGTCGTGTCGGAATTTTTCGTCCAGTGTGGTGTGACGCCCTCAACCGCAGCGTTACCCGCGGCAGGTGATCACGAGCGTTGCGGGCACCTCTAGACTGAAGAATTTTCGAGGCGACTCTATATCAGTTCACAAACAAGTTTCAGTTGGTTTGGGTTCAGGCATGGAATACAGCTAAAGAACTACTGTGCTTCTCTGGGTCGAATTCCGGTCCGCAATTGCGACTTGACACGCTTTGCGGCCGCACGCTCCCGAGTCGATTGAGTTTTCAGCGCCGCAGTCGCCAATCTATTGGCCCTAGGTGGGTTTTGGGAACTGGAAACTAATAAAAATTGGAGAAAACTGTATAAAAGAGCCACATCGGGCCGGCTTTGGCGCTGGCAACTTGGCCGGCTCGAGCGCGTGCGGCCGCAAAGCGTGTTGAGACGCAATTGCGGACCGGAATTTGGCCCAGATAAGCACAGTATGGGAAGGAGGGAACTGAAAAAATTGACTTGGGCTACACTGGGCAACCTAGCGCTGACAGTCTTACGAATTTACTCACTTGTTTTCTGCTACGATTGAATGCACAACGAATGGCTCAATGAGAATCGTCACCGCCCAGATATTCATAATCTGAAAAATAAACTTTTCTGAGTTTAGTAATATTTGAAATACAAAGTTTATAAAACGTTATGCGAATTAATTTTGATATTTTTGTTCCGTTCGACGGGTCCAACTATACTCTCCGCTACAAACCGGGGAGCTACGAAATCCTACTGAAACCTCGTTTCAACTTCGAGTCCCCATCGCCATTCACCTAAAAAGCTCTCAGCCTACAATCTCGGTGGGCAGATATCATAATGGATAGCATCATCTAGTCGCCGGTACCATTCAACATGGCTGGCATAGTCGGGGCAGTCACGAAACATATGGCTGCGGACACCCCAGCAGCCTGCACTGCGTCGCGCGCACCCACGAGAAATGTGGATATCGATTGGAGTACGCGACAGGCACACGGGCCGCTGAGTGGTCCAGAGCAGAAAGGGGAATGAAAATATATGCACAATCAAATTTCAATATCGTCAATTGTTTGCCGCCACTTAAGTTCCCGCTAGCTAGGGGCTCATATCTTCTGTTTCGGAGTGAAATTCATTATAGTATGGCCAGATTAATTCAAATATGTAAGTGGCCGCAACGCTGGTTGGGCATTTGCCAGCGGGAAAAGCAGGAGAATATGGCTATCGATTGAATGGTCTCGCACCCATTCGCTGAGTGATGCTTCCTAATCAAATGACACGGACGATACAAATGCCTTAACCAACCTGAGTCATTACAAAGTGTCCGTATTGCCTGGAATGTAATGTTGCACACTTGTTGAATCCAGCCGTGTTGAAACCAAGTAAACTCTCGGCAAACACCTATGAATGACTGGTTGAGCCCGCACTAAGTTTCACTCAAAAGGGCAAATGTTAAACTCACGAGCACAACCATTGCAGTGAGACGATTCTCTCGTGGAACAAAGGCCAGTATTGCGAAGAACACCGCAGACGCACCAAGGGCAATCGAATTGTATACACGAAGTTTCCACGTTTCGTCGAAACATCTGAAAGACGAGTGATTGCTTGAACTAACAACGCCTAACATTGGGAACAACAGAGAAGCTTATAAGCCTTGTTTAGTGAATCTACCACGGTGTCACGCAAACCTAAAGTGGTCTGCAGAGTTGCACCGACCGGCGAGTGGTCGCCGAGTGTCAACATTGACGCGACGACAAAAATGTTTTCAAACATTATCGCCGCGGCGTCGGTTGCTGCTCGCTGGCAGTGACGCAGGGCAGTCGCGGCGTCGAAGCACTTTGCACTACCCACTCGTCGCCCTTTACACCGAGTCGGTTGCCCTCGTCGCTGAATGTAATCGATATTGCCTCACCCAGCTCTTATCGTCTCTGTCGTCCTCGACGACCTCTGCTCCGCCCACCTGATGGGCGGGGCTAACGGTAAAGAGGGTTGTGCGGCTCTGTGTAAGTTACTCCTCCAAGTTGTCTTATCAGGAGGTGGATCCTCTCTGACCGAGTTGCGACATAGATCTACTGAATCACCTCTTTTTACCTTGCTTATTTTGGACCAAATCCCCAGTCTTCTACCACCTACGTACAGTCGCTGCAAGCAACGCCGTGACTTTAACTCTGCAGACCCCTCAAGACCAATGTTATTCTCCACGACAGGCGAGTCTGCATAAGAGATGTGAGGCAACTGCCATTTGCCGGTTATCGTTTACCGGCCGTTTTTGAACGAACTTTGTCGATTGCCGACTGCCGTTTTTCCTCTCACTCTTCAACCAAATTTGGCAAAAAGTGCGCAATAGATTACAAACGCCGCGATTTGGACGCAAATCTCACAGTGGGCAATACGTGCTCTAATGACAATTGATGACAAAATTCTCGCGTCTTTCAAATAAAACCGTAGGGTCCTTCATAAGGCTTGATCCTCGAAGCCACACATCACGGTGGCTTGGATCTCCGCTGTCAGGCGCTCCGCAGTGATAAGAGGGCAGCCACGCATTTTGAGCGGCGAATTCGCTCAACAAGCCCAGAATACTGATTCCGGTGCTGTTTCTTTCCTATCAGGTATTGTACTGAGGATTAGCTTCCTGTTGTGTTACTGGAAAACCAATTCTTATCTTGCCATTGGAATACGAACAAATAATAATTTTTTAAAGTTACTTTTTGAACTGCCGTATCATTTTCTGTCGGAGATTTTGTATTTTGCGGCTTATAACTTGCCGATTGTCCGCTGACGGCCGTTTTTGGACGAATTTTGTCGATTCCCGTTAGCCGATTTCTCAAAACCGTTTGTCGCTTATCCCTGGTCTGCATAGGCTTCGGTAGCGGGAGTGATTACCTCTCAGAATTCTGAGACTCATCATTAGAGAACTCATGATTCACCAACTTTTCTTATTTTGCCTCTGGTTTTTATTGATTCTTTAGGGAACAGAAAGGTCAGCATGACCAGAAAACAGAAGATTCCGCACACCCTTGGTTGGCACCCGCCGCTCAAATTTGAAATTACGAGCCTACGAGTTTCTAGCTGCTTCGTGGTAGATTCTCTAATCCAACGATCAGTGTTATTCAGAAACTTACGTGAGCATATCGCTAGAAACACCTCCAACTATTTTGAACATAAACTGGATCAATACAGGGAGAGCACCAAGGAAACCTGCAAAATTCGCATATAAGGCGTAAAACTCGTAGCTGACAAGGAAAGAAGCTGACTTTTTTTGCTCTGAAAAGTTCGAATTAAAAAGTTATCGGGTTTGAGCTAAACTTTACTATTAGGTGTATCTCTGGCAAACCCAAGAAAATTCAGGGTTTTTCCAGCATTCTAGTGAAGGCAGTCTATGATGTAAAGTTTGGAGAGATAGGGCCATACGGCATTAGCCAATCCCATTGCTTAATTCACCTTGTTGCATTTCATTGAAATAATTAGGCCTGACTCAGAGAACTTACTCGTTTTTTTTCGGGGAGGGGGATCGGAAGGTTCAAAAATCTTCCAAAGCCAATAACGTTTAGAAAATCCCTGAGAGTCTCTTGATAAGTTACAGGTTCTGTGTTTGTTAGAATCAATGGCTTATGAAAAAAGTTAGTTACTTACCCGTTTTAAGTACATTGTAGTGTAGATAATCGTTCAGGTACTGTGGATTGAACATGGAAACCAGCTGAAGAGTTCAAGTTTGCTCGTCATCAAAATTTCTCTAATGAGCATCTCTCAGTTACCTGCACGGCCAACAGGTCACCCAGTGCCGCAATCCATGCACCCCAGAGCACCTTCGACGTCAAAATTTTACCGTATGGAATGTCGTCATTGACATTTTTCTTCTGCAAAGATATGTAATACCTATGAGTCTTTGCCGCCACATCTCAGGAATTTCTGATTAAGTTTCATGCATTTTAAGGACTTTTAACGTGTTACCTGCGACTTATCTTTACAACATTTATGTTAAATGAGACCTTTAACATAGTAAGTATGTTGCACGGTTTGAGCTGACTTACATGAGACACAAAATACTCGCGTGTAACTTAAATGTGTTATGCTATGGCACATGTAACTTACCTACGCAGCAGGCGTCTCCAGGGGAGGCAGGACTCAGATACATATGTGCACCGTTGTCGGCTCAATTACCCAATTTTGAGGTACCTGGGGCCGGATTCATCAACGAATTTCAGCGCTGGTAGGCTGGGTAAGGGTAGCTTCCTACCGGAATTCGCGCGAATGGCGCGATTCACGAAACTTGCTACCCACGGTAGCAACCTACCAAAGCCTACCCAGCGCGAATCTCGGGTAGGGTGCTACCAGCGGCGCCCTACCCGGCGAGATCGCGCGCTCTGATGCCAAATTTACGCGCTCGTCCATTCAGCTGTTTTTGGACCCCTTTTATAATTCCGCCACTCTCATCTCAATACACATTATTTATCGTCAAGGCTAGATTATTTTCGAATTATTAGGTCGGTGCAAAAATAATTTTGAGTTTTAAGAAATAATTTTTCTTCGTCAGGTTGAGTTTTTTTGTGGATTTTGATTCTGAAAATCTGGGCCTAATGCCGGTTCGCAATTGCGTCTCGAGTCAGTCAAGTTTCCGGCGCCAAAACTGACTCGATATGGCTTTTTTTTACAATTTTCTCCAATTTGGTTTACTTTCCAGTTTCTAAAACCCACTTACAAGGGAACCACAATAAGTCATAGTGGCCATTTCAAATGAAATGTACTTTTCTAGAACCATTTTCGGACGAAAAGTCCGAATATGCCCATCGCAGCTGCCTAGACCCACTCTGAAAAAACTTATGAGCGTTTTTTTTAAAGCTTCGCGGCAAGGTAAGGGTACCCCCATGGAAATTTTAGGGTGTTTTTAAATTGCTAAAAACATGTATGTAGGGGTAATCTGGGGTGTTGAACACGAATCTGGGGCCTGCTTGCCCGAATTTTAGGGTTTACTGTAGGTTACGGTAGGTAACATGCCATTTAGGAGGCAAAACCTACCTCAATATTCCGATAATCGACAAATGGACATCAAATTCGTATTCAGCACCCCAAATAACTCCCACATAGAAACTTTGAGACAAATCTGAGACTTTGACCAAATTACCGTATACCCACCGTAATCTACCGTAAGCTGCCAAAAATCGATAAACCGACATCAGATTCGTGTTCAGCACTCCAAATAACCCTCAGAGAAATAACTTGAGCATATTCTATAGAAGCACTCCGGAAATCGTCAAAAGTCGCGATTTGCCATCGAATTCTCCCTCGATGGGAATCTGTGAACGAATACAGTCGAAAACTTCAGAAAATCGATAAATGAACCTCAGATTCGTGATCAGCACCCTAAATAACCCCCTAGAGCGGTTTTAAGTCAAATCTGGAATGTTTTTCTAGAACGCTTCGAGAGAGCCCTCTAGAGATTGGTACAGGCTATAAAACGGCGAAATTCACATGGTTCCTACGCGTGCTGGTGCGGAGCGGAGGTTAGAGACAGTGAGAGAGCGAAGGGTAGACGGAGGCCCAGGCGTCGCGCGCGCCGCTCGCGCCTCGAATGATGTGAATTACGACGTTTTATAGAGGGTATATATAAACGCCTAACCGAAAATCCGTACAAGTCCAAAACGCTGATAGTCTGCGCAAAGTTTGGAGGATGTTCCTTCAACCTAACTTTGCTCAGTGGGGTAGTTTTGGGCGCTGAACACGATGAGGTCCGTTCCCGGATTTTCTTGAAAATAATGCGCTTTTTGGAGAGTAAAATAAGTGCGAAAATCAGAGAAAAAATGCCAATAACTTTTTTCATAGTGGGTCTAGGCAACTGCAATGGGCATATTCGGACTTTTCGTCCGAAAATGGTTCTAGAAAAGTACATTTCATTTGGAATGGTCACTATGACTTATTGTGGTTCCCTTGTTAGAGTCAACAGATCGGCGGCTGCGGCGCTGGAAACTCTACTCACTCGAAAGCGCGCACAGTACAGTCCTATTATGTACCTATGACTCTCTTTTTACGCGAAAAATTGGGATTTCACAGCTTTTAATTTTTGAGCAAAATACTCTTTTAATTTACCCAAAGGACGAGGTCTGCGAAGGCTTGATGATGATGAGATTTGGAAAAATTCAGGCTAAAAACATTATTAAAAATGAAGAGCCGTGGTCTACTCTTGGTTTTTTCCCAACCTAAACACTATACGAAAACTAGGTAAGTATAAGGTATAAAACATTCGCATAAGTACTGAGGCAAATCAATGATTACACGATTAGGCTAAAGCTTTTCTGATACAGCTGATTTGTTTTGTTTGCTCATAGTTATGTTAACATTTTCCATGTAAAAATCGCCTAGGGGATTGGTACTGCAATCCAGCTATGAGACGCGAAATCATTCGAGCGTCCCACGATTATGTCGCGAATAATATACATACACATCATCCACATTCTCAGTATTCAAACTATGGTACAGATTAAAGAACATAATAATAAAGTCCACCGAAAAAACCGAAAACCATCGTCACGTTTCCCATACTGCTGTATTCTTCAAGTGATTCAAACATAGATTTATTTTTCAATGGTGTTCCTGCGTTTTTATGCTTTAGGTTTGTGAGTCTTCAAAAGTTGAAGCTTTCGGAAAGCGATTACGAGCGATATGCAATAGCCGTCATTTGTAAAACACGGCTGCGTCACCACACACATAACGCTTTTAGGCGTAACTGCTTGGTAGCGCTACCCACGGTAGCATAGCGCTCGTGAATCACAATGTGATGGTTAGGGTAGCAATCTACCGCGGGTAGCGCTACCACTGGATAGGGCTACCAGCACTGCCGCGTTGATGAATCCGGCCCCTGGACCCCGCTAGCCGCTGGAGGCCCCAGGTGGCGCTCGGCGAGCCAGCCGCGTAACGTGTCGGTGTGCCAGACGCGTCGCGTGTCGGTGTTAAGTTACATATGTATACCAACTTTGCAAGTTACTTGTAATGTTGTGTAAGTTACGTGTAACATTGAGGCATGTTACGAGTGACCTTAATCGAAAATCACGGCGAGTTACACCTAAAATCGTCTCAAGTAACATGTGGATTCAGAGTAAGTTGCGTGAAGCCATCACGCAACTTGCGTCAGTCTCAGGTAAATTGTTCAGAAATTTCTGAGATTAATCATTCGTATTTGATGATTTACCTTCAAAGCTTTACCGTGCTGAAGCTTCTTCAGTTCCTCGGCACCAACCAAGGAATGCTGATCGGGTCTGTCCTTATAAACCATCAACCAAATAGCAAAAGAAACAATTGTGACCATGGCATGAACGTAGTATACTGACGGCCAACCCCACGATGTTGAGCAAAGAGCACCTAAAAACAGCACATGTTATCCAAATTTCAATGGCATTGTAGCAAGTATACTGTGCCTTCACATCACGAAAAGACGAACTGTGGTCTAAGTACACAAGAGGGGACGAGCTCTTCCGCCTTGTGCAGATCAAAATCCACTCGGGACCACGCCGCCTGAATGTAATAGCCTGATGCTTCCAACTGCAAGGGACGGGTCAACTCTTGCTTTCCTGTGTACTGAGACAACCACACCGGGAAGGCTAGTGGAGACGAAGCAGCCCTAGCAAAAGTTCGGAAAATGCCAAGATGAGATTCATCCAAATGCCAAGCTTAGAAATAAGGTGCCAGAAGTTATGGGCATTAGTAAGCACAGAATATCAAAGTGTGGAGTTTATAGAGGACCTCGATGATCTTTACACACCACATTCCGGCCACACCAAATTATTAATGCACGCCGCGATACCGTCTACTACTTCGCTACGGGACCTAACACCGCTGGATGTTTGAGAAATCTCGTCAACTGACTCATTTACTCTTTCTTTTCCAAATACGTATCACGTCCCCAGTTGTTTCTTGAATTTTTTCCTCTTCTCGTGTGAATTTTTCCACCTCTTCTTTTCTAAAAATCAACAAAGTTAATGATTAATAAGCGTCGAAAGCTTTGAATTTCTGGTGTGCATCTACATAGTATGCATGTATGAATCGTACTTAAAACTATTTAGGTCCCTTACTCACGCGGCGAGCTGCGGTAACGCCCTCTCGACAAGTTTTCATTTTGCCTTATTATAACAACAGTCCTATGTACAGCAGTAAGGTCATCAAGGACTCCATGAAGCTGGGATGTCCAAACCTAAACGAACCTGAGACAGGCATAGTGAATATGTTGCTGAGCTGCGTGCACCCGGTCAGCAAGCCCACGAACAAGCCGTGTTCGGTCAATACTGCCCAGTCCGCTGTTATGGCTCCAATGATGGGAAACGTAGCCGAAAAGGCGACGCCCTGAAATGGAAACAACAATAACAACGAAATGATATGCGCTGTATTCGAGAACTCTATGCTTTACTTTATTTGGTGGTCCACAAGCCATTTACAACATTGTCTGGCGCTCTGCCCTGCTAGCGTTAAAGGCACAGTCCAAGCTCAGGGACAAAAACTGAGGTTTCCACATAATTGTGAAGTAGACCCACCCTATAAAACACCTGCCAAGTGCGAGCTCGTGATTCCTTCGAATAAGCGAGATATAGGAGGAAGCTACTTTGGAGCGCCCACATCAAGAAGCCACTTTGGCACGCCCCTTTTACGATATTTCAAGCTCAACAGTGGCAAGATGAGCGACGGTTTCCGGTTGATAACCCCATTCTTCCCTTCGTTCTCAGCCTCTCTCTCTTTATTCAGGTCAGCTCGCATCTATCGGTTGCAAATGACGGAAGTTACAAGCCTCAGACAACTCGTCCACCATGCTTCTGCAGCTCAATGTTTGAGGGGCCATAACTCCGCTCTCAGAGAGTCTTGTACGATTCTAGAAACATCATTGGAATCAGCGTGGGACTGTTTTCAATATAGGTAGAAAAATAGAAAACCGGATGTCACTGCTCCCCAAAAGGAAATGTTTTTGTACGCTTACTCACAATTCTCCTTCTCCCCCTTTTTCGAATAATATCGGTGTTGAATGAAAACCTTATCGCACTCACCTGGAATGTTCGTGCGAGTAAGAAGAATCTGAATCCGAATTCGTGAGCAAGGGGAACCAACATTGTTGACACTGAAAATGACCAGAAAAACTATGCTGATAAGAAAAGAACAAAGAATTTAAAAAAGATAATAAGTTATTCGGGACAATGAAATGCACCCACAGCACAAAAAATGACTAAAGTGTTTAGAGAACAATGACACTCACTATGACGAATCAATTTAGTATAACGCCTTTTGATATCAGACATCAGGACTTGGTTGTGATTAATTTCGCAATGAAACACTTTGAAATTCTGAGCCAGAGGAATTCATTGTTGCGCTTCAGGTGGAATATTCTGAGAGGCGAGTTAGAACTTTTTGGGAGTCCTGAGCAAGACATTCAAGGATCCTTCGCCACTGATTGGGCAGATCATGAATTTCCGACGCGTAAATTTCTGGCTGTTTCAAGTCGAAGTATTCTTCGAGGGCCATTTTGACCTCGTCATTGTTAGTGAACTGTTTCCCATTCAGGAAGTGATGCAACGAGCGGAACAGATGGTAGTCGGAGGGCACAAGATCTGAGCTATATGGAGTATGAGGTACAACCTCCCAGCCCAGGTCCAGTCGCCCTGAGATGAAAACTGTTCGCCTTCTTCACGACAATTCTCGGCCAAACGTATCTCGGATTCCCCTACAGAAACTGCTGGACCTGGGCTGGGAAGTTCTTCCTCACCCTCCATATAGCCCAAATCTTGCCTCTTGCGACTAACACCTGTTCCGCGCAATGCAGCGCTTCCTGGATGGAAAACAGTTCAGTAACCATGACGAAGTCAGATGGCCTTAGAAGAATCCTTTGACTCGAAACAGCCAGAGCTCTAGGCGTAGGGAATTCATGATCTGCCCAATCGGTGGCGAAGGATCCCTGAATGTGATGGAAATTATTTTGTTGGGTGAGCCTTGTTTGTTTTTGAAATAAATGTTTTTTATTCAAAGTCGTGAAAAATCCGGAAAATTTTGCATCAACCTAATATTTCCCGTTTATTTTTCAAGGTCTTTTCTTTTCTTTTAACTCACTCAAAAGCTTCACATGATCGTTGAGGAGATCTCCGTAAATAAACGGGAATCAAAAAAAACACTCAAAACCTCTTTAGATGATGCTCTGATGACATCTGCGCGATGATTGGCTCTATCAGTCGGTGAGTGGTCGAACAATCAATGGCAGAACGGCCGCGTGGATAGAAAACAGTTTCTTCAACAAAATCGGGACAGACCGCTTTCGTCGGTCGTGGCCTACTGGTGGTGAGATGCGATACATGCGCTGTCTCCCTCGAGTTCGAGTCCTGTCACGCGCACATTTTTGCAGAGCACCAAACTTTTTCAGCCTTTATTCGAAAACGAGAGAAACTGCCTGGAGCGTGTAGATTTCCGCTATGGCAAAAATGTTAGCTTATCTATAGATGGCTTACCAGATTCGTGCTCGCTATGAACGCAATTTCGCCGTGTCATCCGAACTATCATCGCAAGTCGTAAGTTGCTATTCGCCACTTACACCTTGCGACTGTGGGGTTCTCCAATATCAGCGCTATTTCGCGTCACGCTAGCTTTTGGATGACTCTTGAAGCCCGTCAGACGTCATTCGAACTTACCCACCCCATAAGGTATCGCCTGTCATACTTCAGCATGCATGTCTGCACCTTGACACTCAGCTGTCAGAGCAGCAGTCAGTCAGGTTTAACCAGACCGACAGGAGGTTAACTACGGCCCATGTGACATCCCTCATAGTTTTACATAGACCATCACGCAAAGAGGTAAAGCTCGCAGCGTCAAATGTTCCCTATTCAGCTTGCGAAGACAAACACACGTGAAAAAGCCATGATAGCTTTCGACGGCAGTTTTCGAGTTCGAACGTGGGCTCCAAAATGGCGGCCGTTTTTTATGCCACTTGCATACACGACAAATCATATAATCTATCAAAGGCACGCGACTGCTGACTTGGGAGCGTATTGATCTGAGCCATGACTAATACGATAAGGGCAAAAAGGAGAGAAACGCTCCAACATTTTATTTGAATCACAAATACTACAGAAAACTCAAATGCATGTGTAGATGGGAAAAAGAACGGAAAATGTGTATGTCAGGAAAGTAATATGTACCTGCTGAGATCATTCCTGCTGACAGAAAGACCCATTTCTTGGTATAATGTTGAAACATGTAGGTATACGGGAAGGAAGCTGTAAGCGCCCCGATCGCAACACAGGCTTGCAGCCAACTTTGTTGCGTTTTACTGTAATACCCTAAACATAAATAGTGAGCTAGGTACGTCGACACATCGAATATGTGACTGGGTACAACATACTGGCTTCTGATACGTCAACGTCGGTATTGTTAGGCGGTAACATGCAGATTTTTGTGAAATTGTAAGTAGTCATATTGGAAAGTAGTGACGTAAGACATACGGCGGAAGTGACCAGAACCTAAAAATCTAGATCATTGAATGTGTCGTCGGAGTCCTTCGCCGTTTTCAAAAGCGCTGAAGCACTTTTCAGCTTGCTCTATGGGCTTCCTGCTCTTGATCCTACCGAATGGGACTCTACAGTACCGCGCCTATTTTCATGCTAAACCAGTTTTTTTCCGTGAGCTCTTTCCATTCACACAGCGTCTTATTGCCATGACTGATTCGGAAATTTTGAAGTTGTTATCCAACAAAATTTTTGGATTCCTCTCAACAAGATTGAAGCTGTACAATACCACCCGCGACTTTGGAAAAAACGGCGTTTTCGGCGCTTTTTTCCGTCGCAAAGCGCCGCTTTGTCATAACTTCATTCAAAGTGATCCGTTTGGGTTGCTGAGGGAATATTTAGAATAACCACCGAGAGCTCTTCATTTTGAGCTCACACTCGTCTTACCCTGCAAACGATGCATATAGGGTTAATCAATCGAGTGAAAAAAAGAAACCTGAAGCTGGTTATCGAAATTTTGTTAATATTTGACTTCGTATCAACCGTACATATCAGTATAGAGTTATGTACAAGTATGTAAGACCAATTTAGGGAGGTGTCGAAAAGGAAAGTTAGTGTTTTCAGTAGTTTGCTCGCCCCTGCAGACACACTCATTGCCCTACGCTCGGCCGCAAAATGTCTGCGTTTACAACTACGCTCAATGTAGACTATTTTAAAACAGAAAGAACCTGTCTGAAGGGATTCCCCGCCTTGCGCCACCCCGGTGATTCTGGCTTTAAAAAAAACGACCCCAGATCATCGACGTCCCGTTCTCGGCTCAAACGGGACCAACCGACGTGAGACTCGGCCTACACCTTCACTTTCTGATCCTCTTCCAAAAAAGCGCTGCGGCAGCCCAATCCGGAAAACTTGATTTTTGACCACCCTAAGAACTGACAGCACTTTTTAGCCGTTTCGTCGCTGCGGCAGACACCCTCATCGTCTCTAGCTTGGGCGCAAAAGGTACAGGATCACAACTGCGCTAAGGACAGACTCCTTTAAAGGCAGTGGTCGCGATCAAATATGCTTGTCGTCTTTTTCTCTCTAAACCCTTTTCTGGGTCTCGAGTAGTAGGACCTATAAGAAAAAATCGCGAAAAAAACCACTGTTTTGGGCCAAATTTGAAGCCTGAACTTTCTTGTCTTTTGATGGTGGACGAGCCCACTCCACATCATCGGCATCGATGACCTCTTATATCAAGAACATCAGCTGGCTTGAAATTGAATTTCAATCAATGAAGCTTTGGATTTATGTACACATCTAGTCAAAAGCATCATTGACTGAAGTGATGCTTTCATTGTTCAACTGTTTTTATTCGTTTAATTTGCATTTATTTCGTCCTCTGAATGTCGATGATTTTTGACTGCTCGGCATGAGACGGCGATCTTTTTCGTCATCGCTGTGCACGTGTGCACGAAACAGCTTCTTTGGGCCCTAGAAACTCCAAATCTAGCTCGTTTTTCACCGTTCTACCTTCATAGTTTTTCAGCTGTTTTTGATCTAAGCTGATTTTTGTAGTTTTTTCTATAACGTTTTTCATCGTGACCACAGCCTTTAAAGCAGAAACAACCGGTCTGGAGGCATTTCCCGCTTAGCGGCAACCCGAAAATAGCGATTTGAACATCAGCAAGTTATCGGGAATAGCATATTTCCACCTAAAAACCCCTAACATTGAGCCGCTTTGGCGGTCGTTCTTGCGGAAACTTGCTTTTGCCTCCGAGACTTTGATTTCACGTACTCACCCACTCCTAGTTGCATCCCCTGAACAACCTCCGTCTGCCTTCATCGCGAGCGAAAGGAAAACGTTTCCGCTGAAACGGAGAGTTTTTGACAAAAACTGACGTCCAAGAAACTGCCAACAATCGTTGTCTCGGGATAAAGAACGCATAATTAGGGAGAACAGATCCAATTCTCAAACGGCACCGGTTTAGCGGAAAGCAACTTTGAGTGTGCGTGAATGGTTATGACGGGCAGTGTACTAGGGTATCACCGTAAACAGCCAAAACAGCAACGTACTTACAAAATATCGAAGTCCTGGTATTTTGAATTTTCCGTCCTTTTCTGTCTCGCCGTTAGTCATCAGCCCTGTGCGTTGTTCGTTATTGGGATTATCTGAAAGAAGTGGACCACTCATGGATGTTAGACTGCTTTGAAAGCATTGTTCGCGCTAAAAATCATGTATCGTTTTTTTCATGTATTTGAATAGTTTGGCCTCTTTGGTGAATGAAAATGTCAAAAGAGCCCTTGAAAAACCTTTATTCGCAAAAAATAACCAGTTCGAGAACACCGCGAAATGAATTTGAGGTCCGCGCCAAAACCATTTTCGACGTTTTTCTGCATTTGGAGACCTGGCTACTGCAATTTTAAAGTTTTCCTGCATGTGGGTTCGTACAACAATTGTTTTCCATGTTGTTTGATGGTCGCATAAACATTCTATGAAAAAGTCTTAGATGATCGACTCAGAAGTGCTAGTTGGTCGACCCCACTGCAGTTTTCAGGTAACCATGACCTTTTATTATCAGAGCCTCAGTTTTGTGCAAAAAAAAACTGAGCCTAAGTTTTGTGCACAGCTCTGATGGGCTTTTTGCTGATGCTGCTCCTACCTATCCCATCAGATTCAGATGTGCACAACAGGGATGTTGAACAGCCTAAGCTGCCAGACTTAGTAAATGGTTTAAAGGACTGTTAACAGGAAATTCAACTTGGTAAAACGTTTCTGTTAACACAAAACAACTTTTTTTGGAAGATCCCCTCTGTTACAAAATTAGCTTAGGGTCCTAAGGAAAGCTTATCACACGCATTCACTGCGCACACTTTAATATAATCAATTGTATATATGTAGAAGTATGTGAACGCTGGTTAAAGCTATCAGCATTTATGCATGGAAGCTGAAGAACGTAAAAAACAAAAAAATTTCAACTCACTTTGTGTCATTCTGAATTAGGTGTCTCTGTGCACACTAGCGACGCTTCCTGCAACAATATGGTTAACGGATAATGAAAAAAAAGCTGGAAGGCGACGAAGTTCATGGCGACATTCTAACCAAAAAGCATTTCGACCTAGTGAGACAATGTGTGAAGGGTGGAACGAGAAGAGGCACTGGAGAAACTCTGGACGCTCTATGTATTCCAAATCAAAGCAGTTTTTTTTCCTTCAGAGCTATCGGCTTTCTAAGAACTATAGCTAGAATGCACACAGACACAAATTGAATGCATCGCTTACGTAAACCGCAGCGATGCCAACAAAGATTGTTAGAATTAATTTTGATGAAGTCGATTGATTTGATTGAAGGTTGTGCTTGTGAGGCTTCCTCGACAGGAAAGCTCTACGGCTCTTTTGCTGGTCCGGTCAGAGCCATTGCGACGGCCGCTCGACACACGCGCTGACCGCGTAGGAAGACAGTCGCATTCGGACAGACTCTAGAAGGAACATTTGTTGTGAATGGGCAATGCATTCCGAAAGTGTTTGCAAAGGAAACGAATTATTTGACAGGTAATAACATTTCAGAAATGTATTTTATGCGGAAAGGGATGCAGAAATGGTGCCAAGTTTTCAGATCGAATGTGCGAGAGGAATATCATTGCATACGCGTAAAGGCGTCAAAATGGGGGCGCACGTGGTAAAGATATCTATGAGTTGCAATGACCTAGGCACTCCATTCGGCAAGCACAAAGTTCAAGGTCATAATAACGATTGTGTCTTTTGATATGATATGAATGACGAAACTTACCTGAGCACTACTTTACAATGCGGGATGGGGAACTACATAGAGTTCGTGTAATAATTTTAGTCTGATAAATGGGACGGGGCTGCGAAGGTAGATCACCCCGCGCGAATCGAAACCGCATTCTCCAGTGAGGCCGCCGACCCCGCACGGCCAACCGCCTGGTTCGTGCGTCAGACTAAATCGAAAACGGAAACCATATATAATTCAGGTTAGATGTGTACACACCATGGTTCCAAGTCCTGCGGAATTTGGGAAACGTTTCACGTCTACAATGGGATTCTCTCGTTGCTCCCCTCATGTTAAGAACTCCGTGATAGGTGGCATCTAAAGATTGCGAATATTTCAGTTGACATCGATTGCATTCAAATCCGTTTCCGCTCAACACGCATTTTTTCAAGCAGCTTGAAAATACTATGATTGCCTTTGACAGCCAAGATTTCACATAAGTTCGAGTTTGTTCAAAAACATATTAATGAATATTGTACAAAGAAAACACTCCCGCAGGCGCTCAACAACGCTATTCTTGGATTAAGACAGTACTTAAAGGCAGTGTTCACGATAATTTTCGTTCCCGAGTTTTTCATATAAAACAATTCGTTGGCCCCCAAGAGTTACCGAAATTACGAAGAAACGGCTTGAAACGCCCTGAACCGTCTTATTTCGGTGAAATTATTCTCTGGCGTGGACTAGTTGTCCGACTAGATGAACACGTTCACGGTGGTTGTCACCAGTAAAAATCGAGGCTAATCAAAAATGGATTAATATTTTAGGCAAATCAGTATTTAGGGTCCGAAGAAAGAAAGGAGCAGAGAGTAGAGAATCGCAAGGGACGGGTCCACAAAAGATTTCATTGTCACAACGAACAGTTCCAGTGAGAGTAAAGGAATTGGGATGCAAAACGCGGGGCGACGCTGTGGGTTGTTTGTGTCAATACTAGATTTCCTACGGAGGCCAAACAATTGATCTAGCGGTTAATCTCAAAATCGAAGATTTTCGTGAACACTGCCTTTAAAGAGAAGTCGGAAGACGAAAGCTCGGAAATGGAACCACGATTTCCCCTCAGTGCAAAAAGAAGCACACTAAACTATTGGAAAGTGTCCAGAACAATATCACAAGGTAGCTGCTTCTCTTTGAAAGCAGTGTTGACGATAAATCTCGTTCTCTAATGTTAGATGTGGAACACCATGCTGGCAGACGCTGGAGGGGATAGTGCCGAAGAAAGCAGTGAAAACGGGCCTGAAATAGAGAAAGACGACCACGTAGTAGAGGTTGCGTAAGCCCGGTACGCCTGCTATGCCCCCCCCCCCGTTCTGACGAGTTTGTGGCGCCACCGACGCATTCGATGGCAAACTGCCAAGCAACTTCGCCAGAGAATTCTAACAGGCAACATTTTATCCAATCCTTTTTGAAATTTTCATTACTGAACAACCTAGAATAAGATTCGGAAGCTTAAAGGCAGTGGTGGCGATCAGAGAAGTTGTGGAAAAAACGATGAAAATCAGCTCAATCCGCAAACGTCTGCAAGACCACGGAGGTTACGCGGCAAGAAACTAGCTTTGAATAGAGCTGTTCAGATCCTAAGTTGACTATTCGTGCGCACGTGCACAGCACCGCCCAAAAAGATCGCAGTGTCATGCAGAGCAGTCAAAAATCATCGACATTCAGAGAAAGAAAGAAATAAAAATTTACATAATAAAAACAGTTGAGCAATGAAAGCAAGCACTTCAGTCAATGTTTTTGACTAGATGAGTACATAAATATTCGAGCAGGCTGTTGTTCATTGACTGAAATTCAATGTCAAGCCAGCCATATTAGAGATCATCGATGACGATGATGTGGAGTGGGGTCGTCCACCATCGAAAGACAAGAAAGTTAAGGCTTGGATTTTGGCTCGGAACAGCGGTTTTCTCAAAGTTTTTCTTATAGGTCCTACTACTCTAAACCCGGAAAAAGGGTTCAGAGAAGAAAATGAGGCAAGCATATTTTATCGCGGTCACTGCCTTTTAGGCTAGCTGAACCTGTAGCAAAAAGTCCGATCAGATCAGAATTTTTCTCAAATAGAACGATCATAAGTTTCCGACTATTGGTAAGGGAAACGTCCTTACCATGTTTAGGAGTGGATTTAAACACCTCGACCATCGACTGAATGTGGAGCTCTCATGTAATTATTCCTCATCCCCCCAAGGATGTTGCGTCTTGTGTATTATTCATTCTACATATCTCGCTTCAGTATCCACGCTGACCACGCTCCTGAATAAATGAGTAAATAAATAATATTACCAGCAAATATAGGGCTAAGTGAATGAACATTCACCACACCATGTCAGAGATTGACTTGAGTTGAGAGACTATCATCAAAGACTGGCGAGTCCTGGGCTCAGACAGCGGCCGACTAGTAGTAGGAGGCTGCGAGGAAGACCACGGACGGACGCGCTGGATGCATGATATCTCGAAATCGCGGGACCAAAGGACAAATGACGTTTTCATCCGGATCACATTGGTAGGACGTGTGAAACTGCAGAACGATTTGCGCGCAAGTCGCGCGCTATGTTGTGTCACTGCGATCAAAGGAGACTGTGAATAACCAGTAGGAGTGCAACCAAAATCTACACAATTGGAACTTACATGGAGCACTCACCCCACCACAATGTCATATCTGTATTTAGAACATAATCCCTTACAAAGAATGTGAATGACTACTAGATGGAAGGGATACTAGCACTAGGCGCTCTGTAAACAGTAACAAGCAAGGAATCGGACATAGGATAAGTACCGGGAATGGACCTACAGCAAATTGTGAGAGATAACAGGAACAAAAAGAAGGATGTTCATGCTGTGCTGTCACAGATTTTTTTCGCACAGTCGTTTTGAGATCGTTGAACACAACATTCGGCTCATAACGGACCGCTGGATGTGCATGAGATTAAAATGCACATTCTGTTTTATAGTTTGTTATGTTCTACCGGTGCTGAAGCTTTGACTCAGTTTCTGACTGCAGAAGACAGCTGAACCATGTCATTTCATTTCATCACTACTTTCACTTCGACAGGAATTGCAGTGTTTCATCTGATGCCATCTTCCACATGCCGTGGCAAGCATCAAGTTGCAATCTGGCAAATCGCGCAATGTGGCAATCTCAATATGCCAATATGGCAATATGGGCATATTGAAATCTACTTGATGAACTTCAGGTTTAATCAAAAATTTAAATGTCAAAACTCACATGACGTTTCAGTGTTGCGCTATGGAGCTTAAAGACATCGTACACGATAAAAACCATATTTCGGTTTTTGGCGTTCACGGACTGAAGGTTGCAGAAAGCCCCCTCAAAAACGTCATTTTTTTCAAGAAAAACCCAGTTTGAGGAACTCCAAAATATCATTTGAATTTCGCGCCGGCATCGACTCTGGATAGTTGTGCGGAGAACGCAAGGAACTGTTTTACGAATCACTCCTTGGCGCAGCGTTGGAAGAAATTCGCCGAGGACGCCTAGAAAAGCAAAGAATCGAACGATGATATCAGCTGCTTCCAAACGATGCCGAATGGATAATCGACTGTTGTACTTTGCGCCCTACGACGCGTCAACACACGCGCCTGCAGGGACCACGACGTGTTGTTCCTTATAACAACGGATCCACCCCAGGGCCGGCCTCCCAGACCCAGGAAGCCGTTTTAAGGTGAGCGAATGCTCATTAAGAGACGATTTTGAAACTCCCCTTTCTGAGTGACCTTACCGTGACCCACTAGTCCAACTATATGCAAAAACTGGAATGCGGTTCTCATCGTGTACGACGCCTTTGGCGGCACAGTCCAACCTCAGAATGTGCTGGGGAACTCAAAGGCACAGCCTAACCTCGAATATTATTTTGTTTCTGTTATTACCTAGCTGCTATTTCACATTCCTAACTTACAAGGAAATGACCAGACCATGTCGTCAGAACTACCCATAGAGCCATGTCTCTATGATCGAGTGACTCTCGGGTAATCATAAAAGCCTGATCCTAGCTGCTCGAGTAGTAGTAAAAAAGTTTTGAACCAAAAAAAAGAAAGATTAATATCATTAAGCTACCGCAACCTGTCATATTCTCGAGAAAGTCTAATGACAGAACTCAGATACGTGCTCTACGCCCCAAACAACCCCCTGGGCGAAGTTTGGGCAGAAATATATTCCCTGATCTCTGCATCCCCGGGAACGAGATTGGGCTACCCCGCATGGGGCTTCAGAGATCAAAAAAAAGTTTCCCCAAACTTCGCCTGGGTTTTTTTGGGAGTGCTGAACACGAACATGAGGTTCGTTTAGCGTTGTGCGGGAGTCTACGGTAGGTTACGGTAAGCATAATGTAATTTAGATACAGTACCTCATAGACTTCAATCCAGGAAATTCTGTGGTACAGTTCCTAGGTGCAAAAAAAAATTATCATGCTGTTTCTTTTAGATGAACGTGGTTAGGGGTATTCATGTAGAAGTTTATTGACCGTCCTTCTGATGGGAAAAAACAGCAAGCACTACGAATGGAATACACGACAACAAATAAAGGCGAAATGGGCTAATTCGGCTCACCCCACTTGATCCATCGTTGTTGTCGTAGGAGAAAACATAGAAACTCTCCCCAATATCCAAAACCTGGATCCAACATATGATACGCCTATTTCGAAGTGTTGCTATACTTATGCGTCGCAGTGTATAAAAACTGGGGTTTTGAAAATCGATTGTGAGGGAAGCAACGCAAATCGGTAGATTGTCCTCACAGCCCATGGGTGGATCAAGGCGATCCGAAAATCGCTTCTGCAATTCTGGAATCACAGACAATTTCTACCCACACTTCGCCTAGGGGTCATTTGTCGTGCTGCATATGAAATCGAGGTCCGTTCCAGTTTTTTTTAGGGGTTAATTAGGTACATAGGCTACGGTAGCAAAATGTCAATTACTTAGAACAGCCTAGCTTGACCAGCTGAAATCTGGTCACGCGTCCGCATCCAGCGACCCAAATAGCACCGCTGAGCGAAATTGGAACATAATTTTTCCCTATTTTATGGAGCCCGAAAAAACACCTTTTTAAACGCTTTGGTTCTACCCATTCGCATAAAAGGATGACTGGAAACCCACGATCGCTTCCTTCTATATCCCCTTTTTCCTTGACAGCCTCTTATCCCAGAACTCCACGGGGCATTCTTAAAGGCAGCGTACGCGCAAAAATCCATAATAATTTTCTTTAAAATCTTGAGCAGGTAGGCCTACCGGGTTGTCATATATCGCAAAGAAGCCATCTGAAACACTCAAGTTTTGGATAAAAACTGATTCGAAAAGACAATTTGCTGTCGACAATTTTCTAAAAACAAGCTTTCCATACACACGTCAGGACTCGCGGATCTCTCAGAATAAAGAATATAGAATTTTGGATTTCCGCGACCTGTCGTAGCGTGTCGTGGCGCTCTGCTCCTCGTGTTAGATGATCGACCAGGAAAACGCTTTTCCAGACCGCGGAGCAGTTTTCACGAGCCTACAGCCTTACGAATACGCAACATTTAGGTCTCAAGCTTCGTCGACTACATAGAGTTCGCGCAATCATTTTAGTCCGATGAATGGAAAGGGCTGCGACGGTAGATCACCCCGCGCGAATCGAAACCCATTCTCCAGTAAGGCCGGCAACCCCGCACGGCTAGCCGCCTTGTCCATGCGTCCGACTAGAATGAAAACGGAAGCCATATCTTCACTTCGTTCAATCTTCTAATTGGAAAGAAAAACCCAAATGTGGTTTTCCGCGCGAACGCTGCATTGAAGTGAGAGATTCTTGAACAAGGTTTCATATTCACAACTGTTAGCATACTATCCCTTGAATAATTTTGCCGCACATGAAAATAAAAAGTGACAATAGAGACTGTTCTCATGTGTCACAAAATAATGGACTGTTTCATTCAGCTCTTTTAAGTGCAGTAATGAATGAAACTGATGCAAGTGCTTTTGAGCTCATTTCCTAGAGAACACTCAATGGTGAAAATCTTTTGCTGTAACTGTATTCCGCCCAGAGCCGTCCCTAAAACTGCGGAAATAGAAATTTACCTTTTTTTGAAGTATTCCACTGTAGAAATTGAGAAAAAAACCGAACTTCTTCATGGTTGCTTTTCAAGTATCAGTGACGGAAAAGCATCAATTCTCCGTATTTAATTAGATACAATCGAGCTCCTGCTGGATGAACAAAGTATACACGGAGGAAAACATCTGGTTGTGTTTTACAGGAAATATAGATACGTGTAATTTCCCCACATTAATTTTTTTGCTGAGAAGATCATCCTCATCAGCCGCCACGAAGAAAGCTTCCTCGATGGGGGCCTGGACGAGTTCGGACTCCTCGACGCTAGCCGTGAGAATAGAAGTGCCAAATCCCGCTCGACTGAGTGGGAGCACGAAATCTCTTTTCATTAACTGGATGTACTGCAGAACTCCAGAGACCACCCAAGCTCAACTCAATGAACAGGGGTTAGAAACTCAAGATGCCTTGACAACGACAACAAGAGGTTGGTCTCGAGTGGTCACTGGAGTGCATCACCTACTGTGCTGAAGTGCAACCCACGAGTGCGTGAGTTCTCTAGCAGGAGGTCGCAGGGCTTAGTGTAGTCGACCCAAGCATTTCGCCCACTTATTGTCACGATTGGAAGCACATCATTCAGCACATTCTAGCTCCAGAAGCAGCTACACCACTGTGCTGGAGGACAGGTGAATAGATCCGAGCTTCCATATGTCAGCTGCGTGGTGAGAAGCGGAGAGCGAAATGAAAACTGTTTTTGTTGAACTATAATATACTCGGCATGCGTAGCACTCCGACAGCTCTTTTCAGGAGGGTGGTTTGGGTCTAGCCGACAGTAGGTCTGCTGCACCCAATAAGAGCAAGGTCAGTTTCAGAGAAGCCGATTTGAGATACTGAATATGCAAGTCTGAAAAATAAGGTCCAACTACTTGAGCCTAAATCAACACGACACCACTATAAGTACATAAATGCAAGTAGGCGGCATTGTGAACATCTGCTGAGGCCAGCTTCGTAAAATCACAGCTGCATAGCGAAAAAACAGTGAATTAGAATTGCCGCTGAAGGATCGCGTCACGAAAACGTGAGCGCCGAAATCTCCAAAGACCATCACGTCAGAAATAAAACGTGCTTCTCCGGTTGTACAGCCACGAACAAATGCACAAACCCACCAAAGACCACAAACAAGTTGTGCCTTCAGGGAGTCAGTTGTTACTTCCTCGGGGAGGTCGGTAATTATATACTGTGTGCTCATCTGGAGGGGGGGATCTCGAAAATTCCCTTAACAACACAAAAAGGCAAATACGAAAATCTAGAAGAAAACTCGGAGCCCAGACTTCACTGGTCTCAGAGTTCAAAAAAGCAGAGCATGGACAAAGCCACTGGTAGATTTTGCGAGAATGAAATTTGTTACGTAATGGGATATCGACTCGGGGCGACAATGATGAAAAGAACTGGACATTAAATATCAGTCTGAAATTATTCATACTCAGACGACTGCACCTTGTCTGAATATAGAGAAAAAGTGCAGGACCGGATGAATGAGCTATTCTGTTGAAAAAGGAATCGTCGCTCAATTTATTTTACTCATAGTATGGCACTGCGATATCCACTTATTAATAATGAGCATAGCATGAGAAGCTCCAAAAACCATCATTTTTGAAAACTGGCTATAGGGCACGTTTTACCCCAGTTAACAAGTATATCTTCATAACGTTTTAGTGGCTTAGGGACACTTGCTATAATGCATCTACTCAGTTTCGACGAAATAATTGATAGCACTACTAGAAATCTACGGAATGCTGTTTGAACACACAGAAATGAGGGAGCCCCAGTCGGGTTCGGACGGCACACGCGCGGTGGGAAGGCCCTGCGTTCATGCGCATCGTGAACAGGCACTGCCGCTTTCCGCCGACCGCGTTGTTTATACCAGCCGAACTAGTCCTCGGCTCCTCCCCATTCGATGTATTCGATTTACAAACCTTATACTACGGTCCAACATGTGTTGCTTTAGAATAGGTTCTCCTGTTCAGCAGATGTCTGTCAAAAATTCATCTTTCCAGAAGATCCACCAAGACATCTAGGAAATTTTTGACCACTGAGAATTCTCGTTGCGCGGTTCATAGCGAGATGTTCACACCACCGTACACCGTCGCGGGGATAGTGTTTTTCCTGCTGATTGCAGCTGAGATCCCCTCCTTCGTGTGTATCCAAAAGGAAGGCTCTCTGCTGTGGGACACGCGTGTTCCTCTCTGCAAAACCGTAAACTCCAAGGATGTATTAAAAAATAACTGGGCGTGGTAGTGGTTCGGTCGCACCGCGGTATAAATCGGATAAAGGGCTATGGACCATCAGTTAAAGGCATCGTTCACGATGGATTTCGTTTTCGAGTTTTCCACATATAATGAGAGCTCTAGTACCCCATATAACAGCTACGTTGAAGAAACCGCGAAAAAATCACCGGAACCTCCATTTGCAGACCGTAACTATCTCAATAGACTTTTGAGAAAGAAAGAGTTGATCGTTAGAAATAGCTGTTTTGACCAAAGATCTCAAGATCGAATGAAGTTTAGGCAGCATACACGTCCGTAAACGTGGTTGAGATAACTAGGGAAATAGAATAGTATGGCTCAGAACACAACGCCTACGCATTTTGAAGCGTCAAAAACGACCCACAATGCCGCTACACTAGTGAAAAGTTGGCCGCGCCCCTGTATCTGCCCGGCGGGGCCGGCCTTTGTATTTGCGTCTTCCTTCAAAACAGGGGTACTGAGCCATTCCCACCGTCGGGAACATTTGCGGATAGTAGAATAGGTAGAATAGGTAAACCGCAAACGTCCGCGACGGTGCGAGTGGCTCAGCACCCCTGCTCTGGAGGAGGACGCAAATACAGGGGCAGATACAGGGCGGGGCCAACTTCTTACTCGTGTAGCGGCATTTTGGGTTGTTTTCGACGCTTCAAAATGCGCAAACGTTGTGTTCTGAGCCATACTATTCTATTTCCCTAGTTATCTCAACCACTTTTATTACCGTGCATGTTGCCTCTACATGGCCATGGACAATCAACTGCCCCTCTCATCCTACTGGCGAAACCGACTCAGGGTCTATGAATATCTGTTCCCCCGTGTAAACCGTTACGTCGCGATGTGAAATCGAGTGCATGAAGGCGAAGCGTCGGTTATCCCTATTCTCTGGTGCCCGTGGCCAACATTTGGCGGTCAAATACCGTCCCCGTGTAAGAGTGAAGGCCGTACCACTCTATGCGGTGAGGAGATCATTGCTGTAATCTAGAATGCACGTCACTCTCGAGAATTAATTGGAGAACACATTAGAGGCAGTAACATGCTCAAAAATGATATGGGTTTTATGCCATAAATCGAAGGCTCCGAGCTGGTAGTAATGGAAAATGACTGACCTATGGGAAGGCTATGGAAATAAATAAATAACGGGTTGTTTCCGTATAGGAGTGAAAGTGAACGGGGTGCACCGCGGCATGTCGGTTCGGTTGCAGTTGCGAAGCTAGAAAGAGAATGTTGAGGTAGCGTAGCCAATAGACTTTTACGGCCTGCACCAGGACGCTTAGGCCGTTGGAAATGTCAGAAACTAGCTCAAAGGCAGTGTTCACGATGCAAAAAGTAATTGAGAAAACTGCAAAAATCTGTTTTCTTCGAGAACTGCTGAAAAGCCGCTGATGTTCTGAGGCGACAAATGCGCTGAGACCAAAGTTATTGAGGCACAAAGACGCCGATCCGTGCACAGATGCACAACGCCGCCCATAAAACGTGGAATTCGCTGCTGAGCCTCGTCAAAATTCTGCGGCGTGCACTGTAACTAAAAAAGTAGTTTAAGAGTACACAGAAAAATTTTACTTACGAAAAACAAATAAAAGTATTTATGTCAACTAAATGTGAACAATGGAGCTCGAGAAATTCCAAGTCGACGACCAGAAGGCAATTACTAATCATCAGTTTTGGGCCAGTTGATGATCCCTCATACTACAAAACATCAGTAGTGTCGTGCACCAGCAAAAAAAATGGGCCGAATTTAGATCGCTATTTTAACTTCAAATGGAGCTTTTTTCGAGGTATTTTTTTCGTATAGACCGTACTACAGTGAACCGAAGGAAGAGAGAAATAACTAAGAAGAAGAAAAAAAGAGAACAAAGAAAAACTCGACAATCATATTTCATAGTGAACACTGCCTTTAAGTGACCGTGTTCGAGCAATGAATTTGGAAGAGATGGTACTGAGGGGCGGGAGCTGTGCAACAAATGGGCAAAGACCGCATCTTTTGCTGTTTCAATATGGTTCTAATACTGTCCTTTTATCCCGTTCGTGACGCCTCCAACAGCGTGAGTGTTGTATTAGGAGCCGTATGACCCAGCCGAGGTTAATATCTCAACCACTTTGGGAGCATGTATACTGCGTCTAGACCTTCTCTGTACAGAACGAACAAAATCTGCTCTGGTTTCAACCTGTAATGGAAACAATGTACCTTTAATATGGGATCGGTACTGTCGATTCCATATGAAAAACAGTTCTCGCGATAAAAAAGGCTGTTGTGCTACCCTCTTGAAAGGTAGATCTGGCCAGTGACCACCTCGAACGTGAAAAAAGTGGAAAGTCGAAGAAAGAATAATCTAGAACAAGTTAGAGGCGGCTGTTCGCCAGCCCCCTATTAACCAGATTTTAATGAATGCTGGTTTTTCTAAACTTTTATTTTGCTCCAGAAGTAGTTTGTAGTTTCTTCAAGTAGGCAGCAACTACTTTAAGAACAAAACCAAGGGCGGCAATTTTCATTCGATTTCACTTTGGGGCCTAATCATGAGGATAGCACAACAACCGTTTTTATCGCGAACCCTGAATGTAGCAAGCTATTTATATCCAACCATAGTCTTGAAAGCTATTCATACTCTTCAACGCCAGCGGAGAAGTGACGCGTGGGCGTGGCGTTAGAGTGTAATTGCTTTCTACGCGCGTCTCGCGCTTGCGGAGACTATGAATACTCCATCGGCGACGCCATGGCGGAGCGGAAAATAAGGGCCTTACCTTCTCCAAACAATCAAATATTGTACATGCCTTCGCCATCACGATAGCAGGGAATAGTAGTGGAATCGATTATCACGCAACAGAATGGAAGCGATGACGGATTACTAATGAAAAATGATAAAGAAAGTCGTTACGGCCGTCGCCGCCGTGACGGAGCGGGCGTCGAGCGCGTGCAGCGCGAACATGGCGTTAGGCCATTCATACTCCAACGCCACGCTCGCGCATCACGCGTGTGCCGCACTGGCGTTGAGTAGTATGAATAGCGTCTTAATTTGGCTGCCTTGAGAGAACGTTGATTTGCTGTGCAAGTTGTCGTGCACTAGAGGCGCAACACCCAGTGGCATTATCTAATCAATTTTCCTAAAAGGCAGTGTTCACGATTATCTTCGATTTTGAGATTAATAGCTAAATCGATTGTTTGGCCCCCGGGTAGAACACAAATGACGAAGGAATCGAGAAAAGAAACCAGAAGGTCACAAAATCCTTTACTCTCACCCCACCTCTTTACTCTCGCAGGAACTGTTCGTTTTGACTATGAAATCATTTTTGGGCCCGTCATTTACAATTATTTGCTTTCTGTTGCTCCGTTGTCTTCTTCGGACCCTACCTAGCACTATTTTGCCTGGAATATTCTTCCATTTTCGACTGATCCCATTTTTCACCAATGACAACCACCGTGAACATGTTCATACAACTGGTCAACTAGTCCAGGCCAGAGATTAAAGGCAGGGTTCTCGATAAAATCGGTTGTCGTACTATACCCATGGAATTGTAGATCTGGCCATCACAAAAGTGAAAATAAGTAAAAAATTGGATAAAACACGCTCAGGAGCAAGTTATGGCTTGGTGTCCTCCCGCCCCCAATTATCGAGATTTGGGTAAAAGCCTAGTTTGTCAACTTTTATTTTGCTTCTAAAGTGATTTCTGAACATTCCTGGAGACTACTGATCACTATAACAGCAAAATAAATGCCGGATAAGCAAGCATTAATGAAAATCGAGTTAATTAGGGGGCCGGCCGACACCGGTAATAAGCCGTTTTACTTTGTTTTTGAGCGTTTTTCCCGCGAATTTCCGGTTTTTTTCACCTATTTTTATTTTTGTGATGGTCGAATCTACATTTTTATGAAGAGGGCTCGAAATTTGTTTTTCTCGCGAACCCTGCCTTTAATGTCACTGAAATAAGGCGTTTTAGTGCGTTTCTCGCCGTTTCTTCGTAATTTCTGTAACACTCGGTGGCCAACGCTTTGTTTTGAGTGAAAACTCGGGAACGAAAATCATCGTGAACACTGCCTTTAACTACTGATATGTTCTTTTTCATTTCATTCTGATTCGGACAGATTTTTGACTTCCCGAGGATGAAGGAAATTGCTCGCAATAGCGTATAATAATTGTGCTAAAGATGTACGATCGCAATCAATACGTAGATGGAGAAGATTCCAGAAGACATTGATGAAGGCTCGAAGAAAAACATAACTATGTGTTTCCAACTTGCTGTTGTAATCACGGAGCTCATGCTTACACAGGGAGAGCTTTATTCAAAAGTTTCTCATTTTTGGATACAAATGTGGGCTCTCCTCATTTTTCGCCTCTTCTTTCGGTGCAGCTGCTACAGAAGAGAGCACACAAACATTGCGCTCCAGCAGAAAACTCGACGTGGGGTGGAAACTCTGAACAAGAATAAATAAATTAGAAGGCTTGTTGACAACATCGGATGAGGTGCTGTTGGATGACGCTTTATTTTGCTCGTCATGGATGACCGCTGTGATTGGCAGTAGCGTGTTGATGTTTCCCGGAACGGGCTACCCCTCCACGTGCGAACAGAGCGAGAGCCAAATTGATGACGAGAACGAGTGTATAAAAAGGCGAGTCATTGTACAGGAAAAAAGAGCTCCTGTTGTAAAAGACAGTGTAACTCATCAATCGCGAACCCACACAGTTGTGAATAGGCGGCTATACGCACGCAACAAGCAGAATGAGCAAACTTCTTACAGGGGAGACTCTCCCAGAGTAGTCGGAGTTGAGAAAATAATGTACCTTGCGAGGAGGCCAATGCTACTGGTAGTAAAAACTTAGAGCTTCTCTTGCACAAATCTAGATTTCAAAAAGTTACAGCTCAAAACTGCAGGTGGTCCAAAAACTCTGTCATGGGGTGTAATTCGAGATGTGGAATCAAATCACAATTTTCGGGCGACTTCGGTGGACTACGGTAAATATGAAGCCCTAAAATGGTAAGTAAATCTACAATTACCTATCGTTATCATCCGATAAAAATTAGAACCAACCTCATAATCGTGTTCAGCGATCAGAATAAACCCTGGACAAAGTAAGGGCGGAGAAAGAAGATTTCAATTTTTGTGGATCACCTACAGTTTCAAACTTGTATCTTTTCCAGATATAGGATTTCCAGATCACGCCACGTTATTTTAATTCATTATGAACGCTTTTCTTCGCTGTTTCTTCACTATTAGTTACCTCACGACTAAGCAACCCCATTTTTGGGTTAAACTCGAGTGCCATATTCATCGTGAGCACTGCCTTTAAAGATCTAACCGTGGCATGCTGGCCGAATAAATACAAATGTATTTCAACGCGTTGCAACGTAGGATGGTACAAAAGTCGAATAGGATTAGGCGCGAATAAACTGATGCTGCGGCTACGATGTAGATGATGACCCTGCCATTGAGGTACGAGAGGTGCCGTCCATGGTGGAGCGAGCGGCGCGTTAGGTCATTTATACTCGGACAGCACATCCTCGCGGTACGCGTGTGGCTTTCGGGGATTGGGGAGCTCAAACCAGCAGTTATCCCGAAATCGTCAAAGTATGTGCACTAGGAAAGGGTAAGTCCGCTCATGCCACATATCTATATCTCTAGCCATTCGCCCTCATATTGACTCGGTCGACAAAATGCTTATCAGGCTTATCATGCCCAAATCTCCTTATCACTCAACCCCGTTGGGTGCACACCGTGTAAGAAGACACAATGGAGAAGATTTCAACGTGAAGGTAGTTATCCTGCAACGCGAAACTGAAATCATGCCGCGGAAAACATTAGAGGCATTTTGGATACAGACTAAAGGCCCAGCCATGAATCGAAGGGAGGAGTGTATTTCAACAACAGCTGCACTCAGTCCATTTATCCAGCTCTGTCATTTTTGATACGCACACATTGCGACCAGTCTGTGACCTCGAGTACGACAGTGTCTCATTCTTAATTTCCCTCGCTCACTGCTGGCCGGAAGTGTCGACGCAATGCGTTCGATTGTAAGGTGAGGACTCTGAGTGGTACGGCGCCGTCTGCGCGCGGCAACCGAAGCAGATCACAACTTCGGTTGAACGCGTACGCGGTGTTTGAGCGTGCAATTTTGTTAAATTGACTGGATCACTTTAAGGCTCTGAAGAAGGCGTCAGACGCCGAAACGCGTTAGCCAGAAAAATAAAGATCCATAACAACCTCGTGGCGGCTCAAAATAGAAGAAATAGCTCATTACAACAAAATGCCGAGGTTTAAGGACAGTCGGGCGTATACGATCTCCTTATCACTGTTATAATTTGCATTGACAGACCACTCGCTGCTTGCCCCGCTCGGACTCAACTGAGCGAGATAGGCTGGATGTACTACATACACATATTGAGCTTTTGATCGAGTGATTGAATGTCGGTTTCCGGAAAAGAAAGATTGGAGGTGCAATTGTCACATTTTCGCCTTATATTCGGCACTTCCTGGGCCTAACATACTTTTTTTTTTCAACTGTTGGGTTTTGTGAACTGTGCGAAGCAGGCGTTTATCACGTGAAATGTAAAAAGTTTAGTGCTATGAAAAACCTCATGTAAAGTCGATCTGAATGAGACCGTCCGCCTAAGCGGTCGGCGCACGTGTCAAGCGGCCGTCGCAAGGGAATTTTTTCGACTTGGGAACCAATCAGCAAGAATGATAAACGAATACAGAATGATATCCAACTCAGCTGTTAGCCGTCGTAGAGAATTTCGTCGGAAAAAATGGCTTTGCGTCTAATTCTCCACGAGCACGCGGACTGCATAGGCGGACAGTTTCGTTCGGGTAGACTTTAGGCCGGTACCATACCTCCAGCGACGAGCGACGCGACGCAACGTTTACCATTAGTATCGAACGAAAATCCATATGTCTGATATGCACTGTCGCCGTCGTTGGTCGCGGGAAGTATGATCCTGGCCTTAGTCTACTTTGTCTACCCTTTATTGAATTTTAAAGGCAGTGTTCAGGATAAATTCGTGTTTCTGTTTTCCCGCCTATCTTAAAAACGGCCCATGCTGATTCCAATGATGTCTCTAAAATTGTACAAGACCTTCTGGGAACGGAGTTATGGTCCCTCAAAAATTGAGCTAAGGAAACATGGTGAACGAGTTGTCCGAGGCTTGTAACTTACGTCTTTTGCAGCCAATGTATGCGAGCTGACCTGAGTAAAGAGAGAAGTTGAGAATGAAGGGAAGAACAGGGCTAGTGAATGGAAATCATCGCTCATCTCACGATTTCGAGCATTCATTTGTTCACGTCGGTGAGCGTGCTTTGCGCTTTTGGGGTTTGCCTTGCTCTCGAAGCGGCAACTTCGGGCTCTTTTGGAGCTTTTCCTGGCTCGTTGTTATGCGTTCTTTCGACGGCAACGTTACAGTGTGCCCCTCCACTACCCAATCCTAGTGGAAACTGAAACACTTTTTTTATCGTGAACACTGCCTTTAAAAGATAATTCAGTTTTCTGATGATTTTTTTCAGATTTTCCTGTTTTCTGTTTTCAAAAAAAAATTTCCGCACATCCACGCCTCTCGGACGTTTTCTTTGTATACCACGAGATAAGTGGTCAAAATACCGCCATAGAAAAAAAAACCGGCCTAAAGAATCTAAACGTATTGAAATGACTTGTGAGAGCTGATTTTTAGGAAAATATTCAAGATTGTGAATGTATAGTGTCTCCAAATCAGTAATGGCCATTTCCACTATACTTTTAGAGTCAAACCAGATTTATGGAAAACAAGTTGAAGTGCCGAGGGACAGCGTCTCCAATCTAATAGAAAGTGCATGTGCCACACTCTGAGGGAGTCGCACGTTTAGGAGAAGACTTATTGGTGGGCTTACGTAAGAGCGACAGAGCCCTTGGCAAAGCGCTGAACGCTTAGCATCTGCTTCTGGAAGGATTGGCGGCAAATGAAATGTATAAACAGAGAGGATAAACTGGTGAGAAAAACATACAAAGAGAATTCCCACTGAGCGAGAACAAATATCAGAGTGCAGCTGAAATTCCTTCCTTTTTTTCCCTCTGCGCACACAGGGAAACGGCTTACTTCACAGAGCAGTTTGTACACTGGTGTATTCAACATAGAGAATTCTTGAAGAAGTAACGTTGATCACCCCATATACAAGCTGTAAAGCAAGCCGGTTTCGGCTGAAGTTGAACAGAAGAACATTTTTTCTCTCTGCAGGACGTCTGCGGTCGTAAATCAAGAAAGTATAGTGGATTCATTGTGCTACGTGCTCGTTATTTTTTGTGTAGCAACCGAGAGTGGGTTTTTATATGGACACCTTGGAATGTTCAACGGCGCATGTTCGCAGACAGGTGCAAAGAGCGCCCACGTGGCAACGGGTATCCCCTTTCAAGTGCATTGATGGGTTTTCCAGGTGTTTTTTCATTGGAGATTGGACCTTCCTTGGACCTTCCGAAACCCACGAGACACAACAGCCGTTTATAATGCAGCGTCAGCTCACGTCACTGGCTGTGTGCTGCAAGGATGGCAGTGAATATGAGTGGCTCTCACTCTGAAACAGACCAAAGGCAGCTTCGCTGATTCTGCGAGTGTCCCACGTGACATAATGTCAGTGGCGTCATAAGTGCAATGTGCTAGTTCAGACTAGGGGTGAGGGTTCCAGAGCGATTCTCAGGCTTCGCTTACGTTGGAAGTGGAATGCACTCCTTGCTGCGACGGTGTTCCAGTCAGTATCCTCTCTCGATTGAATGAAAACTTCAATTCAAACAAAATGAGCACCTTATAAAGCGAACATCATAACCGAAAATGTTAATCAAGAACAGCAAACAGATATTATCAGATAATTTAATGCTAAGCGGGTGCCCATGGTGCAATGGTAAGATTCTCGCCCGGAAAGCGACGCTGTGCAGGTTCGAGTCCTTTTTGACAGATAAGTTTGAGATTGGCTTCTCTAACAAAGAAAATTACTAAAAGGCTCCATAAGACACAGATTGTAGAGAAAAACATTGCTTAGGACACAGAGACCTTTTTTTCCTTGTTTTCAAATGCAGCATGACGCCTCTTCGGAGAGTGATAAATGACCGACCAGGAATCCGGAAGGCCGAACTCCAGCGCTTCTCTTAGGTTAAAACATATTTATTTATCTATTGATGCACTCAGAGGTGCGCATAACAGGCATCTCGAAATCAGAACAAATCAATTCGGTCATGAAAAATGAGAGGAACAAACAAAAAAGTACAAAACAAATATTTGAATCACTTCAGAAAAAGAACAACAAAAGTAATTAAAAATCAAACATCAAACACGACTCGTGGAATGGCCAGAGACGGAAACACAACTTGCTTCGCACAGAAAAAAGTTAACAAGCTACATGATACATCGCTACAGTATTGTCTGCAACAAACTTGCGAATGTGTTTAGATTGCACAAGTTTTTTTTCCGCGTATTTCTCGAAATTGCTTTTAACACATATAAAGAATTAGGTAATGCTTTCCTGCATTTTTCAACTGGAAGTTTGGCATCAAATATTACCTTGTGGAACGAAAGCCCTTGTTCCTAGCGACCTACGTACTGTCCTTATCAGTGTGAAGTTTCGTTCTGCAGCTGCAGACAACCGCGTGCAAGCCACGCCGAATCGTGCAGGGACAACGAGTTCCAGGCACGACTACATATCGTCTAGCTGCGTGCTGCAACAGCGATTATCCGCAACTGCGGCACGAAATTTCGCTCCGATAAGGACAGTATATGTCCCAAAAATTTTCAACATTTAGAGCGCGATTTCCAATACAGAAAGCGTAGGAACAATTTCCCCACCCCAACAAATTTATAGGAACGCAGCACTAACAAGAAAGACCACAAACATTTTCAATGCGGGGGCCGAGCACAGAAACCGAATGCAATTTCTTGCGAAACAGGGGGTCGTTTGTGTCAATACGATTTGAGTACTACATGAAAAGGCGAGGTGAAAACGGGCTCCGCTAGCATAATATTGAAGGATAGTAGCAATGCACAGGGTGCGCGGAGCTTGCTATTTCCTATTTCTCTTCGATTATGTTTGAGAGCTGAGATCCTGCTGGTGGGCATAAACTGTGTCCAGAATATAAAGACACGAGCTGTCCGCAATGACGAACTGTTTTGACTGCATTGCCCGCATAAAACCATGTCCTGATCTGTCTATTTTCCATGTGTAACTCAAAGTTCGAATACATTCAATGGTCTTGCCGGAACAGTTTTTTTTTAAACTTTTGTCTCTATAAGAACATAGACAGGACGAGGTTCTTCATTTCGTAGAGATACGCTGGAGCACTTCCGCTCTTGTATTTCAAAAATATAATGGTCTTTTTTCCTTAAAGACAGTGTTCAAGATGATTTTCGTTCCCGAGTTTCCGACTTAAAACAATGCGTTAGCCACTGAGTGTTACCATAATCGCGAAGAAACGGTGAAAGATGCACTAAAACACATTATTTCGGTGAGAATATTTCCTGGTCTGGACTAGTTGTCCAGTTGCATGAATATGTCCTCGGTGGTTGTCACCGGTGAAAATTGGATTCAATCGAAAATGAAGGAGTATTTCATGCCTAAATTATTAGTTAATGTTCGAAAAAAACAACGGAGCAACAGAGAGTAGACAATTTCAAAGGACGGGTACACAAAAGATTTCATTGTCGCAACGAACAGTTCCACTGAGAGAAAGATGCGTGATGAGAGTACAGCTCCTCGAGTACTTCTGGACGCATTTTTATTAACAATTTCATGAGTTCAGCTCTATACGAGGACCAAGCAATCAATCTAGAAGATAACCTCGAAATTGAAGATTATCGCGAACACTGGCTTCAACATAGTATGTACGCATGACTTGCCAGGTTATCTATTCGTAGGTGTTGTTTGCGAATCCTTTAGAGGCAGTGTTCACGATGAAAAATGTGTTTGAAATTCCGCTAGAAATGGGTAGTGGAGGGACAATCTGTAACGTTAACGTCGAAAGAGCGAATGAAAACGAGCCAGAGATCACCAAAAGAGCCCAAAGTTGCCATTTTGAGCGCAAGGCAAATCCTAAAAGCGCATTGCCCGCCCACTGACGTGAACGAATGAATGCTTGAAATCGTGAGATTAGCGGTGGTTTCCGATTATTGGCCCCATCCTTCCCTTCATTCTCGACTTCTCAGGTCAGCTCGCATACATTGGCTGCAAAAGAGGGAAGTTACAAGCCTCGGACAACTCGTCCACCATGCTTCTCTAGCTTAATGTTTAAGGGACTATAACTCCGTTCCCAGAAGGTCGTGTACGATTTCAGAGACATCATTGGAATAGGCATGGGAACGTTTTCAAGATAGGCTGAAAAACAGAAAAACGATTTCTATCCTGAACACTGCCTTTAAAAGCCTAGACAAGCCGGTTATGTTAGACAACAGTTCAGATAGAACAAATGTTGGTCCAGTTCAATACATTCGCTTTTGCAACAAATAATCGTTTCACGCTTCATTAACCTTCCTCCTATTTGGGTTCAACTCCTACTTAACGCATCTGATTTCCATTCTCTTCTTTCCAGAAAAGAACTAATTCGTTGCATTTCTTCTAATTTGCAAAGTAGTTTAGCAATTGCCATGACATAACAAAAAACGCATTGTTTTCCCCTTTTTTGATTTTTGGGCTGCAATCGTAGATTGCCATAAACACATGTAAATTGTGGGAACTCTTCGAATCAAAACTTTAGACATATGCCAATGTCGAATTCATAAAATACTTTAAAGGCAGCGTTCGCGCAGAAAACCACACTCGATTTTTTCTTCTCCATCCAATGTTTGCACCAACAGGGAGATAGTTGCCAGAGCTTCAGATGTTAATGCTGCGTATGAGTAATGCTATAGCCTCTTGAAAACTGCTCCATGGTCTGGGAAGGCGCTTTCCCAGTCGGTCATCTAGCCCGAGGACCGAGCAGGAAAACGCCGGGTCTATACTCCTTATTTGGAAGGATCCTCGCGTTCAAATGTGTGTAATGGAAACTTCATGTTTTTCGAGAATTCCTGACAATGGAAAAGCCAGAAGAATCAATCAACCTAACCAGGGAACCTCGCTAGTCAGGTATGAGCTTTTGAGAGACTGTGAATGTTTCTTGGTCAACTCGGATACGCTCTCTTCGAATCTAAACTCGGATTTTGCTACGGACATCTTTGAACGAAGTTATAAGCGTTTTTTGATGCTTCGTGAAAAAAGTAGGGGTACCCATCGGCCAATTTTAAGAGTGTTTGTAAAAATATTTTCGGATTCGGCTCAAAACTTTCAACTGGGGGTCATTCAGGGCAGTGAACGCAAATCTGGGGTCTGTTTGTCGCTAGACTTTGAAATTTTGAGTCAAATCTGATACTTTGACCAAGCCACCCTATGCCCACCGTAACCTACCGTAATCTATCAGAAATCGATAAACGGATTGCAGATTCTTGTTTAGCACTGCAAATAACCCCCAGAGCAACAATTTGAGCCATATCTATAGTAGCACTCCGGAAATCGGCAAACGTCGCGATTTGCCATCAAATTCCCCCCTCCCCCCGATGGGAAGCTTTGAACGAATCATGTCGAAAACCTCGGAAAATCGTCAATCAAAACATAGAATCGTGATCAGCGCCCCGAATAACCCACCTAGAAGGATTTTGGGTGAAATCTGCATCATTTTTTTCACGCTTTCAGAGGTATAAATAAGCGCCTAACCGAAAAGCCGCACAAGTCCAAAACGCTATCAGTCTGTGCAAAGTTTGGAAAATGTGCCTTCACTCAAAATTTGCTCAGTGGGGTAGTTCTGGTGGCTGAACACAAGCATGAGGTCAGTTTCTGGAATTCGTAAACTCGCGCGTTTTTGATGGAAAAGGGGCGTGAAATACGAACTTTGACTGGCTATAAAATTGTCCGCAGATGTCCGTAGCAAAACCCGAGTTCAAATTCGAAGAGAGCGTATCCGAGTTGACCAAGAAACATTCACAGTCTCTCAAAAGCTCATACCTGACTAGCGAGGTTCCCTAGTAAGAAGTTAAAGGGGTTAAACGATTTCAGACGTCCAGTTTTCTGACATTTATGTATTACACAAGACACAGCGGACAGACGTGAAAAAAGGAAGCTGAATGATGCCATATTTTCGAACGGATTTTTCCCCCACAATTGAATGTTTTGGGCGGCTTCTTGGCCATACATATATCACAAGCTGGTAGGCCTACCTGCTTAAAGTATGTAGTAAGAAATTGAACACGGTTTTTTGTGCGTACGCTGCCCTTAACAAGGCGAAGGTTTATAGCCCTGGAGGCGATGAACAACTGCAAAACAATGGGACAGAAGGTTATTCACGCAGAGGTATCTGCATATGGGAGCTGCAGCATTTGTACCTAACCCTTCACCTTATAATGCTCCTCAACCTTATTGTAACGCAAAGCAAATTTTCGAGTGTACATGCCAGGTAACTGTTGTGGCTATCAGTATACATTCAAATTCTCAAGTCAAGCAATAAAAATCTCTGGGAGGAAACACAGGAGAATCGAATTTGGAAACTAGCCGAAGATTTTCCATCTAAAACTACGCAGCTTCACAGCAATCTGAGACGGATCCACACAAAAATACCACAAATGAATGTGCGTAAGGAATTGGGCTGGCTTCTGCCACAAACACGATCGAAGACTGTGCCGCTCCCTAGGCGCTGTGCCCGCTATCAATCGAGGTGAAGAATTGGTGACACGAAAACAATACTCCCGTACACAATTAGCTCGGGATACAAATAATCCCATTCACACTTGTGCGCAATTATAGTCCTCTGATCTATCAATTCCACAGAAACAAAGCTGCGGCTGTATTCAAACGGTTGGCAGTCAGTGATAGCTACAAAACTTGCGGTCGCAAGGGTCGTACTGTGCTTCTCTGGGCCAGATTCCTGTCCGCAATCGCGTATCGATACGTTTTGCGGCCGCGCGATTTCGAGTCGGAAGAGCTTCCAGCCGCCGATCTGTTGACTCTAGGTGGGTTTTAGAAACTGGAAACTAAACAAAATAAGAGAAAGCTGTATAAAAAAGCCATATCGGGTCGGCTTTGGCGCTGGAAACTCGGCTGACTCGAGCGCGTGCGGCCGCAAAGCGTGTCGAGACGCAATTGCGGACCGGATTTTGGCCCAGAGAAGCACAGTATGTTGTTTAATAATAGCTGTTGAACAATACCTGGGTAATAAAAACTAAATGGCAAGTCACAATACCCCCTCTGCCATCACCCACAGGAAAAAAGGAAAAAATCACAGGTTTTGAACATCGCACACTTTTTATGGACTTATGAAACCATAGGACTACCAAACCTTGACCCTCGTAAAGGTTGTACAATATAGGATTCCAGACCTTCTTGAAGAGCTATGCGATTCGCAGTTCGCCAGCAGCGAGCACGTTTTTTTCGTCAGAACCTCAGTAACAAAAGTTATGTTTCGTATTGATAGACGACCGTAGCTGATCGTCCGCCAAAATGGTTACATAGCTCCTCAAAAAAAAGCGCCAGACGTCAGATGCACAGGAACAGGCTGCAAAAAAGTTCCAAAGTTTCGAACAATTTCGAATTTCTTTTAAAAGATTTGAGCTTCCTTCTTCGGCTTTTTGGCTTTTGGCAAGCAGAAAGCCGCGAATATTAGCTAAGGTTTGGAAATTTTTAAATACTTAAGTAAAAATCTGAACCCCTGCTTTTTGTGCAGACTTATGAGCATGGTCAGACTCTTTGAACTGTTAAACTTGATTTCCTCTAATTCGTCTGAGGTTTGAAGCCATGTTACTTCAAGATTGACTTAGACAAAAGAAAAAGATGTTTTTTCGTTTTTCTGTGAAAAAGAAGACGTATCCGATATTTGTTGCCTGAGGTAGCAAAACTGCGGCTCACAGTGGATATAAAATCATTCAAAAACAGCGTTCGCGAAGCAGGAAGTGGTCGAAACAAAACTATAAAAAATCACTTAGTTCGAAGTTAGCTCAAAGCATGTAGAAACATCATCGTGAAAAACGCGCTGATAAGACCTCAACTTTTGAATCCATGCGCAAGTGCACAAAGCACCACTTGAAGGCAGAGGTCGCGATGAAAAGCGTTCTCGAAAAAACTAAAAAAATCAGCTTAGTCCGAAAGCAGCTAAAAAACTATGAAGAAAGCGCGGTGAAACGGGCTAGAATTAGAGTTTTTAGGTCCCAAAGATGCCAGTTCGTTCACACATGCACAGCGCCGCCCAAAAAAGTTCGCAGTCTCATGCCGAGCAGCTAAAAATCATCGACATTTGATTGAAATTCATTTTCAAGCCAGCTGATGTTCTTAATACTAGAGATCATCGATGCCGATGATGTGGAGTGTGCTCGTCCACCATCAAAAGACAAGTTCAGGCTTCAAATTTAGCCCGAAACAGCGGTTTTTTCGCAATTTTTCCTTATAAGTCCTACTACTCTAAACCAAAACCACTACCTTTAAAGCCAGTGGTCGCGGTCAAATATGCTTGTCTTCTTTTCCTCTTTAAACCCTTTTCTGGATTAAGAGTAGTAAGACCTCTACAAAGGAATTGCGAAAAATCTCTGTTTTGAGCAAAATTTTAGGTCTGAACTTCCCGGTCATTTGTTGGTGGACGAGCCCACTCCAAATCATCAACATCGATGATCTCTCGTATCGAGAACATCAGCTGGCTTGGAACTGAGATTCAATCAATGAATAATTTTCTTCGGACTGGCTTGCTCCAATAATTCTGTCCTCATCTAGTATGAGCATTCAACCAAACGCTCGTTTACATCGTTGAACTGTTTTATTAGCATACTCTGCATTTCTTTCTGCCTTCGAATGTCGACAGATTTTGACTATACACCATGAATTTCCGATCTTTTTGGACGGAGCTGTGCACGTGTGCACAAATCATTAACTTAAGAACCTAATAACTCTAGTTATAGCCCGTTTCTTACACCGGTTTTCTGCGCGGACGCTGCCTTCAAGTTCCGTATTATGTGCGATCAGTGTTCTGGAAAGTGCTGTGTGACTTAAAGTAAAGGATAAAAGGATATTCCCGGCGTGTATGAATCCTCTGGGGATGCGCCACACAACTTCCATTCATGATCGTAGAGGCTTTTGAATGTGTATTTGGCTTAAACAATGACTTTCGGGGGCCAGCCAATGTTCAAGTCAGCGTTTTTATCCTCCGAGACAAGCCTGGTATCAATTTACCGACCCTGGAGGGATAGAATGCTCGGTAGACCTTAGCGGAGGCTCGATCACTGGACCGTGTGCGTGACAGTGGCGCCTCTTGCCACTGCCCCACACTCGCCAAGCGAAGTCATACAGCAGCAGGTTAGCTGGAGGACTAAAGCCTAGTCTTGACTGCATCGCAGCTGTTTTTCATCGCAGCGTTTTTGCACCCGCTGCTCCAGCGATGTAGCAGCGGCAGCGATTCTGTTCATAGTGCATAGGCCCACGGATGGTAGAAGAAATTCAATCAATCAGTGGAATTGACGGCTGGTTTTCATCAATAACGCGTTTGGACTCAAAAACACTGATCTTGTCATGTGAAAGGGTCAACGATCATTGGACGAAACGCGTCATTCGCTGGCAATCGCTCCATCGCTGCCATTTTGGCCGCGATGGAGCAATGGTCAGCGACCATTGAGAATCGCTCTTCAAGCAGCGATGCAGTAAAACATAGGATTTTGTCGCCGCGACCCAGCGGTGTAAGACGTATTCCACGAAGCGATCACAATTGGAGCGGCTTTCCATGAAGTGTGATGAAAAGGAACAGTTGTCCCACGCATGGTTGCAGCGACCACCTGCAGTCAAAACATGGCTTCAGCAGAAACAATACGATAAGCAAAGCCAGCACATCAGTGGTGAGGTAAAATGAAACACATAAAGCGCAGTTCAGGCCGGTGGTCTATTGAATTGATTGTCGGTTTAGAACCAGCTGATGACTAGAATTCGAATCTATTGATGACGTGTAGTGGACTCACTCAACAGCAGGAAACAACCGCACCTTAGGTATGTAGAGATTTATACCCTAGATGAGATTTTTTCCGCGTTTACTCGTGCTGTATAGAATTTTCAAAGAAGACTTCATTCATAGAAAATCGGCAACAGTATACCATCGCAAACAGTTCCTTCTATCGACTACCAAATTTACCAAGAAACTGAAAATCGATGTCAAGACCGTTTCCAGCCTCCAATCTCCTGCAGCTCATCTTCTGAGCGAAAATTGAGCGTAACAGTTTGACGTTCCATACGGTTTTTGGAGGCTGAAAAATGGAGGCCCCAGGGACCAAAAGCAGTTCCCACAATTTCAACGGTCTTCGAGTTTCCAACAGAATCGAGTGTACCGGGATCCAGCGCAACAATAATGGCATAAGAACGATTGAAAACGAGCTGTAGATAGCCTTATACAACTCTCAAATTCGATATGCCCTACCCATCCACTTCCTTGTTGGCTGTTGAGGGAGTGGGTGATGTGGGCATAGCAGAGGCGAGTTTGAGGGCTGTATCGGAGACTCTTGTTTATTGTTGCAATAGACCCCAGTACATCCGATTTCCGGCGAAAAGTCGAAGACCGTTTTTATCGCGAACACTGCCTTTGAATACACCAACTGAGAGGTAAATAAAGAGGAACATACCACTGGAAGGGAGTCCATTACCAGTAAAGTCAAAAACTCTGAAAGTACGAACGGGCGCGCTGCTTTGGGGAAAGGCAAATAGAATATTTGTGGAGGGGCAGTCTTTTTTTATTGTCGACACAGTGGCGTGCACTTTATGTAGGTGTTCTTTGAGAGGGACAAACATAAAAAAACAAAAAGCGCGTTCGGCACGAATTTGCTAAACGACATTTGGCAAATGGGGCAGCCACAAAACACAGACGATTTCTAGGGAAACACATCTAACTAGATTTGATGCTTAGACGTAGGCGTAATGAAGGCAACAATTGTCTTAAAATACCACGGTGCAACTCGCTCACTAGATCGCAAGTGTTTCGAGGTACTCATGTAAGATGATACATATTTGTAACATGAGTAGGTAATGTGAGATTTTTGTTCCACTTATGCAGTACACAAAGCACTGTTTTAGACGGAAACTCGCAATCAGAAACTATCACTAGTGTTGCCTTCAATGGTTCGAAGTTGTAGGACTTCATAGTCAGAGAATTCTGCAATTTTCAATAATAAGCTTAACTTGCGAAAAATACACTTTCTTGTACGAAGCCGAATTCGCCGATTTCCGTTTGAACACTAGAAGCCCCTTCATATATGGTTGGTGCAAAATGCTTCGTTGGATCGGCGTTTCTTTTAACTGACAATTGAGACTGCGCCCTTCATATGTATGTTGAGCTCGCACAATAATTTTAGTCTGATGAATGGACGGGGCTTCGACGGTAGATCACCCCGCGCAAACCGAAACCCCATTCTCCAGTGAGGCCGCCAACCCCGCACGGCCAGACGCCTTGTCCATGCGTCAGACTACATCAAAAACGGAAACCGTACGTACGCAGAGGAGCACACTGCTTGGGGAAAAGTGGTCCGACGTACAACTGTCGATGCTTCTCTGTGGAGAGCATATGGAGGTGGTACACCCAAGAATTTTCTGGTTTGTCTATTGATTCGTTCGTCTTTGTTTTCATGAAATAGTACCAACCGTCAGAAGAATTGGTTTAACTATAAGGCAGTGTAACTTCTGAGAGAGTTTTTCACGCGTGATGCTTCTCTGTGGAAAGCATATGGAGGTGGTACACCCAAGAATTTTCGAGAGCAATCTGACAGCAGGACTGATTGCTGTAAGTAAATGCAGAAGAATGTCCAGATCAGAGTCCATTTTGACAAGATTTTTTTTTCGTTTTCGCTCTCTGTGTGGTCTCTGTTACACAACTCTTTGGTTTCTGTGAAGAACTGAGAACCACACTGAACTTTGATTCAGCTGTAATATTATATGTGATCGTGGTCAAAAAGTATGTTAAAGGTACTTGAGTAGATAGTGAGAAGGTGGAAGCAAATGAAAAAGGCAATAAATCAAAGCGAGCAATAGGTTCTTAACCCCAATTGACAGAAGACGAGTTTATTTTGCCTCGCTCAAACACGGTGTACACGATGAAGATAAAAACCGCACCAGACTTCCTGGCATGAATGGCAAGTATGGATGGTTAGTGTAGGAATTCCGCCAGAAATTGGCCCAAAAATAGCTTACGAAAAACAGCCAGGAAGTTGGTAAAAATCTCGTTGGCCACCCTATCCATTGAATCACCCCGCCAAAGTCACATAAAGAAGTATATATTCAAGAATATACAAATAAATAATTGAGTTATGTGGTACACGCGGGACCTTTCCCACCAAACAAATACATACGAAAACGCCGTTTCGCCTCATTTGATTCTGAGTTGGAAGTAGGCCTTCAAGCAATGCCCTAATCGCAAAAAGTAAATCTTTGAGTTATTTAAATAAGGTAGAAAATTGACCTAAGTTACTCTCAAAACTTATCAAACCTATAACGTGATCATTGGCCTGCTCCACAGCACTGCAAAGGAATGATGCCGGCAGGAATGCAGTCTAGGATATCTAATCTCCATGTCTTCGAGCGCAATGACGTTCTGATATGTTGTGATACGATTGCATTCGTTCTCTCGGAACAAAACAAAATTCAGAATGACAATAGGCTTCTGTGCAGGTGCATTGCTCTTCAAAACGCAAAGTTCTTTGTTAACGAGCGCCACCATTGTATCTGCACTTCGGCTCACTGATCATTTTGACATAGACACACCGGATAACTTCAGGTCACAATGCCCTTCACTTACAAATGTCCTAACCTGAATCTGCCATACTCTATGGATGCATAAAATAGGAAAGAAATAACATGACATAATTTGTCTAGGATAGCTCAGTTTGGATTTTTGAATTCCATTCGAAGGCTCATAACATACACGTGAAAAACTCTCTCTGAAGTTACACTGCCTTATAGTTAAACCAATTCTTCTGACGGTTGGTACTATTTCATGAGAACAAAGACGAGCGAATCAATAGACAAACCAGAAAAAAGGCGAGAGGTGAAACAGTATCATAATGAAGTTCAGCTTAGTTCATATCAAGGTGTGTGTACAGAGCAAACTGGATTCGTAACACTTCAGTGGTTGATGATGTTGATTCAGACTTTCCACAGAGCGACTGTGTGGACTTCGATTTCTGTTGCTCTTGATATCAACACCAGAGCGATAATGGGTTCGTGTGAAGAGGCAAATGCTTTCCTCAACATGTACACAGATCTTCTCATGGGGGGCTATCCATACTCCTCAACAGCAGCGTGTGACGCGCGCGTGTCCCGTTGGAGTCATGGGCCTGACGCCCCGTCGGCGCGTCATGCGTATGACAGCCGCTCCGCCATGACAGTTTTTCCATCATTTTCGTTAATACTCCATCAACAATTTCATTCCACAAATACGTCGCGTTGCCTAGATCCGAACATGAAGGCTCTCAGCAAGGATCACTTATATGAGACGATTCACCGCTGTATGTTCCACTCCTAAAGGCCGGATCGACCCATCCCTCATCCCCTGTGACTAAGGCATCATCGACTTCTAGCAAGGGCGCAATTGCGCGAATTCGTCGCTCATAGTTGGCATACGTTTGCTTGGCGCTCACGTTCACCTCGGAAAAGAAGCAGCAAGTTTCAAGCTGACAACTTCATACCTGGAGCATGAAGCCCCATACCTATGTACATCATGGTCATCACACACCGTCGTGAATGAACAGCCGAAGAGCCTGCTCGGGTGTTTGATGACCCAGCCAAGCTTTATCAATCGAATCAACAAGAGTAAATCAGCGTCTACCTCTTGCGAGGGAGCGCGATTACGCAAAATCGATGACCATCAAAGACACAAAACAACCTGAGAATTTCTTCGCAGATTTCATATGTATCTTAAAGAAAGTCCCGCCCCCCAAGGATTGGCTAGAATTAAACGGCAAAAGCAAGGTGCACGAGTTGTCTGAGGCCTGTAATTTCCGTCATTCGCAATCGAATGAGGTACTAGTGATCAGTTTTTCGCTGCCGCTGGTTTTTGCGGGGCGCCTGCGATTGGTGAGATTTCAGAATTGACCAATGGCCCTGTCGCTGAAGTAAGCGGCAGCGAAACTCCGATGTATGACTGGTGCCTTATGCCAGCGGAATCGAAAAAAGAGAGAGGCTGAGAAAAGGGATAAGTGTGTTTTTTGATCGAAAACCATTGCTCACCTCGCCACTGTTGGGCTCGAAAGGTTGTGTCGGGTGGGGGGGGGGGGGTGCCAAAGTGGCTTCATCCTATATCTCGCTTATTCGAGGAAATTGAGAGCCTGCACTTGGCAGGTGTTGTATAGGGTGGACCTACTTCATAAGTATGTGGAAATCTTCGATTTCGTCCCTAAGGTTGGTCTGCGCCTTTAAGGGCATACGACCGGGTGTTCCCAAACGGACACCCTGGTAGAATCGTGCAGTATAGAGCAGTATAAAACATTTATAGTAGAGTAGTGTATCATGCCATGACGAGCTTGAAACTTTTTCGCAAGACCTCGAGGTCTCGCGACGCATGAACGGAGTCTAAGCGGATGCTCGCTCCTTCGTAGGTGAATTAGAGGGTGTTCATAGAATACCCATTGCGATTTGCAACCCCGAGCGAAATAACAGAGCTACCTATGTTGTGGGATAAATCCACGACAAATGCAGACAAGGTGGCAGGAGATTACATCGCGCCAATGGCAAATGATTTTAGAAAAAGTAAATACAAGGAAGGATATAAATATTGACGCCGATGTCGATGGTGCGTGGTAGTGGAGTTACCTAGCTGGTGCAGGTAAGCACACTCTTTGTCTCGCACTAACCATGGTGATGGCGGGAGCGTTTTCTATAATATGTTTTTCTTTGAATGTGGACCAGAATGTCCACAGCAAGACAATAATGGATAACTCTAAAGCATCAGAGCCCACACTAGCGGCAACATAAATGTTTCAGTCAGTAACTGAGTTGCTACAACAGGGCACCTTTTCAACACCCTATCCTGCGGTCCTTCTACTGAATAGCAAAAAAAGAGCTTGAAATCATGCATCGCCTGGGAAATAATGCTTCTATGTCAGAGAACAAGATTGCATCAGGATTGTGACGTCGCCAGCGGCACATGCTAATCGTTGGAACGACGACAGAGGCACAAAGTGCAAGAGGCTGAGCAATGTAGAGCTGGGCAATCGAATGCACAAACAGGGTGTCTGGGAAGAGGACGTATAGTGGGACTCCATCGAATGAATCTGACGGAAGGCTGATGTTGAAAGGACTGACCGACAAGTACATTGATTGGGCCGGAATGAGCATGGGATTGCACACTGAAGACCGCGAGCGATTCGCAGTGCACTGCTCACCCCGGCGCGAAACGAACGGAGCACAAACATCCTGAAGGGACCTAACGAGGCTCCTCATGCTGTTTCTTGTACTGAAATGCTCCGCCCCTGCACTTCGAATCTGGGACACGCAAAACCTATTGCTTTTAGCTGGACAACTTGCGATGAGTCAAGCTGGCAATCAAGCACGTATGGCTTCAAAGGGCTTGAGATATATTGTGCGAGCTATGCTACCTCTTTATTCTCAGTTTTAGCAGTCCAGTTCAGACAACGGTGAAGACAACACCAAGTGCCTTAGTCATCACCGTGTGGAGTTATAAAATTATATTGTTACTGCAAGCTGTGACGCTTGTCTACGTTGAGACCAGATAGACGTTCATGTCTCAGTCTTTCATCCAGAATGTGGTCACCCTGGCAGAATGAATCGTAGATCGTTCTTATCTTGTAGCCTGACGCACGCTCTATAAATGGGTTAGGTTAGTTTTGACGAAACCCATCTTAGATCTGGAGTGCAAAAGGAAATACGCGAGAAGGTGCAGTTGGCGGTTCAAGAAACGGCCTACTTCCACACCGCACAGGGAAATATGTACATAAAGTGTGTTCGATTGAGACTGGCCAACCATGCGGCCGCCGTGCGTGGCAGGCGGCCGTCGCATGTGCCGCTTTCGGACGAGTGTTCAAACGGCTGCCACCTCGGCTGCAGAACTGATTGATTGCTTGCTGACAGCCGATGCCGGACCCGCTCCTAGTCACTGGCAAGGCTCGCTGTCGTTTCGCATGCTCGTCCGAGAGCGGCGCACGCGACAGCCGCCTGCCAAGTACGACGGCCGCATGGTCGGCCAGTCTCATTCGGACACACCTTACAATCTATGGCAACGGAAAAACGCGATTGTTCGGCTGCGTATTTCCACTCAGAATTCTGTAGGTTGCGCCGTATTCGACGGCAAAGTTGTAACTTTTCCTGAATGTTTGAGGAAGAAGCGCTGAGAAACCGTAGGCCTCCCCCCCTCCTCACCAAGCATTATAAATACACCTAAATTCTTTATCATAGATATACGCAGGAATGCCAAGCAAAAATGAAAGTTTTCATAAGAAATGGCTATAACAGAGAAGATTTCTTCTTTCTTTTGTTATTTCTGCGAGTATCCATGTTAAAGAGTTCAGGTATATTGACAATTGTCATGTACGACTCTCGTTGAACCTCGGCATTAGGACAATACATATTGTTGACGTTGACTGCAGCTTTGCACGAGGTTGACTGCAGCCCCACGTGCAAAGCTGCAGTCAACGTCGACAATATATTGACAATGTTTGGAAAACTCACATTTTTATACCGTCCCGATGTTTTTTTCCAAATTTAGAAGAAAATCACAACTGTGCCGTCGATTATAGAGTTACCTACAGTATGCCTACTGGAAATGCGCAACCGCACCATCGCCTTTTTCCGTTGCCGTGGACTGTAAGTACTGTCGTTCTCTGGGCCAAATTCCGGTCCGCATTTGCGGACTACGGCTACCGCATCATGCGACCGCGTTAATCGTACTGGGACCACTTGGTGCCGACACGATTCACCCTTCTCCCAGCACTATTATCACGTGTCGCGTGATCCAACAGCCGTAGTCCGCAATGGCGGACCGGAATTTGGCTCATAGAACGATAGTAGTTCGAGTAACCCTGGGCGTCAATCATCATAAGGCTGGGTTATCGCTTTGGAGTTTAATAAAATATTATTTGTTCAAAAAAGTCAAACAAAGTCACAAGGCCAGCTCATTATTGCAACATGACTGATATTTACTTCCTACTCAAAAGCACATACTTTGAAGCACTCAGTGTCTTTCGTTTCTCGATTGATCAACTCTTGAAGGCAGTGTGAAACACTACGCTGGCAGATGCTGGAGGGAATAGGAAAAGCAGCGAAATCGGGCCACAAATCGATAAAAACGGCTGCCAAGTAAAGATTTCATTAGCCCAGCACGCTTGCTTAGCACGCTCCGCCCCCATTCAGACCAGCTTGTGGCACGCCGCTGACGTTTTCGATGGCAAATTGCCAGGAAACACTGCCACGTCCTGCCTGAGCGATCCATATTTCGCCACTAGCGCGCGTTTGCGGAAACAAGCAGGGATTTGAAACTCGTCCGAGCCCTGAACCTGTATGTACGTACGTTAGAAACCGCTATTCGGGCTAATTCTGAACCCTTCTTTCCGCTGTTCCTTCACTAATCGTTAACTCACTCCCAAACAGCCCCATTTTGAGTAGAACTCAAATATGATATTCATCGTGAACACTGCCTTTAGGTGCCACATAGGTAGTTTTGTAATGTGAAGGCTGTGCGAACAACAAAAAAAAACATCGAGACAGCCTGCAACTCCGGAATGAATCAAAACAAATTGTTTGGTTTCTTTTCTACACTGGAACGGCTGCCGCTGGAGACAGCACTATCATCTGATAGAACCTAACTGAACAGCTCAAGGACAGCAGAAGGGAAGCGAGGTCTTAGGCCAGTGAGCCTGGGGCATCTTCCATAGTCTTCATCGCAAACGCGGCAAGCGGGAGACGCGTGGGATGAGATGTGGACTACAAATATTTTTTTTTACCGCACGTCACCCCCAAAAAGCAATTATGCAATCTACAGGGGCACCACCCGGGGTGCGATTGATCTATGCTATGAGCAGGAATATCAGGCTTGCACTCTCACACCGCTATGTAAGATAGCTCCATATCATGGAGAGGACTAAAACTTATACTCGAGTAATGATACACAGCGTAAAATCGCCATTAATATTTGGGTGGTGCAGCCATGGTTATTCCGGATGGGCGGCACACGCGTGTCGCGCTTGACTATGAACGATGCCCGAGTCCGCATTAATCGCGTAAGAAACCATGAGTTCTGTGAGATTACTGTCAACACATAAAAGGTGAGTGTTAGGCCGGGTTTACAGTTCCATCGACAAGCGACGCAATTGCATGCTTTGAAAATCGATCAATACTCACCAATATATGCAGTGTTGTCGCGCCGCACAGTGAAGGAAGTGTGAACTCAGCTTAAGGGTCTGGACAGAACGAATCGTAGCATGAGCATAAAACGCTGCTTCAAAGGAACGATTGATTCAATTGACTGTTTTCGGAAGCACTTGAATGGGTGAGTTTTTTCGGTAAGGGGTCCTTCATAACCCACTGTGCGAGTGAATTCGGATAAATGGAGGTGATCAATGAACTTCAGAATATTAGTATGAATGAGTAGTTTATAAGTGTGGTAATCCAGAGAGTTCCAACGAATACTCGCAAACTTTTACGAATGTTCGAGTGGGTATATTTTAGATTTTCTATTCAAATTTTGTGATAAACAGCTGAACAAACTTTTCGGTAGCTGATCATGTAAAATTGGCTTTGCCGAATATGTGCAACAATAAACGCTCCGGCTACTCAAAAATACAACATTTTCACAAAATTACGATCCTTGAAAACCGACTAATGCAAACTCCAGAATGAATCAAATCTTGGAATCGATAATTACTCGGTTCGCTGTGTTCCCCTTTCCAATAGCATGTGAAACAAGATCTAAAAATGTGAGGTTGCAAATCTTAGAAGTATAGAAGGAAAGGGTAATAGGAGGCCGAGCTTCTCTTCACTTCACCTCGATCCATTCATTCCCTCTGTGACTGCCCCACTCTCCCTGGACACCCTCGGCAGCAGAAACACATCAATATGGAACGCGTGAAAATTTTTCTACTCTTTTAAGGGTATTTTAACATACATGCATCTGCTGAGGGTGGAATTGAGTGAATAACAAACACAGCCCAAAAATTAGTGGTTGAAGTACAAGAAGGTTTGAGGTGACTTAATCTCTCAGTCAACCTAGGAGATTCCGAACTAGGGTGACAAGTACGTATTAACCTTTTTAGCATAGTTGTAATGCTATTTGTTCTTCATGCCGAACAATAAGGATGAGGAGACGACATTAATAAGAAAAAAAAATGATGCGCTCATGGCGAAGCCAATCACCAAGGAAAGTAGTGGCTTAGGGAGCAGCTCACGAAGCGCACAGGAAGTGAGAAGCTGAACACACTTCTTTCGCAATGCCATTATCGACCCGGCGATTCTCACGGCCCACGAGTGCATCAAAATAGAATATTTCCAGAATGATATGCTCGAAATTTGTGGACTCCATCGCCTTAGCAAATTGATTAGAGTCTGCTTAAGAGTCCCCGCGAGGTTCAACGAAATCGTCTTTGACTGCTGGTAAGCGGTTCACACTAGAGCAATCATGAGCATCCTCATAAAGCACGCCTTTCTATTGTTTTCCCTTCGATCCGCTGCATATAAGCCAGGGCTAAGCGGAACTGTTCCGTTCCCGATTTCGCTCCCGTATTTCCGGTGCTTTTTGGGCTGTTCCGTTCCGCTTCCGTTTCCGAGTTTTTGGGCACGGAAATGGAATAAATTAGTGCAACACGATCTAAGAGAGTGGGTGGGTCTAGGCAAGGATTTTTGAAGGTTCCATGAGGCGCTCAGAGATCATTGAGCTTGGCAGACATCATTCACGAAGTTTGGGGGCCTACGATTGGAACCCTATAAAATGATGACGCGAAATGGACATGGCAGGAGTCTGAACGCCTTCCAAAGGATTTTCTTTCTAAAAACTTGTAACTTTTTCTCTGAGATTCAATGATTTCGTAAAGCTTTTCGCCTTGATTCTACTTCTTCGCTTGCTTACCGCCACAACATCAACAAATCTCAAGATAGTTTTTTTTTTGCACTTGCAGCCTTGCTTCCACAAAAGAGTCTCGGCGGAGACAGATGGAGGTGACCACAGGCAGCGGCGAGGCTCGTTTGAGGCAGATCATGAATGAATTCTCCCTTCTCGGCGAGGATTTTTATTTTTCAAATTCAGTCGTTCGATATGCCCTACGATAGGCAAATAAGGTTCAAAAAAAATAGTCGCTGATGATTTGAGAATTGGCTTCTGATCAGGTTGACGGACACCTGGTGACGCTTGGACTGCTTTCTGGGGGACAGGCTATACATCAGTGGTCTGCGGCAACGAAAAATAACATTTTGGCAAATGGCAACGACAAACCCTAAGACGGTCAGCAAACTGCAATCGGCAATTACCACACACGCCTGCTGTACACTATTTCGAAAGGCGGCTATATATAATGAGTACTTGTAGAGGTTGCCTTTTCGGATTTCGAGAAGCGAGATTTCCAAATCGTTGAATGCCTTGTAGTGACTTTATTTTGAATAAGTTGATGAAGTCATTGGTTACTGAATGAGAGCTGCGGGCCATGAACAGCAGCGAAGCGTGAGAATGAGACAACCCGAAATTTCTTTGGTGTTTTCCGTTTCTGTTTCCGGATTTCCGTTTTCCGCGTTTTTTCGGCAATTTTTCTTCCGTTTCCGAAAATCTTGAAAAAGAGTTCCGCACAGCCCTGCTATAGGCACACACCAGGATTATAATGCACCCGTTCTCACGTAAAGCGCAGCTTTCCTATCGGAGAAAGCCCTGAAAGTGGCGTAGAGTCACTCTTCGAACGATTTTTCGACTTCGACCCCATGACCAACTGCGGGGGTAGCTTCCTCGTTGTAGGCGGTGGCCACGATACTGTCTTTATTGCTGACTGGGGCAGGGTTGACCTCCTTGCTGCGGACAGTCACATGGACCGTATCCTTGTTGTGGTTTACTCAGCTCCTATCCGAAAAGCGTAGGTACAAACGCCTAATTCGGCTGGGGAGCGCCCTCCCGAAGCAGGAAAACATTCTCCTACACTGGATGCGTGCGTGCGGCAAAAGTTTTGTTTGTTAGGGACACGTGGCTCTTTTATATAAGCCTCATGCTCATAAGAGCAGCACGTGGTGCTGCTTAGAAGGCCTTCTGCTCGACGAAATGCTCGATTTGAAAGCGTACTGAGGTCGAATTGGAACCCTCCACAGTGAGCAAACGAATCGGTTTGTCTGTTGTCGTCAAAGGGAAGACGAATTAGGCGGGGTTCATTAAAAGAAATTCAAAACAATCAAACGAATCTTTAGCTCAGCCGCTTTTTTCTGTTTTCATACTCAGGGTGAGAATATTTGACGTCCGAAATCCCGACGATTGTTTAATGGCGCGTGCCCATAACATCGTACAGAATAAATCAATGAATAAATAAGACACAAAGGTGTCACATGGAACCGAATCTGCAGACAGAAGGAAAATTAACACAAAATCTAAATCTATGTCAATGCAGCATGTCAATGAAGGCGTGCACATGGCAACCGTCGATAGACAGCGTGATAGCCGTGCCAAGAAATATGGTGAGCTTAATACCAGAAGAGGGAGGCCGAATCAGAAAAAAGCTATACAGGCGCTGTATGGAGAGTGCTGAGAAAAGAAAAGGGCGCGAGACAGAAGTCAGATAAGAGTAGAATCTGAAGGAAACAGGTGAAAAGCCGAGCTTACATGTGTAGGTAAGATACAATTCATAAGGCGAATGAGTGCAACACCTGCCGACTGCTGGATTCACACTTTTTTTATTAATAACTAGACGAGTTTGTTCCGATAAAAACTCGAACAACGAGTCCTCAGGAGAACGAGCGAGGGCCTGAGCTTCAGTAACTTTAAGAGAGTTGTAATTTTAAATTGATGTGCAAGCTGCAAAGTACCCTTTGGTTAAGAGGCTAGACATGGTTTCGACGAGAGTTTGAAAAAAGAATAGTGCACCATTCTAAAAGCTAAATGTGGCAAATAAAGTTGAATATCATCGCACAAAATGGTTGATTAGGTAGGTCACGCAAGGTTGCGAGGCGAAGTGTCCGCTTCCGGAATCGCCTCGAAGTTTCTCCAATTTCAATAGTCAAGCCGTCCAAACCTGGGTAAGGGTCTGGATAACAAAGGAGGGCAGATGCTTGCATCCTGTGCAGTGTATGAATCTCATATCTGTTTCGTTCATTTCTTTGAAATCTGCCATCAGCGCTGAATAGAAGACTTGTTATCTTAAAATTTGCATATTGTTGCCACATGAAGGCTATCAGCGCGGCTATCTCGAGCCGTTTTGGTTGAATCGGAGTGTGGATCGAGAAGACGGAGTTTTTCCGGACCGGCTTTCAAATGAGGTTGCCCTGGTTCAATTCCGAAAGAAAAAATTTCTCCGACTATTTTTCATGGGGTACATCCCATGCAATTTTGGTGTTCGGGGACGAAAATTTTTTATCGTATTGTGGGCTAAAAATGTTTTCAGTGTTCTCCATAACAGGAGAAATAGCCCGTCAAGGTGTTTCGAGTTTTTAAGAAGATTTTTTGAATTTTTGCAAATGCCACATTTCAGAAAGCATTATCAACACGAGCGCCCGCCAAGCTATGCCCATTTTTGTTATGGAGACAGCAGCGCTCGGATTCTGTAGGTCTGAGTACCACTTCTGATTTTGCAACTGTTGCTCTACTGTTCAAATCACGAAGAACTCGTTCGATACACCAGAATTACAAAAACCTGTGAATTACAACATAGTAGCTTTAACCACTAATGACTTGTTAACTTGAGTTCCATAGCGAAATCCAAGGACAGATTTGGAAAGAGCGTATCTGGGTTGACCAAGAAACATTCACAGTCTCTCAAAAGCCCATACATGGCTAGCGAGGTTCCCTAGTAAGTTTTAAACTGCCGCGCCAGCCGCGGTTTGAATGTAAATGTTTTTTGCTAGGAAACAAGCCACGGACCTAACCATTTATTTTTCTGTACAACGGGTAGGCCTTTCCGCAATTCAACCCTTTCACGAACACGTGTGTCACCAAAGGGATGCGCTCTCCGAAAATCGTTTTTTCGGCCACTAGATGGAATTTCCAAACTAAAAATAGTCAATTTCTGGATGGGGGGAAGACGCGTCGTCACTAGGAGCGCACGTACTGAGCCTGTTGGTGGCCCCGTTTCGGATAAAAAAACTACCGATATCGCTCACTGCTGATTTTCCCATACTCAATATTCCCTCAATCCTTCTTCTTCAAATTCTTTTAGCTATTGCTTCCCCCATTTCCCTTTATATGTTCATGTGGTAACTTTTCCATAGTTGTTCGTGAGTGAATCTTGAAATTATCAAACGATTCTGTCAAAAGCATACCCTGAAGGGTGAAAATGTACAACAATGCTCAACGTGTGAATATAGGATACTTGTACGAACAAATTGTCAAAGGAAAATTAGGACTGAGGAGAAAGAATGAAAAAGAGAGGTGAAAAATATGAATTGTAGGAATTTGTTCACAGGAAAGTCAGCGATGAGCAATATCGATAGCTTTTTATTTGTTACGGGACCACCCCACACGCTCGACACAGCACTCCTACTTGCGACGCGGCTTCCCCCATCCAGAAATTTGATTTTATAGGAAATCTGCAAAATGATTACTGTTTTGACCTACCTTATGGTTAGTGTAGAATATAGAGCTCGTGATCCATCAGTAGCTCTACCTTAGAGGCACAGTCCAAGCTCGTTGGTAAAATCTGATATTGTTGTACGACCGCTTTATGTAAATAGCAACCCTGCCAAACGCGGAATCTCCACTTCTCAGATAAAGCAAAAAAAATCGAGCACCAGCTCCCTCCGCTCCCAAAATCTGCACCCATTCTCTTTGCCCACTTCAGGGTTTTCGGTGTCAATAGGGACGAGACGCGCATAGGGTTTTGATCAAGGTATACTCTGTTTATCTTTAATTGCACAAAAAACGGTCCGCCAATAGTCCTCTAATGGGCCGGCTAATACCGTAGTTTACGTCCACGACGCGTTCTCGGCAGACCCGGGTGTGCACCGGGGTGTGCTGAGCGATCGATTCATCAATGCCGTCACTCGGCCACCCACCCTGCCACTGTGCACATCCGGGTCTGCCGAGAACGCGTCGTGGACGTAAACTACGGTACTAGCCGGCCCATTAGAGGACTATTGGCGGACCGTTTTTTGTGCAATTAAAGATAAACAGAGTATACATACGTCAATCGTCATCATCGTCATCGTCGAGATAAACAGAGTATACATACGTCAATCGTCATCATCGTCATCGTCGAGAATACGTCATCCATTTGTTATCGATCTACCTATATAGTGTGGTCTGCTCCAGTGCGATAACTGCAAATGACTAAGAAGAACAGGCCCGAGAAAACTCGTCCTTAAATTTCACACCATCCAGTGTCACAATGTTTGTGGGGCCATACCCCGTTCGTAGTGGGTCTTGAGAGATTCTGCAGACATCCTTGTGATCAGCGAGAAATTCTCTCCTAGTTAATAAGAGAAACTAGAAAACTATTCTGAGACTGGACTGTGCCTTCAACAACAGATTTGAAGCTCCTAAAAACCCCGAATGAAAAGCAAAAGCGACTGCAAAACTTAAAGCTTCGCTTGATTTTTGATTTCTCCCGTTAGCAACTAGGAGGCTACTGAGAAGCGAAATTCTGTTCATCTCAGGTCCGGAAATTGCCGGAAAATTCTGGCAGATATCCAAAATAGTTTGCCCTCTGTTAGTGGTAATTTTCTCGTAATCTGTCAGAATTCTTCCGAAATCTGTCAGGATGGGCTTAATTCGAAGATTACGGAGCGTTCTCCTGTAATTTTTCCGTAAACTTCCAAAACTTGTGGTAATGGCATGTTTACCAGTAATTACTGGGCATCATCTTGTTGAGCTCTGGTACGTTTCGGACCTGAGATTGGTCAGGGAAAGTACCAGCTCAGTTGAACCTATTGTGCTTCCCAACAGTTGCATCATTTGAAAAAGAGAGCGTTGGATGCTGATAAACTGATTGAAATTCGCTGGTAACTGCAATATACACAAAAAACATCTTTCATCGGTATGCTACTGAAGCCAGCGTGTCCCACTAGGGGAACACGATTTTCGGGGAAGCAGCATTGCACGTGGTACAATGGTCCAGGGTATCAAATAAGGTATGCTCTTGAATGGCTTGAAGACAGTGACCACGATGAAAATAGTCTTCAAGTTTGACGATCCCCAACTAGAGCTGATTTTAGTTGATACAGGTGCTTTTCTAGGCAACTGAATGCCCGATTCGCGGGTTTCCCTGATCGTCGGAGAAACGTCATCTGAATTTGGATACGACTGCAGTCGGCACGGATCGCTCTGATACTTTGCGTTCCTTATTGTGCACTGACGAAAACCCGGTGAGAATGTTATAACCTATGCACACCGAAGAACGCAAAGTATCAGTGCGATCCGTGCCGACTGTACATGCAATCTCAAGAGCAAGTAAAGTGTGCCCGAATGAGAATGGCGGCCCATGCGGCCGGCGTGCTTGGCGGGCGGCCGTCGCATGTGCCGCCCTAGGACGAGTGTTGGATTTCAACGACGGCCGTCCCCTCCCCCCCCCCGTCTGCAAATTTGATCGGCGCAGTGCTTGCTGCCAGCCGGTGCCGGCCCCGTTCGTAGTCGATGGCGGTGGGGACTTTTCGCATGCTCGTCCGAGAGCGGCAAAGGCGACGGTCGCCTGCCAAGCACGCCGGCCGCATGGTCCGCCATTCTCATTTGGACGCACCTTATATGCATTGTTGTATGTATAGGTGAACAAGGGAAAAGTGTTTTACAGATAGCGACACTGATGGAGGTGACGATTAGTGGTTAAGATAAATCACATGGAGACGTTTCTTATCTGGCATGCCATCCACAAAGGTTGCAGAGCTATAAAAAAGAAGCGTAGAAGCAGTGATTATACATACTTTGCTTGTGTCTTTGTTTACCCAGCAACTACGGTTACGCACATGAAGGAAACGTGAACTCTATGGAATTCTGCACTAGTGGTGACATGACATAAAAACTTCCGGTGACATTCTCAAGGGTAACGAAAGAATGCCATCGGACACAGCGGCGGAACAGTTTGACGTGATAAACCGGAGCAATATTTATCAAGCAATGAGATCTGTTCCATTGGACTGAATTCCAAAGCTCAGGCCGCGACGCGACAGGACTGAATCGCCAACCAATTCCAAGTATCGATGAAGGCGAAGTTCAGTCCTTAAAGGCACAGTACACTCCCAGACATGAATTTTGAGATTTCCATGTAATTGTGTAGAAGACCCCTCCTGTATAACATGTGCCAAAGGCGAGATCTCAATTCCTCCAAATGAGCGAGATATAAGCGACCACCACAGGCCCGACCCCCTTCGCTCACCACCACAGGCCCGGCCCCTTAGCAGATTTTCGGACTCGATAGCTGCTTGATGGATGAATGAATCTCATCAAGTCGTCGTTCTTCAGTCCATCGCCGGACTGTCTCCTTATCCTGGCTCGCTCTCGCGCAACGATTGCGAATGAAGAGAACTACAGGCCTGAGACAACTCGTCCACCATTTTTTCACCCTCCAAATCTAGGCATCTTTGAAGAGCCATAACTCTGTTCAAAGGGGGTCTTGGACAATTTCAGATATACCACTGTGATCAGCGGGTGACTCTCTCCAAGATAGGCATGAAATTCGGAATTTAATTTTTAGGGTGTCCTGTGCCTTTAAAGCTCTGGAGTTTCTGAATTTGGGTACGTACCAGAAGTCTAACGAGTGCAAGCTCCTGACCTCTTCGACGCTACACCTTACCAAGCGTGGGCGGGTATATCTTCGTAAACCAAAGAACTCATCTCATTCCCAAGCCCAGTTTGTCAAGTAGCGTTCGTAATGAATACTTGAGCCAAACCTATCAAACATAAACAGACGTGGCCTTCAGCTCAACTTTGGTAAACAAAACTTTGACAAGTTCTAATTTGCTTCCCAGAGGTCCTACCTAAAATCTGTTTTAGCATGTGCACCGAGTTTGCGCCTGTTTCTTCACCGTCAATACAGCTAAAAAAAACTTTTAGTGCTATCCGAGCCGGTTGCACCTCAAAATTGGCTCCACCCATGGAGGAAGGGTAAATACGGTGGTCACCGGAAGCCCGTCAGCTGCCCTACAAAAAAACCTTCCGCATAAAATGGCTGAAGTTCTAGACGATGAGACTGAGTGAAATCAAACCACAAACGTACACGGAGAAAATCTTCTGCAGTTTGCCGCCTTATAGTTTTGTTGTGGAGTATTGCCTGATTTGCGAATGTGGAGGGCTATGAAAGCTTTTTACATATCCTCAGTTGCACACGAGAGACGTCGTAGAACAGTTAACTAAAAAATTGTGGTTTGAAACTACAGCACCTGATCTGTACTCCGGTACTGGACCAAAAGTCTAACACATATTATACTACAACAGAACACATGTAAATCCAAGAACTGGAATTGGACTTCATTCAAGGCCTACAAATTGGGTTCATAAATGGATGAATAATCTCTTAGCGAAGTGATTAGGAAACCTCGCGAGGCTCTACTCACTAGTAGGAAAACGCTGAATTCTTTTTGGTTAATTCTGACATGCTCTTTCCGGATGTGAATCAGAACTTTATGGACTACAAATTGTATCGACCGTAAGGTGGATCCTCGTCACTAATTTACTCGAAATTTACTAGGGAGCAAATTCCTAGTCATTTTTTGAGACAGAAAACTCATCAGTCGAGTTCTATCCTCAGTTGATGAAAAGGGAATTCAAATTTCCACATACTAATGACACTCAACCACGGAATTTCTGGCCTTAATCTCAGAAAAATTGAAGGTGGTTATAGCCTGGGTCGCGATTCACCGATCACCTTTTCAGGATCGGAGAGCCGATATACATGTTCGTAGTAAAATTTATTTTCAAGAACCCCAATAATTCTTATGCACAGGCAGCAGAATCGTGCTGGGACCACATAGTTTTGGCCCAGCACAACAGCGGTTGTCTGCGGACCGGAATTTTCATTTCGATATGAATCGTATATTACAACAGGAATAGTTTTTTTGCTAAAATATTATGCTTTTGAGCCACACTGTTCTGGCAGCTATCACTAACACGCGATTGAGCAACACTGAATTTAAGTTTTTCGTTGTTCTAGATCAAAGAATTCTAGTTGCACGATGCAGTCTTGATAGGGGAGTGAATGAGAGCAGAAAAAACTCAAGTAGGAATCTGAACACCACTAATTTCTCGTTCGGCACGGTTTCAAAAGGGCATCCTGTCTTGGCATTATTGTGACTTATATTGGATTTTCTTCTCTCTTCTCGGGTTCCAAACACCGCATGTTGAGTGCTCCAGAGCCGTTCGGAATTAACTGGGTATGTTGCCTCCAGAAAGATGTGAAGGCCGACTTCTGATAACTGAAGTTTTCAACCTACTTGTCTTGCTGCTTGAATCGAAGGTAGTTTGGCTTGGATGAAACCCTTCTAGAGGTGGCGTCCTTTTCTCAACATTAAAAAGGCCGCTACAGAAAGTGCATGAAACTGCATTATGGTGAAGGAGGTTGAAGAAAAGGTCCAGGCAGACGCACTTCCGAAAGGGAAGCTTTTTTCGAATTGGGAAAAACACCGCCTTCTCTGCTGGCGTGCTCGAGATTTTTCACACGAAAAGCGTGACAAACTCGAAGAACGGAAGGCGAGTTAGCAGGTTCCAGCAAGATGCGCGAAAGCAGCTGCTGCAAAGAGCTTCAAATAGAATTACGTAGAGTCGAGGCTTGTAACTCCCGTCATTTGCAACCTATGTATGCGAGCCGACCTAAGCGATGGGAGAGGTTGCCAATAAAGGGACTCTGGAATTCGCTGAGTACCACTCTCGCATCAAGACAGGATCGCCGGCCGGGTTACGAGAGTGGTATTGAAAAAAGGGGCGGAGTTCTCGCAGCATATCCGGCCTTGAGTGCCCTAAATGCTGCCGATATGGATTCGTGGCTAGCAGCAATGTAGCAGCATATTTCCTCGAGTCTCATCTCCTCCTTTGCGGCATATGCTGCTTTGAGCGCAGCATATGCTGCGGCAATGAATTCTTGGTCATCAGGCGCACGACAGCATATGCTGCTGATTCTCGCAGCATATGCTGCCGCAAATAATTCTTGGCTTTCAGGCACAAGACAGCATATGCTGCGTATACTCGCAGCATATGCTGCCGCATTGTTAACAATGAATTGTTAGCATCCAGGGGCTGGACGCATCAACGCTTCGGGTTGGGGTAAGGCAGCCGGCGTCTTCGAAGATCTCTGTAGATCACAAAATCAATCGTGCCCCTGCAGTGTCCTTGGCTTCCACAGCCGCCCCAGCTAGGATGTTGGTCGCCTGGGGAAGCGAAATGTACTGAAGGGGCACGGCTGATTTGAGGATCTACGAAGATTTACAAAGGCGCCGACTGCCCAGCCCCTGCCTAACCCCGAGCGTTGATGCATCCGGAAATGACATCTCGTTGAGGGAGATGACCCAATTTAACGCGTGGTGGTACACCGCCGATTGTAGGTTAGTTGAGGTGGCAAGCACGCCCATGCCGATCATTTTCCCGCAGGGCTACCGTAATCCTGCGCGTAAGTTAAAGGCAGTGTTCACGATAATCTTCCATTCTGCGATTATTCGCTATATTGATTAAGCGGCCCCCGGGTAGAACTAAAATGACGTAGAAATTGAGAAAAACGCACCAGAAGTACACGAAATTCTCAAGTATCACCCCGCCTCATCAGTATCACAGGAAGTGTTTGTTGTAACAATGAAATCGTTCGTGGACACGTCCTTGGCGATTCTCTGCTTTCTATTGCTCCGTTCTTTCCCTAAGACCCCAAATAATCCTGTTTTGCATAAAATACTATTCTATATCCAATTGGCCCAATTTTCCACCGGTGACAACTACCATGAACATGTTCATCCAACCAGACAACTAGTACATCTTATAGAATAATTTCACTGAAATGCGACGTTTCAATGCTGTTCTCGCCATTTCTTCGTAATTTTGGTACCACGGAGGCCAACGCATTGTTTTATGTGAAAAAATCGGGGAAGAAAATCATCGTGAACAATTGACATAAATAACGTCGGCTGCATGGCTGCGGACTTTCTCAAATATCGTACGACAGCCACTATTTTTTGAAGCGTGACTTCCCATCAAGTTTAATTGAAAACTTGAAGGGTACTCTTTCGGAATAGACGACTCACTAGAGAATTTTCATGAAGAAAAATGGTCACCGTTTTGTTTTGCTCCGATATTCCTATCTCGAGATACTGACTACATTAAAGGCAGTGTTCACGACTATTTTTGTTCCCGAGTTTTCCTTTCAAAACAACCTTGGCAACCAAGTCTTACCAAAACCACGAAGAAACAGCGAGAAACGCACTAAAACGTCTTATTTCAGTAACATTATTCTCTGACCTGGACTAGCTGTCTGGTTGGATGAACATGTCCGCGGTGGTTGTCACCGATAAAAAAATGGGGCCAATCAAAAATAGAAAGATATTTCAGGCAAAACAGCATTAGTTAGGGTCCAAAGGAGAGAACGGGGCGACAGAAAACTGCAAAGGCGGATCCACAAAAGATTTCATGGTCACAACGAACAGTTCCAGTGAGAGTAAAAAGGTGGGGTGAGAGTGAAGTATTGATTGCCCTTCTCGAGCGTCTTTCTCAATTTCTTCGTTATTTCAGTTCTACCCGGTGGCCAAACAATCGGTTTAGCGATTACCACCAAAATCGAAGATAATCGTGAACACTGCCACTGGAGAGATTCACTGTGCATTGGACCAAAAAGAAATATGGATAAAACCAATTGAAAGATTAAACTTACCTTCAAGTGAAGTCTTTGCCGAAGACGAAGGATGGGATTAGTGGGCTTGGGTCGGGACGCGCAGTCTCATTTTCGCGCCTAATTTGAATTAAAACCCTGCCTGAACCTCGCCGCCGCTTTCATGCGTGCGTTGGCGCTTCAGGAGCTTTGCAGGGATATGCTGCTGTGTGCGCAGGATATGCTGGCATCTGCAGCACCAACGCAGTATGTTCTGCTTGGTATACTGTATGCACTACATATCGTAGACCAATCATAACTGAGTGGGCGTAACCGCAGTATATGCTGCCATGACCCTGCTAATTGGAAAAGAGGCGGAACCTAGGAGAGTGGTACTCAGCGAATTCCAGAGGAAGAACGAGGCTATCGATCGGAAACCGTCGCTCAGTTCGCCACTGTTGAGCTCGAAAAATCGTTGAAGGGGCGTGCCAAAGTGGCTTCCTGACGTGGGCGCCCCAGGGTGGCTTCCTCCTATATCTCGCTTATTCGGAGGAATTGTGAGCTCACACTTGGCAGATGCTATATAGGGTAGGTCTCCTTCACATTTATGTGGAAATCTCATATTTCGTCCTTGAGCTTGGACTGTGCCTTTAGACGAAACTTTTGTGGACAAGTTCCCTCAGGCAGCAAGCTCGAATTAAGCATGAGACTGGCGAGAAAGTAAAAGTCGAGGACTCGGTTGAAATAAATTCTTCCATCTAGCCGTTATTGAGCTCGAAGAAACGTACTAAGGTCGTGGCTCGGGTTCACGTTTCGTTTCGAGAAGAAGACCTGTCCCTCGGTCCCCGCCTACAGCACTCTTGTTTGTGATGATTGTGATCCTGCATTCAAAGGCAGGGTTTGCGATAAAAACGATTTTTGAGCTGTCTTGATGAGAATGTAGATTTGTTCATTATAAAAGTAAAAATAAGTTAAAAACCCCGGAAATTTTCGGGAAAAACGCTCAAAAACGGGGTATCACAGCTAATTACCGGTTTCAGCCGGCCCCGTAATTGAGGAGATTTTCATTAATGCTTGCTTATCCGCTTTTAATTTTGCTGTTAAATCAGTCAGTAATCTATAGAAGCGCTCACAAATTACTTTAGAAGCAAAATGAGAGTTGGCAAAACAGGCTTTCTCAGAAATCTCGATAGTTGGGGGCGGGAGAACACTCAGCAATAATTTGTCCTAGAGCGTTTTTTCTTCAATTCTTTACTTATTTTCTTTTTTTTTGAAGGCCTGATCTACCACTCCATGAAGATAACACAACAACCGATTTTATCGCGAACCCTGCCTTTAACCTGCATGATACAGGTATAGTGGGGGTAACCACAAACCAGATGGCTGCGGACATTTCAGCAACCTGCGCTGCAATGTGTGCGCCTACGAGAAACATGATCATTGATCGGCGCACGCGAAGGTGCGCGGGCTGCTGAGTGGTTCGCAGCCATCTGTTTCGCAGCTACACCCCTCATAGAAAGAAAAGTCCAAAATACGAACACTGACGATTGCTCATGGAGGCTACACTATTCTTTTGTCGGTTTAACACCTCCATTGCCGATAGCATTATATGTGCACTGACTACTTATCCAAGTGCGACGCTAGTGTGGTAGATCGCAGTGTTCAGGAAGTTCTCTATGTTTTGAGTAGACAAGTTCACGAACTAGAGGGTAATAGTAGAAATACCCCATAAAACTCCCGAAAATTGGAGAAAAATTTGTTAGGCCGGGATCATACTTCCCGCGGCCAGCGACATCGAGACTGTACATCAGGCATATCGATTTTAGGTCGATATTGATGGTAAACATTATATCGCTTAGCTCGTCTCTGGTTTATTCTGTTTATCTAGAATTTCACAAAACAAGGTCCGCCACCGGCCCTCTATGTACCGTAGTGCGCGTCTATGGACGCGTTCTCTGCCGACCCCGGTGGGCATGCGAATCAACACACCAGTGCAGCCGCCAATCAAACACCAACCCTGCCACTGTACCGTCGAGGCACTGGCGTATTGATTCGCATGCCCACCGGGGTTGGCCGAGAACGCGTCCATAGACATGCACTATGGTACCTAGAGGGCCAGTGGCGGACCGTGTTCTGTCAAATTCGCGATAAACCAATAGTAGTATAATCCCTGCCTTGAAAAAAACTTTTGATATTCATTTACGCCTGTGGTGTGCTTTGTGCATTGCGGACAAAACTTCATAGAAACCTCGCAAATTGTTTTGAGCTTCAAAATTCTTAGGTAGGTGATTTCTTTATTTTCTGCTTCGTGTACCGAAAATCCCTGAAAGACAAGATGGTCCGATGCACACGCTTGGGTGTTGGAATCTATCGCAATAAAAAATTCAAAATTCGACAACTTATTTTCTCTGATGAAACGAACGCAGGACAACTGTTATATGACGTGGGCGGGATGATCCAAACGGTTGCCTGGTCCACGAGATTTTTACCCACTTCCCGGCCGTTTTGCTTCGTACTTCCATCCCCACTGTTCTTTAAGGGACCCAAAGCTTACGCTCCTGAAGAAAAATGGGCAAATTTTCCATGGCGAGCACTGTCTTAAAGGCAGCATGCACGCTTGTAAATGTGATTGAGATAACTACGGAAATAGAATGGTATGGCCAAGATTACAACGCCTACGCATTTTGAAGTGTAAAAAACGACCCACAATGCCGCTACATGAGTTAGTATTTGGCCCCGCCCTGTTATTTCACGCCCCCTGTATTTGCCGTTTTCCTGCAACGCAAGGTTGCTGGGTCATATTCACCGTTGGTACTGTTGGTAGATTGCTTAACAAGTGAACCACACACGTCATTGACGGCGAAGATGACCCAACAACCCTGCTTTGGAGCAAAACAGCAAACACAGGGGCGTGAAAATACAGGGCGGGGCTAACTTCTGACTCATGTAGCGGCATTGTGGGTCATTTTTGACACTTCAAAATGCGTAGGCATTATGTTGTAAGCCATACGGTTCGATTCACGTAGTTATCTCAACCACGTTTACGAGCGTGTATGCTGCCTTCAAAGGCAGTCAGTGTTCACGATCAAAGACGTTTTTTCTGTTTTTCAGCCTATCCTGAAAACGGTTCAATGGTGATTTCAGTGATGGCCCTGGAATCGTACAAGACCCCCTGGAAACGGAGTTATGGCCATCCGAAACTCAGCTAGGGAAGTATTGTGGACGAGTTGCCCTAGGCGGGTACCTCCCGTTTTTTTGCAGCCGATGTGTGCGAGCTGACCTGAGTGAAGAGAGACGTTGAGAATGAAGGAAAGAACGGGGCTTTTGATCGGAAACCATCGCTCATTTAACCACAAATTCAGGGCAACTGTTATAGGAGCGGAGTGGCCCAATGGGTTTGCTGGCCCATGAGATTTTCACCCAAGTACCGACCGTTTTTCGTCGCACTTCCGTTCTTAATCTTCCTAGAGGGACCCAAAGCTTACGTTTTAGCCAAAAAACGTGCAACTTTTTCCTCGTGAACACTGCCTTCAAAGGCACAGTACACCCAGAAAATTGTTTTCAGTTTCCATGCTTTTATTGGAGACGGTCACACGCTGATAAGAGCGGTACCTTTGAAATCGTTCTAGACTCCTTAAGAAAGGAGTTATGGCTCCTAAAAAAATTATGTTATTTGAGGGCGAAAAATTGGTGGACGAGTTGTCCTAGGCCTGTATTTCCTTTCATTCGCAACCGTTGAACGATAGCGAGCCAGGATTATGAGAAAAGCCTGTAATGGATTCAAGAGAGTAGACTCGGTTGAAATTCATCCATCTATCCAGCCGATATCGAGTTCGTAAATCAGGAAGGGGGTCGGGCCTGCGGTGGTGAGTGAAGGGGGTCGGGCCTTCGGTGGTCATTAATATCTCGCTTATTTGGAGGAATTGAGATCTCGCACTTGGCAAGCGCACAGTTATACAGGAGAGGTCTACAACACAATCAAGTAAAAATCACAAAGTTCATGTCTGAAGGAGTACTGTGCCTTTAAAAATTATCGTGCCACTGCATCGCACGGATTGGCACTTTGAAAAGGCGTCTGTCTGAAGAAAACTTCAGCGGCCTACAAAGGCTCGCAAGGATTGATTCATAAGAGTGACTGTCTTCAAGAAATGTTGTCAGTCTATCAGCGTTAAACGCAGCAAAGATAATGCTCTTTCTCCTGACGGACCTGGAACTATAATACATGAGCAGCAAGTACGATAGCGAAAGATAGATAAACGATAGTTGTAAACACAGTGACATCAGCTCAACATGGACCACCCACAGCTAAGTGGTCGTTAACATTTCCGCCACCAAGCGGCGCGGCGGCGGAAGTATAAATGACCCCTAAATGACACCTAGGAGAGCCCGTACGCGATTCGTGGTAGGGGAAGTAAACTTTTCATGATCGAGAAATCGCTTCGCCGCCACTCTTCTACCTACCAGCTGCGCAATCAACGAATGGGCCCCTGCTCCATGCGGTGGCGTATGGCTAGAATCGAATTTCTCAGAATGAAATTAAGAATTCTGAGAAAATAGTTCTTATCATAGCCTATTTACTATATAGTACATTTTTATCAGTGCCTGAATAATAAGTTCGAAAAAAGTGGTATATAAAGGAGCGGAAGTGGTTCACCAGCTTCACTTATTACATTTCGTCACACACTCACGTCTTGCCAGCCCACACCAGCTTCAGCAGCCCATGGCTGCAGAACTTGTTCAACTTCAACCGGGAACGCAGGTTGCTGTGGCTCGATGATCACCATGCGGCGTGTACCTAATCCAATCTCCAACACAGGTGGAACGATGGAGCATAGAGAAGAAACTCGGTGAGGGTGGATTCGGAGCCGTATACCGATGTCGTGATGGAACTGGACAGTACGCGCTCAAAGTTGAAGGAGTCAACGAGCAGATTCAGGTTCGCTGTCACAACATATGAAAATTGTCTTCCAGAAAAGGTTTTTTAGCAGTTGGGGTCCGACTGTTGTAATTGTACATCTACCTCGTGATGAGCAGCAGAGATCTTAGAGAGCTCAGAGTTCTGGAAAAAGAGTTAAAGCTCGGCAAACGAATGCAGGGTAATCAGCTGCACCCAATATTAGGGAGTTCCGAAGGGTATTCGGATTTGCGAACGTTTTGCACACGTATGCCGAGATTGTAGTCCGGAGCCGTCGCTGTGAGCAGAAAACACACGGAGAGCCCACGCGAGAGAATCGTCGACCGCTGCGATTTTGTATCGACGGACTCAAGTTCCCAGATAAGGTTTTCATGGCTCTCGTGATAGAATGCTCCGCTCGGTATTCTTCGTCCAGTTCCGGAAGGTGTGACCTCTACCCTCAACGACGGGTGCAGCTATTCGCTACAAACTCTTTGAACGCGTCACTGATAACGGGCCTGCAGAGATCAAGTTGCGGCGTTGTTCGCAGCGACGATGAGCGCTGGGTGATGCAATATCGATTGCATTGGGCGGAGACCGACGTTGCGCGCAGGGCGACGAGGGGACACAGCAGTGTTTTGACGCCGCGACGAACCAGTCTCACTGCCACCGAGCGGCATTCGACGTCGCGACGATAACATTCGAAAACATTTATGTCGCCGAGTCAAGGCTGACGCTCGGCCAGCGTTCCCCTGTCACTGCAACTCTGCAGGCCCCTATAGAAGAGCGGTCCATGTTCTCTGCTGTAGAAGGACTACACGAGTAGCTCAGATTCATTCCGCATCATATTCCCTCTCACGGGACTTTCCTAGACGGGGGGGGGGGGCACCCAAGATTTTCTCATAGAAAAGAATGGAAACCTTGATAAAAGATGATTAATGCTGCTATCAATCATTGTTGTTGATGAAATTCTATAGAAATACTTCGATTGATAGCGTTATAGATCGGTGATTCATTTCATTTCTGACTAAATCTTGAGTGCCCCCCCCCCCGTATAGGATAGTCTCCACTCTCATCGTGTCGCTGTCGTCTTTGTGACGAGGGCCAACGCTTTCCAGGTGTTGAAAATGGAGGTGTACGTGCTGACAGAGTTAACAAAACGTGGATCACGGCATTTCTGTAGAATCGAAGACAAAGGCAGATACGGCAATTTCAATTACGTTGGTTTATTGAGCAATTGCTGTAATGGTGTGCAGAAAGAAACTAATCCAAAAGCAAAACTTGATCGGGCTGCAGGTGGTGATGACACTCGTGGGCAAATCGCTGCAGGATTTGAATAAAGGAGGTCCCGGAGGGCACATGACCATTGGATGTGCTCTTCCGTGTGGCCTTCAGACGCTAGAGGCTTTGGAAGGTACACTGGTGCAAGTATAGTTGAGGGAGGGGGGCACCCAAGATTCCAGTGTAGATAAGAATGATACCGCTTTCAGCAACCTATGTATAGTTCAGTTCCGCAATCGCCTTCAGTCCTCATTATCACAATCATAGAAGAGAAGCGGTTGTTTTCGAAAAATTAAACTAAGAAAATGAAAAAAGCATTATCAAAACAACCCCTTCGCTTCTGTTTTTGATAATGAAACTTTGCGGACTGAACGCGATTGCGGAACTAGATCATAACAAGAACGATAGTTAAGTGCGCCAGAATCGGGCTACCGTAATCTTAGCCGTAAAATAAATTGTTTGGCGACGCTTTTTCACGGACGAAACGACTCATTCGACGGCGATAATCATATAGTGAGAAACCATGACTTTTCTCAATACTTCTATCCCATCTGCTTTTTTGGGATTCCTGGTTATGGTAATAGTTGGACTGATAATTTTATAGGCGTACTCAACAATTTCCATGATTCAAACTTCAATTCGCGCTAAGGCCCCGGTCATAGTTGGTGCTATTTGCATCTGCATCCCCCCCGCACCCCCCCGCACCCCCCAACACCCCCCAACACCACCCCGGTCGATACGTATGTTTAAAATGATGGAGTGAGGTTGAAAATCACTCGATGCATCCAACTGAATATGACGATGATTACGTGGCCAACAGGATTGCACCTGTTCAGAGAAATAGTGAAGGCGAGTATGGTGAAGTCACGGAGGTAGCAGTAAGGTTAGCTTTCTAGTGATACGCAATGTTTTATCATCGACCCACCCACCCGGTGATTTTTCTCATTCATCCACGTATTGCATGGATATCGACCGCGTCGGATACATTGAGTGATTTTCTCAACCTCACTCCATCATTTTAAACATACGTATCGACCGGGGGCGTGCGGGGGTGTGAGTGCGGGGGGAGTTCGGGGGGATACACCAGGTGATTTTCTCAGCTTCACCTCACCATGTTGTTCATACTTATCGACCGGGTGGGTGTTGGCGAATACGACCCTGCAGGGGGGATACACCGAGTGATTTTGCATCCCATTTCCAATGATTCTGTGTGTATAGGCGCTGGAGGCGTCAGCTCATCCATGATCAAACTTGATTCGCGCTAACATTCGTTAATTTCTTCAAATTACTTATAGAAACAATACGAAATATTTTTCAAAACAAAATCATTTCCTACTATACCATTTTAGTAGGAACGGCTGGTTTATGGGTGTCCCGAAAAGTAATCAGCAGTTTGCTCCAAATCTATGAATCTTTGCTAGTTTAAGCAATTCTCTTCCCAATACTATCTGATACCTACGAATCTTTGCCAGTTTAAGCAGTTATCTTCCCAATATGACTGCCTTCTTATAAAAATTATTGATTGTTAATTAGGAAAACTCGTTCCGTGATTTTCCTGTTAACATCCATTTTTCCGGCACTCATGTTCAGTTTTCAATCAGTTTCATGAAAAAGCGAAGAAACTACGGCGCTCATGAAAAGTACTGAACGGAAGCGCAAGAAATAAAAAAGTCCTTTTGGGTCCACTCATTGAGCTGTTCAATAACAAAAAACCGTCTTCTTGAGGTCTTTTATGAATTGAGCGCCGACACGACACTGACGAACAAAAATCCATTATCTGCCGTCGAATGAGTTGTTTCGTCCGTGAAAAACCGTCGCCAAACAATTAATTTTACGGCTAAGATTACGGTAGCCCGATTCTGGCGCACTTAACTATCGCTCTTGTCATATTTACATGGGGTTCCTAGGGAAAAAGAGCTATAACGCTATCATATCACTGATATCATAAAAATTGTCATTTTCCCAGATGTATCGTGAGCATCCCCCACAACTAGATTTGCACCCCGACCGCTTCTAATAGATAAGTATCGTCGATCACTGGATGGGAGGAATCCAACTTTTATCCAACTTTTGGTGAACCACAAAATATTATCTGATTGATAGATAAAACAAATTGATAAAATATCACCATTTAAAGGCAGTGTTCACGATGATTTTCGTCCGCGCGTTTTTCACCTAAAACAATGCGTTGGCCTCCAAAATTTTCCAAATTTACGAAGAAACGGCGAGAAACGCACTAAAACGTCGTATTTCAGTGATAATAATCTATAACATGGACTAGTTGTCCGGTTGGGTGAACATGTTCATGGTGGTTGTCCCCGGTGGAAAATTGGGTCAATCGAAAATAGAAGGATATTTTATGCAAAGCAGTATTAGTTAGGGTACTAAGGAAAGGAAGGAGCAATCGAGATCAGAGAACTGCAAAGGACGGGTCCACAAAAGGATTTCATTGTCACAACAAACACTTCCTGTGATACTTCCGAGGCGGGGTGATACTTAGGGGTTTCGTGTTATTCCGGTGCGTTTTTCTCAATCTACGTCATTTTAATTCTATCTACGTCATTTTAGTTCTACCCGGGTGCCACGTAATCAATATAGCGGATAATCTCCAAATTGGAGATTATCGTTAACACTGCCTTTAAAGGCAGCATACACGCTTGCAAGCATGGTCGAGATATCAGCATAAATAGGCCTGCACGGCCCCTACCATATCGTGAATGACGTTTGAAGCGCTGAAACCATCCAGGATGACAATAATTGAGCAATCATGTCTTGCACGCCCGTATTTTCACACCCCTTCGAGTAACAGAATGGAAAGGTAAACTTGAGAAAACGTGTGATAAGTGAGAGTGATAGCACTATCAAATGGGAGTGCACGAGGAAACAGCTCGATTTACTTGAGTATAACATGTCTGTATACCGACTAACTCTCACAAGCTTTCGAGAATGCCGCTCTACTCCGGCTGACTCGTGAAAATGGAGGATTTCATCGGTACACAAACATGTAATATCCAGGTGATTCGAGCTGTTTCTCTCTTGCACTCCCTTTCGATGGTGCTATCACTCTCAGTATGTTCATTCTGTTTTCTCTTTTCATTTTCATACTCTTTTCATTCTGTTACTCGAAGGGGTGTGAAAATACGGGCGTGCGAGACATTATTGGTCAAATATTGTCATCCTGAATGATTTTCAGCGCTTCAAACGTCGTTGGCGACATGGTAGGGGCCGTGCGAACCTATTTATGCTGCTATCTCGACCATGTTAGTGGGCGTGTATGCTGCTTTTAAGACACTCGCCACTGGAGATTAGTATTATTACCCATCGAATTTTCCTGCATGTTGCAACACGATTCGTGTAAAAGCAGTGCCAGCGGGTAGCGGGTAGTTATGACACCGCTAAAGGGGGGGGGGGCACTCAGGACTCAGTTGGAGAATGAATGATACAGCTTTCAGAAGAAGAAGTATTTCGCCTCCGATAATCTCCGGCAAAACCCTGGTAGGAGGGCAAAACTTTATAACGACTTTCGCGAATTCACAGAAGAAAATAACCGGATCAAAATAACTGCCCTAGACAACGCAATAATGGTATAGTACAGGAAATTCGTAAAGAGACGTAGTCCCTAAGAGCACTGGAACAGCGATCAAATTATGGTACAAGCGCCGCGAAAACGCATCACAAACGATGAGCAAATGGAGAGTAGGTTCACAAACTGTGAGAACGTCCAAATGGACGAGGTAGCGGTAACACCATGGGAGACCACCCGCGCAAGCGCCACACCGAGCCAACTGGGATCAACCAGGACCGGTACCTCCAAACAAGCGGGGCAGCGGAGAGGATATCGCATATCTGAAATTAATCGCATGATTTCACCACAAAAAAGCCCTTCACCCTACCGCTGGAAATCAGCTAGGTAAAGAAGAAGAGTCTACGTAAACCGAAAAAGCTTCAAAAGATTCCCAGCGCCCCGACAGCATTATTTTTCCCGAATCCGACCCCTGCCTGATGGCGTGTGTTGCTGCCCCACCCCGAAAGGAGTCAGAAGTGAGATTTTTGTGACCTAACCCCGATTCCCTGAGAATATTTTTAATACTACGGGCGACGAAGTCGCGAGAAGGGGGTCCCCCTGATTTAGGACTGAAGAAGAAACTCCGTGGAAGGCTTGATGGATGAATTTCGTAAAAAGTTTGAAAAATCATGGTTTGAGTCAAATCCCACTAGAAGGCGACTTTAGCACCCCGTCCTTTTTGGTCCGTTTTCGATTTTGAATGTAGAGCCATCAAATTCCATCCCCCTGGTAGGACAAATGCTGAAACTGTAGGGCACAAAGTTCGCTGATTCTAAGCAGCCCCGAAAACGCGAGCATGACCATAACCGCACCTCTGAGAGATTTTAGGGAAGGCGAGCGGAGCGCAAACTCGAAAACCACTCTGACATCAGCTTTAGAGGCCTTAGTGCGATGAGAAACCGGGACAGATTTTCTACTCGCTGATCTAATAAGGGCCCTCAGCACGTCAGCTTCATTCTGAGGCAGCGGGCCAAAGAAATGCGCTAGAGCTGCCACATGATAACCTAGTGACCTGAACTTTCCCAGCGTTATGAGATGAGCAACAAAAATATTTCTCAACTGGGAAAGAGCTGAAATGGAGACTCTAAACTGACTGATGTAGTCCCAAAAATTCTTTTTCACTCTTCCGTAGATCTTCAGCGTTCCAGGAGCCAGCGAAGCGTCCAAGCAGGACTGGATCAAAAATGCGACATCTTCCTATCCAGCAGAACCTGCAATCGCCGCTGTGGTGATCGCTGAAACCTGTCGGGCCGTGGAACGCAAATCTGGAAAAAAATCACATTCCAGACTAGATGAAACATTCAAACGATCCTGTGTATTCTCCAACAAAGGGGTGGGTCGAGAGGGCGACGCGAAGTCGAAATAAGTCGGAATGGAGGGGAAGCCTCGAACCCACGCTGTCGGGCGTCGACCGCGCCGCGACGCAAGGCAATCGTGTCGGGACCAAGCCCGCACCCGACCCAATCAATAAGCGCTTCAGCCATGCCACCCTGACCACACACGTTAAAAAAGTTGGTGCGAATTCAAAACTACATTTTCGCCTCCGATAATCTCCGGCAAAACCTTTGTTTTGAATTCGACACTAACAACACAGGGAGGGCAAGACTTTATAACGGCTTGGAAGAGGATTAAAGCCCGGAAGGGGTCATCAGGAAAGCTGCGCGAAAGCAAAATCAAATTTCAGCGAGGCTGAACAGAAAGTGAAAGATGGAGAGCCACCTTGAAGAACCGGGGAGCCTGCCGGAAATATAACAACCTGCCGAATTTCGGGAATCCACGAATCTCCCTCCCTTAACAAAGGAAAGAAAAGGTTGGAAGGCCACACTGGAAACCCAAAAATACCCCGTGTGTGATGGACTCTGGCAAATGCTAGCATTCTAGGTATAAGGAATCGAGGAGGAACTTACCAGCAACATTTCTTCTCCCACCAATAACTGGAATCGATAGCGAAGGCGTCCACTGCCGCAGATTTGGCACTTGCCAACCTAGAGATAAAGGAAACACATTTATTTGTGTGTTCACTGGCGAGCAGATCCACTTCACATGGGCCCCAAAATCTGTTTAGCTCTTGGTAAATGTTATCAGAAACGCTCCAATCGTCCAAATCCACAAATCTGGAAGCAGAGTCTGCTTCTTCATTCAATGCTCTTGGGACCCACAGAAATTCCATCTCCACACGCAACTCCGCACAGAGGTCCCAAATTTTTGTCGCCAAATCCTGCAAATCTCTTTTGATGCTCCCCTTCCTGAGAATGTGAACCGCTGAAAGATTATCACAATACCAAATACAGGTCTGGAACAGCAGATACTTCGAGAAAGCTCGCAAACTGACCAGAACTGCAAATAGCTCTCTAAAGGTGAACGAGTTATCCAGCGTCTCCTCAGGAAGAAGCGCTGCCGTAGGAATTATCTCTCCCCCCGCTAAATGCAAAATCGCCCCAGTACCGAATTGGGACGCATCTGAGAAAATCACCAAGGCTTGGTCCGAAAATAGTGAAGGCACGTGGGTTGGAGTTCCCGTAAACGAGTTCTCAAACCCTAACCAAGCTGCTATCTGACTCCGTTCACTTGGGGTAAGTTTCCACCTATACTGTAGCGCAGCTCCAACACTCTGCTTGCTTGCTATCTCGGTGCTAACAGCCCTCCATCTCCTCTTCTTCTCTGAAGGAATAACTAAATGCATGGATGCAATCGAACCTTGCCAGCGCAATCTGTATAACAACGATGGAGCCCCCAATTTGAGAATTTCAGCTCCCAAATCTCTAGTTTTTTTCCCTTCTCTCACGCGAAATGTTTAGGGAAAAAGTTCTAAGGTCAATATCGTAACCTAACCAAACGATCTTCTGAAGCGGGATCCAGGAACATTTCTCCTCGGCCAAACAAAAGCCGGCTTCCATCAAGTCAGACTTGATTATCCTGACAGATACCTCGTACCGGTGTGCGGAATTGGCCCACATCAAACCGTCATCCAGGTAAATTTCCACACCCAAACCTTGGGCTCTCCATCGCTTTAATAGCGGTTTGAACAGCTTCGTAAACACAAAAGGAGCCGGGGACAATCCAAAAGGGAGCACGCAAAATTTGTAGAATTTGCCCCTCCATTGAAAACCCAAGAATTTGGTGACATCCTCATGGATATTAATGTGATGATAGCCTGACCTGAGGTCGAAAGAGGCCAAAAACCCGCCTTTCAGAAGCAACGGAAGGACCTTTCCCATATCTTCATATTTCACCCTCCGCTTGGGTAAGAATTTATTCAAAACGGATAGGTCCAAAATCAACCTAAGTTTCTTACCTACTGCCACCGAGAGCGGATTGACCCTGACTTCGGCTTGGCAGCGAACGGGAACCACGGCACGAGATTTGAGCAGGTTGTAAATTTCAGCGTCTACAAAAGAAGCGTATGTATAACAAGAAGGCGAATTATGCCTAGAAAAATCCAAAGCTGGCTGAGAAGTGAAATTGGGATAAAACCCATGGTACAAGACTGCGTACAAAATCCGACAGATCTAGTTTAAGCCTAAAAAATGCTCTACGGTGAATTTCACCCGATAAAAACTCACTTGAAACCTTGTCCTTTGCATTTGCTACGCAGGTGTCCAAATTTGCCGCATTCGTAACACATGGGGCGGGACGGACGCGGTTGTCTGTCAAACGATGCAGGGTTTGGAAACTAGAGAAATTGCTGCTGATATGGGATGGGATAGGGTAAGAAACTCGAAGGAGCGCGGTCCCATGACGCCCCTCCTGCTTGAAAGGGCTGCAAACAAGGAGCATACGGATGCGCTCTCTTCCATCCAGTCGACCTCTTTGTGCTCTTTTTCTCCTCCTTCTTCTTTCCTCTCAGAAATGCCGCTAGAATGGGATTTGTCGTCTGGAAACTGTCTCCCTTAGCGTGCTGATCATAAAAATCCCACACATGAGGATCCTTATAGGCTACCGTCAGCAGTTTGTTTCGCTGGTTGAGGAGAGAAATCGCACGCTCCAAAATGGCCTTCTCCTCGGAATCATCAGGTGCTGCTGGAACTATGGGAATCAGCAGAGCCAGCACGTCTGCGTTGAAGTCGGATTGTCTCGCTAATCCAGTCTTCTCAAAAGCTGGCTTTGCTGGACACTATACATTCCATCCGATGGCCAAAATGGCGTCGGATCGGATTTTCGGATATTGCCGATTTCGCAAAACCGACTCATCGGATATATCGGATACTGTCCCAAACGAGAATTTCGGATAACGGATCCTATCCGAAACCAGAATTTTTGATCGGATCGGATATCGGATATCCGATCGGATAAAATCGGATTCACCGGATAATTCGGATGAAAACGGATAAGAAAATTTTTTAGTAGTAGCGTGGATTCAACCCGTGTATTCAAGCAAATACATTCTGTAGCCACGAGCATACGCGTCGCGGTCCGGTGTGTGTCGCGCTCGCGGCGAACACTGAAACCCCCCACCGTTTAGAGTAGTCTTCAGCGCTTTAAAGGAGTAAATGGCTATCATCTGTGACGAGAAATGAACGCAGGAAAGCAAATTATGCCCCTGGACATGTCAGTTTACTTGGTTTCACCCTGAAGCAGGGATGTCGCGTCGCCGCGCAACTCGTCGCGCGCGACGCTCGCCAACAACGACGCGGCACGCACGGGTGAAAACTAGCCCTCCCTGCAACCGGTGAGAGCACATAACTGACCAAAAAGACCTGCCACAGAATCATGGTTTAGCGGGCCGTTGCGACCAATCTCGGTAGGGCTACGACCCTTAGCTTGTTAAACGAAACCTTGGAAAAAAATCCGAATTCGTTACGAACTTCCCCTTCTGGGTAAACATTGAGCTTGAAAATTATATGATCCCTGCAGAATTAACGCTGTCGCAGCAAGGGGAGCCACCGTGCAATCGTACATAGCCACGCGCATTTTCCCGTGCCGCCGCATCATGAGTACACCAACCGAGGGTTTCCCTACCCTCCTGAATTCAAGTCGTTTGATTACGAAACGGGAAAATGGGTAGGGACAAGTGCGAAACCAAAGCAGGGCTAGTTCTTTTTTGCACACTTCCTCTGTTGTCTTCAACATAAATGAAGGACACAACATCAATTAATTTTAACACAAAACTACGGGTTGCGGAACGTGCCACATATTTCACGGTAGAGCGCGTCCCCGCCGTTGCACCGTCAACCCGTTTTCCACCGCCAAATAACCGTCTCCGTGTATTGAATCTCTCTTTATCTGCGGTACAACCAACAATTCGACTCCTCCCGTTTTTGCTCCCGCCGTCGCACCGACAAGCCTTTTACCCCGCCGAACAACCATCAGCGTGTCTGAGTCCAACTGGAGAACGTCACCCGAGTTATGAACACAGATTCGAGTTTTAATAAAGCGTCCGAGCAAAAGACATTCCTCCGAAACCTGTCCGTGAAATTTACAAATACAACACTTTTTGTCTTCCTGAGAGCTCAAAATCATTTGTGTGCCATCATCAGGAGCACACTTATTTCGCAGAATCATATAAAATCTGGAAACGCTTACACTTCCTTTTACACTTAGTGTGGATGGCTTTTGATGGCAATAATGTATCATGAGATTGAACAAATTGAATTAATACCGCAAATTGCAAGTTTTTCCCGCATCTAAGGCCCCCGTCAGACTTGGTCGAAAAACCGACCGAGTCCGGCTAAGTCCGGGGCAGAAAAACCGACCTTCTCAAGCAATCGCGGGGTCGGTGGCAGGTTAAAACGCCCCTTTGCAATGAAATTGATCCGATCTGGCTGATCAGCGGAGGTTTCGGCATGACTCATAACTGCCGAAGTTTTCGTGGTAATGTCTCATAAGTGGCGGAGTTTTCGGGTCAATGTGTTGCAGTTTCTGCACTGTTTTTCCCTGACACTCTCTCGTGTAGAGCGCGGAAATGGCAGCCCACAATGTATACGCTGCGCTTGGATGTGAGGTGTTTGTGCTTGTCATGGTTGACATTGTTCGGAATATCGACGCTCTGGCGGGATGTAGGTGGCAGGTTGAATCGCCAGTGCTGCCTCTCGACCTGCACGCGGAGTTTTCGGCATGATTGGGGGAGTTTTCGGGCATAGCCCGCCCCTTTTTTCGTTTCGAGCGGCACGCTACCTGTTCAACTCCCCTCAACCGGCCACCGAGCCCAGCGAGTGTGTGAGTTGGTGCAATGGATCTGCCCGTGTGCGAATGTGAAACACCCGTATCGACTGGTTGGATTGCGGTTGCAATGAGTCGGTCGCATTCTGACTCAGTGGGTTGATTTTTCTGCACCCGACTGTCACTATTTCGGTGCGTATCGACCGGGTGGGACTCAGTTCATCGACCATCTCTGACGGCGGCCTAAGGACTTGCAAAACGAAATAAGGCCTCTCCACTTCACGAAATACCCCCTATCACATGTTATGCAGTTATTTTGTGATATTATGTCCCCTTCATTATAAAATATTTGTATTTGTTCAATATACATGTAGTGAAGTGTCAAAATCCATTCCTCACACATGCTTAATCAGCGATTCCGCAACCGTCAATAGCGCGTTCTCCTGCGAATTCGCTCGACCCCTACGCGACCGCGTTCGGAGCTGGCTGTTACGGCGGGCGCAATTCTATCCGTTTTTCATCCGAAATTATCCGATATTCATCCGATAATTATCCGATTTTTATCCGATTTTTATCCGAAAAAATCCGATTTTTATCCGATCGATTATCCGTTTTTTATCCGATTATCCGGTTTTCTGATCGGATCCTTCGATTTTTACTTTTCCGGATATCGGATAATTCGGATATCGTGTTTTTTCGTCTGATCGGATTTCGGATCAATCCGAAATCGCCACTTTGACGTCGGATCGGATTTCGGATAATTATCCGATCGGATTATCCGACCCGGATATCCGAAACCGGCTCCGTCGGATGGAATGTATACTGGACACGACACCAATGTCGTTGGTAGTGACGACCTAATTGGAGAGGGTTGACGAGCGGCTCCGGCTTGAGCAAGGAGGAGGTCGAACTCCTCACGAGACATCTGAACCATATCCTGCGCAACCGTCGACGAATCCTCAGGCGACGCCATTGCGAGACAACCGTTTGCGAAGTCGAAATAAGTCGAAATGGAGGGGAAGCCTCTAACCCACGCTGTCGGGCGCCGACCGCGCCGCGACGCGACGCAAGGCAATCGTGTCGGGACCAAGCCCGCACCCGACCCAATCAATAAGCGCTTCAGCCATGCCACCCTGACCACACACGTTGAAAGAGTTGGTGCGAATTCAAAACTCCATTTTCCATGGAGTCTCCACGAAAACAATGACTGATAACGCTATCAGGCATATGATATCAGCCCAAATTTTCATTTCCATAGATGAATCATTTCATTTTCTTGAGTGCCCCCCCAAACGGGTTCAGTCCAGCGGGTATTCGACTCATTATCAAATTTGATTAGTCAAGATAGATAAGATGGGTAGGATAGGGTAGATAGATATTACACATTCGATAACGAGTCGTCCGACGTCGGTCGGTCAACTACAAAAGAGACTTTAGGGCATCTCACGCATATATTATTTTTTCATATTTTTGAATAGTTTAGCCTCTTTAGTGGGTGCAAAATTAGTCAGGTGGGGGGCCACTCAGGATTCACTTGAGGAAGGAATGATACCGCCTTTGGAAATCGAAGTATTTCCATGGAGTTCCATGAAAACAATGACTGATGACGCTATCAGGCGTCTGATATCAGATCGAATTTTCATTTACATAGATGAATCATTTCTTTTTCTGGAGCCCCCCCCTCCGACTAGTTTTATGCCGGTGATGTGTACAAATCCGAATTGTTTGATTGTACACAAAAAAAATTGAAAGTAATTTCCTGCGCGTACGGTGTACCTTATTCAAGTAACAAAATGCATGAAATTCACATTATGTCTTTCAGGCACTCCTAATTTACCAAATTCAGAGATCTCACAGAGACAACCTTGGTGACCAGGAAAGTAAAATATTCTTTAAGATCTTCACAACATTGGATACCTACACCGTGACGTGAAGCCTGGTAATTACACCATAGGTCGGCCTGAACTGCAAGAGTTGCGAAAGGTCTACATCCTCGACTTTGGCATGTGTAGAAAGTTTACTAACGACCAGGTGAGATCTCCCTAATTCGTGTTTCACTGTTGGGTTTTACCGTCCCCTCCCCCTTAGTTGTCTGAGGAAATGGAGGAAGAACGATTTCGTGGACGGATTTCATCGGCAAAATACTCAGCGATTCGACGTACATACATCCATTGCGTATCTAGCTCATATTGAAATGTGACAGCCTCCACCCCGCAAACTAGAATTAGACCCCGAGACTTAAGCCTAGTTTTGACTGCAGGTGGTCGCTGCGGCCATGCGAGGGACAACTGTTCCTTTTTCATCGCGCGTAATGGAAAGCCGCTCCAATTGTGATCGCTTCGTGGCAAACGTCCTACATCGCTGGGTCGCGGCGGCGGAATCCTATGTTTTACTGCTTCGCTGCTGGAGGAGCGATTCTCGATAGTCGCTGATCATCGCTCCATTGCTGCCATTATGGCAGCGATGGAGCGACTCTAGTGAACGTTGACCCTTTCACATGACAAGATCAGTGTTTTCGAGTCGAAACGCGTTATTGATGAATACCAGCCATTAATTTCACTGATTGATTCAATTTCTTCTATCATCCGTGGGCCTATGCACTATGAACAGAATCGCTGCCGCTGCTACATCGCTGCAGCAGCGGGTGCAAAATCGCTGCGATGAAAAACAGCAGAGATGCAGTCAAAACTAGGCTTTATTTAAAACCCATGCTAGGTACATCATAATGGGTATGAAACTAGATAGAGGCTATTCATACTTCCAACCTCTCGCTCTGCCAGAGCGGCCCGCTCGGACGAAGAGGAGAGTATGAATGAAATTTCGACTGTACTATGTGGGAAGGGGGGGCCACTGGCGCGACGGACATGGCCCCGCCCATTTTACTGTTCCGCATTAAATTTGACACCTACCCGGGGTTTCCCTCCCCTGCCAAAATTGTGGTGAGCGCGAAGCGCTCACCAGATTTGGCTTTGATTCGCCATCGCGCAACCCCCTGATCTCAGTATCAGGGTCCAGAGTGAACGTAGGAAGTCCGTTCTTTTTGCATTTGATATACTTTAGAAAGTTGAATAACTGTTCAAAAAATGGTCTGGAATGGTTACCTGAGATTCGAGAAAAATTGTCAAAACCACGTGATTTTGGTCGAAAAAAGGGTTCATCTCCTTTTTTTTCAGTTGGCGTACATGATCTTGTTGGAACACTTATCGTTGAGCTAGAAAGCTGATTTTTGGCCAGAAAGTTTGTTATGATTGCCGTTAGCTCCTGACAAAATTTGAAGTTGGTAGCTCAATTTTTGCGGGACCTCAAAATTGAGGGTCAAGTGAGACAAAAACACGTAAACATGTTATTATAAACCATCCGACGTTTACTCATTCGTAAAAATGAACTAATGAAATAAACACCGTCACTGATAGGCATTTGTTTAGGATTGAGCGCTCAAATCAATACGGCGGGATCTTGGATGTATTTTTTAGAACGCCGCACGGTGTGAATCAGAAGAAATCCACAGAACGCCTTAGATAGTGTGCGGAACCCCAGTAGGGGTGCGCAAGACGCTGTAGAAAGTGTGCGGGACCCCAGTAGGAGTGCGCAGAACGCCGTAGAAAGTGTGTGGGACCCAAATAACAGTGCTTCGGACGCCGTAGAAAATGTGTGGGACCCAAATAACAGTGCGTAGGACGCCGTAGAAAACGTGTGGGACCCAAATAACAGTGCGTCGGACGCCGTAGAAAGTGTGTGGGACCCAAATGAGAGTGCGTCGGACGCCGTAGAAAGTGTGCGGGACCCAAATGAGAGTGCGTAGGACGCCGTAGAAAATGTGTGGGACCCAAATGAGAGTGCGTAGGACGCCGTAGAAAATATGTTAGACCCAAATAACAGTGCGTCGGGCGCCGTAGAAAGTGTGTGGGACCCAAATGAGAGTGCGTCGGACGCCGTAGAAAGTGTGTGGGACCCAAATGAGAGTGCGTCGGACGCCGTAGAAAGTGTGTGGGACCCAAATGAGAGTGCGTCGGACGCCGTAGAAAATGTGTGGGACCCAAATAACAGTGCGTCGGACGCCGTAGAAAATGTGTGGGACCCAAATAAGAGTGCGTTGGACGCCGTAGAAAGTGTGTGGGACCCAAATGAGAGTGCGTCGGACGCCGTAGAAAATGTGTGGGACCCAAATAACAGTGCGTCGGACGCCGTAGAAAGTGTGTGGGACCCAAATGAGAGTGCGTCGGACGCCGTAGAAAGGGTGTGGGACCCAAATAACAGTGCGTCGGACGCCGTAGAAAGTGTGCGGGACCCAAATGGGTGTGCGCAGTACGCCGTAGAAAGTGTACGCGACCCAAATGAAAGTACGTTGGACGCCATAAAAACTGTGAGGTGACCAAGTGGAAGTGAGCAAGACGCCGTAGAAAGTTTGCGGGATCCAAATACATTCACGCCCATGCCGATAATTTTTTCCGCAGGGCTACCGTAATCATTCTTGAACAAAACATGATAACGAACGATAACACACGCTCATAACATGCGGGGTATAAAAAGGGAGAGGAGCGGTATGCAGTCATTCACACACCGCTCTCTTCGAGAAGCCACTGGAAAGTGGCTGAGGAGGTCGAAATTGTGCAAAGATGATGGTTGGCTATAACGATGTGCTCATATCCAGGCTGACACTTGGAAAATTTCCGAAGGAGGGTTACGGTAGCCCTGCGGAAAAAATGATCGGCATGAGCGTGCTTGTGACCCAAATGGGTGTGCGCAGAACGCCGTAGAAAGTGTGTGGGACTCAAATGAGAGTGCTTCGGACGCCGTAGACAGTGTGAGGGACCCAAATGGGTGTGCGCAGAACGCCGTAGAAAGTGTGTGGGACCCAAATAACAGTGCGTCGGACGCCGTAGAAAGTGTGTGGGACCCAAATGAGAGTGCGTCGGACGCCGTAGAAAGTGTGTGGGACCCAAATGAGGGTCCGTATGACGCCGTAGAAAATGTGTGGGACCCAAATGAGAGTGCGTAGGACGCCGTAGAAAATGTGTGGGACCCAAATAACAGTGCGTCGGACGCCGTAGAAAGTGTGTGGGACCCAAATGAGAGTGCGTCGGACGCCGTAGAAAATGTGTGGGACCCAAACAACAGTGCGTCGGACGCCGCAGAAAGTGTGCGGGACTCAAATGAGAGTGCACCGGACGCCGTTAGAAAGTGTGCGGGACCCAAATGAGAGTGCGCCGGACGCCGTAGAAAGTGTGCGGGACCCGAATGAGGGTGCGCCGGACGCCGTAGAAGGTGTGCGGGACCCAAATAAGAGTACGCCGGACGCCGTAGAAAGTGTGCGGGAACCAAATGAGAGTGCGCCGGACGCCGTAGAAAGTGTGTGGGACCTAAATGAGAGTGAGCCGCACGCCGTAGAAAGTGTGTGGGACCCAAATGAGAGTACGTCGGACGTCGTATAAAGTGTGTGGGACCTGAATGAGAGTGCGCTGGACGCCGTAGAAAGTGTGCGGAACCCAAATGAGAGTGCGCCGGACGCTGTGGAAAGTGTCTGGGACCTAAATGAGAGTGCGCTGGACGCCGTAGAAAGTGTGCGGGACTCAAATAAGAGTGTGCCGGACGCCGTAGAAAGTGTGCGGGAACCAAATGAGAGTGCGCCGGACGCCGTAGAAAGTGTGTGGGACCTAAATGAGAGTGAGCCGCACGCCGTAGAAAGTGTGTGGGACCCAAATGAGAGTGCGTAGGACGCCGTAGAAAATGTGTAGGACCCAAATAACAGTGCGTCGGACGCCGTAGAAAGTGTGTGGGACCCAAATGAGAGTGCGTCGGACGCCGTAGAAAATGTGTGGGACCCAAACAACAGTGCGTCGGACGCCGCAGAAAGTGTGCGGGACTCAAATGAGAGTGCACCGGACGCCGTTAGAAAGTGTGCGGGACCCAAATGAGAGTGCGCCGGACGCCGTAGAAAGTGTGCGGGACCCGAATGAGGGTGCGCCGGACGCCGTAGAAGGTGTGCGGGACCCAAATAAGAGTACGCCGGACGCCGTAGAAAGTGTGCGGGAACCAAATGAGAGTGCGCCGGACGCCGTAGAAAGTGTGTGGGACCCAAATGAGAGTGCGTCGGACGCCGTAGAAAGTGTGTGGGACCCAAATGAGAGTGCGTATCACGCCGTAGAAAATGTGTGGGACCCAAATGAGAGTGCGTAGGACGCCGTAGAAAATGTGTGGGACCCAAATAACAGTGCGCCGGACGTCGTAGAAAGTGTGTGGGACCTGAATGAGAGTGCGCTGGACGCCGTAGAAAGTGTGCGGAACCCAAATGAGAGTGCGCCGGACGCTGTGGAAAGTGTCTGGGACCTAAATGAGAGTGCGCTGGACGCCGTAGAAAGTGTGCGGGACTCAAATAAGAGTACGCCGGACGCCGTAGAAAGTGTGCGGGAACCAAATGAGAGTGCGCCGGACGCCGTAGAAAGTGTGTGGGACCTAAATGAGAGTGAGCCGCACGCCGTAGAAAGTGTGTGGGACCCAAATGAGAGTGCGTAGGACGCCGTAGAAAATGTGTGGGACCCAAATAACAGTGCGTCGGACGCCGTAGAAAGTGTGTGGGACCCAAATGAGAGTGCGTCGGACGCCGTAGAAAATGTGTGGGACCCAAACAACAGTGCGTCGGACGCCGTAGAAAGTGTGCGGGACTCAAATGAGAGTGCACCGGACGCCGTTAGAAAGTGTGCGGGACCCAAATGAGAGTGCGCCGGACGCCGTAGAAAGTGTGTGGGACCCAAATAACAGTGCGTCGGACGCCGTAGAAAGTGTGTGGGACCCAAATGAGAGTGCGTCGGACGCCGTAGAAAGTGTGTGGGACCCAAATGAGAGTGCGCCGGACGCCGTAGAAAGTGTGTGGGACCCAAATGAGAGTGCGTCGGACGCCGTAGAAAGTGTGTGGGACCCAAATGAGAGTGCGTCGGACGCCGTAGAAAGTGTGTGGGACCCAAATGAGAGTGCGTCGGACGCCGTAGAAAATGTGTGGGACCCAAACAACAGTGCGTCGGACGCCGTAGAAAGTGTGTGGGACCCAAATGAGAGTGCGTCGGACGCCGTAGAAAATGTGTGGGACCCAAATAACAGTGCGTCGGACGCCGTAGAAAGTGTGCGGGACTCAAATGAGAGTGCACCGGACGCCGTTAGAAAGTGTGCGGGACCCAAATGAGAGTGCGCCGGACGCCGTAGAAAGTGTGCGGGACCCGAATGAGGGTGCGCCGGACGCCGTAGAAGGTGTGCGGGACCCAAATAAGAGTACGCCGGACGCCGTAGAAAGTGTGCGGGAACCAAATGAGAGTGCGCCGGACGCCGTAGAAAGTGTGTGGGACCTAAATGAGAGTGAGCCGCACGCCGTAGAAAGTGTGTGGGACCCAAATAAGAGTGCGCCGGACGTCGTAGAAAGTGTGTGGGACCTGAATGAGAGTGCGCTGGACGCCGTAGAAAGTGTGCGGAACCCAAATGAGAGTGCGCCGGACGCTGTGGAAAGTGTCTGGGACCTAAATGAGAGTGCGCTGGACGCCGTAGAAAGTGTGCGGGACTCAAATAAGAGTACGCCGTACGCCGTAGAAAGTGTGCGGGACCAAAATGAGAGTGCGCAGGACGCCGTAGAAAGTGTGTGGGACCCAAATAACAGTGCGTCGGACGCCGTAGAAAGTGTGTGGGACCCAAATGAGAGTGCGTAGGACGCCGTAGAAAATGTGTGGGACCCAAATAACAGTGCGTCGGACGCCGTAGAAAGTGTGGGGCCCAAATGAGAGTGCGTCGGACGCCGTAGAAAATGTGTGGGACCCAAACAACAGTGCGTCGGACGCCGTAGAAAGTGTGCGGGACTCAAATGAGAGTGCACCGGACGCCGTTAGAAAGTGTGCGGGACCCAAATGAGAGTGCGCCGGACGCCGTAGAAAGTGTGTGGGACCCAAATGAGGGTGCGCCGGACGCCGTAGAAAATGTGCGGGACCCAAATAAGAGTGCGCCGGACGCCATAGAAAGTGTGTGGGACCCAAATGAGAGTGCGCCGGACGCCATAGAAAGTGTGCGGACCAAAATGAGAGTGCGCCGGACGCCGTAGAAAGTGTGAGGGACCCAAATGAGAGTGCGCTGGACGCCGTAGAAAGTGTGCGGGACCCAAATGAGAGTGCGTAGGACGCCGTAGAAAGTGTGTGGGACCCAAATAACAGTGCGTCGGACGCCGTAGAAAGTGTGTGGGACCCAAATGAGAGTGCGTCGGACGCCGTAGAAAGTGTGGGACCCAAACAACAGTGCGTCGGACGCCGTAGAAAGTGTGCGGGACCCAAATGAGAGTGCGCCGGACGCCGTAGAAATTGTGCGGGACCCAAATGAGAGTGCGCCGGACGCCGTAGAAAGTCTGCGGGACCCAAATGAGAGTGCGCCGGACGCCGTAGAAGGTGTGCGAGACCCAAATGAGAGTGCGCCGGACGCCGTAGAAAGTGTGCGAGACCCAAATTAGAGTGCGCCGTATGCCGTAGAAAGTGTGTGGGACCTAAATGAGAGTGCGACGGACGCCATAAAACGTGTGTGGGACCCAAAAGAGAGTCCGTATGACGCCGTAGAAAATGTGTGGGACCCAAATGAGAGTGCGTAGGACGCCGTAGAAAATGTGTGGGACCCAAATAACAGTGCGTCGGACGCCGTAGAAAGTGTGTGGGACCCAAATGAGAGTGCGTCGGACGCCGTAGAAAATGTGTGGGACCCAAACAACAGTGCGTCGGACGCCGTAGAAAGTGTGCGGGACTCAAATGAGAGTGCACCGGACGCCGTTAGAAAGTGTGCGGGACCCAAATGAGAGTGCGCCGGACGCCGTAGAAAGTGTGCGGGACCCGAATGAGGGTGCGCCGGACGCCGTAGAAGGTGTGCGGGACCCAAATAAGAGTACGCCGGACGCCGTAGAAAGTGTGCGGGAACCAAATGAGAGTGCGCCGGACGCCGTAGAAAGTGTGTGGGACCTAAATGAGAGTGAGCCGCACGCCGTAGAAAGTGTGTGGGACCCAAATGAGAGTACGTCGGACGTCGTAGAAAGTGTGTGGGACCTGAATGAGAGTGCGCTGGACGCCGTAGAAAGTGTGCGGGACCCAAATGAGAGTGCGCCGGACGCCGTAGAAAGTGTGCGGGAACCAAATAAGAGTGCGCTGGACGCCGTAGAAAGTGTGCGGGACTCAAATAAGAGTACGCCGTACGCCGTAGAAAGTGTGCGGGACCAAAATGAGAGTGCGCAGGACGCCGTAGAAAGTGTGTGGGACCCAAATAACAGTGCGTCGGACGCCGTAGAAAGTGTGCGGGACCCAAATGAGAGTGCGTAGGACGCCGTAGAAAATGTGTGGGACCCAAATAACAGTGCGTCGGACGCCGTAGAAAGTGTGTGGGACCCAAATGAGAGTGCGTCGGACGCCGTAGAAAATGTGTGGGACCCAAACAACAGTGCGTCGGACGCCGTAGAAAGTGTGCGGGACTCAAATGAGAGTGCACCGGACGCCGTTAGAAAGTGTGCGGGACCCAAATGAGAGTGCGCCGGACGCCGTAGAAAGTGTGCGGGACCCGAATGAGGGTGCGCCGGACGCCGTAGAAGGTGTGCGGGACCCAAATAAGAGTACGCAGGACGCCGTAGAAAGTGTGTGGGACCCAAATGATAGTGCGCCGAACGCCGTAGAAAGTGTGTGGGACTCAAATGAGAGTGCGCCGGACGCCGTAGAAAGTAAGTGAGACCCAAATGAGAGTGCGCTGGACGCCGTAGAAAGTGTGTGGGACCCAAATGAGAGTGCGCTGGACGCCGTAGAAAGTGTGTGGCACCCAAATGAGAGTGCGCCGGACGCCGTAGAAAGTGTGTGGGACCCAAATGAGAGTGCGCCGGACGCCGTAGAAAATGTGTGGGGCCTAAATGAGAGTGCGTCGGACGCCGTAGAAAGTGTGTGGGACCCAAATAACAGTGCGTCGGACGCCGAAAAAAGTGTGTGGGACCCAAATGAGAGTGCGTCGGACGCCGTAGAAAGTGTGTGGGACCCAAATGAGAGTGCGTCGGACGCCGTAGAAAATGTGTGGGACCCAAATAACAGTGCGTCGGACGCCGAAAAAAGTGTGCGGGACCCAAATGAGTGTGCGCAGAATGCCGTAGAAAGTGTGTGGGACCCAAATAACAGTGCGCCGGACGCCGTAGAAAGTGTGGGACCCAAATGAGAGTGCGTCGGACGCCGTAGAAAGTGTGTGGGACCCAAATGAGAGTGCGTCGGACGCCGTAGAAAGTGTGTGGGACCCAAATGAGAGTGTGCAGGACGCCGTAGAAAGTGTGTGGCATCCAAATAAGAGTGCGCAGGATGCCGTAGAAAGTGTGTGGGACCCAAATGAGAGTGCGTCGGACGCCGTAGAAAATGTGTGGGACCCAAATGACAGTGCGTCGGACGCCGTAGAAAGTGTGCGGGACCCAAATGAGAGTGCACCGGACGCCGTTAGAAAGTGCGCGGGACCCAAATGAGAGTGCGCCGGACGCCGTAGAAAGTGTGCGGGACCCAAATAAGAGTACGCCGGACGCCGTAGAAAGTGTGCGGGAACCAAATGAGAGTGCGCCGGACGCCGTAGAAAGTGTGCGGGACCCAAATGAGAGTGCGCCGGACGCCGTAGAAAGTGTGTGGGACCCAAATGAGAGTGCGTAGGACGCCGTAGAAAATGTGTGGGACCCAAATAACAGTGCGTCGGACGCCGAAGAAAGTGCGTGGGACCCAAATAAGAGCGCGTCGGACGCCGTAGAAAATGTGGGACCCAAATGAGAGTGCGTCGGACGCCGTAGAAAGTGTGCGGGACCCAAATGAGAGTGCACCGGACGCCGTAGAAAGTGTGGGGGACCCGAATGAGGGTGCGCCGGACGCCGTAGAAGGTGTGCGGGATCCAAATAAGAGTACGCCGGACGCCGTAGAAAGTGTGCGGGAACCAAATGAGAGTGCGCCGGACGCCGTAGAAAGTGTGTGGGACCTAAATGAGAGTGAGCCGCACGCCGTAGAAAGTGTGTGGGACCCAAATGAGAGTGCGTCGGACGCCGTAGAAAGTGTGTGGGACCCAAATGAGAGTGCGTCGGACGCCGTAGAAAGTGTGCGGGACCCAAATGAGAGTGCGTCGGACGCCGTAGAAAGTGTGCGGGACCCAAATGAGAGTGCGTCGGACGCCGTAGAAAGTGTGTGGGACCCAAATGAGAGTGCGTCGGACGCCGTAGAAAGTGTGTGGGACCCAAATAACAGTGCGTCGGACGCCGTAGAAAGTGTGTGGGACCCAAATGAGAGTGCGCCGGACGCCGTAGAAAGTGTGTGGGACCCAAATGAGAGTGCGTCGGACGCCGTAAAAAGTGTGTGGGACCCAAATGAGAGTGCGTCGGACGCCGTAGAAAGTGTGTGGGACCCAAATGAGAGTGCGTCGGACGCCGTAGAAAATGTGTGGGACCCAAACAACAGTGCGTCGGACGCCGTAGAAAGTGTGCGGGACTCAAATGAGAGTGCACCGGACGCCGTTAGAAAGTGTTCGGGACCCGAATGAGGGTGCGCCGGACGCCGTAGAAAGTGTGCGGGAACCAAATGAGAGTGCGCCAGACGCCGTAGAAAGTGTGTGGGACCTAAATGAGAGTGCGCCGCACGCCGTAAAAAGTGTGTGGGACCCAAATGAGAGTGCGTCGGACGCCGTAGAAAATGTGTGGGACCCAAATAAGAGTGCGTCGGACGCCGTAGAAAGTGTGTGGGACCCAAATGAGAGTGCGTCGGACGCCGTAAAAAATGTGTGGGACCCAAATAGCAGTGCGTCGGACGCCGTAGAAAGTGTGTGGGACCCAAATGAGAGTGCGTCGGACGCCGTAGAAAGTGTGTGGGACCCAAATGAGAGTGCGTCGGATGCCGTAGAAAGTGTGTGGGGCCCAAACTAGAGTGCGCCGGACGCCGTAGATTGTGTGTGGGACCCAAATGAGAGTGCGCCGGACGCCGTAGAAAGTGTGTGGGACCCAAATGAGAGTGCGTAGGACGCCGTAGAAAATGTGTGGGACCCAAATAACAGTGCGTCGGACGCCGTAGAAAGTGTGTGGGACCCAAATGAGAGTGCGTCGGACGCCGTAGAAAATGTGTGGGACCCAAACAACAGTGCGTCGGACGCCGTAGAAAGTGTGCGGGACTCAAATGAGAGTGCACCGGACGCCGTTAGAAAGTGTGCGGGACCCAAATGAGAGTGCGCCGGACGCCGTAGAAAGTGTGCGGGACCCAAATAAGAGTACGCCGGACGCCGTAGAAAGTGTGCGGGAACCAAATGAGAGTGCGCCGGACGCCGTAGAAAGTGTGTGGGACTCCAATGAGAGTGCGCTGGACGCCGTAGAAAGTTTGCGGGACCCAAATAAGAGTGCGCTGGACGCCATAGAAAGTGTGTGGGACCCAAATGAGAGTGCGCTGGACGCCGTAGAAAGTGTGTGGGACCCAAAGGAGAGTGCGCCGGACGCGTAGTAGAAAGTGTGCGGGACCCAAATGAGAGTGCGCCGGACGCCGTAGAAAGTATGCGGGACCCAAATGAGAGTGCGCCGGACGCCGTAGAAGGTGTGTGGGACCCAAATGAGAGTGCGTAGGACGCCGTAGAAAATGTGTGGGACCCAAATAACAGTGCGTCGGACGCCGTAGAAAGTGTGTGGGACCCAAATGAGAGTGCGTCGGACGCCGTAGAAAATGTGTGGGACCCAAACAACAGTGCGTCGGACGCCGTAGAAAGTGTGCGGGACCCAAATGAGAGTGCGTAGGACGCCGTAGAAAGTGTGCGGGACCCAAATGAGGGTGCGCCGGACGCCGTAGAAGGTGTGCGGGACCCAAATGAGAGTGCGCCGGACGCCGTAGAAAGTGTGCGGGACCCGAATGAGAGTGCGCCGGATGCCGTAGAAGGTGTGTGGGACCCAAATGAGAGTGCGCCGGACGCCGTAGAAAGTGTGTGGGACCCAAATGAGAGTGCGTCGGACGCCGTAAAAAGTGTGTGGGACCCAAATGAGAGTGCGTCGGACGCCGTAGAAAGTGTGTGGGACCCAAATGAGAGTGCGTCGGACGCCGTAGAAAGTGTGTGGGACCCAAATGAGAGTGCGTCGGACGCCGTAGAAAGTGTGCGGGACCCAAATGAGAGTGCGTCGGACGCCGTAGAAAGTGTGTGGGACCCGAATGAGAGTGCGCAGGACGCCGTAGAAAGTGTGCGGGACCCAAACGAGAGTGCGTCGGACGCCGTAAAAAGTGTGTGGGACCCAAATAACAGTGCGCCGGACGCCGTAGAAAGTGTGCGGGACCCAAATGAGAGTGCGCAGGACGCCGTACAAAGTGTGTGGGACCCAAATGAGAGTGCGTCGGACGCCGTAGAAAGTGTGTGGGACCCAAATGAGAGTGCGTCGGACGCCGTAGAAAATGTGTGGGACCCAAACAACAGTGCGTCGGACGCCGTAGAAAGTGTGCGGGACTCAAATGAGAGTGCACCGGACGCCGTTAGAAAGTGTGCGGGACCCAAATGAGAGTGCGCCGGACGCCGTAGAAAGTGTGCGGGACCCAAATGAGAGTGCGCCGGACGCCGTAGAAAGTGTGTGGGACCCAAATGAGAGTGTGCCGGACGCCGTAGAAAGTGGGGGGGGCCCAAATGAGAGTGCGCCGGACGTCGTAGAAAGTGTGTGGGACCTGAATGAGAGTGCGCTGGACGCCGTAGAAGGTGTGCGGGACCCAAATAAGAGTACGCCGGACGCCGTAGAAAGTGTGCGGGAACCAAATAAGAGTGCGCTGGACGCCGTAGAAAGTGTGCGGGACTCAAATAAGAGTACGCCGTACGCCGTAGAAAGTGTGCGGGACCAAAATGAGAGTGCGCAGGACGCCGTAGAAAGTGTGTGGGACCCAAATAACAGTGCGTCGGACGCCGTAGAAAGTGTGGGACCCAAATGAGAGTGCGTCGGACGCCGTAGAAAGTGTGTGGGACCCAAATGAAAGTGCGCAGGACGCCGTAGAAAGTGTGCGGGACCCAAATAAGAGTGCGCCGGACGCCGTAGAAAGTGTGCGAGACATAAATAAGAGCGCGCCGGACGCCGTATAAAGTGTGTGGGACCCAAATGAAAGTGCGCAGGACGCCGTAGAAAGTGTGCGGGACCCAAATGACAGTGCGCCGGACGCCGTAGAAAGTGTGTGGGACCCAAATGAGAGTGCGTAGGACGCCGTAGAAAATGTGTGGGACCCAAATAACAGTGCGTCGGACGCCGTAGAAAGTGTGTGGGACCCAAATGAGAGTGCGTCGGACGCCGTAGAAAATGTGTGGGACCCAAACAACAGTGCGTCGGACGCCGTAGAAAGTGTGCGGGACTCAAATGAGAGTGCACCGGACGCCGTTAGAAAGTGTGCGGGACCCGAATGAGGGTGCGCCGGACGCCGTAGAAGGTGTGCGGGACCCAAATAAGAGTACGCCGGACGCCGTAGAAAGTGTGCGGGAACCAAATGAGAGTGCGCCGGACGCCGTAGAAAGTGTGTGGGACCTAAATGAGAGTGAGCCGCACGCCGTAGAAAGTGTGTGGGACCCAAATGAGAGTACGTCGGACGTCGTAGAAAGTGTGTGGGACCCAAATGAGAGTGCGTCGGACGCCGTAGAAAATGTGTGGGACCCAAATGAGAGTGCGTCGGACGCCGTAGAAAGTGTGCGGGACCCAAATGAGAGTGCGTCGGACGCCGTAGAAAGTGTGCGGGACCCAAATGAGAGTGCGTCGGACGCCGTAGAAAGTGTGCGGGACCCGAATGAGGGTGCGCCGGACGCCGTAGAAGGTGTGCGGGACCCAAATAAGAGTACGCCGGACGCCGTAGAAAGTGTGTGGGACCCAAATAACAGTGCGCCGGACGTCGTAGAAAGTGTGTGGGACCCAAATGAGTGTGCGCAGAATGCCGTAGAAAGTGTGTGGGACCCAAATAACAGTGCGTCGGACGCCGTAGAAAGTGTGTGGGACCCAAATGAGAGTGCGTCGGACGCCGTAGAAAGTGTGTGGGACCCAAATGAGAGTGCGTCGGACGCCGTAGAAAGTGTGCGGGACCCAAATGAGAGTGCGTCGGACGCCGTAGAAAGTGTGCGGGACCCAAATGAGAGTGCGTCGGACGCCGTAGAAAGTGTGCGGGAACCAAATGAGAGTGCGCCGGACGCCGTAGAAAGTGTGTGGGACCTAAATGAGAGTGAGCCGCACGCCGTAGAAAGTGTGTGGGACCCAAATGAGAGTACGTCGGACGTCGTAGAAAGTGTGTGGGACCTGAATGAGAGTGCGCTGGACGCCGTAGAAAGTGTGCGGAACCCAAATGAGAGTGCGCCGGACGCCGTAGAAAGTGTGTGGGACCCAGATAAGAGTGCGCCGGACGCCGTAGAAAGTGTGCGGGACCCAAATGAGAGGGCGTCGGACGCCGTATAAAGTGTGCGGGACCCAAACGGGTGTGCGCAGAACACCCTAGAAAGTGTGTGGGACCCAAATAACAGTGCGTCGGACGCCGTAGAAAGTGTGGGACCCAAATGAGTGTGCGCCGGACGCCGTAGAAAGTGTGGGACCCAAATGAGAGTGCGCTGGACGCCGTAGAAAGTGTGCGGGACCCAAATAAGAGTAGGCCGAGCGCCCTAGAAAGGGTGCGGGACCCAAATGAGAGTGCACCGGGCGCCGTAGAAAGTGTGTGGGACCCAAATAACAGTGCGCCGGACGCCGTAGAAAGTGTGTGGGACCCAAATGAGAGTGCGTCGGACGCCGTAGAAAATGTGTGGGACCCAAATAACAGTGCGTCGGACGCCGTAGAAAGTGTGTGGGACCCAAATGAGAGTGCGTCGGACGCCGTAGAAAGTGTGTGGGACCCAAATAACAGTGCGTCGGACGCCGTAGAAAGTGTGCGGGACTCAAATGAGAGTGCACCGGACGCCGTTAGAAAGTGTGCGGGACCCAAATGAGAGTGCGCCGGACGCCGTAGAAAGTGTGTGGGACCCAAATAAGAGAGAGCCGTAGAAAGTGTGCGGGACCCAAGTAAGAGTGCGTCGGACGCCGTAGAAAGTGTGCGGGACCCAAATGAGAGTGCGTCGGACGCCGCAGAAAGTGTGTGGGACCCGAATGAGAGTGCGTCGGACGCCGTAGAAAGTGTGCGGGACCCAAATGAGAGTGCGTCGGACGCCGTAAAAAGTGTGTGGGCCCAAATGAGAGTGCGTCGGACGCCGTAAAAAGTGTGTGGGACCCAAACAACAGTGCGTCGGACGCCGTAGAAAGTGTGCGGGACCCAAATGAGAGTGCGCCGGACGCCGTAGAAAGTGTGCGGGACCCGAATGAGGGTGCGCCGGACGCCGTAAAAGGTGTGCGGGACCCAAATGAGAGTACGCCGGACGCCGTAGAAAGTGTGTGGGACCCAAATGAGAGTGCGTCGGACGCCGTAAAAAGTGTGAGGGGCCCAAATGAGAGTGCGTCGGACGCCGTAGAAAGTGTGTGGGACCCAAATGAGAGTGCGTCGGACGCCGTAGAAAGTGTGTGGGACCCAAATAAGAGTGCGTCGGACGCCGTAGAAAATGTGTGGGACCCAAACAACAGTGCGTCGGACGCCGTAGAAAGTGTGCGGGACTCAAATGAGAGTGCACCGGACGCCGTTAGAAAGTGTGCGGGACCCAAATGAGAGTGCGCCGGACGCCGTAGAAAGTGTGCCGGACCCAAATTAGAGTGCGCCGGACGCCGTAGAAAGTGTGCGGGACCCAAATGAGAGTGCGCCGGACGCCGTAGAAAGTGTGCGGGACCCAAATGAGAGTGCGTAGGACGCCGTAGAAAGTGTGTGGGAGCCAAATAACAGTGCGTCGGACGCCGTAGAAAGTGTGTGGGACCCAAATGAGAGTGCGTCGGACGCCGTAGAAAGTTTGCGGGACCCAAATAACAGTGCGTCGGACGTCGTAGAAAGTGTGTGGGACCCAAATGAGAGTGCGCAGGACGCCGTTAGAAAGTGTGCGGAACCCGAATGAGGGTGCGCCGGACGCCGTAGAAGGTGTGCGGGACCCAAATAAGAGTACGCCGGACGCCGTAGAAAGTGTGCGGGAACCAAATGAGAGTGCGCCGGACGCCGTAGAAAGTGTGTGGGACCCAAATGAGAGTGCGTCGGACGCCGTAGAAAATGTGTAGGACCCAAATAACAGTGCGTCGGACGCCGTAGAAAGTGTGTGGGACCCAAATGAGAGTGCGTCGGACGCCGTAGAAAATGTGTGGGACCCAAACAACAGTGCGTCGGACGCCGTAGAAAGTGTGCGGGACTCAAATGAGAGTGCGCCGGACGCCGTAGAAAGTGTGCGGGACCTAAATGAGAGTGAGCCGCACGCCGTAGAAAGTGTGTGGGACCCAAATGAGAGTACGTCGGACGTCGTATAAAGTGTGTGGGACCTGAATGAGAGTACGCCGGACGCCGTAGAAAGTGTGCGGGAACCAAATGAGAGTGCGCCGGACGCCGTAGAAAGTGTGCGGAACCCAAATGAGAGTGCGCCGGACGCTGTGGAAAGTGTCTGGGACCTAAATGAGAGTGCGCTGGACGCCGTAGAAAGTGTGCGGGACCCAAATAAGAGTACGCCGGACGCCGTAGAAAGTGTGCGGGAACCAAATGAGAGTGCGCCGGACGCCGTAGAAAGTGTGTGGGACCTAAATGAGAGTGAGCCGCACGCCGTAGAAAGTGTGTGGGACCCAAATGAGAGTGCGTAGGACGCCGTAGAAAATGTGTGGGACCCAAATAACAGTGCGTCGGACGCCGTAGAAAGTGTGTGGGACCCAAATGAGAGTGCGTCGGACGCCGTAGAAAATGTGTGGGACCCAAACAACAGTGCGTCGGACGCCGTAGAAAGTGTGCGGGACCCAAATGAGAGTGCGCCGGACGCCGTTAGAAAGTGTGCGGGACCCAAATAAGAGTACGCCGGACGCCGTAGAAAGTGTGTGGGACTCAAATGAGAGTACGCCGAACGCCGTAGAAAGTGTGTGGGACCCAAATGAGAGTGCGCCGGACGCCGTAGAAAGTGTGCGGGACCCAAATGAGAGTGAGCCGGACGCCGTAGAAAGTGTGTGGGACCCAAATGAAAGTGCGCCAGACGCCGTAGAAAGTGTGTGGGACCCAAATGAGAGTGCGCCGGACGCCGTAGAAAGTGTGCGGGACCCAAATGAGAGTGCGTCGGACGCCGTAGAAAGTGTGTGGGACCCAAATAACAGTGCGTCGGACGCCGTAGAAAGTGTGCGGGACCCAAATGAGAGTGCGTCGGACGCCGTAGAAAGTGTGTGGGACCCAAATGAGAGTGCGCCGGACGCCGTAGAAAGTGTGCGGGACCCAAATAACGGTGCGCCGGACGCCGTAGAAAGTGTGCGGGACCCAAGTGAGAGTGCGCGGGACGCCGTAGAAAGTGTGTGGGACCCAAATGAGAGTGCGTCGGACGCCGTAGAAAGTGTGTGGGACCCAAATGAGAGTGCGTCGGACGCCGTAGAAAGTGTGTGGGACCCAAATGAGAGTGCGTCGGACGCCGTAGAAAATGTGTGGGACCCAAATAAGAGTGCGTCGGACGCCGTAGAAAGTGTGCGGGACCCAAATGAGAGTGCGTCGGACGCCGTAGAAAGTGTGTGGGACCCAAATGAGAGTGGGCCGGACGCCGTAGATAGTGTGCGGGACCCAAATGAGAGTGCGCCGGACGCCGTAGAAAGTGTGTGGGACCCAAATGAGAGTGAGTCGGACGCCGTAGAAAGTGTGCGGGACCCAAATGAGAGTGCGCTGGTCGCCGTAGAAAGTGTGTGGGACCCAAATGAGAGTGCGCTGGACGCCGTAGAAAGTGTGCGGGACCCAAGTGGGAGTGCCCGGACGCCGTAGAAAGTGTGTGGGACCCAAATGAGAGTGCGCTGGACGCCGTAGAAAGTGTGTGGGACCCAAATGAGAGTGCGCAGGACGCCGTAGAAAGTGTGCGGGACCCAAATGAGAGTGCGTCGGACGTCGTAGAAAGTTTGCGGGACCCAAATGAGAGTGCGTCGGACGCCGTAGAAAATGTGTGGGACCCAAATAAGAGTGCGTCGGACGCTGTGGAAAGTGTCTGGGACCTAAATGAGAGTGCGCTGGACGCCGTAGAAAGTGTGCGGGACTCAAATAAGAGTACGCCGGACGCCGTAGAAAGTGTGCGGGAACCAAATGAGAGTGCGCCGGACGCCGTAGAAAGTGTGTGGGACCTAAATGAGAGTGAGCCGCACGCCGTAGAAAGTGTGTGGGACCCAAATGAGAGTGCGTAGGACGCCGTAGAAAATGTGTGGGACCCAAATAACAGTGCGTCGGACGCCGTAGAAAGTGTGTGGGACCCAAATGAGAGTGCGTCGGACGCCGTAGAAAATGTGTGGGACCCAAACAACAGTGCGTCGGACGCCGCAGAAAGTGTGCGGGACTCAAATGAGAGTGCACCGGACGCCGTTAGAAAGTGTGCGGGACCCGAATGAGGGTGCGCCGGACGCCGTAGAAGGTGTGCGGGACCCAAATAAGAGTACGCCGGACGCCGTAGAAAGTGTGCGGGAACCAAATGAGAGTGCGCCGGACGCCGTAGAAAGTGTGTGGGACCTAAATGAGAGTGAGCCGCACGCCGTAGAAAGTGTGTGGGACCCAAATGAGAGTACGTCGGACGCCGTAGAAAGTGTGTGGGACCCAAATGAGAGTGCGTCGGACGCCGTAGAAAGTGTGTGGGACCCAAATGAGAGTGCGTCGGACGCCGTAGAAAGTGTGTGGGACCCAAATGAGAGTGCGTCGGACGCCGTAGAAAGTGTGCGGGACCCAAATGAGAGTGCGCCGGACGCCGTAGAAAGTGTGCGGGACCCAAATGAGAGTGCGTCGGACGCCGTAGAAAGTGTGCGGGACCCAAATAAGAGTACGCCGGACGCCGTAGAAAGTGTGCGGGACCCAAATGAGAGTGCGCCGGACGCCGTAGAAAGTGTGTGGGACCTAAATGAGAGTGAGCCGCACGCCGTAGAAAGTGTGTGGGACCCAAATGAGAGTACGTCGGACGTCGTATAAAGTGTGTGGGACCCAAATGAGAGTGCGTCGGACGCCGTAGAAAATGTGTGGGACCCAAACAACAGTGCGTCGGACGCTGCAGAAAGTGTGCGGGACTCAAATGAGAGTGCACCGGACGCCGTTAGAAAGTGTGCGGGAACCAAATGAGAGTGCGCCGGACGCCGTAGAAGGTGTGCGGGACCCAAATAAGAGTACGCCGGACGCCGTAGAAAGTGTGCGGGAACCAAATGAGAGTGCGCCGGACGCCGTAGAAAGTGTGTGGGACCTAAATGAGAGTGAGCCGCACGCCGTAGAAAGTGTGTGGGACCCAAATGAGAGTACGTCGGACGTCGTATAAAGTGTGTGGGACTCAAATGAGAGTGCTTCGGACGCCGTAGACAGTGTGAGGGACCCAAATAACAGTGCGTCGGACGCCGTAGAAAGTGTGTGGGACCCAAATGAGAGTGCGTCGGACGCCGTAGAAAGTGTGCGGGACTCAAATGAGAGTGCACCGGACGCCGTTAGAAAGTGTGCGGGACCCAAATGAGAGTGCGCCGGACGCCGTAGAAAGTGTGTGGGACCCAAATGAGAGTGCGCAAGACGCCGTAGAAAGTGAGCGGGACCCAAATGAGAGTGCGTCGGACGCCGTAGAAAGTGTGTGGGACCCAAATGAGAGTGCGCCGGACGCCGTAGAAAGTGTGTGGGACCCAAATGAGAGTGCGCCGGACGCCTTAGAAAGTGTGTGGGACCCAAATGAGAGTGCACCGGACGCCGTAGAAAGTGTGCGGGACCCAAATGAGAGTGCGCCGGACGCCGTAGAAAGTGTGTGGGACCCAAATGAGAGTGCGCCGGACGCCGTAGAAAGTGTGCGGGACCCAAATAAGAGTACGCCGGACGCCGTAGAAAGTGTGCGGGAACCAAATGAGAGTGCGCCGGACGCCGTAGAAAGTGTGTGGGACCTAAATGAGAGTGAGCCGCACGCCGTAGAAAGTGTGTGGGACCCAAATGAGAGTACGTCGGACGTCGTATAAAGTGTGTGGGACCTGAATGGGAGTGCGCTGGACGCCGTAGAAAGTGTGCGGAACCCAAATGAGAGTGCGCTGGTCGCCGTAGAAAGTGTGTGGGACCCAAATGAGAGGGCGCTGGACGCCGTAGAAAGTGTGTGGGACTCAAAGGAGAGTGCGCTGGACGCCGTAGAAAGTGTGTGGGACCCAAATGAGAGTGCGTCGGACGCCGTAGAAAGTGTGTGGGACCCAAATGAGAGTGCGTAGGACGCCGTAGAAAGTGTGTGGGACCCAAATGGGAGTGCGTCGGACGCCGTAGAAAGTGTGCGGGACTCAAATAAGAGTACGCCGTACGCCGTAGAAAGTGTGCGGGACCAAAATGAGAGTGCGCAGGACGCCGTAGAAAGTGTGTGGGACCCAAATAACAGTGCGTCGGACGCCGTAGAAAGTGTGCGGGACCCAAATGAGTGTGCGCAGAATGCCGTAGAAAGTGTGTGGGACCCAAATAACAGTGCGCCGGACGCCGTAGAAAGTGTGCGGGACCAAAATGAGAGTGCGCAGGACGCCGTAGAAAGTGTGTGGGACCCAAATAACAGTGCGTCGGACGCCGTAGAAAGTGTGGGACCCAAATGAGTGTGCGCAGGACGCCGTAGAAAGTGTGCGGGACCCAAATGAGTGTGCGCAGGACGCCGTAGAAAGTGTGTGGGACCCAAATGGGTGCGCGCAGAACGCCGTAGAAAGTGTGTGGGACCCAAGAATGAGTGCGTCGGATGCCGTAGAAAGTGTGTGGGTCTAAATTGAGAGTGCGCCGGACGCCGTAGAAAGTGTGCGGGACCCAAATGAGTGTGCGCAGAATGCCGTAGAAAGTGTGTGGGACCCAAATAACAGTGCGCCGGACGCCGTAGAAAGTGTGCGGGACCAAAATGAGAGTGCGCAGGACGTCGTAGAAAGTGTGGGATCCAAATGAGTGTGCGCAGGACGCCGTAGAAAGTGTGTGGGACCCAAATGGGTGCGCGCAGAACGCCGTAGAAAGTGTGTGGGACCCAAATAACAGTGCGTCGGACGCCGTAGAAAGTGTGGGACCCAAATGAGTGTGCGCAGGACGCCGTAGAAAGCGTGTGGGACCCAAATGGGTGCGCGCAGAACGCCGTAGAAAGTGTGTGGGACCCAAATAACAGTGCGCCGGACGCCGTAGAAAGTGTGTGGGACCCAAATGAGAGTGCGTCGGACGCCGTAGAAAGTGTGTGGGACCCAAATGAGAGTGCGTAGGACGCCGTAGAAAATGTGTGGGACCCAAATGAGAGTGCGTAGGACGCCGTAGAAAATGTGTGGGACCCAAATAACAGTGCGCAGGACGCCGTAGAAAGTGTGTGGGACCCAAATAACAGTGCGTCGGACGCCGTAGAAAGTGTGTGGGACCCAAATGAGAGTGCGTAGGACGCCGTAGAAAATGTGTGGGACCCAAATGAGAGTGCGTAGGACGCCGTAGAAAATGTGTGGGACCCAAATAACAGTGCGCAGGACGCCGTAGAAAGTGTGTGGGACCCAAATGAGAGTGCGCAGAACGCCGTAGAAAGTGTGTGGGACCCAAATAACAGTGCGCCGGACGCCGTAGAAAGTGTGCGGGACCCAAATAACAGTGCGTCGGACGCCGTAGAAAGTGTGTGGGACCCAAATAAAAGTGCGCAGGATGCCGTAGAAAGTGTGTGGGAAACAAATAACAGTGCGCCGGACGCCGTAGAAAGTGTGTGGGACCCAAATAGCAGTGCGTCGGACGCCGTGGAAAGTGTTCGGGACCCAAATGGGTGTGCGAAGAACGCCGTAGAAAGTGTGCAGGACATCACTGGGAGCGTGCACGAAATAGAAGGGGGGGGGGCAGGGCATCAGTGGGTTTGCTTTGAATTAACACCACCAGGCATAAACCATGTTAGAAAGGAAACCTTCAGGAAAAATAAATGAAATTCCTGAAAGTTTAGGTTCCTGGCAAAAGTAAAGATTTGGCATGGCCATTTTTTCGAAAAATTGGAAATATACTCAGTTAAAAGGGGAAGGTAAAGAAAAAAGAAAAAAGGTTTTGAAATATTCCTGAGAACGATTTGGCCTAGAATGATTTGATTTTCGGGAAATGTAGTGAAATAGTTGAAAGTATGATTTGGCAGTCGAGTTTGGACCAACTATTGATACGAGTTGTGCAAAACGAGACATCGCATTGTATGAGCTTATCCGTAAAACATATCGAAGCAAAATCACGCGTGATAACGTAAGCAGTAAACGCTCGTTCGGGAGCTGCAATGCCGCGGTCTTCACGTATTAAGTGAAGTAAAATCAACTGTTTGTTCCATATCACGCGTGATTTTGCTTTGATATGTTCTACGGATAAGCTCATACAATGCGATCTCTCGTTTTGCACAACTCTTATCAATAGTTGGTCCAAACTCGACTGCCAAATCATACTTTCAACTATTTCACTACATTTCCCGAAAATCAAATCATTCTAGGCCAAATCGTTCTCAGGAATATTTCAAAACCTTTTTTCATTTTTCTTTACCTTCCCTTTTAACTGAGTATATTTCTAATTTTTCGAAAAAATGGCCATGCCAAATCTTTACTTTTGCCAGGAACCTAAACTTTCAGGAATCAGGAGAGTCATTGCGGCACGAAAAAATGGGCGCGGCCAAGTGCGATACAACAGTGCCCCCCCCCCTTCCCAAATAGCACCATTTCGACCTCCCGAGCCTCCCGCTCCGCCAGTGAAGTGTGAATGATCCATTGACATCGCCATGACAGAGCGGGAGGGGCGGAAAATCAGTGGGTTTGTTTTTAGAAGTGAAGCGATTGGTCCTTGATAAGTTTGATGAAATATGTTGGTTTTGTTGTATGTAAAAGCTATCCAGGGGTGGATTCTACAGTTTTTATAAATAGAGAATGACTGATAACGCTCTCGGAAAACCCATATCAGAGGCAACTTTCATTTTTAGGATTGAATCTTGGAAGGCCCCATCCAACTAGATTTGAGCCAAGATTCATAATCGCACGACAGCCTTATCCGTTTGTTGCGTACCTTCCGCGTGGAGATGTGCATTTTGACACTTGTATTCAACATTCAAATCTAATTGCAACTTTCCCGAGCATCTGCGCACCCGCACTCCCAATTTATTTCTGTATACTTTCTACGACGTCCTCTGATCTGATCTACGGTGCCCTTTCTACGGCGTCCCCCACACCTCCACTTGGGTCCCACAAACTTTTCGCGGCGTCCGGCGCCCTTCACATAGGTCCCACACGCTTGCACACTCCCACTGAGGTCCCGCGCACTTTCCATGGCGTATTGTGCGCTTTCACTGAAGCCCCGCTTCACTTATATGATGTAATTTAGTGCAACAAGTAATGCTACCAACAAATACCTCGGCGGTGCGAGAGGGGAATATGAATTCTCCCGAGACACCGCTGTGGTAGGACGGGAAGCGCGAGAGAGGCGGAAGGCGCGGGAGGTCGAAATTTCGGCTCTATCCTAAGTGGGGGGCGGCACTCAAGTATAGCTGACCGCAATGTTAAAGGGACATGGTGCGGTTGCGGACTCGCACTAAAACTACGGTAGAATCTGGCACTTTGCCAGACTTCGTCATCCATCGGCGCCACAGCTGACATTCTCGTGAGCAGAGAGACGACGGTTGGCGCCGATCGATGACGAAATCTGGCAAATGGCCAGATTCTACCGTAATTTAGTGCTAGTCCGCAACCGCACCATGTCTTTTTAGGGGCTGAGCAGAGTGCCACCGCGGCGCGGCGGGGTCTGATGATGGAGAGCCGTATTGATAGATCGCCGCGATCTATCAATACGGCTCTCAATCATCAGGCCGCGCCGCGGTGGCACTCTGCTCAGCCCCTTAACATTGCGGTCAACTGTAAATTTAGAAATGAAGTGAACCACACCTGATAAAAGATGCTTGATACTGCTACCAGTCAATGTTGTTAATCAAATTCTATAGAAATACTTGGATTGATAGCGTTATCCACTGGTGGTTCATTTCATTTTTGGCTTTTACTTGAGTGCCCCCCCCCTTAGGATAGAGCCGACATTTTATTCATGCTCACCTCTTTATCCGCGCGGGCCGCTCTGGCAGAGTGAGAGGTTGGAAATGTGAATAGCCCCTTACGGGGGCCACTCAGGATTCAGTTGGAGAAGGAATGATACCTCTTTCAGAAGTCGAAGTATTTCTATAGAGTCTCCACGAAAACAATGACTGATGACACTATCTGGCATATGATATCAGCACATTTTTTCTTTTTTATGAATGAATCATAACATTTCCTCCAGTGGCCCCCCGTAACTAGTTTCAAGCCTGAAAATGCACTTAAAATTTATAGGGCGTTATCCGGAAGCCGCGGCAGGCAGCTGGTTTTCGTGGCACAGTACGCTACGCGCCCATATCGTGTCATCTTCAGAGAGAGCTTTGCAGGTGAGGATCAACTAGACATATGGACGCAAAGTAACTGGGGCGGCATGCACGTACGCGACGAGTTAGGTTGGGGTTAGGCAGGGTTTGGGGCGTCGGCGCGTTTCATGATTGCTGTGCGAGTGCTGGAGATAATCAATAGTTGCGGTCTTAGCGGGGTTTCGGCTGCCCCACCCTCCTAGGTAGGGTTTGAGAGGGAAGGATTTTTCAGTGCTAGCCTAACCCCCTTTCAGCCCTCGCGCCGCAATCATGAAACGCCCCGACGCTTCAAACCCTGCCTAACCCCAACGTAACCCGCCGCGTACGTGCATGCCGCCCCTGAAGTGTTACGGGAACAGTTTGAATTGAGGAAATTTCAGAAAAGACGACTGCGAAACCTGGGTATACATGCTTGTCGAGTTCACATATGGCAGGCTTCCCTGGAAGGAAATACAAGACATGAATCAAGTGAGTTGAACAAATAGAGAATTTGTGCACAATAGAAGTGTGTATTCACCGTAAGAATCATTCGTAAATGTGCTTATACTGATACCGCTGTGGAAGATCTGCAATTATGAATTAGGCCTCGGTCATAGTTGGCCGATCGCCGTAGCCAGCCCGGTCGCTAATCATGAAAGACATGAATGAGGTGGGATGGAAGAAACACCCGTTGTGGCTCAGCCGACCGATTTTTCAATGATTAAAGGTTAGAAATGAATGATATCCATGATATCGTTCCACATATAGTGCATGTGATAAAATTAGTCTGATGAATGGACGGGGCTGCGACGGTAGATAGCGCGAAGCGAAATCCCGTTGGCCAGTGGTGCCGCCAACACCGCACGGCCAGCCGTGTGGTTCATGCGTCAGACTAAATCGAGTACGGAAACCATAATTCATAAGTATCGACCGCGTCAGCCACAGCTGCTCACATCGGGTGTTTTTAGCAACCTCCATCGTCCATGTTTTTCATACGTATCGGCCGGGTTGGCCATGGCAGGTTACGGCAATTTTTCAACCAACTCTGACAGGGGTTTAAATGGCTAGCAAGTTTTACGAAACCGGACACGGAATTTTACCTTCAACTCGTCTAAGCGATGAAAATCGATTTCTCTCTCGTGATAATTTCAAGGGCCTAACTAATAACATTTAGTAGTTTTTCAGGTTGGTGAGTACAAGAAGCGCGTTCGTCAGCCGATGTATGTCATGGAGTTGTTCCCTCCGCCATGTCCGCGCGAGTACATTGAAGCCTTGCAATACATTGACGGACTGAAGTACTACGATGCTCCCAACTACCAGATGATCTACGGGGTAAAAACATCGAATAAACCTGAAATGTTCCCACAGGACTCTATGTAATAGCTTGTTGACTTTTCACGATTCAGATTATGCGACGTGCCCTTGCGTCATGCCGAGCGCAGGAGTTCCCGTACGACTGGGAGCCAGGAGGCCCAACTGCCTACGTCTTGGGATGACGATACAGATTTTTTCGTAATAAATTTTTAAAGTAATTCCATGCCTTTTGTATGCACGGGTGTAAACAAATAAGCTTTTCAAATACTATCGGAGCCTTGGACACCTTCGGTTGGAGTTAGGCTTCAGGTTGATGAACCACAATCATTCACAAAACAACCAATGAAAATCAGTATAGTTAACAATTAATATGTTTTCTGATACTTCTGCTTTTTGAGATTGACGCGGTGGAACTTTATAGATAGGCCAAGCGTTTTGGCAATGTCGTCTTCAGCGAATGTTTGCAACATAGAGGTTTGAGTGATAATAATTATCAGCTCGTATCATTAGCCGTGAAAAGTATATAAATGAACGTAGTAAGGCCTTCAGCCTCACTTATTACTACATTTCTTCACAAACTCACGTCTTGCCAGCGGACAGCTGGTTATGGCTGCAGAACTTGTTCAACTACAGCCTGGAACGCAGGTCAACTGCAAAAGTTGATGCAGCTCTATGGCTGTGGTGGTATGCACAACATAATAAATGCCCTGTACAGGTGGAGCGATGGACAATAGAGAAGAAACTCGGTGAGGGTGGATTTGGAGCCGTATACCGATGTCGTGATGGAACTGGACAGTACGCCCTCAAGGTTGAAGGAGTTGCCGAGCAGATTCAGGTTGGTCCCTGTCCAAGTAGTGGTAGTGCTCAATCTAAGAATGTCAGAATCTAGCCGAGGAAACCTCTAGAAAAAGTTCGCTCACGCTTTTCAGGTGTTGAAAATGGAGGTGTACGTGCTGACAGAGTTGACAAAACGTGGATCACGACATTTTTGTAGAATTGAAGACAAAGGACGATACGGGAGTTTCAATTATGTTGGTTACTATCCCGATTATCATCCGTAGGCTTCGCCGGTTGTCGGAGAACTTGGTCCTGTCAGGCGGCGGTGACGTAATAACCTGTTGTTGTTTCAACCACCCTAAACCGCGAAACAACACGGGGTTTCCTTCCCTCTCTAGAAACGGGACGATAACTGATTCAGAGGCTTCATTTTCCAGAAAAAGTCTCACTTCAAAGTAAGCTATAGCTGACAGATGTTGTAAAGCCTGAAATTCAAGCGGTTCCGAGTTCTCATAGAATCTTGCTTCGCCATCACGCTACTCATTGAACGGTCTGAAAAGTCAGCAGAGGCTCGGAGTGGTATTTTCCATCGACCCACCGCAATGTTTGGGGCAAATTCGGCGTGCATTTGATATCTCAGACAAAATGACAGGTGCACCGCGGAGAAAAAGCTTGCCGGTGCAACCGCGGTAGTGATTTTGAGGAAAGGTAAATTGGTCGGTGCTACATAGGATATTGTGCCAAGCGACGCAGCGGCCCGCACAGATGAGGTGGAGGTTTCTACAGTTACCAAAGCATAAAGAGCGGCGTTTGCCGCTACCGTAAATGCATGCATGGGCTACTAGACCGACGGACTCAAACATTCTGATGAAATCTGCTAATCGATTATTGCTCTTGTGGCAATCGACACCGCTCGGAATTTGTCTTCTAGTCGTTATATCGTCAATCTCTGTCTGGGATGAAGCCGGAACGCTGCTATGATAGCTTTATCATCAAAGTTGAACGGTTTTTTTTTAGAAAACACAGTGGTAGAAATGGAGAAACGGCTCTATCCTAGACGGGGAGGAGGGGGTCACCCAAGATTTTTTTTAATAGGAATGAACAAAAAAATGATAAAAATTGCTTGTTGCTGCTACCAATCATTGTTGTTATTGAAATTCTATAGAAATACTTCGATTGATAGCTTATAGATCGGTGGTTCATTTCATTTCTATGGAAAATCTTGGGTGCCCCCCCCTCCCGTCTAGGATTGTTCCGGAGAAATAACCGGTCGACTTCCGTAATAGGGTGATAATAGCTTCAAAGGCAGCATCTGAAATATTTCAGATAATAAAATATATCAGAATTTTTTACTCTTTAAAATATTTCAGAATTTTTCGCTCTTTAAGAACTTGGTGGTGAATATTTTCGCACTTTTCACTGAGTATATTTTTAGCTATTCGAAAATATGATAACACCAAATCATCACTTTTGCCAGGAACCTAAACTTTCAGGACTTTCATTTATTTTTTCTGAAGGTTCCCTTTCTAACATGATTTATGCCTGGTGGTATTAACTCAAAGTAAAACCACTGCTTCCCTGCACTCATTCTATGACGTCCTGCACACTCCCACTGATGTCCTGCACACTCTCTCTGAGGTCTTGCGCACTTCCACTGATGGCCTGCACACTTTCCATGAGGTCCTGCACACTCCCACTGATGTCCTGCACACACTATGAGGTTCTGCACACTCCGACTGATGTCGTGCACACACTATGAGGTTCTGCACACTCCGACTGATGTCCTGCACACATTGTATGACGTCCTGCACACTCCCACTGATGTCCTGCACACGTTGTATGACGTCCTGCACACTTACACTAATGTCCTGCACACTCTCTCTGAGGTCTTGCGTACTTCCACTGATGGCCTGCACACTTTCCATGAGGTCCTGCACACTCCCACTGATGTCCTGCACACACTATGAGGTTCTGCACACTCCGACTGATGTCCTGCACACACTATGAGGTTCTGCACACTCCGACTGATGTCCTGCACACGTTGTATGACGTCCTGCACACTCCCACTGATGTCCTGCACACGTTGTATGACGTCCTGCACACTTTCTAAGAGGTCCTGCACACCCCAGTGTCCTGCACACGTTGTATGACGTCCTGCACACTCCCAGTACAGTTCTGCACACTTTCTGTGACGTCCTGCACACTCAAACTAATGTCCTGCACAGTTTCTATGGCGTCCTGCACAATCCCACTGATGTCCTGCACATTTTCTATGACGTCATGCACACTTCCACTGATGTCCTGCACACTTTCTATGACGTCCTGCACACTCTCACTAAAGTCCTGCACACTTTCTGTGTCGTCCTGCACACTCAAACTAATGTCCTGCACAGTTTCTATGGCGTCCTGCACACTCCCACTGCTGTCCTGCACACTTTCTACGGCGCACTCTCACCGGGGTTTCTCACGCTTTCTACGGCTTTCTGCTAACTCCTGAGTCACATCGTGCGGCGTTCCGAAGAGTAGTTCCGAGGTCCCGTCGTATTGATTAAAGCTTTGCCCCGTCTCAAGTCCCATTGAATGCATGTCGTTTCGACTAGTCGCGGCGCTGCCAACAGTTACAAAAGCCGTCGCGTCAACAGATCTTGCATTGAGTCGCGACGGGTTGGAACAGTTTGCAGTTTCAGTCGCGATCGCCGAGCGACTGGGGTGTTTCATAGCTGGTCGGAGCGACCTGCTTGATTTTCTTAGGTAGCTTCGATTAGCCGCGCCGCTTTCATGATGGGAGCAATTCGTCTGGTCGAAGCGACTAGGCCGTAATCTTTCGTCAAGACATGGGGTATTCGGCGCCGAATTGCGGACGTCACAGTTCACTCGCATAAAATACGGCATGTGAAAGAGAAAACGTGTATTTATCATAAATATACGATGAGAGAGAAGAGAAAATGTAATCAGGCTACCGAAAAATTACATTTCATGCCGGCTTCGAGCAACTAGTAACTTCAGCGTTAGTTTTATTTCATCATTGACTTCAAGTGCTGCTCATTCAGCTGGCTCCTTGAATCATTTCTTGGTGCAGAAGAATGGCTGATCATCAGGGCAATCGTAATCAACCATGCCCCATGATAGCTCCAGCTCTCCGCATTTCCATTGGGTCATATCTTTGAAGGCCGTATAGTCAAACGGAGAGTCATCAGACCACTTCCACCCGTCAGACTTTGACAGTCCGATCCAAGCATAGTTCTCATCATTCGTGATTAACATCTCACGGAGAAATCTCTCCTCCTCAGAGGAATGAACGGAAGTGAGATCTGCTGCCTTTGAAAGGCAGTATTCTCGTGCATCTTTCCAATTGAGGCGTTTCTTAGATAACCCGTGAAGCCTCCCTTCGTAAGACTTCCATCCACTCCAATCTATGTCAGCAGCTCGCGTTGTGGTTGTTTCCATTTCAGGTCCTGGGTATTCATACCCACGACAGAAGTTGCACAGTTTAGTTTTATGTTGCTGTTCAAGCAAATTCCACCCCATCCTCTTTTGGAACCATTTTTTTTGAAAACTGTGCAAAACTCATTTATCTAGAAGGTAAGGGCAATAAAGCCAAAAAAATGAGTAGGAACGCCGAAGAAAAAGATCTTTTTTCATTCCCGTGGCTTGGTCCACAATTGTCCGTCTATTTCACGCGAAATTACGTCCGCCCGAGCGTTTTGAAATTGCTGGACGATACGATCTGAAGTCGCGGCACGGAGCGATTTCGGATCGCGACAGTATTGTTGGTCGCTTTCGGCTTGAAGTCGACGCGACCAGCTATGAATGAGCCTTCAGGAAGGGCATAAATCCCGAGCGAAAGCCTATCACTACCGGTGTTTATTTTCATTAGTACATTTATACGAATGAGTAAACATCGGTTGGCTTATAATAACATGTTTACATATTTTGTCTGTCTTGACCCTCAATTTTGAAGTTCCGCAAAAATTTAGCTACCAACTTCGAAAATTGACAGAAGCTAGGAGCAAACATACCCAGCTTTCTGGCCAAAAATGAGCTTTCTAGCTCAACTATAAGTGTTCCAACAAGATCGTGAACACCAACTGAAAAAAGGAGATGAACATTTTTTGACCAAAATCACTTGGTTTTGACAATTTTTCTCAAATCTCGTGTAACCATTCCAGACTATTTCGAGGTGGTATAATCAACATTTCAAGCTCCATTCAATTCCTGCGATTTCTCTGAATCTCGGTTCTCGAATCACGTCGTTGCGCGATAGCGACTCGAAGCCAAATCGGTGTGCGCTTCGCGCACACAACATTATGAAGTTCGGTTGGCCAGCTAAGAGAAATGGAGGGTAAATTCTGATAAGGGTAAATTGATTTCGAGCGTTAGAGAAGGTGTGCCGTTCATCAGGAACCGTACGCACACCGCTTGATGTGCGGGACCCAACTGGAAGTATGCCAAGCGCTGAGGAACGTTTGCAGGACCCATCTGGAAGTGCGCCAAGCGCCGGAAACGTGTGCGGAACCCAACTAGAAGTGCGAAAAGCGCCGGGGGAACGTGTGCCGGACCCGACTGGAAGTGCATTAACAAGGGACCACTTTGGACAAAAAATGGAGTTTCGAAAAACGGTCTTTTGTGAGTTGTAGAGGGCGTAAAAATAAACAATTTAAGATTTTAAAATTTCACTCAGTCCTAACGGGTAGATCAAAAACCACCAAAACTATGGATTGCGGTAGGTAAAATGCCATTCAATGCACCCTAACCTGACGAAATCCGCTAAAAAACAGGAAACGGACCCCATCTTCGTGTTCAGCGTCCCAACTTACCCCCTGGGGCTGAGTTTGGGCAAAAAAAATTTCGACCTCTGAACCCCAAAAATGGCCTTAAGCTTCTTACCTCATGGGGCTCCAAAGGTCGAGAAAAAATTTAGGACTCAAACTTCGCTTTCGGAGATTATTTAAAGTGCTCATAACTAATCTGAGGTCAGTTTATCGATTTTCGACAGATTGCGGTAGATTACGGTGGGTATACGGTAGTTGGGTCAAAGTCTCAGAATTGACTCAAAATTTCTGAACGGGGGTTATTCGGGGTGCTGAATACGAATTTGATGTTCACTTGTCAATTTTCAAATTATTAAGGTAGGTTTAGGCCCTCTATGTCATGACAACTACCGTAAACTACAGTAAACCTCAGAATTTCGGCAAACGATCTCTAGATTCGTGTTCAGCACCCTAGATTACCCCTACATACAAGTTTTGAGCCGAATCCGAAAAATTTCTCTAAACCACCCTAAAAATTCCTTGATGGGTACCCTTGCCTTGTCGCGAGGCTTGGAAAAAACGCCCGTAACTTTTTCAGAGTGGTTTCTTTTTTCAGAGAAGCTGCGAAGGGCATACTCGGATTCTACGTCCAAAATGGCACCAGAAAACTACATTTAAACCAGAATGGCCAGGCTGAATAAAAGTCGTTACCTTGTAAGATGCGTTTGCAGAAGAGGTGTGGTTGTGTTCTAGTCCAAATTTTGGAATTGATAACGAAACACTTTTCTTGAGTCTTCAAGCCATGCGCTAAAGTATTAGGTTGCTCCAATGGATTTTGTAGTATAGGTAAACCCACTTCTGTTTACAACAATTATTTCTAAAAAGATTGATCATTGATAAAGGAACAAGTCCACGAAGTTTCATTTTGTCCGAACTTTTTTCCAGTGTCATATATCAAAATAAAACCTTTAAAGTGTTTCTCCGAATTAAGGACGGTTTCTCTGTAACATATGTGGGGGAGAAAGGGTAAGGGTATCCTTGATGTTCTAGAAATTGTCGAAACCTCGGAATTTCTATAGTTTCTAACATTGACGTGAACCGTTCTCCGTTTATATCACGTTACCTCTGCGATATAAGAAAAGAGGTATGAAAAACAAGAGACACTGTTAAAACTCAAAACAAGTAAGGTGAACACATAGAAATGTCATTACTACCAGCCATAATGCAGTAATGATCCCACAGTATACGAACCATTTTTCAATTGCTTCGTAATCCAACGCCTAACCGACTGAGCCACGGTGCCCTGCAAGTTCACTCCGACTATCACATTGCAGTGATCGGAGGTTTGAATGCAACGAGCATTGTTCAGGGGATCAATGAACAAATCATAACTCGAGAACCTAGCTAGATTTCATCTTCAAACTCTTAGGAGAAACTTTTCAGATGATTTCAAGGCCACTGTATAGCTCACATTTGTGCTACGTCCTCCCAATCTAACGTTCTGGTTTCTTTCCTTTTTTGATCGTTTTTGATCTACCCGTGAGGACTGAGTGAAATTTTAAAATCTCAAATTGTTCTTTTTAACTCCTCTACAACCCTCAAAAAACCGTTCTTCAAAACTCCATTTTATGTTCGAAGTGGTCCCTTGTAAGCGTCAGGGAATGTGTGCAGTACCAAAATGGAAGTGTGCTAAGCGGCGAGGAAAATGTGCGGAACCCGACTGAAAAAGCGCCAATCGTCGGAAACGTGCGCGGGGCCCAACTAGGAGTGCGACAAGGGAATGAAGATCGAAAACGCCGTTGCGATTCATTCGTTCATTTAGCCGTTATTGAGTTCGGAAAACATGAAAATGGGCGTAAACCATGATGGTGCTAGAAGGAGTCGATAAGTGTTTTGCAAGAGGAGTTTACTACACAACTGCATGAACATTCAAACAGTCATATCTGAGGGTGTACTGTGCCTTTAAAAGGAAACCTTCGCTAAAATGAAATGAAATTATCTAGCAGTTTCGCTTCGCTACGAAAGGGTTATGATTTGGCAATGTAGTATTTGTGAGAATCAGGCAGTGGTTGCAGTGGTTTTTTGAGGCAGTGGTTGCGATCAAATATGCCTGTCGTCTTCTTCTCTCTAAACCCTTTTCTGGGTCTCGAGTAGTAGGAGCTATAAGAAAAAATCGCGAAAAATCACTATTTTGGGCCAAATCTGAGGCCTGAAGTTTCATGTCTTTTGATGGTGGACGAGCCCACGCCACACCATCGGCATCGATGACCTCTTGGATCAAGAACATCAGCTGGCTTGAAATTGAATTTCAATCAATGAACCTTGGAATTTATGTACACATCTAGTCAAAAACGTTGACTGGAGTGCTCTCTTTCATAGCTCAACGGTCTATTAGGTAAATTTGCATTTATTTCTTCCTCTGAATGTCGATGATTTTTGACTGCTCGGCATGAGACTGCGATCTTCTTAAAGGCAGTGGTCACGGTGAAAAACGTTATCGAAAAAACTACAAAAATCAGCTTAGATATAAAACAGCTCAAAAACTATGAAGGTAGCGCGGTGAAAAACAGGCTAAAATTAGAGTTATTAAGATCCTAAATTTCCAGTTCGTGCACACGTGCACAGAAAGATCACAGTCTCATGCCAAGCATTCAAAAATCATCGACACTCAGAGGAAGAAATAAATGCAAAATTACCTAATTAAACAGTTGAACACTGAAAGCAAGCACTTGAAGCAATGTTTTCGACTAAATGTGTACATGTGTCTGGTTATCCTACAGACAGCTGCTCAATGGTCAAAATCTGGTCAAACCCTCTGCTTGGGCGGGCGGAAGTGATGTTAACGAGAGTGTCAACGAAAGCTCTCATTCATGCTGCTTGAAGAGCAACAGAAAAATAATTCTCGATTGCTCTATTTGTTTCTATTTATTTTCTCAATTAGCCATCCCTTTTAGAACCCCAAAACTGTTGGCTGCTACGGATCTCACTCAACACAATTTTTTCTCTATGTGATCGGCCCCTGATTTTCGACGAACTTATTTATAATCAAAACGTCAGATCTTTCAAATAGAAGCTCTGTTTTTGCGGGCGAGAAGCTTAGTTTGCTTTAAGCTTCTTTTTTTAGTCAATCTGGTTGTTTATTAATTACTTTTGTGTTTTCTGTTCTCGACACTGCATTTGTTTGATTTGTTTGTTATGCATATTGTTTTTTTTCTGACGCACCTTAGCGTGCATTCTAATAAATAAATAAATAAATAAATCCGAAAGTTCATTGATTGAAATTCAAGTTCAAGCCAGCTGATGTTCTTGATATTAGAGATCATCGATACCGATGATGTGGGGTGGACTCGTCCACCATCAAAAGACAAGAAAGTTCAGGCTTCGAATTCGGCCCAGAACAGCTATTTTTTCGCGATTTTTTCTTATAGGTTCTACTACTCTATACCCAGAAAAGGGTTTAGAGAGGAAAAGAAGACGAGCATATTTGAGCGCAATCACTGCCTTTAATCGGCGCTGTGCACGTGTGCACCGACTGGCTTCTTTGGGCCCTAGAAACCCTAATTCTAGCCCGTTTTTCACCGCGCTACCTTCATAGTTCTTCAGCTGTTTTTGATCTAAGCTAATTTTTGTAGTTTTTTTCGATAACGTTTTCCATCGTGTCCACTGCCTTTAAAAGAAGTGAAATATTTCAAGCTGCTGATGTGCCATGGGAAAAAACTCGTAAAGAGCGCTAAAAACTCAGTGAAATGATTACTCATTTATTTGGTTGTGCACTTGTTTACTGTACAACAAAAATTGAGAGTGATATTGAGAAACCAGATCACGCGCGTCTCTTCTGAATTCAGATAAATGCTTGCAGTTAAGGTTTATAAGTCTCAGGTTTTTGCAAACTTAGGTTGAGACTTTCACCCCAAATATTCAGAAATATTGATTCTCAAACATTATAAACATATTTAACGCGTTTTCTTCCGATTGACTATCAAATAATGAAATTGGAAACAACATCACGTAGTGTGTTTATGCGAATGCTGTCAACTAAAAAAACTGCTGTTACACGAATAAATGTGTGCTCAGTATAAAGTGCGTGATTTGGTTTTTCAGTGTCTCACTCAATTTTTGTTGTTTAGCAAACAAGTGCACAACCAAGTCAATGAGAAATCATTCCACTAAATTTTTTGCACTTCTTCCGAGCTTATTCCCAAGGCAAATCAGTAACATAAAACATTTCACTTCTTTCAACGAGATTTTCACAAATACTATTTATTTATTTATTTCAGCCAATACAAAAATTATGTCCATAACCAATAAACCAGGAAGCAATGATTGGCCATGTAGTAAAAAAAGAGTTGTGAAACTAGCGAAATTCCCTATAAGAACCGTGCTTCGATAGAGAATGTCCCGATCTTTAAAAAAAACTTCGTAATGTTGGAACTGTGGCTTCACTAGTGCTGCAGACCTACATATTTGACCGCCTTGTAGTTCTACTACCCCCAGAGCACGCAACTGGACAACCATACCCGGGCGGGCTCTGTCTTTCAAAAAGCCTCTTTAAACTGGTACACACCCAGGGCGATTGCAAAGGAGGGAGGGCAGTCAGGAAAGCAGCAGTGAAATAGTCCTTCAAATTATGGATATGACAGGTTAGGGAAACTATACGTGGGTTTACAAGCGCAAAACTCTTGCACGTAATTACGCTAATACTTCAACCAAAGAAACAGCGCCAAAAATTAATAAACAGAACAAACTAGACTGTTACGAAGAAAATTTCCATAGCCATGAAAAGGCAACATTTGGTGTGAGACCAGTATTCAACAGGAATAAGTGAGAAAAATCATGTGAGGGGTAGAGGGGGCAATAGTAAGATTCCTGAAATTCTAAATATCCACCACTGGCGATGAAGGCGAGATTAACGAAGTCTAAACCATTGAAGGCTAGAAAAACTACTCAGCAAACCATTCTGTAAATAGACAAATACCACCAGACCTTCAAACTTCTTAATGGTAAAAGAGAAATTGACAAAAAAAGCTTCCGTAGTCACATCTTTTCCCCAAATTACCAGAAACGGGACAAAATGCCTGAAAGATCACTGACTGGCCCATGACCGCTCAAGAACGGCCAATAGCAAGCGGCGATGAGTGATCGCGCGCTAATGACAGCCGCATAAATACGGCTGCTACAGCACCAACCACATCAACGCCATTCTCTGCCAGCGCGTAGCTAGATGCCTCACACGGAAACCGGAGATGCCCAGGGTTTCGGAGGCATCTAGTCTATTTTTGACCCGAGATTTAACGTAAATTACGGAAAGTTCAGACTCAGCTGAAAATTTAGCTACAGCGCCCGCATAAACTACGCAAATTCTGGTTTCAGCACTCGGTCGATCGACCCACCCAGTCCTGATCCGTACTAGAAAATCGATCCCAGCTGCGATCGACAGCATCGCCGTTCATTCCCAACGGCCTGCAGCATCCCAATGGTCAAAATTATTCTCAACTTGGTCTCCCAGAGAGCGACACCGTGTCACCCTCCACGGCCAGCCACAGAGTGTCGAGTAATCACTCACAATCAGCGAGATAACTGGACCAACACTGTTCGAACGACATCCCTGCGTTCCGCGTAGCCAGCGCGGGTTTAAGATTGCATTTCAACACAGGCTGTCGCGAAATCCGTAAATTCTCGCTACAGAATTGTAGCGAGAATATACGGGTTTAGCGACAGAGAGATCAATGTATCAAATTTAGCCTTCGTTTTTACGTGTAGAATACGCGTAGAATTTGCACTCCTTGTACCGTCGACACAAGAATATGCGGGTTTTAGCTATCGTAGCTAAACTCGTAAATTCTCGCTACATGGAATGGGGCGGCGTTACAGGCCGCGCCCCCGGAGGCACCAGCTACGCGTTGGCAGAGTTCATTTACCGTCATCACCAGCCAGTCCTGCCGAGCCGCCTCTGCACCGATCCACGACGTTCAGTCGCCCACCGACAACGCCACAATCAACACCACCAGCCGGCCTCCGCACCCGACGACGACAACACCGCCGCCACGACGATCGACGCCACCATCAACGCCACAGCCACACCGTCAGCCCTATGCTCATGTGAATCGTTCGATCTCACCTTTTTTGGAAATAAAGAATCAGTGTGCGCGCGTTTTCTGCAATAGAAATGTGAGAAACTTGGTAAAAAAAGGTTCGAATTGGGTTCATGTGGATCCCCGCAGCAGAGCGTTGATCCTGGGCTTACTCGCTTACTACATTGTCAAATCATAACCCTTTTGTAGCGAAGCAAAACAGTTAGATAATTGACTACTTGTGCTTCGTCTGTGGATGTATACTTTTGGTAAGCTAGACTATATCTTAACGCTTAAAATGTTGGTAAAGTTTTATGCAAGGGTCAAATAACAAAGTCCCCGAATTGAGTGTAAAGTTTTGGGACAGCTCTTGTAATTTCGGGGCATTCGCTTGCTAAGTTCAAATAACTAGAGGAGACACATAGTATGTCCATGAATGTCATAAGATGCAAGAAACCTCCTGCCCCTACACTGATCATTATTTCAGGTGGTTATGACACTGGTGGGTAAATCGCTGCAAGATTTAAACAAAGGAGGCCCTGGAGGACACATGACAATCGGATGTGCGATATCGTGTGGCATTCAAACATTAGAAGCCCTGGAAGGTGAACTTTCAGAGAAAGTATTCCGTTAGTTTAGGTTCCTGGCAAAAGTAAAGATTTGGCATGGTCACAAAAATATACTCAGTAAAAAGGGAAAATAACGAAAAATGAAAAAAGGTTTTGAAATATTCCTGAGAACGATTTGGCGTCGAATAATTTGATTTTCGGGAAATGTAGTGAAATAGTTGAAGGTATAATTTGGCAGTTGAGTTTGAACCAACTATTGATAAGAGTTGTGCAAAACGAGAGATCGCATTGTATGAGCTTATCCGTATCAAAGCAAAATCACGCGTGCTATGGAACAAACACTTGATTCTACTTCACTTAATACGTGAAGACCGCGGCACTCCAGCTCCCGAACGAGCTTTTACTGCTTGCCTTATCACGCGTGATTTTGCTTCGATAAGTTCTACGGATAAGCTCATACAATGCGAACTCTCGTTTTGCACAACTTTTATCAGTAGTTGGTTCAAAATCGACTGCCAAAACATTCTTTCAACTATTTCACTACATTTCCCTAAATCATATTATTCTACGCCAAATCGTTCCCAGGAATATTTCAAAGCTTCTTTCATTTTTCTTTACCTTCCCCTTTTAACTGAGTATATTTCTATTTTTTCGAGAAACCGGTCATGCCAAACATGCCAAATCTTTGCTTTTGCCAGGAACCTAAACTTTCAGGAATTTCCTTTATTTTTCTTAAAGGTTTCCTTTCTAACATGATTTATGCCTGGTGGAGTTATATGAAAGTAAACCCACTGATACCCTGCCCCTCCCCCCTTCTATGAGGTCCTGCGCACTCCAACTGATGTCCTGCACACTTTCTGTGACAACGTGCACACTCCCACTGATCTCCTGCACACCTTCTATGGCGTTCTGCGCACACCCATTTGGATCCCGCACACTTTCTACGGCTTCCGACGCACTCTCATATGGGTCCCACACACTTTCCACGGCGTTCTGCGCACACCTATTTGGGTCACAAGCCCGCAACCGCACAACCGCCCTCTCATTTTCCGTGGACTGTATTTGTGTATTGTTGTTGAGGTTCATTTGTGCTAAAACCTTTCATGGCTAGCTTTTTGTTTCTCGAACCTATCTTCAGACCATCTCCAGTATTAAAATACATAATTCTACACGTTCGAATACGGTCCCTTTGGGTAGTTTCTGAAGCTTCAAACAACGTAAGCGTTCTAGCATAGGTCGTAAAAATCTATTAGCTTCGCAATCACAACCTTTTTACTGCTAGCTCCCCAATTTCAACCGAGCGCGCATGCTGCGGTGTAGTTTGTGCACATTTACTTCACAGCAAGAACTAGCCGTCAATCTCTATTTGCAGCCAGTTTTCGTCCGTTTTTGTTAGTTTGACATACTACCAGCTTCAAAGCTTTGAATTATGTCGGTTTATGACGGTACCATTTTTGTGCGTGTGCGCTGCCTTTAAAGGCAGAGTCCAAGCTCAGTGAAACCTGAGACTTCCACATAATTGTGAAGTAGACCCTATATTGCACTTGCCGAGGGCGAGCTCTCAATTCCTCCGAATAAGCTAGATATAGGAGGAAGCCACCCTGGGGCGCCCATATCCGGGAGCCACTTCGGCACGCCTTTTTACGATCTTTCGAGCTAATCAGTGGAAAGATGAGCGATGATTTCCAATCAAGAGCCCCGTTCTTCCCTTAATTCCCAACTTCACCCTTTGTTTAAAGGCACAGTACAACCTGGAAATCGTTTTTCTATCTTTCCGCCTATCTTGGAAACGGTCCCACGCTGGTTCCAATGATGTCTCTGGAATCGTACAACACCCTCTGAGAACGGAGTTATGGCCCCTCAGAAATTGAGCGGCGAAAGCATAGTGGACGAGTTGTCCGAAGCTTGTAACTTCCGTCGTTTGCAACTGATGCATGCGAGCGGGTCTGAATGGATAGAGAGCCTGAGATTGAAGGGAAGAACGGGGATATTGATCCAAAATCGTTGCTCACCTCGCCACTGTTCAGCTCGAAATATCGTAAAGGGGCGTACCAAAGTGGCTTCTGGGGATGGGCGCCCCAGAGTGGCTTCCTCCTATATCTCGTTTATCCTCAGGAATTGAGAGCTCGCACTTGGCAGGTCTTATATAGGGTGGTTTACTTCACAACTATCTGGAGATCTCTAACTTTGCCCCTCAAGTTGGAGCGTGCCTTTAAAAGCACAGGACACTCAAAAAAATAATTCTCAGATTACATTCTTATCTTGGAGAGAGTCAAACGCTAATCACAGTGGTATCTATGAAATCGTCCAAAACCTCCTTTGAACAGAGTTATGGCTCTTCAAAGATGCCTAGATTTTGAAGGTGAAAAAATGGTGGACGAGTTGTCTCAGGCCTATATTTCTCTTCATTCTCAATCTTTGCGCGAAAGCGAGCCAGGATAAAGAGATAGCCCAGCAATGAATGGAAGAACGACGACTTATTGGAATTGGAATTCATCCATTCATCGAGCCGCTATCGAGTTCAAAAATCTGTTAGGGGGTCGGGCCTGTGGTGGTGAGCGAAGGGGGTCGGGCCTGTGGTGGCCGCTTATATCTCGCTTATTTGAAGGAATTGAGATCTCGCATTTGGCAAGTGTTATACTGGAGGGGTCTTCTACACAATTACATGAAAATCTCAAAATTCATATCTGAGGGTGTACTGTGCCTTTAAATCGGCTCGCTCGCATCGGTTGCGAATGAAAGAAGTTACGAGCCTAGGAAAACTCCACCACCATGCTGCCGTAGCTCAATTTTTGAAGGGCCATAACTTCGATCCTAGCGGGTCTTGTACGATTCCAGGGACATCACTGGAATCAGCGTGGGATCTTTTCCAAGATAGGCAAGGAAATAGAATACGATTCTGAGGTTGGACTATGCCTTTGAAGACAGCATAAACGCTCAAAAATAATGACGGTTTTGCTGCATAAATCGTAGGCCTGGAGGCATTACTATTGAGAAACGACAGAAAAAAACTGATTGAAGTGGAGAAATAACGGCTCGGACTGTGATGGTTCTTAAATGAACGGGTTTTACCGCATTGATTGAAATAGAGAAGCTATCGACAAACTGGTTGGGATTGGAAGGCTAATACACTCGTAGAACCTTTACTGGAACGCCTACGCCGTTGGAAGCATCAACACTAGCCGAAATGACCGTATTGGAGCATTGAATATCGGGAGGGGTCTGTAAAACTTGTTTTCAGCGCTTGCAACGACTCTATTGGCATAGCTATCTCAACCGTTTCTGCGAGCGTGTATGCTGTTTTCAAAGTGTGGATAGGGAGTGCCTCTCTGTCGTTCCTGAGAGCTGCCGATTTGAGAACGTCATTGACTATGAGCAGTCTTTAAGAAAACATGAAGTGAGCGCAATTGCAGATCTTCACAACATTGGCTACCTACATCGAGACGTTAAGCCCGGTAACTACACCATAGGTCGCCCTGAGCTGCAAGAGTTGCGCAAGGTTTACATCCTCGACTTTGGCATGTGTAGAAAGTTCACCAACGATCAGGTGAGATCTCCTTTGTTACTACTCTGGTTCTTCGTTCAAGGGCTCTGTTGGCAGGAGCAAATCCCAATATCATGCTCTAGTGGTCGTCTTATGTAAAAGTACCTATGTTTGCAGGATGTTTTGAATTATTGTAGAGATATAATTGTGATCAGAGAGTTATTCTCTTGAGTATGAGCATGCAGTCTGAAGAACAACTTCTGGAAATCTTCCTTACCCATGATATTGGGAGTTGCTCTTGTCACCAGAGCCTTCGAACAATGTAATCTACTTCGAAGACACTAAACTGTCAGGTCTATGACTTTTGTATAGGTACACCTGTTACATCCCGTTATGCTGGTAAGAGAGATTGATTAGTCTAAGATTTAGAGAGCAGCTAAGCGAGAGCGGCGCTGGGGTTTCGGTAGAGCAGTGCGATAAGGCGCTCCCCCAGAAAGGGAATATTCTAGTTCGATCTCGCCCGGAGCCAAGCGTTTTGTGGTCAACTCAGCACCTTGTGTGAACATGCATTCATCTACTTCTATTTATATTTATTTTACACTCATGGTGCGCAATCGACATAGGAAAGCAACGAACAAAAAAAGTAGTGTACCGACTCAAGCAAAAACAACCACACAAATGAGGAGAATCACAAAACGATCAATAAACAAAGCATGGACAGACCCGAAGACCCAGAGCCTCAAATGCTTTCCAAAAAGGGAAAAACGCAGCCACCACGAACAAATGGCAAATCAGTTTATTTTTTTCTGAACCAGTGTTTAGTACCAACAATTTCCTTTCCAGTGATATGTGTAAAAAAACGTGTTTTGGGTGCAACTGATTCCACAAAAAGTTTGTAGGCGTAGAACAGAGAGGATACGATCAGCATGGGCAACGCAACTAGCCGAAGCTCTTCTGGGGCGGGCCAGTGGAGGTGCCTCTTTGATCTGGTACGAACCTCAGGCCCAGACCCGAGCAGGCAAAGGTAAACCATTCCTTTTGTTGACCTGTGTCTCCAGCTCTAGACTGTGGGGTTCGCAGTGCACAAACACGAAGTCTACTGGAGTCGACATTCAATTTAACGACACAGTCCAAGCTCGTGGGTAAAATTTGATAATATGGTCCGGACGCCCTGTGTAGCAACCCTGCCAAACGCAGAATCTCAACTCTTCAAAATAAGCGAGAAAAATCGAGCACCCACTCTCTGCACCCCCGAAATAAGCTTCTTATTCGCTCCGCCCAGTTCAGACTTTTCGGTCTGAATAGGGACGAGAAGCGAAGTGAAATCTAATCAAATAAAAATCTATGTTCTTCCATTTGTTATCGGCCTAACTTTATAATGTGGTTTGCTCCGGCGCTATGACCACGAACGACGAGGGAGATCATGCCCGTGACAACTCGTCCACGAAATTCTCATAGTCCGAATTCAGAATATTTGATGGGCCATATTTCCGTTCGTAGTGGGTTCTGAGCAATTCTGGAGACACCATTGTGATCAGTCCGACATTCTCTTCAATATAAGCTTTTGAGCTGGGAAACGATTTTGAGGCTGGACTGTGCCTTTAAGTTTATTTCAACAGAAGATGCTATATTTACAATTGAATGAACGTAGTAGCCAACCGAACGGTCAGTCGAGTCGTGGCAATTGCTAACACCAAGGTATTTTGTAGCAAGCTCACGTGCGAAGGTCTTTGACTAAAAGTGCAGATACACCACCAGAACAGGTCCTCTAAGCCGAAAGAGTGCCTCAAAATCGTTTTTGGAGCTGCTGGTAAGTCAGATATTATAGGGCGTTATCCGGAAGCCGCGTCAAGCAGCTGGTTTTCGTGGAACAGTGCGTTACGCTCCAATCTCTTGTCATCTTCAGAGAGAACTTTGCAGGTATGGTTTAAGTGTAAAATTTGCATCTCCAATCTGAGGAAAGCGATTTCCGTACAAAAGCCAGGGTATATAGTATATTTGGGACCAAATTACATTATTCGAAAAATATCCAAATGATTTTCGAATTTCGAGTCATTCAAAATTCGAAAATTTTGGTTCTCGAATAATATTCGAAATTTGAATATTTCGAAAACGAGCTTTAAAAGCGGTTTCGAATAATATTCGCAATTCGAATATTTCAAAAACAGACTTTCGAATAGTATTCAAATATCGAATGTTTTAAAGAGCATATTCGAACTTTTGAAATTTGAATAATCGAAATGCACAATCATCATTTCATTATAATTGTTTTTCTTCTGGTCAACCTTTGAAAGCACACTCCATTAGAGCACCATGTTGACCTTATCACCGCACGCCCGATTTGGGGTTCTCACACGCTTGGATCGTGTGAAATATTGCGTCACCGTACAAGGTGCTTCATCGGTGGGATAGGCTGGCTTTAACGGCCAGCCAATTCGAACCGTTTGTCTCCCTTTTTCGCATTTGTTATGTAGCTGTCAGCCAAAAATAGATAGCACCAGGGTTTTAGCTTCCAAAACCCTCCCGTTCCAGAGAAACAGTTATTTAAAATACGGACGGGAGCGATTGAGCTCACTAATCTATAATGACTACTCTAAAAACATTAGCTAGGAGTGGTCTTTGCGGCTGGAGAGATTTGGTTTTGCTCAGGCCTTGTGAATTACGATTTGCGAATTACGAGGAATTTAAAAACTTAGGATTTAGAAATTCACAAAATTCAGTTACGCACAGCTCTGCGCAGAGAGGCACGATTGATATTATAGGATGGCACTACGCCGCGCCTCTCGGCGGCGGAAGTATAAACGTCGCTTAAGGACAGTTGTATACATTGTCGCTGCCATGAGCGACAGTCATGGCATTTAGCGCAAATGCGGGGCCAGCATCGGAGCAATGGCACTGGCCGTCGTAGGAACAGTTGTCGCGTTTCCGTCACAGCGACGTGTCGTGGAGGGCTGCAATACTGCAAATGTGCCGATGCCTGTCGTTGCCACTGTCGCTGTGCAGAGCGACGCGACCTCGAGTCGCAAAATTATACCATTGGCCTAACGCCCTTTTCATACCTTTGCTGCCGCGTCAAATGCCACTTTTTAAGAAATAATTATAAAACGCGGCAAACGCGGCGATGTCGGAGAAAACGTTCTCGATCATTATTACAGTTAAAGCGGCGTTTGCCGCGCTTTACTGACTCGTTACCAACTCCAGTAATCCAAACACTGGCTTGATTGTAGCTCGATCAGAAGCGGCATTTTCGGGTGGCGGCCATAGGGTGAAAGGAGGTAAGGGTTTCAAGCTCGCGTGTTCAGCCTTGCCCCACACGTGAAGTCTCGGCGGCAGAAAATTAGCCTAGGCTGCGCCGTGGCGTATTTGTAGGCCTTTAGAGCGGCGCTAGGGTCTCTGCGCTTGGGTACGATAAGGCGCTACCCCGGAAAGGGATAGTGGTGTTCAAGTCTTGCCTGACGCCAAGCGTCTTGCGCTAAACGCGCGTGACGCGTTTGCGGAGACTATGAATACTCCAGCGGCGACGCTATGGCAGAGCGGATTGAAATTGGCCCTAACTTTGCCGAGCAGGCAAAATCTGTACCTGCGATCACCATCATAGTAGCAGAAGATAGCACTAAAATTATTATTAAACAAAACGAAATTGGAGACGGATTAATAATGAAAATGACGGAAAAGTTGTTACGGCCACCGCCGCCATGGCGGAGCGGGCGTCACACGGATGCCGCGCGAGCAAAGCGGCAGGCCATTAATACATCAACGCCACGCCCGCGCATGCCGTATGAATAGCGCCTGACATTGTGGTAGGCTCTTTTAACCAGTTCCGACACAATCCATCCCCAGGGACAGATTCTGCAGCCATCCTGATTAAAATTGGTTTGGGATGAAAGGCACAGTACACCCTCAGAAATGAATTTTGAGATTTTCATGTAATTGTGTAGAAGACCCCTCCTATATAACACGTGCAATACGCCAGATCTCATTTCCTCCAAATAGGCGAGGTATAAGCGACCACCACAGGCTCGACCCCCTTCGCTCACCACCACAGGCCCGACTCCCTAACAGATTTTCGAACTCGATAGCGGCTCGATGATTGGATGAATTCCAACAAGTCGTCGTTCTTCAGTCCATTACCGGACTGTCTCCTTATCCTGGCTTTCTCTCACGCAACGATTGCAAATGAAGAGAAATACAGGCCTGAGACAACTCGTCCACCAATTTTTCACCCTCAAAATCTAGGCATATTTGAAGAGCCATAACTCTGTTCAAAGGGGTCTTGGACGATTTCAGAGATACCACTGTGATCAGCGTGTGACTCTCTCCAAGATAAACATAAAATCTGAGAATTAATTTTTTTTTGGGTGTTCTGTAACTTTAAGAGAAAGTGTAACCGATGAATATTTCTACGAAGTGATAGTCACAGTAAATGGCAGCTAAAAACTATTTTTTAAAATCGAAGCTATCATTTGTGAAATCGAGAAAACTTATCCAAATAAAAAAAATTATTCGAAAATTCGTAAAAATTACTCTGAATTAAGAAAATTTTGACTTTCGAATATACTCGAAAATTCGAAATTCGAAAAATCAGTTTTTCGATTATATATTCGAAAATACGAAATTTGAAAAAAAAACCATTTTCCAGTTTATTCGGAAATTTTAAATTCGGAAAATTCGATTGTCGAATATTTATATTCGAAAATTTGAGATTCGGAAAAATGATTTTCGAATATAATTGAAAATTCGAAAATTTTTACAGCTTTGCCCGAGTATAGTATATAGGGATATGATCCTTTGCTTTGGATGATCAACAAAACTAGATTGGTTCAACCGAGTAAGCACCAATGGTATACAGAACTTAAAATACGTGAGAGGCAGCATACACGCCCGAAATTGCTCTCGGTTGCATGACACAAACAAAAGGTTTGGAGCTGGTAGTAGGTCTGGAGCCTGATGAAAGCTCTGCGTGAAGTCAGAGTTGAGAGGTGTGTTAAGAGGTGAAGTATTGAGATAGCAAGGTTTGGTGATTCTGACTGATTTTTTTTACTCTTCGGACGGCGTGAGGGTTCAGTAGAAGGCCCACGATTCCTTGGGGCCCCCGACAGACTTGGTGGAAAGACCGACTGAAACCAAATGAGTCAGGGAAAAAAATCAACCTCGATTGCATGGACCGTGCCCGTGTGCGCGCGTGGAACACCAGTATCGAGTGGGTGGATTGCGGACGGCCGCAGACGGACTTATTGGGTGGATTTTCTGCACCCGTCTGCCATTATTTCAACGCGTATCGACTGGGTGGGACTCAGTCAAGCGATCGACTCTGACAGGGCCTGACTCGGCTCTCGCAACCACTTTTACGAGCGTTTATGCTGCCCTCACTGCAGTTTTCACGATGGAAAACGTTTCCGAGTTTCTGCTAGAAATCGCAAGCACGAAAAAATCTCTGCCGAACGGAAACAACCACCTACGGAGCGAACCCACATATTTGAATGAGAGTACTGGCTGTTCATCCAGATAATGCCAAGAAACACTGTAACAATCGTTAGCCAGAAGGAGAGCTGGAACACTTCCGGATAAGACGACTCACTCCGGTTGAAAAGGTTCTCCAATGAAGCTTGAGGCTCATGTTGCCATGTTTTTTGGTTCTGGACATTCAGAAGCATTGAGCGAAATGAGAAATTCAAGCAAGGAACATAATGGAAAGCCCACGGAAATACAACATTTGTGGGTGGGTCGCCAATACGAAGGGTGCCATGGACGTTCTTAATTTCTCACTATTATCTGCAGTCGAAAGCGAGGCACAGCCAGCACGCCCATTGGATTTGGTCGGCTAGCTCTATCGCCTGTTTCCCGGCTTCTGCGCCGACTTTCGCACTTTTTTCCAGCTGGATTCTCACAGTCACCATCCATACTTGCGTTTCCTGCTAGAAACTCTGGATGGATTTTCGTCGTTAACTCTGGCTTTTAGAGCCTGAGCCTAAGTATCAAATCCCTAAGTTGGCTCACCAGTGTAGAAGTTCATGCTCGGCATGATTGAAACCCAGAGTTCGGAACCTCAGCTTACCACTACAAGCGGACGCAATATAACCTAAGCATTGCAAAGGACATTTGCCATGGATGAGTTTTCAGAAAAGACGACTGTGAAACCTGGGTATACATGCTGGTCGAATTCACATATGGCAGGCTCCCCTGGAAGGAAATACAAGACATGAATCAAGTGCGTCTTTAGAAAAGAAACTTGAAGAGCTACTAGAGAGACTATCGTAACCACACCGAAACGTGGTTCATAATGCAGCACGACGTTCACCGAAAAACCGGACCCGAACGCCTCCTCAAAGGGGAAAACGACTTCCGGGATTATTGAACTGGTCGGCCTCCTTGGGTCCAGTTGTGGTCATCACCAAGGACACCGATGGGTCACGGTTTTGATGTCAACAGCTGGACATAAAGAGGCCGACAGTGACCGGTGAGATAATCTTCGAAGATGTTTTTTTTCCTCTGATCGGGCGTTTTGATCAGTTTTTCACACCATATCTGCTTATGAGGACAACCTAAATTCTTTTCATCGAAAACTTAAAGGCACAGTCCAAGCTCAAAGGCGAAATTTGAGAATTTCACATAATTGTGAAGTGGACCAACCTTATATAAGACCTGCCAATTGTGAGCTCTCAAATCCTCCTAATAAGCGAGTTATAGGAGGAAGCCACCCTGGGCCGCCCATATCCGGAAGCCACTTCCGAGCGCCCCTTTTACGATCTTCCAAACTCAGTATTGGCGGAATGAGCGATGATTTTCGATCAATAGCCTCGTTCATCCCTTCATTCTCAACCCCTCTTTTTGTTCAGGTCAGCTCGCATCTATCGGTTGCAAATGACGGTAGTTACGAGCCTCGGACAACTCGTCGACTATGCTTTAGTGGCTCAATTTTTGATGGGAGCTAACTTCGTTTCTAGGTTCTGTACGATTCCTGAGACATCATTGGAATCAGCGTGGGACCGTCTTGAGGATAGGCGTAAAAACAGAAAACCGATTCCGAGGTTGGACTGTGCCTTTAAGAGCGTCGTTTCTAGTAAACGGTGCCTTTATGTTTATCTGAGTGGTGATAACGAATTCGCTTCTGTAACAGAGTAAAAGTACGACTCGCAGCTTTCAGCATTTTTTTCTCAGGTGGGCGAATACAAGAAGCGCGTTCGTCAGCCGATGTACATCATGGAGTTGTTCCCTCCACCATGCCCACGTGAATACATTGAAGCCTTGCAATACATTGACGGTCTGAAGTACTACGATGCTCCGAATTATCAGATGATCTACGGGGTAAAAGACATCACGAAATTCTGCAAATTCTTCTCATGAAAATACGATTGATGGTCAACCGTTCGTGTTTTCAGATAATGCGGCGGGCTCTTGCGTCCTGCCGAGCCCAGGAATTCCCGTACGACTGGGAGCCAGGAGGCCCAACTGCCTACGTCTTGGGGTAGACTATACAGAGTTTCGTAATAAAGTTTTAAATGAGTTTACGCCTATTTTGTGCACTGCTGAACCATCTAGTGAGCCTTACTTCAAAGGCAGCAGACACGCTCAAGAATGATATCGACTTTATGACATAAATCGAAGGTTTGAAGCAGGTAGTATGAGGAACTAACGAAAAGACCAACGAAAACTAGAGGAACTTTTGCTTTTGTATCGGGTAAAAATGGACGAGTTTCACTGCGCGCAGCTGAAGCAATGAATATTAGCGACAAAACGGTTGAGATGACGAAGCCGATAGACTTTTACAGCCTGTACTAGAACGCTCACCTCATTGGAATCATCAAAAACCAGTCAGAATGACCGTTCGTAGTCGAAGAATCATTCTGGACGAGTTTTTATTTGGGGGCGGGGTTGTCGTAATTTTTCGACTTGCATTGCTCAAATTTAATAGTTTTGACAAGTTTTTTGATGCTTCCGACGGCGCGAGCGTTCTACCAGGTTGCTCAATAGGCTTTGTCGTTCGATAAGAGAGGGCGTTGCTACTAGCCCAAAATTGTTTTGTTTTGTTGGTACACTCATCATATGAATGTATGTGAAGTTTCACTTGAATCTGTCAATTCGTTCTTTGTTTACAAGCCACTTAAAGTCGCCGTGTCACAGCAATGGAAAAAAATTGAATATCGTGCAGTCTCTTCTATATTCTTCTTATTTTTGGAAGGTTTAGCACCAAAAGAAATTCACGAACGAATGTTAGAAGTGTATAAGGATTGTTCACCTGCAATTAGAACAGTAAAAATATGGGTTGGTGAGTCTGAATGTGGTCGTACAAGCCTTGAAGACGTCGAAAAAGGACGTCGAAGAAGCGCATCAACACCAGAAATCATAGCCAAAATACAACAGGATATGGTTTTGGAAGATCGTCGATTGACTGAGAGAAATTTAGCAGAGGCTCTTCACATCTCAGCAAGCAGTGTGAGGCATATTTTAAGTGAAATTTTGGGTTTTAGAAAGCTGTGTGCACAGTGGGTGCCGCATTCACTCACAACAATGGAACAAAAGCACATTCAAATGCGACTTTCTCAGCAACATTTGGAGCGTTTTTAAAAAGATAAAGTGGATTTCGTGCGTCGATTCATCACTATGGATAAGATTTTGATTTTTGGATTTTTTTTTGGTTTGTTAAGTGTATTAATGTTCAGGGAGATCATAATGAATAATACAGTGTATTTTGAATAATAAAAAGTGTCTCATTGTTCATGAGACAACTGCCCGTATCAATGCTGTTTGATCTACATAAGTGGCGCTCAACAACCGGTGTCTTAAGCGATAAGAAGATTCTTGATCACCTGAAGTCCAAAGTGTACAGGTCTGTAATACGACCTGTTGCACTCTATGGAGCTGAGTGCTGGCCAGCGACCAAGGAGGCAGAACGTCGCCTGAGCGTCATGGAGGCGAAAATGTCGGTATCACGCGTCTCGATCATGTTTCCAATGAAGACATCCGGAAGCGATTTGGTGTTGCTCCCACTGCTGAAAAGCTCCTCAGATATTGGGAGCAGCAGACCGCTGGCGAAAATTCGCCAGTTGCTCGACAGCTGGGGGACAGCTGGCATTTAGCTGGCTGATGGCAATCACGAGGCCAACAGTTGGCATACACTCAGCATGTCATTTAATGCCAGCGAAGGACGGCTGGCGAATATGTGCCAGTTGCCTAACAGCTGGGTGATAACTGGCATTCAGCTGGCAATTGGTAATTACGAGGACGACAGCTGGCTCATTTTTGGCATCTCAATTAGAGCTAGCGGCGGACCGCTGGCGAAAATGTGCCAGCTGCCTGAAAGCTGCGTGATAACTTGCATTCAGCTGGCAAGGGCAATCAAACCTCGAAATTACCCAGCGCATAAAAACGCAGTCATCCAGCAATCGGCACTCGGCTGGCGCATAACCGCCCAGTGGCCTTCGCTTGGAACTGAGTCGTCACATGGCTGGCACTCGAGAGAGTTGACGACTACTCACGTTTTAGCATGTTAAAGTTTGATCTCTGATTTCACTGATAAGCCGAGCCGGTATATAAGGCGATCCAGTCCAATGAGTGTTCACTCGGCACTTTGATGCCGGCTCTGGAAGGTGACCTGAAGTCGCTCTACAGAGGCTAGCATATTTTTGGCAGCTGAGGGGCAAGTCCTCACGGCTAGGGGGGAAGGTGGGGTGAGCCCCCACCTCAGACCGTTGCGTAGGCGATCTCCTACGCAATGATCTGCGGTGGGGGACCCACCTCGACTCATCGGTCTGCCAAGAGACTGGCGGACCGCTGGCAGGGTTTCTGCGGACCGCCGGCTAATGGCTGTCCGACACCGGGAATGGTTTTTGCTGGCCAAACAAATGCCGGCGGTCCGCCAATCCCAATGTCTGAGTCCGTGAATCAAGATTGAGATGGTATGGTCATGCTCTGCGTAGTAAAGACGATTCCGTTCCAAAGATCGCTCTTGATTTAGAAGTCCATGGCAGGAGACCAAAAGGGCGTCCGGAGCAGCGGTGGCTGGACGCGGTGCACAACGATCTGAAAGCTGCTGGTATACATCCGGATCAAGCGCACGATCGAGAAAAGTGGCGTCAACGAACCATCTATGCGAACGCTGCAATCAAGCGGGACAAACGCTGAAGAAGAATAAGGATAAAGTGTATTTTGAACCATAAAATTGTGTTTGTCTTATCGGACGACGAAACTTAAAGAACAACCTGGTACTAGGGGCTGTACGACCCCAGTAGCGTACAATTTTCAGGCAGCTGGCACATTTTCGCCAGAGGTCCGCCGCTCACACTAATTGAGAGGCCAAATAAGAGCCAGCTGTCGGCTTAGTAATTGCCGATTGCCAGCTAAATGCCAATTATCATCCGGCTGTTAGGCAACTGACACATATTCGCCAGCCGTCCGCCGCTGGCATTAAATGACATGACGAGTGTGTACCAACTGTCGGCCTCGTTATTGCCATTGGCCAGCTAAATGCCAGCAGTCACCCAGCTGTTGATCAACTGGTGAATTTCCGCCAGCTCTCCGCTGCTTCCAATGTCTGAGCAGTTGAGGCAACGTTGAAGCGCAGGAGGTTGTTGCTGGATCCTGGAGCAGCAACAGGAGCACTTGAAACTTCGAAAGAGGTCAGCATGTTTGTTGGTGCACCTCGTGGAACAGAAGGGCCCAACGAGCTACCCTGTGCAGTAGTTGGGGAAACTAATGAGTCTTTATCCGTGACGGCTCAATGTGAATGCTGTTTGTGCCATCCATCAAACACACGGTAATACTGAACCTTATTTCAAGAGAATCGGAACGAACACTAGCACCCGGGTAACGTGTCACCATTCCACCGACCCACAGCTCATCATGGCCGTAAATGGATGCAGATGTTTCCCACACTCTTATCATTATCATAGTCATTGGACTGCTGTGGATAGAATTTGCGATTTGATTTTTATAATTCTGTTGTGCTGGGCCCAGCAGTGGTGTGCAGTACGTCATAGAATGTGTGCAGGACCGAAGAATGGGTCTGTACAACATCATGGGACGCGTGCAGAGCATCAGTTTAATGTCCAGGGGTGCTTTCCAAGATCATTCCCATGGCAAAACGCGTCCATTGCAACGTAGCCACGGCCACGTGGGAGGAGCGATTTTCGTTACAGTCTACAGCAATGGAAGTAGGACCTGGTGAGGTTGCGGACTCTTCCTAACATACTGTAGTCTGATCCTGTTATCACTCATTATTTCGAAATGACTGAGATTCGTCGGTGAGTTTTTGTTTCCACTCCCATATTTTCACCTATCGGTGAAAACACGGATTAACCGATCTATCACAGCTTTTTCCAATGAGTGATACCACTGACAAACTACCGTATGCTAGGACGAGTCCGCAACCTCACCAGGTCCTACTTCCATCGCTGCAGACTATATAATTGTGGTGCGCGCGAAGCGCGCACCAGATTTGGCTTCAACTCGCCCATGCGCAACTCTGCGATTCCGGAGTCAGCGTTCAGAGTAACTGTGGAGATGCGGTTTTTTTCTCCATTGATAAGAGCGTAAAAAGTTGGTGTCTTTACCAAAAAATGGTTTGGAATGATTTCTTGGCGCTCGAGAAAAATGGCGAAAACCACGTGATTTTGGTCGAAAAACTGTTAATCTCCTTTTTTTTAGACGGCGTTCACGATCTTGTTGCAGTACCTAAAATTGAGCTAGGAAGCTAATTTTTTGGCAGGAGGCTGGAAATGGATGCAGCTAGCTCCTATTCAATTTTGGAGTTGAAAACTCAATTTTAGCGGAACCTCAATATTGAGGGTCAAGACGGGTAAAAACATGTAAACATGTTATTGCAAACCATCCGACGTTCCCTGAACTTCGAAAATGAACTAGTGAAAATCAACACAGCTAGGGATAGGCTTCCTGCCAAGATTGTTCTCTCTTTGAGATGGTTGGTGTAAATAGGACTTGAGGAGTGCGCAGGGCGCCGCAGAAAGAGACGATTATAATTTGCCACCGGCACAAAATTCTCACTCAGGAATTATCCTGTTAAAGTTGGGCTCTGGCCTATTGAGGCAGGTTAAAACCTGTTTTACGTGTACTACGTCAAGACGCGTATGAACATAGACATGTTTAGAGAAAGGTATTAACAATGTTGCTGGTATAAAAGGCTCCTCATCTCACCGTGTGCCTCAGTCGGCTCTTCGGAGCCGGACCTGGAAGGTGGCCTCAGTCACTTTCCAGAAGATCCACCGGATACCGGAAGATAATTTTTGTCGCCGAGGGGATATCCCCACGGCTCGGGGGAGGGGGGGGGGAGGTGGTACCCAAGTATGGGCCCATCTCCCCACGGTTTGCAATGGGGTGGACCCCACTGCGAACAGTGGTGGTGGGGTCACTCCCACCTCCCGTTAGGATCACAACAGGAATGATCCTTGTGGGATGGTTTCTTGGCACCCGAGAAAGTGGAGAAAACCAAGTGATTTTGGTCGAAAAACTGTTAATCTCCTTCTTTTTCCAGACGGCATTCACGATCTTGTTGCAACACTTAAAACTTAGCTAGGAAGTAAATTTTTTGACAGGAGGCTGGAAATGGATGCAGCTAGCTCCTATTCAATGTTGGAGCTGAAAGCTCAATTTTAGCGGAACCTCAACATTGAGGGCCAAGACGGGTAAAAACATGTAAACGTGTTATTGTAAACCATCCGACGCTCACTGAACTTTAAAAATGAACTAATGAAAATCAACACAGCTAATGATAGGCTTCTGCCCAATATTGTTTCCTCCTTGAGACGGTTGGTGTGAATAAGATTTGAGGAGTGCGCAGGGCGCAGCAGAAAGTGTGCCGGCCCCAGCGGGAATGCGCAGGACGCCGTAAAAAGTCTGTGGAACCTCAGTGGGAATGCGCAGGACGCCGTAGAAAATGTGCGGGCCCCAGTGGGAGAGTGCAGGGCGCCGTAGAAAGTGTGCGAGACCCAAGTGGAAGTGCGCAGGAGGACGTAGAAAGTGTGCGAGACCCAAGTGGAAGTGCGCAGGAGGACGTAGAAAGTGTGCGGGCCCCAGTGGGAGTGCGTAGGGCGCTGTAAAAATGTACGGGACCACAGTGGGAGTGTGCAGGACGCCGCAGAAAGTGTGTGGGACCGGAATGAGAGTGCGCCGTACGCCGTAGAAAGTGTGCGAGACCCAAGTGGAAGTGCGCAGGGCGCCGTAGAAAGTGTGCGAGACCCAAGTGGAAGTGCGCAGGGCGCCGTAGAAAGTGTGCGAGACCCAAGTGGAAGTGCGCAGGAGGACGTAGAAAGTGTGCGGGCCCCAGTGGGAGTGCGTAGGGCGCTGTAAAAATGTGCGGGCCCCAGTGGGAGAGTGCAGGGCGCCGTAGAAAGTGTGCGAGACCCAAGTGGAAGTGCGCAGGAGGACGTAGAAAGTGTGCGAGACCCAAGTGGAGGTGCGCAGGAGGACGTAGAAAGTGTGCGGGCCCCAGTGGGAGTGCGTAGGGCGCTGTAAAAATGTACGGGACCACAGTGGGAGTGTGCAGGACGCCGCAGAAAGTGTGTGAGACCAGAATGAGAGTGCGCCGTACGCCGTAGAAAGTGTGCGGGCCCCAGCGGGAATGCGCCGTACGCCGTAGAAAGTGTGCGAGACCCAAGTGGAAGTGCGCAGGGCGCCGTAGAAAGTGTGCGAGACCCAAGTGGAAGTGCGCAGGAGGACGTAGAAAGTGTGCGGGCCCCAGTGGGAGTGCGTAGGGCGCTGTAAAAATGTACGGGACCACAGTGGGAGTGTGCAGGATGCCGCAGAAAGTGTGTGGGACCGGAATGAGAGTGCGCCGTACGCCGTAGAAAGTGTGCGAGACCCAAGTGGAAGTGCGCAGGGCGCCGTAGAAAGTGTGCGAGACCCAAGTGGAAGTGCGCAGGGCGCCGTAGAAAGTGTGCGAGACCCAAGTGGAAGTGCGCAGGAGGACGTAGAAAGTGTGCGGGCCCCAGTGGGAGTGCGTAGGGCGCTGTAAAAATGTACGGGACCACAGTGGGAGTGTGCAGGACGCCGCAGAAAGTGTGTGGGACCGAAATGAGAGTGCGCCGCACGCCGTAGAAAGTGTGCGGGCCCCAGTGGGAGTGCGCAGGGCGCTGTAAAAATGTACGGGACCACAGTGGGAGTGTGCAGGACGCCGCAGAAAGTGTGTGGGACCGGAATGAGAGTGCGCCGTACGCCGTAGAAAGTGTGCGAGACCCAAGTGGAAGTGCGCAGGGCGCCGTAGAAAGTGTGCGAGACCCAAGTGGAAGTGCGCAGGAGGACGTAGAAAGTGTGCGAGACCCAAGTGGAAGTGCGCAGGAGGACGTAGAAAGTGTGCGGGCCCCAGTGGGAGTGCGTAGGGCGCTGTAAACATGTATGAGACCACAGTGCGAGTGTGCAGGACGCCGCAGCAAGTGTGTGGGACCGGGATAAGAGTGCGCCGGACGCCGTAGAATGTGTGCGAGACTCAAATGGAAGTGCGCAGGACGCCGCAGAAAGTGTGTGAGACCGGAATGAGAGTGCGCCGAACGCCGCAGAAAGTGTGCGGCCCAAAAGTGGGAGTGCACAGGACGCCAAAGAAAGTGTGCGGGACTCCAGTGGAAAAGCGATTACATTTAACAAGATAATCCGTTGAACTTATCAAAGCTAAATCAAGCGCGCAAGGGAAACCGTAAAACATTTCATTGAAGCTGTAATACGGAAATCAGCATAGGTTAGGCTATGTGAACGTAACGCTCAAATCCGATGCGCGCTTGTTTTTGCTGTGATAAGTTTAGCGGATTATCTTGTAAAATGTATAGTGGAGTCCACCAAGAGTGTCTCATTTACTTATCAATAAGAAGCGGTCGATTGGAGATCAATGAACATGAAACTCGTTGCAGCACAACCGCTCTTGCTCAATCGGTATCGAGCGTGTTGGTATGGGATTCATGCACATTGATCCCCAGCCGACCGCTTCTCATTGATAAGTAAATGAGACACTCTTGGTGGACTCCACTATAATCGCTCGTCAGTCACTACTTATCAAAAGTTGGCCTATGAATGACCGCCATATCCGGTTTTGGTCATTTCGCTACTTTTCCCAGTTTTTCATTACTTCTGGTTATTTTGTGCCAAATCATTTTCAAACATATTTCGGGTTGTTTTTTTATTTTGTTAAATTCTATATTTCTTGTAGTTATAACATTGCAAAATCATTACTTTTGCCAGGAAGCTAAACTTTTGGAAATTCGCATCTATGAAAAGCAAATTTGTCCATGGGAAGGTTGTTCTTCCTCCCACGGCGTCGTGGAAACGTTTCTGGAAAGCACCCCACGACGCCGTATGCAAGTTATGCCTCCGAATCAGACGTCTGCGCTAGCACAGACGATCCAAATCAGCAAGAACCGGTCAAGTTTGGCTAGAGCGATTGATCTGGTGCGATTGTGTCACTTTAAAACTCATTTCTTAATTTTCTCGACTTTTAAATTCAAAAGGTGTATGCCTTGTATCCTATCTCTAGGAAGCCGCGATGCAGATACATATTATCTTGCTATCTTAGCAGCAGAGCGGTTCTTTCTCCATTTCTTCCACTATGTTTTCTCAAAAACATCAACTGGACTCTTATAATAAAGCTATCATAACAGGATCGCGGCTCCCCCTTCAGAGATTGACGATACTGTGGAAGGGGAACCTTTGGAAAAAGTTGTTAATTTTAATTACCCAAGTTTGAGGTATCGTACGATCGAGCATCCTGTCACCATGCAAGCCAAGCAGAGAGCCGAGATTCAAGAGATGATCAACGAGACTGTGAAGGATGCGATGAATGGTCTGGTCGAACAAATGGTGAAGACTATCGCAGATGCCTTGCAGCCTCTGATCCGCTCGATAACGGAAGCCGTTGGTGAGCTGACGAAGATGAGAGGAGTGGCGCCACCAGCACCTGCCACCGGTGACGCAGTTCAGCGAGCCGTTCCGGCGGCTACGCCGCAGGTGATTCCTTCTCAGGTCGTGATTATGTGTGGTAGAGGAGAGCAATTTGCCGGCACACAGCCGGAGGGAGGCCGACGAGAAAACCGTGAGGGCCCTGCTCGATCATCTAGAGATCGACGCCATCCCGACGATTGTGTACCGGATGGGATCCTTTGATAAGGAGAAGAAGCGTCCGGTGAAGGTCGCCTTCGCCAATCATCACGACGCCATTCAACTACTACGCAGCAGCTATAAGCTAAAACGTTCCAGTGACTGGGAAAATGTATACGTACCCCCGTCGTACAGTTCGGAGTTGCGAGCTAAGCTCCGCGAAGCTCGCAGGTCTGACGAAGATGCGGTGATTTACAAAAGGAAAGGTGGCGAGCAGAAGCGAGATCCCAAAAAAGGGAGGGCCGAGTCCGCCTGTGGGGGACGAGGCCGCCCCGTCGGTTTCCACCCCTCGGGCGACCCACCCTCCCACTCGCTTCTCCCCATCACAGTGAGTGTGAGCGAGTCAGCCTCAGTAGCAAAGGGTAGCCTTAACTGTGTATACTTCAATTCTCGATCTATTAGGAACAAATTAGCCTCTCTGAACACACTACTCAACTATTCGTCTCCCGAAATAGTTATTATAACCGAAACCTGGCTCACTGAGGACGACCCGGACTCGCTCCTAGCACTAGATGGCTGTTATGTGGTGTATAGATGCGACCGAATATCGGGCGTTACTGGTGGTGGTGTCGCAATCGTTGTAAAGAATACTATTAGAGTTGCTCAATCCATACTCAAATCCTTTAACTTCTGTTGTGAGCTTTTGTTTCTCGATGTTGTGTTTCAATTTGGTCCCTGTTTCCGCTTGATTGCAGCTTACCGGCGGCCAGCAACGAGTAGTGAGGACTCTCTCGAATTGTTAGAGACTGTAGCTGACTGGTGCACGGTGCAATTCCCTTCCATAGCCGTTGGTGATTTCAATTATACGTGTTCTTCTGGAGATTCCGGTATGCTATTTAATGCTTCATTCGATATTTTTCTTACCGGTTCTGGTCTATCATATCTGAATTTTGAGCCCACTCACGGGCGCAATATCCTGGATTTGATCTTATGCAATGACCTCACTTTAATTACTGATTGGGAGGTTCAGCCAAATTTCTCTACAAGAGACCACTGTAGCATAGCCTTTGAAATCTCATGTCAACCTGATATTCCCACAACAGCTCGTGATTTCGATTTTCGCAGAGCCAATTGGGACCAAGCAAATCTCTGGTTGATAGGAACAAACTGGGATGAACTCTATTGCACGTGCCGCAATATAAACGAGGTGTATGATGCCTTCATTTCCTATGTCCACCTTGTAATAGAGAAATGTGTTTCACTTCGGAAACATGGCCCTAAGACCAAAAACCTTCCACCGCACCTGCAGCGCTTGGCCGCTAAAAAGCACTTCCTCTGGCGTGACCGCTTTCAGCCTGGTGGGCGCGTTGCCTTCAGCAAATGTGCTAGGAATTTCGAAAAAGAATGCAAACGATTTGCCAAGAACTGCGAAAAACGCCTTATTTGCTCGGGAAATCGAAAAAACTTCTTCAAGTACATGAATGCAAAGATGAAAACGGGTATCACATCTCTAAAAGATGAAGAGGGCGAAGTCATTATCTATGATCAGCAGAAATGCGAAATAATCGCGGAATATTTCTCCAAGGTATTTACTCATGACAACGGTGCGACCCCACTATTCTCCTCCCGATGTTCCCAGAAATTGTGCTCCGTCCCTATCAGCTGCGAGGTTGTAATGGGTGCCATAAAAAAGCTCAATGACAAGATTTCTCTCACCCCGGACTCGGTGCCCTCGTACTTCATCAAAAGGTCTGCTAACGGGTTATGTTACCCTCTCTCGTGCATATTCAAACATAGTCTTGCTCTTGGAACGCTTCCGTCCGCATGGAATACTGCGATTGTAACCCCGCTTGCGAAAAAGGCACCAGCTCTTCAGGTCTCGAACTATCGGCCCATCAGTTTAACCTCATCAGTATGCAAAGTTCTCGAAATCATTATCAAAGATTGTGTTCTATACCATCTCGCGTCGAATGACCTCCTCAGCCCGGCGTAATATGGTTTTCTGCCTGGTAGATCAACGCTATCTCAGCTGGTATCCTAATTCCACGACTGGTGTTCGGCTGTGAACGAAAGCTACCAAACTGATGTTGTGTACATAGACTATGCTAAAGCTTTTGATACAGTCAGTCATCCGAAGCTACTTCTGAAACTTGTAGGCTACGGCATTTCTGGTGACATTTTAAAATGGTTGAATTCCTTTCTAACACCTCGTGACTTCATAGTCAAAATTGGCGACTTTTGTTCTCATCCTTGCCCAATCGTCAGCGGTGTTCCCCAGGGTAGCGTTCTGGGTCCTTTGCTTTTCCTCATTTATGTGGACGACATTTCTGACGGATTGTCGAGCACATGCAAGCTTTTTGCTGATGATCTGAAGATATATCGTCCCTTTCGCAACCCCGCCATCGATTTTCACGAGCTTCAGTGTGACCCGAACCGGCTTTCTAATTGGTCCAAGCTATGGCAGCTAAAAATATCTGAAGAAAAATGATGCTTGTTCCATATAAACTTCCAACATGAGTGCTTTCTACGCCTAAACGATGTTGCGCTTCCCGTACGCGAGACTGTCAGTGATCTTCGTGTGCTTATTAGGGCCGACCTTAAGTGGGAATCCCACTGCAAGGAAATCTCTAAGAAAGCTTCTCGTGTGGCAAATTGCATCCTGAGATCTCTGCAACACCCATGTCTCTAACATTACAGGAAAGCATACATTGTCTACTGCCGACCGCTCTTGGAATACTGTACGCAGGTCTGGTCACCATCTTCTGTCCAAGATGATGAAGAAATTGAAAACGTGCAAAGGCGGTACTCAAAACGCGTTTTTATCAAAGTATTTCCTACGCGAGAAGTACCAGACTATACGACTAGGCTTGAAATGTTGGGGATCGAAACCCTACGATATCGGCGAACCGAGTTCGATTTACACTTATGTTATAAAATCGTTAACGGTCTTTGCGACATCCCATTTGAGATTGTTTTCGTGTTCACCAGACGCTGTACTCGCTCCCGCCAGCACGCTTTTCAGCTCGCACGTAGATTTACGTCGAAGTCCAACGTGCTGCATTACTTTGCGTTTAGATTCATTCAATTTGGAACAAATTACCTTCAGAGATCGTTGAGGCCGCGAATTTTCCGATTTTCAAAAGCAGACTGTCCCATTTCAACCTCAGGTCACTGCATGGGGTCGATGGCCGTGCTTTCTGCTGAAGCTTTGAATTCAGGGTGCTCTTATTCGTACGAGTGTTTTCTTTGCCCACAATTTTGTTTGCCTGCATGTCCAGGCTGTCTTGTTTAAACCTATCTCACATACATTTTGTATGTTTCCTTGTCGCCAGATAAAGCTATTGAATTGAATTGAATTGAATTCTGAAAGTTGAGAGCGCAGGGAAAAAAGGTTGAGGATTCGGCATTGTTCTCAAATGTCGCAGATGGTTTAATGGCTATTCTCAGAAAAATTGTGGTGCGCGCGAAGCGCGCACCAGGATTTGGCTTTGATCTCTTCCCGCGCGGATGCCCTACAATGAGAACACCAATTCATACCGTCACCAGAGGTATGAGCTGTACACCATTCGATGCGCTGCAAGAAATTACATATGTGTGCAACTCTTCATCCCAACTGGTCCCCGCTTTCTAAAGTTATGACCTCTCAAAGTACGCAGAAACGTTCTCCACCACCGCCTCCGCCTCCGGCTACGCCACCGCCTCCGCCTCCACCTCCGTCCGTAGAAAACCATTTTTTTGGAAGGCGTGGACCAAATCGCTGGAAAATTTGTGACTAGAGGTAATCGGCCACGGGAATGACGAAAATAATTGTCACAACTCACCATAATGACTTCTGGGCCCCGCGTTTCAAACTCGGAAACCGGCCTCTCAAGATTAGTTTATGAAAATGGTGGGTTTTCGTTATCAGTCATTTTTTCTTAGGCCCCGGTCATAGTTGGATGAGCTGACGCCTTTCCAGCCCTGGATACACACAGAATGCATTGGAAATGGGATGCAAAATCACTCGGTGTATCTCCCCCCGCACCCCAACACCCCCAACACCCACCCGGTCGATACGTATGAGACAACATGGTGAGGTGAAGCTGAGAAAATCACTCGGTGGTATGCCTTCAGCCTGTTCCCCGCACCTTCGCACCTTCAACACCCCACACCCCCCCGGTCGATACGTATGTTTAAAATGATGGAGTGAGGTTGAGAAAATCACCAATGTATCCGACGCGGTCGATATCCATGCAATACGTGGATGACGGCGGATGAGAAAAATCACGGGGTGGGTGGGTCGATGATAAACATTGCGTATCACTAGAAAGCTAACCTTACTGCTACCTCCGTGACTTCACCATCACTCGCCTTCACTATTTCTCTGAACAGGTGCAATCCTAGGAGCCACGTAATCATCGTCATATCTAGTTGGATGCATCGAGTGATTTTTCAACCTCACTCCATCATTTTAAACATACGTATCGACCGGGGTGCAGGGGGGTGTTGGGGGTGCAGGGTGCCCGGGAGCGGGGGGTGCGGGGGATGTGCAGATGCAAATAGCACCAACTATAATGACCGGGGCCTTAGACTCCATATAAACACCTTGCTCTCCAGGGTGATGTACTTTAAACGCCCGGCTCGGAAGAGGACGCTGTGCGGGATTGATGTACTTGACCGCGGCGCGTATTCGTTCCAAGCGCACCATCGATAAGAAGGCGTCGCAGGGTGTGCTGAAGTGTCGGTTGACTATGTGAGACCTCAGTAGGGGTGTGCAGGACGCCGTAGAATGTATACAGGGCCTCAGTAGGAGTATGCAGGACATCATCGAACGTGTGCAGGACCGTAGTAGGAGTGGGCAGGACATCATGGGACCTGTGCAGGACCTCAGTAGGAGTGTGCAGGACATCATGGAACGTGTGCAGGACCGTAGTAGGAGTGGGCAGGACATCATGGGCCGTGTGCAGGACCTCAGTAGGAGTGTGCAGGACATCATGGAACGTGTGCAAGACCTTAGTAGGAGTGTGCAGGACATCATGGAACCTGTGCAGGACCTCAGTAGGAAAGTGTAGGATATCATGGAACGTGTGCAAGACCTTAGTAGGAGTGTGCAGAACATCATGGAACGTGTGCAAGACCTTAGTAGGAGTGTGCAGGACATCATGGAACGTGTGCAAGACCTTAGTAGGAGTGTGCAGGACATCATGGAACGTGTGCAAGACCTTAGTAGGAGTGTGCAGGACATCATGGAACCTGTGCAGGACCCCAGTAGGGGTGTGCAGGACGTCGTAGAATGTGTGCAGGACCTCAGTAGGAGTGTGCAGGACATCATGGAACGTGTGCAAGACCTTAGTAGGAGTGTGAAGGACATCATGGGACCTGTGCAGGACCTCAGTAGGAGTGTGCAGGACATCATGGAACGTGTGCAAGACCTTAGTAGGAGTGTGCAGGACATCATGGGACCTGTGCAGGACATCATGGAACGTGTGCAGGACCGTAGTAGGAGTGGGCAGGACATCATGGGACGTGTGCAGGACCCCAGTAGGGGTGTGCAGGACCTCAGTAGGAGTGTGCAGGACATTATGGGACCTGTGCAGCATCCCAGTAGGGGTGTGCAGGACGTCGTATAATGTGTGCAGGACCTCAGTAGTAGTGTGCAGGACATTATGGGACCTGTGCAGCATCCCAGTAGGGGTGTGCAGGACGTCGTATAATGTGTGCAGGACCTCAGTAGGAGTGTTCAGGACATTATGGGACCTGTGCAGGACCCCAGAAGGGGTGTGCAGGACGTCGTAGATTGTGTGCAAGACCTTAGTAGGAGTGTGCAGGACATCATGGGACCTGTGCAGGACCTCAGTAGGAGTGTGCAGGACATTATGGGACCTGTGCAGCATCCCAGTAGGGGTGTGCAGGACGTCGTATAATGTGTGCAGGACCTCAGTAGGAGTGTTCAGGGCATTATGGGACCTGTGCAGGACCCCAGAAGGGGTGTGCAGGACTTCAGTAGGAGTGTGCAGGACATCATGGAACGTTTGCAGGACCTTAGAGTGAGTGTGCGAGGTATGGTAGAATGTGTGCAGGACCTCAGTAGGAGAGTGCAGGACATCATGGAACGTGTGCAGGACCTTAGTAGGAGTGTGCAGAACATCAAAGGGCGTGCGCAGGACCTCAGTTAAATGTCCAGGACACCGTATGCAAGTCATGCCTCCGAATCAACAAGAGCGATAGGTAAGTGCGCCAGAACAAGGCTATCGTAATCCCACTCGAGTTGGCTCTAAAATTTTCTAAGTTCTGACTCTGAATTCGCTACATCTTCACCACCGGCCGTGTTGTTTTTCTGCTTTATAGTCCAGGCAGATCCTCAACTGCTGACCTCTGGAGAAGAACGGTGTGTGAATGAAGACACACCGCTCTTCACTTCTTTTATACATTATCATTGATCAATTGGGTATCATCAGATTTGTTTACGAGAGCCGAATAACATCATTTCTAAGATCACGGTAGTCCTCTTCTGGCGCACTTAACTATCGTTCGCGCTGGAAATCAATTTCCATTTTTCAGGCTCAATTTCATGATTCAGCCCGGTAGACCACACTGGTAAACTTTGACGCATCAAAAACGTTGGACGATGAGGTTGGAAGGCGTCAAAGATTAATATCCGCCATAAATTCTCACCAGTCATCTAGCCCTTTTTCCTAAAATGTTGGTGCGACCGTAAGACAACAGGAAAAATAGTTACGGCACGAACTTCACATGCAGAAAAACTCCGAAAATGATTTTCGCGCGAAATTCAAATTCGTATATACAATGTGTTCCGATTGACTTTTCTTTACAAATGAAGGTTTTTCATGGGCCCCTTCAACATTTTCGTTCACTAGAGGGGCCAAGCTACGCAAAAACATGGAAAAATAATATACGGTTTTCTGCGCGTTCGATGCCTTTAACTATCGTTCTTGTTCCGAATCTGACATATGGGCCGGCGCAGACGAGCCACATCAGCATGAACCGGTGAAGTTTGGCTAGAGCCGCTGCCCCTGGGTCTATCCTAGACATGGTGGGGCCACCCATGATTTACTGGGACATGTGCAGGACCTCAGTAGAGATTTGCGGAACGTCGTATAATTTATGCAGAACCTCGGAGTCAAAACACGTCACAAATGGTCTCCGGCACGAAAATGATAAAAAACTAATTATCAACCTACACTGTTGAATTGTTGGTTGCCTCATAGGATAGAAATAAGGTAAACAAATGTTGTACTCTCTATCTCAGTGAAGCTTTTATTAAGGGTACTGGACCTTCCGTTATTTAATGAACATCACGAAAACAAAGTGTTACAGATGGTTTAATGGCTATTCTCAGAAAAATTGTGGTGCGCGCGAAGCGCGCACCAGGATTTGGCTTTGATCTCTTCCCGCGCGGATGCCCTACAATGAGATCACCTATTCATACCGTCACCAGAGGTATGAGCTGTACACCATTCGATGCGCTGCAAGAAGTTACATATGTGTGCAACTTTTCATCCTAACTGGTCCCCGCTTTCTAAAGTTATGACCTCTCAAAATACGCAAAAACGTTCTCCACCACTGCCTCCGCCTCCGCCACCGCCACCGCCACCGCCACCGCCACCGCCACCGCCATCGCCTCCGCCTCCACCTCCACCCGTCGAAAACCATTTTTTTGGAAGGCGTGGACCAAATCGTTCGAAAATTCGTGACTAGAGGTAATCGGCCACGGGAATGACAAAAATAATTGTCAGAACTCACCATAATGACTTCTGGGCCCCTAACGGGCGTTTCAAACTCGGAAACCGGCCTCTCAAGATTAGTTTATGAAAATGATGGGGTTTTTCGTTATCAGTCATTGTTTTCTTAGACTCCATATAAACACCTTGCTCTCTAGGGTGATGTATTTTAAACGTCCGGCTCGGAAGAGGACGCTGTGCGGGAGGGATGATCTTGAGCGCAGCGCGTAATCGTTACAGGCGCACCATCAAAAAGAAGGCATCGTAGGGTGTGCTGAAGTTTCGGTTGACTATGGCCCCGGTCAGACTTCGTCGAAAAACCTGCTGAGTCCGACTGAGTCCGAATGAGTCCGGGGTAGAAAAACCTGCTGAGGCCCACTGAGTCCGGTTGCCCCCAGCGCCAACCAACTCCTCTGCGAAACACGCAATTAACAGTGACGATTATCACTTCAGCTGTGAATCGGAACGTGTTTGGTGGCTGATTTTTCTTGTTTTCAACATGTCTGAATCTGATTTCCGTATCAGCAGCAGGTGGGGCAGAGCGCAGACGACGAGAGTCGAGATGCGGTGGGACTCGGCAGGTCGCAGTCGGCCGAAAAAATGCACCCAAATCACGTGAAAAACACCTATATCGACCGGGTGGGGTGAGGATGACTTCGGTGGGACTCAGTGGGACTCAGTAGGACTCAGTCGGCATTGGCCCCGCCCTTGTACGCATGAGAAATATCAGTATCGACCGGGGATTGCGGTGGGCATCAGACGGTCGCAGTCGGACTCAGTGGGTTGATTTTTTGGCACCCGTCTTCCACGAATTCGATGCGTATCGACCAGGGATGTGCGTAATAGAAATTTTGTTATTCGTTAGTCGTTAGTCGTTCAACCGGCCAAAACCCTCGTTAGTCGTTAATCGTTAGTCGTTAAAAATCCAGGCTTTGAAAAGAAGCACAGTTTAGGCAGAAAAGAGCCTTCGTGAATAAAAAAAGGAATGTATGAAGAGATAGGTTTTCCAAAACATTCTAGTCCATTAAAGAAGAAGAGTGTTGGAGAACCTAGTTCAAACTGCGAACCCACATATACATAATTAAAATTATGCTCGAAAACCTAATACTTGAGCATGTGTGTTTATCGATTTTTGTCATTTTTTCGGTAAGAAAAGAAACATTAAGGTAAACCGAGGAAATCTTGAACTCTTCGCTTTTTTTCAGTGCAAAATTTGCCATTCTGCGTTCTATGATGTTATTTGAGATCTACCCGATGGTGAGAACACGGAGAATTGCACCGACTTTGCACTAATCTTCTTTTCCCAGCGTCGCGGAACGTGCGCGCGGGTCGTTTCTGACCTTGTTCCCGTAATGAGGGAAGGTCGGAAGAAATGAGCACCCAAGTGAAAATTTTACCACTGAGAGTTCCCAGCATCACTTTATAGAAACCCCATATCTCAAATTTATCACTGAAAATTGAAGGACGGCACCCTTTTCAATCCAATCATCGGATACAGTTCCGTCGTTGGGCAGTTGTGGCTTGCAGGCACCGCTCCATATCACCTATGATAGTCTCCGCTAGAGCCGATCAGTGTCGGAACCGCTTCAGCGAGCCTACCATAAAGTAGCGCGACCGTCACGAAGTCGCATAAATACTGCGCCTAACCTTGCGCAACGTTCAGTTGAGATCATAATGTGGGGGTTCCAGAACTGCGAAGTGGTGTCAGTAGAAATATGTAATAAATACTGAGGGCTATGGTTATTTTGCACCATTCACCTAGAACAACCAACAGGGAACTATGTATCATTCCAGATGTAATCCATGGGTTGGAGCGCCGTGTGAATGACTATTGATTTTCTAACGAATTGTGGGATTGCTTACGAAATCGCTCCAGCCGCCAAGCGGCTGGAGAGGTTTGGTTTTGCCTAGGCCTTGTGATCACTTTGATTTTTATAAAATAGTTTATAGAATCTTTGAAACTAAATTTCTGAAGATTTCCTTCTGGATATAAGCGAAGGGGTCCAGAATACACCTGCTATCCGAATTTTCAACAAAATCGGTTCACAATAACAAAGTTGTGAGCCCGAAAGCTAAGAAAATTTCATGGTGTGCGCCGTAGGTCAGAGCCGTAGGCCGTAGGCCGTAGGCCGTAGGCCGTAGGCCGTGGGCCGTAGGCCGTCACGCTTTCAGTTCTCACTGTTAATAGCCACTGCCAATGGTCGAAGGCAATCAACTTGGCAGACAGGTAAGTTGGTAGGGGTGCGTAGGGTGGTAAGTGATCGATTTGTAGGTGAGTGGGGATTCTGATGGCATCATCGGGACGTCGTCAAAGTGCTTCGGGCTCCTGATGACGTCATCGTGACGTCGTCAGAAGTGCTTCAGGCTCTGATGACGTCATCGTGACGTCGTGAAAATGCTTCAGGGCGCTGTTGACGTCATCGGGACGTCGTGAAAAAGTGCTTCGGGCTTCTGATGACGTCATCGGGACGTCGTGAAAAGTGCTTCGGGCTCCTCATGACGTCATCGGGACATCGTGAAAAGTGCTTCGGGCTCTGATGACGTCATCGGGAGATCGTGAGAAATGCTTCGGCTTCTGATGAAGTCATCTGGACATCGCGAAAAGTGCTTCGGGATTCTGATGACGTCATCGTGACGTCGTCAGAAGTGCTTCGGGCTCCTGATGACGTCATCGTGACGTCGTGAAAAGTGCTTCGGGCTTTTGATGACGTCATAGGGACATCGTGAAAAGTGCTTCGGGCTTCTGATGACGTCATCGGAACGGCGTGGAAAGTGCTTCGGACTCCCTCATGACGTCATCGGACATCGTGAAAAGTGCTTCGGGCTCTGATGACGTCATCGGGAGATCGTGAAAAATGCTTCGGGTTTCTGATGACGTCATCTGGACATTGCGAAAAGTGCTTCGGGCTTCTGATGACGTCATCGGGACGTCGTCAAAAGTGCTTCGGGCTTCTGATGACGTCATCGGGACGTCGTGAAAAGTGCTTCGGGCTCCTGAGGACGTCATCACGACATCGTCAGAAGTGCTTCGGGCTTCTGATGACGTCATTGGGACGTCGTGAAAAGTGCTTCGGGCTTCTGATGACGTCATCGGGACGTCGTGAAAAGTGCTTCGGGATTCTGATGACGTCAATGGGACGTCGTGAAAATTGCTTCGGGTTTCTGATGACGTCATTGGGACGTCGTGAAAAGTGCTTCGGGCTTCTGATGACGTCATCGGGACGTCGTCAGAAGTGCTTCGGGCCGTTGATTACGCCATCGGGACGTCTTGAAAAGTGCGGGACTATCCTAGACGGGGGCACTCAAGATTAAAGTCAGAAAATGGAATGAACGACCGATCTGTAACGCTATCAATCGAAGTATTTCTACAGAACTTCATCAACAACAATGATTGATAGCAGCATCGAACATCTTTTGTCAGGTTTTCCATTCATTTTCACGAGCGAATCGTGGGTGCGCCCTCCCCGTCTATGATAGTCCCAAAAGTGCTTCAGGCTTCTGATGACGTCATCGGGACGTCAGGAAAAGTGCTTCGGGTTTCTGAAGACGTCATCGGGACGTCGTGAAAAGTGGTTCGAGCTTCTGCTGACGTCATCGGGACGTCGTGGAAACCCGGAGAGTGGGCGGGTGCTCGGGACCCATTGCTGGTCATCATCCGAGAAATTGTGCAGTGACACCCCGTAGAGTGATTAGGAGTCCCGGACCCGTCACTGGTCATCCGGAAATTTGTGCAGGTTACCCAAAAGAATGAGCAAGAGTTTTGAGCTTTGCGCTTCAGCTGTCTGAGATAGTGTGCTGGATGCATCGGAATTTGCGAAGGAGTCCGAGAACACCTTGAAAAACTTTTTAAAAGTGTGCTGATGACAAGCATAGCGTGCAGAAAGCTTGAGATATTATGTAGGTCATGTCGCCAGGCTGCTCTTCTGTTTCGTAACGCGCTTAATCTATTCACCCAACCCCATTTTGAGTGCTCGCTCATTCTTCTTCACCAGCCTACTGTTTTTTTCTGCAATAAATGGTACTTTGGGCTTATCAGCATCTAAGTTCAAAAACAAATTGTTAGAGCTATCTCCATTCGCAGCTCAGCAGAGCTTTTTCATATCAAATTCATGGAATCGAGGCGGCTGTTCTGGCGAAGGAATGGGGCGGAGGAAACGAAATAATGAGTATGGGAAACTGCTTTGTTCCACTAATGTGAAAGTGTCCAAATGGAGTGGAAGGTAGTTTCTGATCTGTGCAGGTTTTGAGTTATGTAGTTTCATTCCCAAGCGAAGAACTGCGGGCAGATTCCTGCATCCGGCTGTAGGCCAGCAGGCTTTCATGATTATCGACCGGGCTGGCTACGTCTGAGCGACTAACTATCATCGGGGCCTGGGCCCTGTCAGAGTTTGTTGAGAGAATCACCGTGGCCGACCCGTTCGATACGAATGAAAAACATGAAGGTTGCAAATAACACCCGGTAGCTAGCCAGCTGTGGCTGACGCGATCAACATGAATGAATTATGTAAAACGATATCATGGATATCACTCATTTATTAGCTTATATCATGTGAACATCGGTCGCGCAAGCCACATCGGGTGATTTTTCTGAGATAGTTTTATAACAGGTTGGGTCATTGATTCTTGTGATCACAGAACGAGGACTGATCTAACGGGGAGATGAAGAGGTTTTTGTCTGAAATTCTTGCATGGGATATTACTGCGTAATAACAAGAAAAAGTGAATCAATTCTGGGGTCTCCCCAGTGGTGGTTTGTTCGCGTTACAACGTTTCAACAAAGCGGAACAATACAGGAAGTGGAATGAGGAGAGTGTACAAAAAATGAACAATATCTCTAAACTTTTCTTGGTCGAAACTTCTAAACAAAGCAGAAACAAACCGTTGCGGTTCTCTGCGAGAAGCGCTTTTGGCTGCATAAAGGACTTTGATTATGTGAGTGCCGATAAAATATTTATATATCGCTTCCTCATACAGAACCGCAACGGTTTGTTTCCGCTGTTTAGAAGTTTCGACCAAGAAAAGAGTTTTTAGAGGATATTGTTCATTTTTTGTACACTCTCCTCATTCCACTTCCCTATTGTTCCCTTTTTGTTGAAACGTTTGTAACGCGAACCAAACCACTTTTGCTTGGGAGACCCCATTTTTACAGATTAATTTTAATTTCGTTAGTCGTTAGTCGTTAGCCGTAACACCCAAAAAGCCCGTTAGTCGTTAAATTCGTTAGTCGTTAGTCGTAATTACGCACATCCCTGGTATCGACCCGGTGGGACTCAGTAGATCCACCGACTATGACGGGGGCCTATGCGAGACCGCAGTAGGAGTATGCAGGACGTCATTGAACTACAGCAGGACCTCAGTAGGGGTGTGCAGGACGCCGTAGAATGTGTGCAGGACCTCAGTAGGAGTTTGCAGGACATCGTGGAACGTGTGCAGGACCTTAGTATGAGTGTGCAGGACATCATGGGACCTGTGCAGGACCCCAGTAGGGGTGTGCAGGACGTCGTATAATGTGTGCAGGACCTCAGTAGTAGTGTGCAGGACATTATGGGGCCTGTGCAGCAACCCAGTAGGGGTGTGCAGGAAGTCAGTATGTGTGCAGGACCTCAGCAGGAGTGTTCAGGACATTATGGGACCTGTGCAGGACCCCAGAAAGGGTGTGCAGGACGTCGTAGATTGTGTGCAAGACCTTAGTAGGAGTGTGCAGGACATCATGGGACCTGTGCAGGACCTCAGTAGGAGTGTGCAGGACATTATGGGACCTGTGCAGCATCCCAGTAGGGGTGTGCAGGACGTTGTATAATGTGTGCAGGACCTCAGTAGGAGTGTTCAGGGCATTATGGGACCTGTGCAGGACCCCAGAAGGGGTGTGCAGGACTTCAGTAGGAGTGTGCAGGACCTTAGAGTGAGTGTGCGAGATATGGTAGAATGTGTGCAGGACCTCAGTAGGAGAGTGCGGGACATCATGGAACGTGTGCAGGACCTTAGTAGGAGTGTGCAGAACATCAAAGGGCGTGCGCAGGACCTCAGTTTAATGTCCAGGACACCGTATGCAAGTCATGCCTCCGAATCAACAAGAGCGATAGGTAAGTGCGCCAGAACAAGGCTATCGTAATCCCACTCGAGTTGGCTCTAAAATTTTCTAAGTTCTGACTCTGAATTCGCTACATCTTCACCACCGGCGGTGTTGTTTTTCTGCTTTGTAGTCCAGGCAGATCCTCAACTGCTGACCTCTGGAGAAGAACGGTGTGTGAATGAAGACACACCGCTCTTCACTTCTTTTATACTTTATCATTGATCAATTGGGTATCATCAGATTTGTTTACGAGAGCCGAATAACATCATTTCTAAGATTACGGTAGTCCTCTTCTGGCGCACTTAACTATCGTTCGCGCTGGAAATCAATTTCCATTTTTCAGGCTCAATTTCATGATTCAGCCCGGTAGACCACACTGGTAAACTTTGACGCATCAAAAACGTTGGACGATGAGGTTGGAAGGCGTCAAAGATTAATATCCGCCATCAATTCTCACCAGTCATCTAGCCCTTTTTCCTAGAATGTTGGTGCGACCGTAAGACAACAGGAAAAATAGTTACGGCACGAACTTCACATGCAGAAAAACTCCGAAAATGATTTTCGCGCCAAATCCAAATTCGGATATACAATGTCTTCCGATTGACTTTTCTTTACAAATGAAGGTTTTTCATGGACCCCTTCAACATTTTCGTTCACTAGAGGGGCCAAGCTACGCAAAGACATGGAAAAATAATATAAGGTTTTCTGCGCGTTCGATGCCTTTAACTAATGTTCTTGTTCCGAATCTGACATATGGGCCGGCGCAGACATGAGCCACATCAGCATGAACCGGTGAAGTTTGCCAATAGAGCCGCTGCCCCTGGGTCTATCCTCTGCAGACATGGTGGGGCCACCCAAGATTTACTGGGACATGTGCAGGACCTCAGTAGAGATTTGTGGAGCGTCGTATAATTTATGCAGAACCCTGGAGTCAAAACACGTCACAAAATGGTCTCCGGCACGAAAATGATAAAAACTAATTATCAACCTACACTGTTGAATCTGTTGGTTGCCTCATAGGATAGCAATAAGGTAAACAAATGTTGTACAATTCTATCTCAGTGAAGCTTTTATTAAGGGTACTGACCTTCCGTTATTTAATGAACATCACGAAAACAAAGTGTTACAGATGGTTTAATGGCTATTCTCAGAGGGGAATTAATTGTGGCAAAGCGCCAAGCGCGCACCAGGATTTGGCTTTGATCTCTTCCCGCGCGGATGCCCTACAATGAGATCACCTATTCATACCGTCACTCAGAGGTATGAGCTGTACACCATTCGATGCGCTGCAGGAAGTTACATATGTGCAACTTTTCATCCTAACTGGTCCCCGCTTTCAAAGTTATGACCTCTCAAAATACGCAAAACGTTCTCCACCACTGCCTCCGCTCCGCTCTCCGCCTCCGCCCCCGCCACCCCCACCCCCACCGCCACCGCCACCGCCACCGCCACCGCCACCGCCACCGCCACCGCCTCCGCCTCCACCTCCGTCCGTCGAAAACCATTTTTTTGGAAGGCGTGGACCAAATCGTTCGAAAATTTGTGACTAGAGGTAATCGGCCACGGAATGACAAAAATAATTGTCAGAACTCACCATAATGACTTCTTGGGTCCCTTAACGGGCGTTTCCAAACTCGGAAACCGGCCTCTCAAGATTAGTTTATGAAAATGATGGGGTTTTTCGCTATCAGTCATTGTTTTCTTAGACTCCATATAAACACCTTGCTCTCTAGGGTGGTGTATTTTAAACGTCCGGCTCGGAAGAGGACGCTGTGCGGGAGGGATGATCTTGAGCGCAGCGCGTAATCGTTACAGGCGCACCATCAAAAAGAAGGCATCGTAGGGTGTGCTGAAGTTTCGGTTGACTATGGCCCCGGTCAGACTTTGTCGAAAAACCTGCTGAGTTCGACTGAGTCCGAATGAGTCCGGGGTAGAAAAACCTGCTGAGGCCCACTGAGTCCGGTTGCTCCCAGCGCCAACCAACTCCTCTGCGAAACACGCAATTAACAGTGACGATTATCACTTCAGCTGTGAATCGGAACGTGTTTGGTGGCTGATTTTTCTTGTTTTCAACATGTCTGAATCTTATTTCCGTATCAGCAGCAGGTGGGGCAGAGCGCAGACGACGAGAGTCGAGATGCGGTGGGACTCGGCAGGTCGCAGTCGGCAGTCGGGTCGAAAAATGCACCCAAATCACGTGAAAAAACACCTATATCGACCGGGTGGTGGTGAGGATGACTTCGGTGTGGACTCAGTGGGACTCAGTAGGACTCAGTCGGACCTCAGTCGGTGCATTGGCCCCGCCCTGTACGTACGCATGAAATATCAGTATCGACCGGGGATTGCGGTGGGCATCAGACGGTCGCAGTCGGACTCAGTAGGTTGATTTTTTTGCACCCGTCTTCCACGAATTCGATGCGTATCGACCCGGTGGGACTCAGTAGATCCACCGACTATGACGGGGGCCTATGCGAGACCGCAGTAGGAGTATGCAGGACGTCATTGAACTAAAGCAGGACCCCGGTTGGGGTGTGCAGGATGTCGTGGAATGCGTGCAGGACCTCAGTAGGAGTGTGCAGAAAATCATGAAACGTGTGCAGGACCTCAGTAGGGATGAGCAGAACGTCATGAAATGTGTACAGGACTTCAGTAAAAGTGTGCAGGACATCATGGAACGTGTGCAGGACCCCACTAGGCATGAGCAGGACGTCATGGAATGTGTACTGGACCTCAGTAAAAGTGTGCAGGACATCATGGAACGTGTGCAGGACCCCACGAGGCATGAGCAGGACGTCATGGAATGTGTACAGGACCTCAGTAAAAGTGTGCAGAACATCATGGAACGTGTGCAGGACCCTAGTAGAAGTGTGCAGGACGTCATGGAATGTGTGCAGGACCTCAGTAGGGGTGTGCAGGACATCATAAAACGTGTGCAGGACCCCAGTAGGGATGAGCAGGACTTCATGGAATGTGTGCAGGGCCTTAGTAGGAAAGTGCAGGACATCATGAAACGTGTGCAGGAACACTGTAAGGATGAGCAGCACGTCATGGAATGTGTGCTGGATCTCAGTAGGAGTGTGCAGGACATCAAGGAACGTGCGCATGACCTCAGTTTGATGTTCAGGACACCGTATGCAAGCCATGCCTCCGAATCAGCAAGAACGATAGTTAAGTGCGCCAGAACATAGCTACCTTAATATCACTCGAGTTGGCTCTAAAAGTTCTGACCCCGAATTCGCTACATCTTCCCCACCGGTAGTGCTGCTTTCCTGCTTTGTAGTCAAGGTCCAGGCAGATTCTCAACTGCTGACCTCTGGAGAAGGACTGTGTGTGAATTAAGACACACCGCTCTTCTTTTCTTTTATACTTTAAGCCCCTTTCACACTTGCCCGACAGACGTCGGACGACTCGTTATCGAATGTGTAAAACCTATCTACCCTATCTTACCCATCTTATCAATCTTGACTTATCAAATTTGATAACGAGTCGTCCGACGTCGGCCGGCAAACGCTCTGTTATCATTAGGCATCAAATTCACCTTTAGCGCCTTCATCAAAGCTTATCCGCGCAAAGGGTGAATTTGCTGAGCGGTCGGATATCAGTCAGCGCAAAGAGTGAAAATACCGCCAACGCTAACATGTTAATGCATATCAGTTGTTGAGCCGCTGGATATCACTCAGCACAAAAGGTGAAATTACCGCCGTTGCTGGCATGTCAGAAATTTCTAAACAAGTGAAAACATCTCAGCGAAAACATGATAAAACGATTGATCACGTCTCGATGTGTTTACCATGAGCACAGCCGGTATAAAAGCCGCCTCATCTCACTAGAGTCCTCATTCGGCATTCTGATGCCGGCCCTTAAAGGTGACTTCGGATCACTCTCCGGAGGCCAGCATAATTTCGGCTGTTGGGAGGATACAGTGGGTATCCTCACGGCGGGGGCAGGGGGGGGCGAGTTACGCCGCGGGTCGCAGAGGGTGGCTCCTCACCGCAGACCTCGGTGAATATCAAGCCCATGTTGCGGACAAGGCGGGGCTTCTTGCGCTGTGGACCTTCAAATTCGTGAAATTTTCGAGGTAAACTCACCCATTTTTCGAGGTAATTTCACCTCATTTTTGGGGTAAATTGGATCCTCTCTCGCTGCCAGTTCGCACCATTTTCACGGGATATTCACCTCAGTCTCACCTATCCTACCGGCAAATTCACCCATAAAGTGAATTTAACGCCGCAAATTAAGACTTCATGCCGACTTGTACATGAGCATCAAGTCTCTTTTGCTTAGGCATCAAGTCTCGAAATGGCAGAGCTAGACGGAATGGGGCCACCCAAGATTTACTCATAGAAATGCTGAAAAACTCTGATAAAAGATGCCTGATACTGCGCTAACAATCATTGATTTCATAAGAGCTCTATAGAAATACTTCGACTGTTAGCCTTACCAATCGATGGCTCATTTCATTTCTGTCTTGAATGGTGGGTGCCCCCCCTCTCGGATAGTGCCTAGACCCTGTACAATTGGGTAATCTAGAACTCATTTCTTTATTTTTTCAACTTTGAAATTCTAAAAGTATACGCCTTGTATCTTATTTGTAGGAAGCCGCGTTGCAACTATTATCTTGCAAAGTCTTAGCAGCGGGAGCGGTTGTTTCTTTTCATTTCTCTACCACTGTTTTCAAAAAAAAACAACTTTGACTTTTTGGAGCTCGACGATATTGTAGAAGGGAAACCCTTGGAAAAAGCTGTGAAATTTCTGAAAGTTGGGCTCCGCAGAAAAGGTCAAGGATTTGGCTCTGCTCTAAAATGTCGTGAAATTGTTCCATTAGATTTGGCTATCAAACTGATTTCCTGGGGTGCGTTCCAAGAACATTCCCATGGCAAAAGTTTTCCATAAAAACGTAGGGAACGACAACGTGGAAGCAACTAGCAGTTTCAATTCGTGGCCATGGGAAACAAGTTCGGCCATGGAAAGGCTATTTGCCCTCCCACGGCATCATGGAAACGTTCTTGGAACGCACCCCTGAATGTAGTGAAATTGTTGAATCAATTTGGCTGTTGTTGGTATATGCAGATTACATAATTGTGGTGAGCGCGAAGCGCTCACCAGATTTGGCTTTGATTCGCCATCGCGCAACCCCCTGATCTCAGTATCAGGGTCCAGAGTGAACGTAGGAAATCCGTTCTTTTTGCATTTAATTTACTTTAGAAGGTTGAATAACTGTTCAAAAAATGGTCTGGAATGGTTGCCTGAGATTCGAGAAAAATTGTCAAAACCACGTGATTTTGGTCGAAAAAAGGGTTCATCTCCTTTTTTTTCAGTTGGCGTACATGATCTTGTTGGAACACTTATCGTTGAGCTAGAAAGCTGATTTCTTGACCAGAAAGAAGTTATGATTGCCGTTAGCTCCTGACAAAATTTGGAAGTTGGTAGCTCAATTTTTTGCGGACCTCAAAATTGAGGGTCAAGGAGACAAAACACGTAAACATGTTATTATAAACCATCCGACGTTTATCTCATTCGTAAAAATGAACTAATGAAATAAACACCGTCACTGATAGGCATTTGTTTAGGATTGGAACGCTTCAATCAATACGGCGGGATCTTGGATGTATTTTTTAGAACGCCGCACGGTGTGAATCAGAAGAAATCCACAGAACGCCTTAGATAGTGTGCGGAACCCCAGTGGGGGGGGGCAAGACGCTGTAGAAAGTGGGCGGGACCCCAGTAGGAGCGCGCAGAACGCCGTAGAAAACGTGTGGGACCCAAATAACAGTGCGTCGGACGCCGTAGAAAATGTGTGGGACCCAAATAACAGTGCGTCGGACGCCGTAGAAAATGTGTGGGACCCAAATAACAAAGCGTCGGACGCCGTAGAAAGTGTGTGGAACCCAAATGAGAGTGCGTCGGACGCCGTAGAAAACGTGTGGGACCCGAATGAGAGTGCGTAGGATGCCGTAGAAAATGTGTGGGACCCAAATAACAGTGCGTCGGACGCCGTAGAAAGTGTGGGACCCAAATGAGAGTGCGTCGGACGCCGTAGAAAATGTGTGGGACCCAAATAACAGTGCGTCGGACGCCGTAGAAAGTGTGTGGGACCCAAATGAGAGTGCGTCGGACGCCGTAGAAAGTGTGGGACCCAAATGAGAGTGCGTCAGACGCCGTAGAAAGTGTGGGACCCAAATGAGAGTGCGTCGGACGCCGTAGAAAGTGTGGGACCCAAATGAGAGTGCGTAGGACGCCGTAGAAAGTGTGGGACCCAAATGAGAGTGCGTCAGACGCCGTAGAAAGTGTGGGACCCAAATGAGAGTGCGTCGGACGCCGTAGAAAGTGTGGGACCCAAATGAGAGTGCGTCAGACGCCGTAGAAAGTGTGGGACCCAAATGAGAGTGCGTCGGACGCCGTAGAAAGTGTGGGACCCAAATGAGAGTGCGTCGGACGCCGTAGAAAATGTGTGGGACCCAAATAAGAGTGCGTCGGACGCCGTAGAAAAAGTGTGGGACCCAAATAAAAGTGCGTCGGACGCCGTAGAAAATGTGTGGGACCCAAATAACAGTGCGTCGGACGCCGTAGAAAGTGTGTGGGACCCAAATAAAAGTGCGTCGGACGCCAGTAAAGTGTGGGACCCAAATGAGAGTGCGTCGGACGCCTTAGAAAATGTGTGGGACCCAAATGAGAGTGCGTCGGACGCCGTAGAAAGTGTGTGGGACCCAAATGAGAGTGCGTCGGACGCCGTAGAAAGTGTGTGGGACCCAAATGAGAGTGCCTCGGACGCCGTAGAAAGTGTGGGACCCAAATGAGAGCGCGTCGGACGCCGTAGAAAATGTGTGGGCACCAAATAACAGTGCGTCGTACGCCGTAGAAAGTGTGTGGGACCCAAATGAGAGTGCGTCGGACGCCGTAGAAAGTGTGTGGACCCAAATGAGAGTGCGTCGGACGCCGTAGAAAAGTGTGGGACCCAATATGAGTGCGTCGGACGCCGTAGAAAATGTGGGACCCAAATGAGAGTGCGTCGGACGCCGTAGAAAGTGTGTGGGACCCAAATGAGAGTGCGTCGGACGCCGTAGAAAGTGTGTGGACCCAAATGAGAGTGCGTCGGACGCCGTAGAAAAGTGTGTAGGACCCAAATAAGAAGTGCGTCGGACGCCGTAGAAAGTGTGGGACCCAAATGAGAGTGCGTCGGACGCCGTAGAAAGTGTGTGGGACCCAAGCCGAGTGCGTCGGACGCCGTAGAAAGTGTGGGACCCAAATGAGAGTGCGTCGGACGCCGTAGAAAAGTGTGTGGGACCCAAATAACAGAGTGCGTCGGACGCCGTAGAAAGTGTGTGGGACCCAAATGAGAGTGCGTCGAACGCCGTAGAAAAAGTGTGGGACCCAAATGAGGAGTGCGTCGGACGCCGTAGAAAACGTGTGGGACCCAAATGAGAGTGCGTCGGACGCCGTAGAAAGTGTGTGGACCCAAATGAGAGTGCGTCGGACGCCGTAGAAAGTGTGTGGGACCCAAATAACAGTGCGTCAGGCGCCGTAGAAAGTGTGTGGGACCCAAATGAGAGTGCGTCGGACGCCGTAGAAAACGTGTGGGACCCAAATAACAGTGCGTCGGACGCCGTAGAAAGTGTGTGGACCCAAATGAGAGTGCGTCGGACGCCGTAGAAAAGTGTGTGGGACCCAAATGAGAGTGCGTCGGACGCCGTAGAAAATGTGGGACCCAAATGAGAGTGCGTCGGACGCCGTAGAAAACGTCGTGGGACCCAAATGAGAGTGCGTCGGACGCCGTAGAAAGTGTGTGGGACCCAAATGAGAGTGCGTCGGACGCCGTAGAAAATGTGTGGGACCCAAATGAGAGTGCGTAGGACGCCGTAGAAAATGTGTGGACCCAAATAAGAGTGCAAGTCGGACGCCGTAGAAAGTGTGGGACCCAAATGAGAGTGCGTCGGACGCCGTAGAAAATGTGTGGGACCCAAATAAGAGTGCGTCGGACGCCGTAGAAAACATGTGGGACCCAAATGAGTAGTGCGTCGGACGCCGTAGAAAGTGTGTGGGACCCAAATGAGAGTGCGTAGGACGCCGTAGAAAATGTGTGGGACCCCAATGAGAGTGCGTAGGACGCCGTAGAAAAATGTGGGACCCAAATTTGAGTGCGTCGGACGCCGTAGAAATGTGGGACCCAAATAAGAGAGCGTCGGACGCCGCAGAAAATGTGTGGGACCCAAATGAGAGTGATGTCGGACGCCGTAGAAAATGTGTGGGACCCAAATGAGAGAGTGCGTAGGACGCCGTAGAAAAGTGTGGTGGGACCCAAATGAGAGTGCGTCGGACGCCGTAGAAAGTGTGTGGGACCCAAATGAAGTGATGCGTAGACGCCGTAGAAAATGTGTGGGACCCAAATAACAGTGCGTCGGACGCCGTAGAAAGTGTGTGGGACCCAAATGAGAGTGCGTCGGACGCCGTAAAAAGTGTGTGGGACCCAAATGAGAGTGCGTAGGACGCCGTAGAAAATGTGTGGGACCCAAATGAGAGTGCGTCGGGCGCCGTAGAAAGTGTGTGGGACCCAAATGAGAGTGCGTAGGACGCCGTAGAAAATGTGTGGGACCCAAATAACAGTGCGTCGGGCGCCGTAGAAAGTGTGTGGGACCCAAATGAGAGTGCGTCGGACGCCGTAAAAAGTGTGTGGGACCCAAATGAGAGTGCGTCGGACGCCGTAAAAAGTGTGTGGGACCCAAATGAGAGTGCGTAGGACGCCGTAGAAAATGTGTGGGACCCAAATGAGAGTGCGTAGGACGCCGTAGAAAGTGTGTGGGACCCAAATGAGAGTGCGTCGGACGCCGTAGAAAATGTGTGGGACCCAAATAACAGTGCGTCGGACGCCGTAGAAAGTGTGTGGGACCCAAATGAGAGTGCGTCGGACGCCGTAGAAAGTGTGTGGGACCCAAATAACAGTGCGTCGGACGCCGTAGAAAGTGTGCGGGACCCAAATGGGTGTGCGCAGTACGCCGTAGAAAGTGTACGCGACCCAAATGAAAGTACGTTGGACGCCATAAAAACTGTGAGGTGACCAAGTGGAAGTGAGCAAGACGCCGTAGAAAGCTTGCGGGATCCAAATACAAGCACGCCCATGCCGATAATTTTTTCCGCAGGGCTACCGTAATCATTCTTGAACAAAACATGATAACGAACGATAACACACGCTCATAACATGCGGGATATAAAAGGGGAGAGGAGCGGTATGCAGTCATTCACACACCGCTCTCTTCGAGAAGCCACTGGGAAGTGGCTGAGGAGGTCGAAATTGTGCAAAGGTGATGGTTGGCTATAACGATGTGCTCATATCCAGGCTGACACTTGGAAAACTTCCGAAGGAGGGTTACGGTAGCCCTGCGGAAAAAATGATCGGCATGAGCGTGCTTGTGACCCAAATGGGTGTGCGCAGAGCGCCGTAGAACGTGTGCAGGACATCAGTGCGAGCGTGCACTACGTCATAGAAGGGGGGGGGGGAGAGGGCAGGGCATCAGTGGGTTTGCTTTGAATTAACACCACCAGGCATAAACCATGTTAGAAAGGAAACCTTCAGGAAAAATAAATGAAAGTCCTGAAAGGTTAGGTTCCTGGCAAAAGAAAGGATTTGGCATGACCGTTTTTTCGAAATTTTAGAAATATACTCAGTTAAAAGGGGAAGGTGAAGAAAAATGGAAAAAGTTTTGAAATATTCCTGAGAACGATTTGGCGTAGAATAATTTGATTTTTAGGAAATGTAATGAAATGGTTGAAAGTATGATTTGACGGTCGAGTTTGAACCAACTATTTACAAGAGTTGTGCGAAACGAGAGATCGCATTGTATGAGCTTATCCGTAGAACATATCAAAGCAAAATCACGCGTGATGAGGCAAGCAGTAAAAGCTCGTTTGTGAGCTGGGGTCGTATTCGCCAATAACCCGCCGGGTACCCGCCGGGTAGTCGAAGGGTAAATGAGGTGAAATTTCAGTAAAAAACGCGCGCTCCACGGCCACCTCTCGCCTCCCTTGGCTTCCCTCGCGACCGCCGGAATTTTTCGAATAGCATAGCTGCAAAACGGCCGCTTCGCGATTGAATCTTTATCTTTTTGCAGTGATATCGATACGTAACACAGTCTGCATTTCCATCTCACATGGTGTAAGATGGGTTGATCTGCTCCTCTGCCGCGCGCGGTATCATCCCTTCCGCTTCCCTTCGACTTCCCTCGGCGGGTTGTTGGCGAATACGACCCCAGGAATGCCGCGATCTTCACGTATTAAGTGAAGTAAAATCAAGTGTTTGTTTCATATCACGCGTGATTTTGCTTTGATATGTTCTACGGATAAGCTCATACAATGCGATCTCTCGTTTCGCACAACTCTTGTAAATAGTTGGTTCAAACTCGACTGCCAAATCATACTTTCAACTATTTCATTACATTTCCTAAAAATCAAATTATTCTACGCCAAATCGTTCTCAGGAATATTTCAAAACTTTTTCCATTTTTCTTCACCTTCCCCTTTTAACTGAGTATATTTCTAAAATTTCGAAAAAACGGCCATGCCAAATCTTTACTTTTGCCAGGAACCTAAACTTTCAGGAATTCCACACTCGATAACGACTCGTCCGACGTCGGTCGGGCAACTGTGAAAGGGCCTTAAGTCTTCGCTGTGGATAGGTCGGTGTTCGATACTATCTAGAAGGTGTTGTGGTTCAATTGACTTTACTCAGGTAAAATTGGTAGTCGAGAATCGGACGAAAAGTTGTCCTGCAGGCGTACGAATGCAGGACAACTTTCGCAGACTAGAGAATTCTGAACAACTTTTCGCCCAATTCTCTACAACCCCTCGACCAATTCCCGACAACTTCTTGCCTGAAACTCGAAATTCAACACACAGTTATGCACATAAACAACTATATGTACTTACCAAAATTAGGGCTCCTGCCCAACCGTTGTTTACAACGGTCGGTGAAGCGCACGAAAATGGCTTCACAAAGCTTTGTTTGGGCGAATTCCCGGCTTGGCTCGCTCTATGGACGTTTGGTAGAGGCAAAGTGTGCATCATACATGCTGTGGGTCTGCAAAATCGCTCAACATGGGCCGCTACTGGCCTTGCCCAGTTCCAGTGCGCTATCAGTATAGCGGCCTTCTGAATTACTCGAGACGGCGAAAGTTTGAGCAGAGAGTAAATTGACCACGATGGACTCAAATATCCTACTCTCGTGGCTCCTAGTTTTCAAAATTGTCGACTTCCGGGGGAATCGCACCTGCAGCCAGCGGCCAAACTGCTAGCTGCAGGTGTGGACTCAACAGAAGTCCACTTAATATACACCAACATAATGCTAAACAACTATTGCAAGGCTTAGAGTTGCATATTTCGGTCAGAACTGAATCACTCGAGATCTATTCGAATGAACATTCCTAATTTCTAACGTTGTTCTGATACTTTTTCGGTAACTTCTTGAATCATGTACTTTAAATCCCACTGCTGCAACTACCGATCATCGAAAAAAAGATCAGTACTTGAAAGCTTGAAAACTTTCATAATTCACTTACTTGAAAATCCCATGTTTTGGTGTGTTCGCAATTTTCAGAAGATGAAAATCCAAAAAAATGAGTTTGATATTCAAGAAATTGGTTAAATACATTATAATTGATAACCAGATAGAAGAATGGAGAAAAAAAGAAAAAAACCACAGAGGACCTACACGAAAAAAAAACAGAAACACCAGCCGTAACGTTTGAAGAATGTGGTGTAAAGAGGGGTCTGTGATGGCCTGAATTCTTGGGAAATGTTTGACTTATTCGAAACATATCCTCAATTTCGGATGGAGTTGTCGAGAAATCTGTCCGAATTCTCGGCAAACACTCGTTCCCCCGAATTATCGGCAACTTTCTCCGAAATTCCGAACAAATCGGCCGCAATTCTCGACAAATACTTCGAATCCCGGAATTCTAGACAACCTCTGTCAACTTTCTGGACAACTTCTCGATTGTCGACCGATTCGTCCGATTCTGAACAACTAGTTTAACCTGAGTAATTGGACTTCATTCTGATACTGATAGTATACTATAGCTTCTTGGGGTCTAATATAATTATAAAATTGGCAATTATGTCATTGTCCATAATTTATGTATATTTTTATACATATGAACTTTACATACGTATCAGTATAATTTATTGCGCTTGTGAGGCTTGCGTTGCGCTCAAAGTGGCAGCATCGGGCTCTTTTGGGGCTCTTCCTGGCTCCTTTTCAAGCGTTTTTTCGACGTCAACGTTATAGTGTGCCCCTTCACTACCCATTCCTAGTGGAAACTGAAACACATTTTTTTTATCGTAAACACTGCCTTTAAACTAGCCGTTCTGACCGAATAGACGTGGATTGCCAGGTGCGTTCGCAAAAAGACTGGGTGAAAACATGCAAAACTGAGATTTCGAATTGGCTCTGCGTCGAGACCATTCTGAAGACTATAAACTTCATGTTTCTGATAGATTTTTCCATGAACGAACTGAAGCAAAATGTCGCGGGCGCCCTAGGGCCGCATCCATCGACAAGTTGGAGCTCAGCCAAAGTGATCAGGCCATGACCACGACCGACCCCCGCATCGGCGGTGTTCACGTTCCCGGTGACGTCTAACCTCGGAGGATTCGCCATGTCTCGCGAAAGCATAGCTTCCCCTCGTCATAGGTAATCGCGTCCAGCCGCCCCAGTGGGCTGACCAGAGTAGTGGACCTAACCCAAGCAGGGGTCGCCTTGGGGTACACCCTTGGCAACTTCCGCATCCTAACCCGGCTTACATGCCAGCGGTGGCATGAATAATTAACAGGGGTCAAACTGGCACGGCCTGCGGTAAGCGGGAACCGCTGTGCACAAACACAAATAATAATAATAGACATACAAACACCAGAAATTTAAAGGGTATACTGATTTATCCTAATAATATTAAAATCCTACGATACCTGGGATTCTTCCAATCCTTAGGGGGCGCGTCCCGGATCTCCAGGTAGATGGCGAACATAAACGGGTGAATACTAGCTAAGAGAATATTGGCGCCTCGTGCGGTAGCTCTGCCTTCCCTCGGCCCTCCTTCAGTAGAAGGCTTAGATGTGGTCTCGTACCTGACACCCAGCTGCGGTGCAGGGCCGGACTCCTCAACAGCAGCTAGCGGGTGCTGCTGGGGGCAACCAGTTTCCTCGCTGCCAGACTATGCGGATTAAACGGGTATTAAACCCGTGAAAGTGTGGCCCTGGCTCTCGCCACCGCGGTGTGGCATTAGGAGCACCAGGTGCGAGGGAAACTGTCCACACCAGGGTAGACAGGAGCCCCAAGGGCTGGCGATACATGAGCTCCAGCGCTCGAGCCAACGCTGGATGAGCATGACTCATGCCAGCGGAGGCCGAGCGCGGTCGCTGCATGCGCCGCGCCGGTGGAGACTGCTGAGGGAGCAGAGGCGAGGGGGGGGCGGGGTCGCCAGGCGCAGCTGGCAACGAGCCAACGCAGGGCGCCGATTAGCAGCCGGCCGCAACCCATGCCGCCTGAGTAGAGCGCGAGGCCCGGCACAACGGTGCCCCTCACGAGGAACTAGTCGCAATCCGCGACACTCCCGACCACGAAGAAGGAAGTGACGCAAAAACGATGCCCCAATGGGAGTCGAAAGGCCGTTGGACCCGATTTAAGCCCTATGTTCAAAAATGGGGGGTGAAAGGGGGTTCGGCGCCTGGAGAACCCAAAACTTAGCCCCTTACAGCGAAAAACCTACCCCTACCTACGAAAGGATCCCTTCACTCACGTCGGCAGGCACGCCGGCGCCGAACGTTCCATACAAAAATAAACGTGAGTGACTAGGGACTGTCGCATACGCCCGACGAGCGGGAAGAGGAGGAAAAACAAGCGACAGCCCCACGGATAACCAGAACAAAAACAAATGAAGGCTACATACGAAAACGAAAACAAAAATAAAAGAAGGAAAGGAAATAATCCTACTACCTACCCTAAACTACTCTCAAGAAACACAAAAACTCGAGCACCTTAAGGGTGCCCGGAAAAACACAAAAATTTCTAAAAACTAACATGTCAAAATGTTAAATATGTATGTACACTCTCTGACCGTACCGCGTCTTCGGAATACCAGTCCATAGGTCGTCATCGTCGTCGTCGGTCGATGAAGCGCCGTCTATCGATCGTTGTCGCGCCGTCTAGGGCTGGTTCCTCATCATTCGATTGACCATCGCATCACACGCCATCGCATCTCACGATCCATCGCATCTCCCGTCAATCGAATGTCGTGCGGTAGGTATGAGAGAAGAACGAATTAGTAACTCTACTATGCGACTGTATCGATAGATCAAAAATCCAATCGATACGGCGAATTAGAACACTCGAAAATTACCACTTCTCGGGCGGATGAGAAGTGGTGTGCTCTATGCGGAAGGTAGCGTATGTCGTCAGGGTTTTAGTGCTGACCGCGGCGGTCAGCTCCTCTGCGACTGCGTCTCGAACCTCTGCGTGCGAACGATCCTCTGCGTTCGGGTCGGCCTCGCTCTTCTGAAGAGTCTCGGCTTCTCGATCGGGATCGTTGTCTCGCAGGCTGGTTCAGTGGCGTAATCGGAGGCAGGTGTGGTTGCTGCACCTGCTGCGGTTGCTGCTGCTGCCTCGTGCGGCTACTTGCGTCCGCTAGGTCCTCAAAGAGACTAGAGGCGGTCACACCGATGTCCGAATTGATGAATCTGTTCTGCGGACACAGGACCTGATGATGGCCTTTCCGTCTGCAGGACAGACGCGCGTCCACCCGTCTGCACGGTGGTGCATGACTTTTCAGGCACACAATGCAGAGGCCGCCCTCTGCGATGAGGTTGGCGCGAATGGACAGGCGGTTGTAGTTCGGACATTCAGCGGAACAGTGTCCTCTTTCAGAACAGAAGAGACACGGCGGTTGGTTAGGGCCTGGGATGCTCCGCGATGGTTCATCCCTGCTCTCTTGATGCGGATTAGAGCGTACCCGAACAGCAATCGGTTGGCCGGAATAGCGTGGTACGTCCCCGGGCGTGCGTTTCCGCTACGAATCGGACGTATTGGACGCATGTCCAGCCTCGCGACTCCGGGACGAAGAAGCGCGCGATTGCTACAATGGAATCGACGCTCGCGAATGACTTTGCGATTCATTCGAGCTCGACGGACCGGTTTGAGAGCGGTTCTCAGTGGCACGCGATGTGCTTTGTCGGTCCTGGTCGTGCTGCGGTGAGGCGGTATTGTGTCGTGAGCGTGTAGATTCCTGCTCACGACGGCGAATTTTCGGCTCCACTCGCTGACTGTAGAACTCGTCCAGGAAGTTTTGGAGTTCTGTGCGAGTGGGCCTGCGGAATTAAGTATTGCGCCATTCGTTCAGAGTTGAGAAGAAGGAGGCTCGTGAGTCTCAGATTTCACCGAGTTGCGGCTGTGGCACAAACTCTTCGTAAAATCGGGACTCGCGTTCTCCCCTGAACTCTGTGATGACGCGAATCTCTTGCACTCGTAGTGCGCGAATATAACGCGTGAGGAACGGCGTTATTGCGGATGCTCGATTGAGCGTGGCGTGTACGTTTCATACTGTTAGGCGCTGACGTCCTCGCAGTTTGGTAGCTGGCGAGACGTTCAGGGCTATACAGCGATATCGGAATCATCTCCTCTTGCAAGACCTGTTGATGGGTTCGGAGAGCTTCCGAAGTCTGCTCCACATCTTGCGCCCACGCGGATGTGACCGTTAAGCTCAGGTCACCCGGGTCCGCGTTGGCGAGGTGATGTGCGAGTTCTCGAAAACGTTCGACGGCGGTGTCGATCGTATTGTGTAGGAGCGAGAGCGAATTGAAGATATTGACGATTGACAGGCGATCATCCCTGTTCAACCCAAGAGTATCCTCATGCGGTGGTGTAAAATCATAGTCAATTTGCGAGAAATTGACTATGTGCGACATGACCTTATAGAGCTGGATGGCGGTCAGCTCTTCGACTTTATGCACGCTCATGATCTGCGAACTATTTGGAGCGACCGGCGAGAGTGGCATAATGTCCGGCGGTGCTGCGTTGCGAGGAACACTGGACAATTATCGGTTGTGACCCTGTGCGGTTGGATCACACTGCCATCCCCGAAGGTGTATGCGTATTCGTCAGCTAAGCGCTCACGAGTCTCGCGATGAGCTCGGCGCATAGCACGTGCGATATTACACAGTAGTTCCTTGTACTGTTCGTACGACTGTGTATGCGGATCGAAGCGTATTTCGAGCGGTTGGAAGTGATCGTCTAGTGATCTCGGTCTCTGGTCCAGAGGTGCATCTTGGTGATGCTGAGCAGGCGCTTGGGCTGCTACAGCTTCACGGAAGTTCGCGGGAACCGATCGGTCGGTCTGCGAACATGCACTTATCCCAGACTGCGGCGGTGCAGCATGTGTATCAGTGGTGTCAATAGGCTCTGGCTTACTCTCGAATAGCCTATGGTTCTCCTGTGCGGTAAATGGCGATTGGTTTCTCGTCTGAGGTTGGGGCGAGCCGCTGGGTGTATACTGGAACACCGCATGCTCGTCGTAGTCGGCACAGAACTGAGCGTCGGGAGCGTTTGGGTCCACAAGTCCGGCACGCACCAACTCTCTGTACGAGAAGGCGTTTGACTTGTACTGAAGCGAATGTTGTGCGTTGGTTGGTTCGATTTCTCCTGAATCCTGAGCGGGTGGTCGCTCATCCCTAGATCGTTCAGAGGGTGAATCGATCACGAGGTGGGATTCCACGGATTCGGAATGGTCTTCGTCGTGTTCGTCCCCAGATTGCTTCTATGAGATTAGGTTTTGAGCACACACTGGGGGCGGGTCCGGCGAAGTGACCGAATCGACCAACGCTGGCGAGGTATTCGACTGGAATGTCGATGCGATATCTGCCGACTGCGATGTCGGTAGTGCGTATGAATTCAACTGCAATGTCGATGCGGAATCTGCCCACTGCGATGTCGGCAGTGCGGATGTCTACGGCGATGTCGACTGATTCGACTGCGATGTTGAATCACGGGCTGTCGATAACCCGGAGGTCGTCGACTGCTCCGACTGCGGTGTCGGAGCCTTGCCCAAGCTGCTATTTCTTCGGTCTGATCTGCTGCCCATTTGGTTGAGTTTCAAAAGTAGGTTAAAAGGTGAGGTGGGTGCAGATCAATATCGAAGAAAAAACAAAATAGACAAAAAATAAAAATTACACACAAAGAATTACCGGTAGATCACGCGAGAAAAAGCGAATGAAAACCGGAATGCGGAGAAATACACGTGCGGAAAGGCTGATAAAAGGGTGGATAAAAGGCGAAAAACTACAAAAAGGGAAAAACGGCAAAAAAACACACAAAAACTACAAAAACAAAAAACTACACACGGGGACTACACACAAAAAACAGCTAACAACACAAAAAACAAAAGCTAAACGAAAAAAAAAGAACTGAAAAACTATACACGAATAATGAAAAAAGCGGAATAGAAGCGATTAACTTACGTGCGGCTGTCCTTCGGCGGATCGATATGACGAAGTAAGCGAGTGGGTCGATCGTCGCCACGTGGGTAGGCGTGGCTTGGTCCCGCGTGGAAGGATGGTATAGGCCGCTGTGTACGGTAGCGATGTCGGAATCTATCGAGACACGATCTGAAAAGGGCATTTGGACACGGAATGGGGGAAACTTATCGAGGAAAGGGTAACTGAAAAGGGGGAATGATTAGAAAAAGGTGAAAAACCACAAAATAGACAAAAACTACTGAAAATACTAGTTTCAAACGGTTTCCAATGCGCTTTTCAGTGCGATGTGGAACGTTTGGCGTTCCTTTGCGGTTGTTTGCGTGTAGTACGAGTAGAATGTCTGCTCGTAGTGCGTTCCGGAGTGGAATCCATGGCTGCAGAGTCTGCAGCAGACGAATAAGAAACGATTTCGAGCGGAATAAGGTGTTTCACGGATCGTTCCAACATGCAAGTCGATCCGATCTTCACCTGAACGGAGCGGATCTGACCGTCTGGCGACTTGTTAAGTCGCGTAATGAGTCCAAAAGGCCAAGTGGCTCTGGGAGCGTTCTCCTTTTTGAGGATCACTACGTCTCCAACTCGAGGGCTCTGACGGGACCCAGCTGCGGGTTTGGAGCACTTCTGGTTTCTGCTGGCCAAGGACTGAAGATAGTCCTGTCGCCAGATGTTCCAGAAGTGATCGACACTGCGAATAAGATCGGAATGCTGGTCTAGAAGCTGTTTACGCGATTCTGAATAGCTGACCTCACCAGCTGCGAAGTGTGTATAATGGGGACTATTAGCGGTTAATAGTGGTCCCAACGAAAATTGCGGTGTAATGAGGTCAATGGGGCGAAGACCATAGACCTGATACGGTGTTTCCGTATGTACTGGCGTAATTGGGCGAGTGTTTAAAATGGCTTCAATCTCGAGGATGAGCGTTTCTAAACTGCGAATGTCTATCACATTGAGGCGGATCGTCTTTTTTAGAGACGATTTCACTATGACCACTAGTCTTTCATGAAAACCTCCTTTCCAGGGCGAAAGGGGCGTTATGAAATTCCAGTCTAGCGAATTTTGTGATAGAAATTGGCGGTTAAGTGGATCAGTTTCGAACGGAACGCACTGATTTTGGAGTATCACCTTGTCTAACTTGAAGGTTGGGGCGTTGTCGCTGACAACGCAATCAGGCGAACCTCTCCTCGCGATGAATCGACGAAACGCAATATGAACTCGGCGGCGGTTTTATTGTAGACCATCTCCAAATGCAGAGCACGAGTGGACATCCAAGTGAAGAGGCAAACCCACACTTTTCGAGTCCCTGCTTCGTTCGGACTCACCGGGAGGGGACCTAAATAGTCTAATCCAATCTTTTGAAAGGGTCGGTGTTGCACGACTCTTTCATGCGGAAGCGGTGGAGCCTGCAGATAAGCATACGGGCGTCCCTGATAGCGAGCACAGGTGACGCATTTGAGTAGGTTGTTTCTGACTGTGGTTTGATCGTGTGGTATGACAAACCGACGTCTCAACATCGTGAGCGTATGCTTTGCGCCTGTATGCATAAGCTTTTGATGGTAATGCAAGATGATTATCGCCGTGAGCGGGTGGCGATTAATGAGGAGGATAGGATCATCTCCTTTTACCACCAATTGAGCGTTTTGCATGCGATTAGCTACGCGAATGATTCCCATGTGATCATGGAACGTGTCCAGTTTTGACACTGGAGGCGTTAGCAACTGATGCAGACTCTCGCGTTGATGTTCGCGGAAGAGTAGCTGCTCAGCTGCGTAAAAATCATCCGTCGTAACTTTGGCGGAAGAGCGAATGCAGACGTTCGGAAAGACTTGTTCGAGCCGCGTTTGAGTTCTTTGAGCTACTTTTTCGTATATATGAATACGAATGAACTTAAGAACTCTCGCGGTGATGCGAACGAGTTTCCGGTAGTCGTTTGTGCGACTGAACGGAAAGACGGATTTGTGATCTTCCATTGTGACTGTAGTAGTTACTTGGATTTCAAGCTTGGATTCCGGGGTTGACTCCGGCTCCTTGCTGAAATCCATGGTCGAATCGATCCATTCCGACGGCGGTTGCTGAATGCATGCTGGACCGGGCCACCAGAAATGTTTGTCGATCTCAACAGTTGTGAGACCTCTTGTAGCACGGTCTGCGGGATTAGGCGAGGTGAGAACATAATGGAACCTGCAGGCGATGTTCGCCGAGGCGAATTCATCGCGCAGTTTCCTATTATGTTTCACTCGGTTATCCACAAACGTTTTGAGCGGTTTATTGGAGTGAATCCAATAGAGAACGATATGCCAATCGGAAAATATGCGGATATTAGAAATTGCGATATTAAATTCCTTTAGAAGGAATTGTGCGAGTTTGATGGCGACGTCGCAAGCCATGAGCTCAAGACGAGGGATGGTGACCTTCTCGTCTGGCGCTACTCTGGTTTTTTACATCAACAGATACGACTGCGATGACGTATCTGGGCGTCTGCATAGTATATATGCGACTGCGGAATTGACGCATCTGCGAATAATAAGAGATCGTACTCAGCATCCGGATCGTCAGCATGGATATAGCAGGGTACCATGCTGGTGTATTGGTTGTATCCGTCGATACCTTGCACGATCTCCTCCCATTGGAGCGTATGGCGATGAGCGAATGGGTTGTCCCAGTCGTATTCGTCTCGCCAAAGATCTTGTATAAAGAGTTTGGCTTTGACAAACAGAGGGGATACTAACCCTAGCGGATCAAACTGAGCGGCTAAAGCCTGCAAAGCTGTGCGTTTGGAGGTGACCGTATAACGTGCCAAGTCAATGGAAACGTGATACGTATCCATGCGTGGCATCCACTGAGTACCCAGTAGTTTGACGGTATTCGGAGGTAACGTCTTGCGGTCTTCCTCCGGAACGTCGTGTAAGACGCGCTCGTTATTACACATGAACTGGCGGAGGTTCATTTGCATGCGTTTAAAGGTCTCCTTGCATTCCTTCTGTTTCTAATGGACTCGTCTATCGTCTTAGCGCCGACGAATACACTGTCAACGTAGGTATTTGCAAGGATTTCCGCGCGAATGGTATTGCGATTATCTCTTTCGAGTGCGTATTTGATGGACATATTCAGCAGAAACGGTGAAACGTTAATGCCGAATACGATCCGAGTAAAGCGAAATATACGAAGATTACCCAAGGTTGGTGCACGGAAAGTGTCCTTCAACCACATGAATCTCATAGCGTCTCGTTGGTCGAGTTGCAAGCGAATCTGGTGAAACGCTTTCTCGACGTCTGCGATAAGTAAACACTTAGTGATTCGTGTACGGACGAGTGCTCCAGCAAGGTCTGGAAGTAGCGTCGGTCCTTGATGTATGCAGTCGTTAAAACTCAATTGGTCCTTATGATGGCTGCTAGCATCAAAGACTATACTTACGGCGGTTGTTGAACTCTCTTTAAGGACCGCTTGGCGGGGCATATAATATACCTGCGGGCCGTTGAAAGAGAATTCGTCGACTTCTTCAATGATTTGCAAGCGAGGTTGTTTTTTCGAAAATGTCACAGTACGCTTTCCAGAGCTGTGGTTTGCCCTGAAGTGAGCGATACTGGTGTTCAAGCCTTCTCCAAGCAAACTGCTTTTATTCGGATTGAAGGATGCGATCTTGTCTCTGAGGAAACTGTACGTATATGACACCGTCAATGACTTGAACAGTCTCGTAAAAGCGTTTAATGACTTGTTCATTGATCTGTTGATCGTCGTCGAGCCGATTATCATAAATGTCTAGGGATTCTAAATCCCAAGGCCTACGAACGTCCCAGTTGGGATCGTCCGTTTCTGTGCATACAGCTGTGTGAAGCGGTTCACTCAAGCTGTCACAGACGGATATGCGATTCTTCAGTCCAAAGATAACTGAACCGAAGCGTGTTTCTGTCAGCACTAATCCTGATGGCAATTCACGTGTGGCGGATGGATTGACGATTTTCCAGTAGAGATCAATGCTTATGAGAATTTCGATGTCGACATATTCTCCGACCTTAGCTCTATCTGTACTAGTCGAACGTGAATAGCGTAGATCATCAATGGAAAAGTGTGATAGATGCGATTTAGTGTGAACGGTGGTGAGGATTTTACGTGTACGGACGTCCAGATGCATAGGTGCATCTTTCTAATCCAGTACAGTAACCGTCACAAGCGAAGATACTTCGGTGGACTGATGTCCTCCAAAGGTAGCGTGGTATATGCTCTAGGATCGCGGAATGGTAATCCTAGGGCACGAGGGTATCTTCTCGTATGTAACTATTCTGGCGCCGCTCTCAAGCTGTACCACGAGAAGTGCGAATTGATCAGAAGTTCGATTTTCAGCACGGACCGTTAGGACCATCAGACGAGGTTCTGAATCGGAGTCTATAGCATAGTTAGTGACCGAGCGCGTGGCGGTACGCGTTTGGTCGCTATGCTTGTCCTTTTCAGCGTCTTCTGGGGTCACGATCGACGTGTTGTTGTCGAGATGGCGAGTTTCGACAGCGTTCTGTAGCGTGTTGCGTCGCGTGTCGAATTCTACGCGGTTAGATTTACGACACGGTGAGCGACTACTGCGATAACTGTCGCGCGAATGAGATGAGCGACGATATGGAGTGTGGTCACGATGTCCAGTGGAGGAGCGAGACTGCCTTAGTGAATCTCGTCCTCGATTAAACGATCTACTGCGATTATGACTGTCTCCACGTTCACAGAGGGAAATATGATGCCTGGCTCTGCAACTAATGCAGGAGTTAGCCTGGCATTCCTCTTTATTATGGCCGGTAGAGAAGCACAATCGGCACAGTTGATCTTCGCGAACAATAGTCCATCGATCTCTACGCGATGTCACTCTGTGGCAACTCCTCGACTCGCGTTTGCATAGGTTACAGCGAGAAGAAGAGGAGACAGAGGAAGAGCGACGAGAACGATGAGGCGATTGGCTACGATTGCGATCGTGAGTACTCCTATCGCGAGCGGATTGACTTCTCGATTGGAATCGGGAAGGTGAGCGATAATTTCTTCTCTGGACTGGCGGTGTCCTAGAAGAAGAATGCAGATGAGTGCGAGTTGACAAAATCTGACGAGATTGTCGCGTTTCCATAGTGTCGGATATGGTTTTGAAGGCGCGAATGATCTGATCGATACCTTACAACAACTGTGGAATTTGCCATGGGATTGTCGAAGCGTTTTCGGCAAATCCTACTTGTTCCATGGTCTTCTGCGGAAACTTCTGGCGAATAATACGCATTACGGTGATATTGTTATCATGCTCGCCGTAGCGTTTGAGTAGCATCCAAACGGAACGGACATGAGCAAGCGTAATGCGTTGCGAAAGCGCAGATGAGTTGGCTGACTCCATGTTCTGGAGCTTGCAGGTCAACTGCGTGCGGATAATTTGCGGACGATAATACGTGCTGCATAAAGCTTCCACAGCCAGCTGATAGTTAGTGGCTGTGATGGCGTATCCTGTCACCATCGACAGAGCATCTCCCTTCAAACAACTTCTGAGGTGATGGAAATTGACAACCGGATTTAAGGTGCAGTTCGAATGAACTGCGGTGTCAAAGACATCCCAGAATGTTGGAAAAAGTTCGATATCTCCGGCGAAGGTGGGCAGTTCTACGCGTGGTAGACGTATTTGCGGAAGTTCTATAGCTCTTCAGTCAGCCTGTCGCTGCGACGTAGCTACAGTGATTGACGACGGAGAACTGTAACCATACTGCGGTGCGGGTGCAGTATGGATTGCCTGCGATGGCAAAGCATTACGATAGTTATGCGGTTGACTGTTGTAGCAAATAAATCCGTCCTGCTGAGCGGCTGCAGGAGGAATGGAACGTGGCGTTGCATTTGCACGTCCCACGCTAATATGGAAAAAATTGTGGTGGATTTCTACAGCACTCTCTTCAACTCAACACTGTCCGTGCCGCGTAGCCCACTACCTGCAATAGCAGATGACCCGCTCCCAATCCTTGAGAGTGAAGTTGCTTTTGCTGTCAAAGGGATGAAGGAAAACACAGCTACTGGACCAGATGGCATTATAACCGAGTCCCTCAGAGCGGGTGGTTCACCTTCATGGAAAGTTCTTGCGGAACACTTCTCCAGATTCCTCGCGCAAGGATTCGTTCCCGCGCAGTGGAAATCGTCAAGAACGATACTCCTATTCAAAAAGGGTGATCGGGATGACATCAACAACTACAGGCCAATCGCTCTACTCTCAGTGCCGTACAAGGTCTTTACGAAGATTATGCTGAACAGGATAGAGAAGGCTCTGGACGACTTCCAGCCCAGAGAACAGGCAGGCTTCCGTAAGGGTTACTGCTGTCTTGATCACATTCAGGCGCTATCGCAAGTCATTGAACGGACAAGGGAGTACCATCTACCTCTAGCGCTCGTCTTCGTGGACTATACCAAGGCATTCGATTCGGTTGAAGTCCCGGCTGTTCTTAACGCTCTCATCCACGCTGGTGTTGACGCCCAGTACATCAGAATATTGGAAGAGTGCAACAACGGAAGCAACACCATTATTCAACTATTCGAGAGGAAACTGATGGTGTCGATTGGAAAGGGTGTCAGACAGGGAGATACCATCTCGCCGAAGCTGTTCACGACCGCGTTACAAGACATGATGGGCGCCATCGTATGGGACGGCAAAGGTATCCACATAGGCGGGTGCAGACTATCCAACTTGCGCTTCGCTGACGACATTGTGCTGCTGGGTTCGTCTTCCGCAGAAGTCGAAGGAATGCTTAACGAACTGGACGCTGCAGGAAAAGCGATCGGCCTTACAATGAATCTGAGGAAAACCCAAGTGATGCGCAACCAGTGGTGTGACGACAGCCCCATTCGTCTCTCTGGCACTCCCCTAACCACTACGAACAGCTACGTCTATCTCGGAAGAGAGGTGAACATGCAAAACGACTTGTCTACGGAGATCGGACGGAGAGGACGAGCTGCCTGGTCTGCACTTGGATCGATAGTGGAAGTGACAGACAAATTGCGGGATGTGAAGACACGAGCACGTTTGTTCGACACCACGGTGCTACCTGCGTTGTGCTATGGAACCGAGACATGGGCGGAAACGAAGGCGACCACACAGGCCATAAGGGCAGCTCACAGGGCCTTGGAACGCAGACTACTGAAGACTAATCGTCGTGTCCAGCGAGCTGGTGGCCCACGCAGTGCTGATCTTCGAAAGCAGTCGCAGTTAATGAACCCTCTTCTGTTCATGGCCCAGTCTAAACACCGATGGGCAGGACACGTGTTGCGCTGCATGGATGACCGATGGAGCCTCCGTACAACAGTCTGGTTACCACGTGATTGCCGCCGGCCTCTAGGCCGTCCTCCCACAAGATGGAACTCTGTATTTTCAGGCAGAGTCAAGACGTTCTGCACTGAGCGAGGGCTTCCTGAAAATCACCATCACTGGATGTCCCTTGCTCGGGATCGGTCGAGCTGGTTGAGATGTGGTCCACACGGCGGCGACGCGCAGTGAAGATGAATCATCAAGGTATCAAGGTAAGGTAAATAGGCGGAATAAAATTGCGAATATCCGATTGCTCGAAAGCTATCGGTGCGGTATTCATCGTTAGCGGTAACGATGTTGCGATATTCATCGTCGGGGGGAACGATGCCGCGATTTGTGTCGGCTGGATAGCTGACGCGAATGGAGATGGAAGATTACAAGCCACGAAGTGGTTGGTGATTGCGGATGAAGGCGAATTTTTCGACTGCAGAGCAGTTGAACAGCGAATTGAAGCTGCATTCAAGTCCTTTTTGAATACGAGAGGCAGGTGGTGCCAAAGCATCAGCCTCACCGGTCACAGCCGAGGCTAAATTCCCAACATCGGTTTTCCGATGAGTGGGAACGTCGCTCGGTGGATGGTCATGTTGGCTGCTGCTCAACATCCCCTGGAAATGCATGGCTCCATGCGAGCCGCTGTGATCCAACGAGAGATCGTTGGATCCCTCTCCATCGTCCTTAAAATAGCCAGTAGTAGGCAGAATATCGTTGACGTCCATGGTCGAAGCACACCAGATGTGTCAAATGGCTTGGCTGGCCGATGGAGGGGGCGGAGCGATTTGTAAGCGAAGTTAAGTGCGATCGAAGGGCTACGGTGACCTTTTCCGACGACGTAAACACGAAAGTGCGAGTCGGTGGCGCTTTGAAGTCATCGATCGCGCGTGGGAACGGCAGCCATTCGGCCGGCTCGACAACTTACAGTGATATTGATCGAGCCAATGAATGGAGGCGAATGGGAGCGGAAATTGGAAAGTCCCTCGAAGAATCGGGGGACCAACCAATAATTGCGAATAGAAAAAAGCGAATATAGCTGGTCCCTCGCGGAAATAAGGGACCAGGTGCGAATTTAGCACAATAGGTGCTAGGTAGCGGAATAATTACAGGACCTGAATGGGTGGTCCTCAGAGAAGGGGAAAAAAGCAATTAGGAGCGGAAATATGCGATTAAGAGAGCGAATTTCAGCGAATAAAATGCGAATTTTTCCAAATGAAAAATGCGATTAAAATGAGCGAAAATGACGTAAATAGGGGCTAAATCAGCGGAAATGGAGCGAATTTCCGGAATTTCTCGTGGGAGCGAGAAATCGAGAGAAAAATGCGATTATGAAGCGGAAATAGAGCGAATGAGAGGCGAACAAGGACAAATTTCCAGTGGTGCCTCGAGCGGGTGAGGGACCATTTCTAAAATGGGGACAAAATAAGCGAATGGGTGGTCTTTCGAGCGAGTGACCACGCGGATAACGATGCTGCAGAGCGAATATGTGGTTTCTCGGCGGTCGAGAAACCTAGCGAAAATTGCGTTTAAGGGCGGACATAGGCGATTTTTAAGCGGTTTTATTTATACTAAGATAAATTTAGGGGGTTTTAAGAGCCAAAGAAGAGAAAGAAAGGGTCGGGGTTAGCTAACCCAATGGTTACCTAGTGGGTAACCCAAATGGGTAAAAAATAACCCAAGGGGTTAAAGATAGAGGAGATTAAGGGGGTGAACCCGTGGTCAGGGCGGTATTAGGGGGGGGGTCTCAGCTCGAAAAGCGGTTTTGAGGGCTAAAAATGGGAAAATGTTGAAAATTTGGGGAAAACTAAGGGGAAAAGGTGCCTAACCCAGGGTTTAAGAGAAACTAGTGCGGGGTTTATGTTTGTAAACGCAGTTCTACCCGCATTTACTTCGCGGCACGTGTCTTAAATGGCAAACGGGGTGAAAGTGGGCCTGTTGTATGCAGTTACCTGAGAGGGATTGGGGAATAAGATTGCGTACCCGTAGTTTTGGTTATCCCAGGTCGCTTACCCCAAGATGAGAATCGGAACCATACTTCGACGTACCCGGACCAGGAGACGGCTCCCTACGAACTGCAAGCACGCCGCGGTCACTACTTGCCTTCAGAAGACCCCAAGCCTCTGAACCTTGGATCTAAGGCTCCCACCAGGTAGGGAGCGATCGCTAGTCCCTGGCGACCCCGAGCGATTCAGGAGGCTAGCCCAGAGATCCGAGGGTCCTAATCCGCAACTACGCTAATACAAATCCCGTACCTTCCGGGCATAACAGGTGGAGGACACTAGCGAGAGGCCTCTTGTACGCCTGCTGACCCAGGCCCTGCCACGGCCACAGCCAGCTCGACGTACCCGCGTCGTCGTCCTGCTTAACATCCCGTTATGGGGCGCTAACTGAGGCCGCAACCAGAGGGATGATGTTTTTAGGGGGTTGCTAAGCCCTTACCCTATGGCCTGACTCTTATCCCGAACCCCAGGTTCGCTTGGGATTCCGAGGGCGCGGTGGTAGAGGCCGTTTTAAGAAACGGGCTCGTTTCGCACGGTCGGTAGCACCATGTCGCGGGCGCACTAGGGCCGCGTCCATCGACAAGTTGGAGCTCAGCCAAAGTGGTCAGGCCATGGCCACGACCGAGCCCCGCATCGGCGGTGTTCACCTTCCCGGTGACGTCTAACCTCGGAGGATCCGCCATGCCTCGCGAAAGCATAGCTTCCCCTCGTCATAGGTAATCGCGTCCAGCCGCCCTAATGGGCTGACCAGAGTAGCGGACCTAACCCAAGCAGGGGTCGCCTTGGGGTACATCCTTGGCGACCTCCGCATCCTAATCCGGCCTACATGCCAGCGGTGGCATGAATAATTAACAGGGGTCAAACTGGCACGGCCTGCGGTAAGCGGGAACCGCTGTGCACAAACACAAATAATAAAAAAATAAAAACACTAGAAATTAAAGGGTATACTGATTTATCCTAATAACATTAAAATCCTAAGATACCTGGGATCCTTCCAATTCTTAGGGGGCGCGTCCCGGATCTCCAGGTAGATGGCGAACATAAACGGGTGAATACTAACTAAGAGAATATTGGCGCCTCGTGCGGTAGTTCTGCCTTCCCTCGGCCCCCCTTCAGTAGAAGGCTTATATGTGGTCTCGTACCTGACACCCAGCTGCGGTGCTGGGCCGGATTCCTCAACAGCAGCTAGCGGGTGCTGCTGGGGGCGACCAGTTTCCTCGCTGCCAGACTATGCGGATAAAACGGGTATTAAACCCGTGAAAGTCTGGCCCTGGCTCTCGCCACCGCGTTGTGGCATTAGGAGCACCAGGTGAGGGGGAAACTGTCCACACCAGGGTAGACAGGAGCCATAAGGGCTGGCGGTACATGAGCTCCAGCGCTCAAGCCAACGCTGGATGAGCATGACTCATGCCAGCGGAGGCCGAGCGCAGTCGCTGCATGCGCCGCGCCGGTGGAGACTGCTGAGATGGCAGAGGCGAGGGGGGGGCGGGTCCTCCAGGCGGAGCTGGCAACGAGCCAACGCAGGGCCCCGATTAGCAGCCGGCCGCAACCCATGCCGCCTGAGTAGGGCGCGAGGCCCGGCACAACGGTGCCCCTCACGAGGAACTAGTCGCAATCCGCGAGACAAAATGTGTAAAATCATAGTTTCAGCGAGAACGTCAGCTAGGTCATATAATTTTTCAATGGTCATTTTTGACAATTTCCGTTGCCAGTTTCCAGTTGCTCTAAAAAAAATGAAGAATCGTATTTAATGATGATCAATAATTCAAAATAAAACTTTTCTGATGAGTATTTTAAAAAATGACTACATTACATAGTTTGTAGCGAATGGTTCCCGCCAATCGTTCTTATATGATTTGTACAGAAATTGTGCGCATTTTTTTGACGTTCTTCTCTGACGTTCTTGAAGTTTAGACGTTTTTTGACGCTAATATTCTTATCTGAGCGAAGTTCCGGTCCGCAGTTGCTGCACGCAACACGATGACAGTCGTAGTGGAACAACATAGTCCTCGCATGATAAACCTTCGTTCCAGCACGGTTCCTTTGCGTTACGTGCTGCAACAGCAATTGTCCGCAACTGCGGACTAGAATTTCCTTCCGATAAGGACAGTACAGTTCGGAAATGCATTTCCTCTTCTACCCAGCACTTTTTTCGCGCTTTCGGCGAAGCTTGGTGGTTTCCGAAATTCAAACTAAAATTTGATGGAGATCTAGACTACCGCCTGAGCGCCTACTATGTTTTGGCAGCGCGCCAAAGCCGTGAGAATTTTTAGGGAATTGGGCGAGATAAGTATATTTTACCAACTTCTGGAACGGTGCTTCAATTGCTTTCAACGTCGGCTGATTCGATTTTTTGTCGATATATGAAAACGAAATAAAAAACGAAAATTATCAATAAGTGACAAAATGAGTGTTACTGAGAAGGAGATTGTAATTATTGAATAACAGCTAAGTTTTGCAGCCGAGACTCGCTTGATAGGTCAGAAAACATCGATGTAGGATATTCACGAAATTCGAAAAAAAAAACAAGAATCACGCCGCATTGAGGAGTTCCACAGACACTATCACTAACACAAGCACCCTTAGGATCAAAATGCCCTCTGCTACTCTGGAGTTATTAGCGTTCTTCCCCACAAAGTTCCGTATCTAAACGTTCAACCCTAGCAGCCTGGTGAGTATTTCCTTTTTTACTGAAGGAATTCTGTGATTGAATGTGACTTTTTGGAGCTACTAAAAAATTAATGGTGTTCATCGATGGAGGTTTCTCGATACCTCTTAGGATTCAATTTTGACCACTAACTTCCTTCAGTTAGAGGAAATTCTATACACACTCATAGCCAAGGCAGTGTGACTTACAAGGAACGACCCCCCGGGGGAGGAGGCGTCCTGAAAAAAGTTCTTCTGACAACTTTCGCTTCTGAAAAATCGAAAGCACAGCCATGGTGGTCGTTTGAAGAGAATGCGCCCGCTAATTTTTCATGTTTCCCCAATTTTCTGCTCTACCAGATGGTTCTTAGGTAAAACCCAACATAAAGTAATGTTACTATATCCATTCCTCACAACTTTCAGAAGAACATTTTTTTATGATGTCACCTCCCCCGGGGGGTTTTCCCTTGTTAGAGGATGGTTTTCCCTGGAAGAGTTTCCGATTAGATGAGCGCCACTGGATTTCGGATAAATTTGGTTCGAAAATTGTTTCAGTGTCAGCTGGAGATTAGCCGGTTTTACCTATATGGTTTGTCTCTTATCTCTAGAAAGCCGCGATGCAGCTATTATCACGCTATTTCGTGAGCGAAGCGGTTGTCTCTTTATTTTAACCTTTGTGTTGTCTCAGAAACAACCGCTCGACTTTCACGATGGAGCTATCATAGCAGCGTCGCGGCTTCTCCCCATCCAGAGATGGAAGTTTTCGATAATTACATTCCGCCATAACCAACCGCTGCGCTGTTGACTACGTCTGACTCGGAACGTCGGAGAAAAACTCTTCAAAACAATATAATCCTACTATATATATATTTTGGTAAATTTGTGTGTGCTTGTGTGTGTATGTGAGTTCTGGTACATCCCTCGTGACCTGTTGACGGGCGACCTTACGGGTACGGGCTCAAGAGCGCGCAGAACGTCGTAGAAAGTGTGTGGATTCTAGGTGAGACTTCGTACAAAGCCGTAGAAAGTGTGCGGGACCCAGTGGTAGTGCACCGGACGCCGTAGTGTGTGGGACACAAGTGAGAGTGAGCGGGACGCCGTAAAAATGTGCGGGACCCAGGTGGTGCTGCACAGGACGACGTAGGAAGCGTGCGAGACTCAAGAGAGTGCACCGTAGGAAGTTTGCGGGGCCCGAGTGACAGTGCGCCGGACGCCTTATAAAATGTGGGGGACCCAAGTGAGAGTGCGTTGGACGCCGAAGAAATTGTGCGGGACCTCAGCGGTGCGCCACACGCCGTAGAAAATTTGCGGGACCCAAGTGGGTGCGGGCAGGATGCCGTAGAAAGTGTGACGGACCCAAGGTAGAGTGCGCCGGACGCCGTAGAAAATGTGTAGGACCCAAATGCGATTGCGCCGGACGCCGAAGAAAGTGTGCGGGACCCAAGTGGAATTGCGCAGTACGCCGTAGAAAGTGTGCGAGACCCAAGGTAGAGTACGCCGGACGCCGTATAAAGTGTGCGGAACCCAAGGTAGAGTGCGCCGGACGCCATAGAAAGTGTGTGGGACCCAAGGTAGAGTGCACCGGACGCCGTAGAAAGTGTGTGGGACCCAAATGCGATCGCGCCAGACGCCGAAGAAAGTGTGCGGGACCCATGGAAGAGTGCGCCGGACGCCGTAGAAAGTGTGTGGAACCCAAATGCGATTGCGCCGGACGCATAAGAAAGTGTGCGGAACCCAAGGTAGAGTGCGCCGGACGCCGTATAAAGTGTGTGGGACCAAAATGCGAGCGCGCCAAACGCCGTAGGAAGTTTGCGGAACCCAAAGTATGGTGCGCCGGACGCCGTAGGAAGTGTGTGGGACCCAAATGCGATTGCGCCGAATGCCGAAGAAAGTGTGCGGGACCCAAGGTGGAGAGCGCCGGACGCGTGCCTGGATTACGTGAGATTTCGCCCAGGCCGCACGCGTACATTTCAGCATGAGATTTTGCCCGCGAGAGAGGAGAAAATGCCCGCCTGGAGGGAAGAATTTACCGGCGAGCAGGGGTGAAAATACCCGAGAGGAGGGCAGCAAATTTCCGTTGCGAGGGCGAGATTTTGCTTGCGCTAGAAAACATCATGCTAGCAATGAGTGGTGCTCCGTTCACTTTTCAGCTGCCTTTTTTGCTCCTTTTTTGTTGTTTTCCCATTTCTTTACTGCCTAAGCCTAAGCCTACTGCCATCGATTTTGGATGGATCTGCGCCAGACCGCTACATAAGACCGGCAGAGCTGGAACGAAAGCGCAAGATTCAAGAAGAAGTCCAACAGTTTTCGCTATCCCTGACCCTAAGATCACGCCGAGAACGTGCGGAATATATTTGGATTCTCTAGCCAGGCTTACTGGTCTGCCTTGATGTCACCCAGTTATTATTGTGAGTCATAAGTTCTTGGAATTTTTTATTTTTATTTTTTCTTAACACAAGGTAACAAATTTATTCAAAGTAAGAGCCATTACAACGAACAACTTTCTGCCAACGACGAGCGAGACTTCGAATACCGTAGTCGTAGAATGAGCGCTGCTTCGATGCAAAAAAAAGCGTCCAACTCGGTCCTCAAGTGCTCTTCGGTCTTAAGCTGCTTTCCCCTCAACCAGTGTTCGAGGCTTCTGAATGAATGGTAGTCCGATGGAGCAATATCTGGACTGTAGGCTGGATGAGGGAGAGTTTCCAACTGCAGCTCCTTCAATTTTTCTTGAGCTTTTTCGCTATGTGTGGGCGGCAGTTGTCCCAGAACAGTAGGATCTGGTCACGTTTTCGTCCATTTTTCTCCGCGTTGGTGACCATTTCCTCTAGTTCTTGGCAGACGTAGTCAGCATCTATAGTCGTTCCTGGCGGAAGTAGTTTCCAGAACACAACTCCATCAGTGGACCAAAAAACGGTCAGTAGACTCTTTTTTCCGTGGATATCCCGACGTTGCACAGGATCTGGCGACTCAAAGGGCTTAACCCATTGCACAGACAGGTCAGGATTGTTATAGTAGCACCACTTCTCATCACATGTAATGATGCGACCAAAAAAACTTCCTTTGTGGTGCCGTTTCAGTAGTTCTTGACAAATGGCCATCCTGCGATTCCTGTCGGTGTCGGATAAAGTGTGAGGAATCACGGATGGCTTTTTCGGTCTCAGTCCCATATTGTGTAGTTGGCGAACTGCGGTCGACTGCGAACTCCCTGTAAGCTGGGCGAGACCTCTGCTGTGAAGGTGCGGGTTTTTCTCCAGCTCACTCGCCGCCAACGTGGGGTCGTGAATTCGTGGCTTTCCAAATCTCGGCTTGTCCTTCAGAGAGCAGCTGCCGGAGCAAAACTTTTGATACCAGTTGTACACAGTACTGGCAGCAATTCGATACCTTCCTTTGTTGACCCTTAATTCCTTATCAGTTTGAGCAGCTGTGAAACCTCTTTCGAAGTAGTGAAGAATCAGTACGCGAGCGTGCTCTTTTTCCGACATTTTACTGAGCCACGAATGGCGTTTCGAGGGCTGGTAGGTATTGATTAACGAGGTTTGATCTACCTAGCAAACAACCGCGCACGATTGGCATTTGATCTATTCGCGCGCGATTTAATATGAATTTTTGAAAAATTCCAAGAACTTATGACTCACCCTAATACTTTTGAATGAGTTTATTTACCTCAGAGATTACCCCATTGTAACACCATTTTTCTATCTTCAGAGAAGTTGAATATACGGTTATGCTAGGGGTTAGAATGCATTCTACTATTCCTAAAAGCTTAGCTTCCTGGCAAAAGTAATGATTTGGCATAGTTTTATTTTCAAACAACTAAATATATTTTTATATTCCGGCTGAAAGGAAAAAAACTACGTTTCCAGTAAAGTTTTCAAAAAGTAAAAAAAATGTATTGAAATGTTCCAAGAAATGATTTGGCTCCAAATGGCTCGATGTAAAGAAATATTCGGGAAATGTAGTGAAATAGCTGAATACACGATTTGGCGATCAAGCATAGACCAACCAATAATTCTATCAAAAAGGGGTCTTCCAAGCGAAAGAGGTTTGGTTGGCGTCAGAAACGTCCCAACAAAAAGAGAACAATAGGTAAGTAGATTGAGGAGAGTCTACAAAAAGTGAACAATATTCTCTGAGAGTAATTTTTCTTGGTGAACACTTCTTAACAGCGGAAACAAACCGTTGTGGCATTTTACGATGATGGGTATAGTGTCTTTCGGAAAAAGCACTTCTATTCGTTTAGCGAGATTTTACGGGATTACTCTTGCTTAATGCTGTATTTCTATTTTATTGTTTTGCTTCTCCTTACAGCAAGACCTAACAGTCTGTCTAAGTCTTTGCGACGTCATCTTCTATTCTGATGGTAAGAGTTAGGTTTACATGCACATACGTTTAAACAGGTTCTTGCGTAATCAAGACCATTATTGGAACCACAGAAAGCTTCTGTGTAGAACACCGCAACGGTTTGTTTTCGCTGTTAAGAAGTGTTCACCAAGAAAAATTACTCTCAGAGAATATTGTTCACTTTTTGTAGACTCTCCTCAATCTACTTACCTATTGTTCTCTTTTTGTTGGGACGTTTCTGACGCCAACCAAACCTCTTTCGCTTGGAAGACCCCTTTTGATAGAATTGTTCACTTTTTATTGATATTACGAAGTAATATCTATGAAAAAATCTTCAATATTTTTCAAATAGCATTGATTGCTATAATAATCAGTAAGCAACAAACTTGTTGCGCACGCTACGAATTAAGCGCTACTCACTTTCCACGACGTCCTGATGAAGTCATCAGATGCCCTATGTACTTTACATGACACCATGATGACGTCATCAGATGCACTATGTTCTTTACATGACATCCTAATGACGTCATCAGATGCCCTATGTACTTTACGTGACATCCTGACGACGTCATCAGATGCCCTATGTACTTTACATGACACCCTGATGACGTCATCAGATGCCCTATGTACTTTACATGGCATCCTGATGACGCCATCAGATGCCCTATGTACTTTACATGACATCCTGATGACGTCATCAGATGCCCTATGTACTTTACATGACACCCTGATGACGTCATCAGATGCCCTATGTACTTTACATGACACCCTTTTGACGTCATCAGATGCCCTATGTACTTTACATGACACCTTGATGACGTCATCAGATGCCCTATGTACTTTACATGACATCCTGATGACGTCATCAGATGCCCTATGTACTTTACATGACACCCTTTGACGTCATCAGATGCCCTATGTACTTTACATGACACCTGCTGACGTCATCAGATGCCCTATGTACTTTACATGACACCCTTTTGACGTCATCAGATGCCCTATGTACTTTACATGACACCTTGATGACGTCATCAGATGCCCTATGTACTTTACATGACATCCTGATGACGTCATCAGATGCCCTATGTACTTTACATGACACCTTGATGACGTCATCAGATGCCCTATGTACTTTACATGACACCCTGATGACGTCATCAGATGCCCTATGTACTTTACATGACACCCTTTTGACGTCATCAGATGCCCTATGTACTTTACATGACACCTTGATGACGTCATCAGATGCCCTATGTACTTTACATGACATCCTGATGACGTCATCAGATGCCCTATGTACTTTACATGACACCCTGATGACGTCATCAGATGCCCTATGTACTTTACATGACACCCTTTTGACGTCATCAGATGTCCTATGTACTTTACATGACACCTTGATGACGTCATCAGATGCCCTATGTACTTTACATGACATCCTGATGACGTCATCAGATGCCCTATGTACTTTACATGACACCCTGATGACGTCATCAGATGCCCTATGTACTTTACATGACACCCTTTTGACGTCATCAGATGCCCTATGTACTTTACATGACACCCTGATGACGTCATCAGATGCCCTATGTACTTTACATGACACCCTTTGACGTCATCAGATGCCCTATGTACTTTACATGACACCTTGATGACGTCATCAGATGCCCTATGTACTTTACATGACATCCTGATGACGTCATCAGATGCCCTATGTACTTTACATGACACCTTGATGACGTCATCAGATGCCCTATGTACTTTACATGACATCCTGATGACGTCATCAGATGCCCTATGTACTTTACATGACACCCTGATGACGTCATCAGATGCCCTATGTACTTTACATGACACCCTTTTGACGTCATCAGATGCCCTATGTACTTTACATGACACCTTGATGACGTCATCAGATGCCCTATGTACTTTACATGACATCCTGATGACGTCATCAGATGCCCTATGTACTTTACATGACACCCTGATGACGTCATCAGATGCCCTATGTACTTTACATGACACCCTTTTGACGTCATCAGATGCCCTATGTACTTTACGCGGCACCTGATGACGTCATCAGATGCCCTATGTACTTTACATGACATCCTGATGACGTCATCAGATGCCTATGTACTTTACATGACACCCTGATGACGTCATCAGATGCCCTATGTACTTTACATGACACCCTGATGACGTCATCAGATGCCCTATGTACTTTACATGACACCCTGATGACGTCATCAGATGCCCTATGTACTTTACATGACACCCTGATGACGTCATCAGATGCCCTATGTACTTTACATGACACCCTGATGACGTCATCAGATGCCCTATGTACTTTACATGACATCCTGATGACGTCATCAGATGCCCTATGTACTTTACATGACATCCTGATGACGTCATCAGATGCCCTATGTACTTTACATGACACCCTGATGACGTCATCAGATGCCCTATGTACTTTACATGACACCTTGATGACGTCATCAGATGCCCTATGTACTTTACATGACATCCTGATGACGTCATCAGATGCCCTATGTACTTTACATGACACCCTGATGACGTCATCAGATGCCCTATGTACTTTACATGACACCCTTTTGACGTCATCAGATGCCCTATGTACTTTACATGACACCTTGATGACGTCATCAGATGCCCTATGTACTTTACATGACACCCTGATGGCGTCATCAGATGCCCTATGTACTTTACATGACACCTTGATGACGTCATCAGATGCCCTATGTACTTTACATGACATCCTGATGACGTCATCAGATGCCCTATGTACTTTACATGACATCCTGATGACGTCATCAGATGCCCTATGTACTTTACATGACACCCTGATGACGTCATCAGATGCCCTATGTACTTTACATGACACCCTTTTGACGTCATCAGATGCCCTATGTACTTTACATGACACCTTGATGACGTCATCAGATGCCCTATGTACTTTACATGACATCCTGATGACGTCATCAGATGCCCTATGTACTTTACATGACACCCTGATGACGTCATCAGATGCCCTATGTACTTTACATGACACCCTTTTGACGTCATCAGATGCCCTATGTACTTTACATGACACCTTGATGACGTCATCAGATGCCCTATGTACTTTACATGACACCCTGATGGCGTCATCAGATGCCCTATGTACTTTACATGACACCTTGATGACGTCATCAGATGCCCTATGTACTTTACATGACATCCTGATGACGTCATCAGATGCCCTATGTACTTTACATGACATCCTGATGACGTCATCAGATGCCCTATGTACTTTACATGACACCCTGATGACGTCATCAGATGCCCTATGTACTTTACATGACACCCTTTTGACGTCATCAGATGCCCTATGTACTTTACATGACACCTTGATGACGTCATCAGATGCCCTATGTACTTTACATGACATCCTGATGACGTCATCAGATGCCCTATGTACTTTACATGACACCCTGATGACGTCATCAGATGCCCTATGTACTTTACATGACACCCTTTTGACGTCATCAGATGCCCTATGTACTTTACATGACACCTTGATGACGTCATCAGATGCCCTATGTACTTTACATGACACCCTGATGGCGTCATCAGATGCCCTATGTACTTTACATGACACCCTGATGACGTCATCAGATGCCCAATGTACTTTACATGACATCCTGATGACGTCATCAGATGCCCTATGTACTTTACATGACATCCTGATGACGTCATCAGATGCCCTATGTACTTTACATGACACCCTGATGACGTCATCAGATGCCCTATGTACTTTACATGACACCCTTTTGACGTCATCAGATGCCCTATGTACTTTACATGACACCTTGATGACGTCATCAGATGCCCTATGTACTTTACATGACATCCTGATGACGTCATCAGATGCCCTATGTACTTTACATGACACCCTGATGACGTCATCAGATGCCCTATGTACTTTACATGACACCCTGATGACGTCATCAGATGCCCTATGTACTTTACATGACACCCTGATGACGTCATCAGATGCCCTATGTACTTTACATGACACCCTGATGACGTCATCAGATGCCCTATGTACTTTACATGACACCTGATGACGTCATCAGATGCCCTATGTACTTTACATGACACCCTTATGACGTCATCAGATGCCCTATGTACTTTACCTGACACCTTGATGACGTCATCAGATGCCCTATGTACTTTACATGACATCCTGATGACGTCATCAGATGCCCTATGTACTTTACATGACATCCTGATGACGTCATCAGATGCCCTATGTACTTTACATGACACCCTGATGACGTCATCAGATGCCCTATGTACTTTACATGACACCCTTTTGACGTCATCAGATGCCCTATGTACTTTACATGACACCTTGATGACGTCATCAGATGCCCTATGTACTTTACATGACATCCTGATGACGTCATCAGATGCCCTATGTACTTTACATGACACCCTGATGACGTCATCAGATGCCCTATGTACTTTACATGACACCCTTTTGACGTCATCAGATGCCCTATGTACTTTACATGACACCTTGATGACGTCATCAGATGCCCTATGTACTTTACATGACACCCTGATGGCGTCATCAGATGCCCTATGTACTTTACATGACATCTTGATGACGTCATCAGATGCCCTATGTACTTTACATGACACCCTGATGACGTCATCAGATGCCCTATGTACTGATAGCCTGCGACCACTGGCAGTGGCTAGTGGCGCGAACGAGGAACGAGGGACGAGGGACGAGGGACGAGGGACGAGGAACAGGACACGAGGGACGCGGTACAAGAAAACACGCGAATTTTAGCTAAGCTTCCGCCGATCTAACTTTGTTAATTTTCAATCGATTTGGCTCAAATTTTGTCAGCGGGTGTCTTCTATACTCTCTCACTTATATCCAGAAGGAAATCTCTAGAAAATTTGTTTTACAGGTTTTATTAACTACTTTACCAAAATCTAAGTGATCACAAGTGCCAGGCAAAACCAAACCTCTCCAGCCGCTTCGCGGCTGGAGCGATAAGTGTAGTGAACAACGAGAGTTCGCAGTTTACCAGCGTTTTCGTAGAAGTCATCAAAGCGAAATCATCCACGATATGGGCTCAAGAGTTGCGTTTACCCAACTTGACATGTTCTTTTTGCCGTATCACAACTCCCGAAAACTCTGCTGCCCTGAATATCGCGGGTGATTTTGCTTTGATGAGTTCTACGAAAACGCTGGTAAACTGCGAACTCTCGTTGTTCACTACACTTATTAATAGCTGGTCTATGCTTGACCGTCAAATCGTGTATTCAGCTATTTCACTACATTTCCCGAACATTTCTTTACATCGAGCCATTTGGAGCCAAACCATTTCTTGGAACATTTTAATACATTTTTTTTTACTTTTTGAAAACTTTACTGGAAACGTAGTTTTTTTCCTTTCGGCCGGAATATAAGAATATATTTAGTTGTTTGAAAATAAAACTATGCCAAATGATTAATTTTTCCAGGAAGCTGAACATTTAGGAATTTTATTTATTTTTCCTCAAGGTTCCCTTTTCAATATGATTGGCGCCTAGTGTTTTTTTTATGTGAAACTTCCAACAGGCTTTCTAACTGTGAGCTAATTCAGCAACAAGAACAAGCGATTCCTTTTCTAAGCACTATGCGCATTCTCTGATGAGCCGGCACTCTTACCCTGGCGCTCTTTCCACTCCCAGTTGGGTCCTGCACGCTTTCCCCGGCGCTCTGCGCATTCCCGGTTGGGTTCCCGACACTTACCCCGGCGCTCTGCGCTCTCCCAGTCGGGTCCCGCACTTTTCCCCCGGAGCTGTGCACCCACAGTTGGGTCTAGCACGCTTTCCCCGGCGCTCTGCGCACTCCCGGTTGGGTCCCCGACACTTACCTCGGCGCTCTGCACTCTCCCCATCGAGTCCTGCACTTTTTCCCCGGCTCTGTGCGCACTCCCAGTTGGGTCCAGCACGCTTCCCCTGCGCTCTGCGCACTCCCAGATGGATTCCAGACACTTTCCCCGGCGCTCTGAGCACTCCCAGTTGAATCCGGCACACTTTCCTCTGCGCTGTGCGCACTCCCCGTTGAGTCCCGCACGCTTTCCCCAGCGCTCTGCGCTCTCGCGGTTGGGTCCCCAACACCTACCATGGCGCTCTGCGCACTCACAGTTGGGTCCAATACTCTTTCCCCATCGCTCTACGCATTCCCGGTTGGGCTTCCGACACTTTCCCCGGCGCTCTGCGCTCTCCCATTTGGGTCCCGCTCTTTTTTCCCTGCGCTGTGCGCACTTCCGATTGAGTCCAGCACGCTTTCCCCAGCGCTCTGCGCTCTCGCGGTTGGGTCCCCAACACCTACCCCGGCGCTCTGCGCACTCACAGTTGGGTCCAGCACTCTTTCCCCATCGCTCTACGCATTCCCGGTTGGGCTTCCGACACTTTTCCCGGCGCTCTGCGCTCTCCCATTTGGGTCCCGCTCTTTTTTCCCTGCGCTGTGCGCACTTCCGATTGAGTCCAGCACGCTTTCCCCAGCGCTCTACGCATTCCCGGTTGGGCTTCCGACACTTTTCCCGGCGCTCTGCGCTCTCCCAGTTGGGTCCCGCATTTTTTTCCCTGCGCTGTGCGCACTCCCTTTGGTGTCCTGTAAACTTTCTACGGCAATCTGCGCACTTCGACTACGGTCCCGTACACTTTCTTCGGCGTCCTGCGCACTCACGTTGGAACCTGGTCACACCGTGCGGCGTTCCGAAAGGTACTTCCATGGTCCGTCGTATGGATTGAAGCGTAAGCCCGTCTCAGAAAGAGCGCAAAACTATGCGAAAGCCTATCAGTAACGGTGTTGATTTTCATCAGTTCATTTCTGAAAGTTGGGCTCCGCATTGCTCTAAAATGTCGTGAAATTGTTTTATTAGATTTGACTATCAAACTGATTTTCTAAATGCAGTGAAATTGTTGAATCGATTTGGCTGTTGTTGGTATATGCAGATAACATAATCATTAAATGTAGTGAAATTGTTGCAATCGAATTTGCCAGGAGCTCTATGAATTATCACAGCAAAGTCACGCGTCAGAAGGTCCTCTGGAGAGCGAATGAAGACAAAAAGAAAAAAATAATTCTCAGCCAACATTGCTGAACGAAACGTGGCCTCAAGGGCTAGAAATAAGGTTTTCGAATGTTATTCTGCCTTTTCAGTGTAGCTCCCACTAAGGTACCAGACCTTCCCTCACCGATTAGATAAAAATCATGAAAACGAAATCTAACGCAGTTTATTTGCTACTGACGCTATGTCTTCGTGTCGTCAACGCTTTCACGGTTCACATTGTATGGAAACGTTTTTCTTGCTGGACTTATTCTTGTTCTCATTCGATTCAATATGCGCCCCAAGCAAAACCCCTTCTGACGCGTGATTTGACTCCGATAATTCATAGAGCGCCTGCCAAATCCATTTGCAACAATTCACTACATTTAATGATTATGTTATCTGCATATACCAACAACAGCCAAATCGATTCAACAATTTCACTGCATTTAGGAAATCTGATTGATAGTCAAATCTAATGAAACAATTTCACGACATTTTGGAGCAATCCCAAATCCTTGACCTTTTCTGCGGAGCCCAACCTTCAGAAATTTCACAACTTTTTCCAAGGGTTTCCCTTCTACAATATCGTCAAGCTCTAAAGGTCAAGTTTTTTTCTTGAAAACATAGTGGTAGAAATGAAGAAACAACCGCTCCGCTGCTAAGACTGCAAGATAATAGTTGCAACGCGGCTTCCTACAGATAAGATACAAGGCATATACTTTTTGAATTTAAAAGTTGAGAAAATGAAGAAATGAGTTTTAAAATGACCCAATGGTACGGGGTCAGGGCACTATCCTAGACGTAGGGGGGGCACCCACCATTAAAGGCATCGTACACGATGAAAACCATATTTGGGTTTTTGATGTTTTCGTGTTTTACTATCCCTATAGTGACTAACGGTAGCAAAACGCCCCCTCAAAAACGTCAACTTTTCGAGAAAAACCCATTTTTAGAAAGTTCATGGCAAATTTGAATTTCGCGCCGGCATCAACTTGTGATAGTTGCGCAGAGAATGCAAGGAACAGTTTTACGCTTCGTTCCTTGGCGCAGCGTTGGAAGCAATTCATCGAGGATGCCGCTCAACTACGACTTCAGCGAAATTAAAATGGGCTACCCACCTGCTGCGTCCAGTGCTGCCGGCTGCTTTCGATCGATGCCGAATTCGAAATCGACTGGCGTGTGTATTGCGCCCTACGACGCGTCAAGGCTCGCCCGCCGTCAGCAACCCAGGAGTTTTGTTCCTTGTAACAACGAATCGACCCCAAGGCCGACCCACCAAAGCCAGGAAGCCATTTAGAGGTAAGCGAATCTTCACTCAGAGACGGTTTTGTAACTCCAAACTTTCTGAGTGACATTGTCATGGCCCACTAGTCCGAATGAACGCATAAACCCAAATTCGGTTTTCATCGTGGACGAAGCCTTTAAAGACAGAAATGAAATGAACCACCGATTGAAAGGCTACCAGTCGAAGTATTTCCATAGAGCTCTTATAAAAACAATGACTGATAGCGCAGTATCAGACATCTTCAATCAAAGTTTTTCATCATTTCTATGATTAAATCTTGGGTGACCCCACCGCGTCTAGGATTGACTCAGGGTCAGCCGCTCTAGCCAAACTTCACCGGTTCATGCTGATGTGGCTCGTCTGCGCCGGCCCATATGTCTGATTTGGAACAAGAACGATAGTTAAGTGCGCCAGAAGAGGGCTACCGTAGCCTTAGGAATGATGTTATTCGGCTCTCGTAAACAAATTTGATGATACCCAATTGATCAAGGGTAAAGTATAAAAGGAGTGAAGATCGGTGTGTCTTGATTCACACACCGTCCTTCTCCAGAGGTCAGCAGTTGAGGATCTGCCTGGATTACAAAGCAGGAAAACAGCACCACCGGTGGCGAAGATGTAGCGAGTTCGGAGTCAGAACTTAGAAAATTTTAGAGCCAACTCGAGTGAGATTACGGTAGCCCTGTTTTGGCGCACTTAAAGGCAGTATTCACGATAAAAATCGTTGTTCTGTTTTCCCCCCTATCTTGAAAACGACCCCATGCTGATTCCAATGATGTCTCTGTAATCGTACAAGACCTTCTGGGAACGGAGTTATGGCCCCTCAAAAGTTGAGCTAAGGAAACATGGTGGACGAGTTGTCCGAGGCTTGTAACTTCCGTCTTTTGCAGCCGATGTATGCGAGCTGACCTCAGTTAAGAGAGAAGTGGAGAATCAATAGAAGAACGGGGCCAATGATTGGAAACCATCACTCATGTCACAATTTCGAGCATTCATTTGTTCACGTTGGTGGGCGTGTGTTGCGCCTTTAGGGTTTGCCTTGCGCTCGAAGTGGCAACTTCGGACTCTTTTGAAGCTTTTCCTGGCTCGTTTTCATGCGTTCTTTCGACGTCAACGTTACAGTGTGCCCCTCCACTACCCATTCCTAGTGGAAACTGAGACACAATTTTTATCGTGAACACTGCCTTTAACTATCGTTCTTGTTGATTCGGAGGCATGGCTTGCAAACGATGTCCTGAACATTAAACTGAGGTCATGCGCACGTCCCTTGCTGTCCTGCACTTTCCTACTGAGATCCAGCACACATTCCATGACGGGCTGCTCATCCTTACGGGGGTCTTGCACACGTTGCAGGATGTCCTGCACACTCCTACTAAGGTCCTGCACTTTCCTACTGAGGTCCTGCACACATTTCACGACGTCCTGCACACCCCTACTGGGGTCCTGCACAGGTTCTATGATGCCCTGCACACTACTACTAAGGTCCTGCACACGTTCCATGATGTCCTGCACACTCCTACTGATATCCTGCACACATTCTACGGTTTCCTGCTCACTCCTACTGAGGTCCTGCACACATTCTACGACGTCCTGCACACCCCTCTGGGGTCCTGCACAGGTTCCATGATGTCCTGCACATTCCTACTGAGGTTCTGCACACGTTCCATGATGTCCTGCACACCCCTACTAAGGTCCTGCACACATTCTACGGCTTCCTGCACACCCCTACTGGGGTCCTGCACACGTTCCGTGATTTTCTGCACACTCTTACTGAGGTCCTGCACACATTCTACGACGTCCTGCTCACCCCTACTGGCGTCCTGAACAGGTCCCATGATGTCCCGCACACTCCTACTAAGGTCCTGCACCTTCCTACTGAGGTCCTGCACAGGTTCCGTGATGTCCCGCACACTCCTTCTAAGGTCCTGCACTTTCTTACTGAGGTCCTGCACACATTTTACGACGTCCTACACACCCCTACTGGGGTCCTGCACAGGTTTCTATGATGCCCTGCACACTACTACTAAGGTCCTACACGCGTTCCATGATTTCCTGCACACTCCTACTGAGATACTGAACACATTCTACGGCTTCCTGCTCACTCCTACTGAGATCCTGCACACATTCTACGACGTCCTGCACACCCCTCTAGGGTCCTGCACAGGTTCCATGATGTCCTGCACACTCCTACTGAGGTTCTGTACACATTCTACGACGTCCTGCACACCCCTCTGGGGTCCTGCACACTCCTTCTAAGGTCCTGCACACATTCCATGATGTCCTGCACACCCCTACTGAGGTCCTGCTGTAGTTCCATGACGTCCTGCATACTCCCACTGCAGTCTTGCATACTCATGGGACGCTTCAGCACACCCTGCGACGCCTTCTTATCGATGGTGCGCATTGAACGAATACGCGCCGCGCTCAAGAAGATCCCTCCCTGCACAGCATCCTCTTCCGAGCCGGAAGTTTAAAGTACACCACCCTAGAGAGCAAGGTGTTTATATGGAGTCTAAGAAAACAATGACTAATAACGGAAAAACCCATCATTTTCATAAACTAATCTTGAGTGGACGGTTTCCGTGTTTGAACAGCCCGTCAGGGGCCCAGAAGTCATTATGGTGAGTTCTGACAATTATTTTCGGCATTCCCGTGGCCGATTATGTACCTCTAGTGACAAATTCTCAAGCGATTTGGTCTACGCCTTCCAAAAAAAATGGAATTCGACGGACGGAGGTGGAGGCGGAGGCGGAGGCGGTGGTGGATAACGTTTTTGCGTAATTTGAGAGGTCATAACTTAAGAAAGCGGGGAACAATTAGGATGAAAAGTTGCACACATAGGTAATTTCTTGCAGCGCATCGAATGGTGTACAGCTCATACCTCTGGTGACGGTATGAATAGGTGATCTCATTGTAGGGCATCCGCGCGGGAAGAGATCAAAGCCTAATCTTGGTGCGCGCTTCGTGCGCACCTGAATTTTGAAGGATGAGTAAACGTCGGGTGGTTTATAATAACACAAGGTGCACACCCACTCCGCTTCGCGGCGTACATGTGGGCGTGCTTTAGGATCTATGGATTATTTGAATCGCAGAGCAGTGCCTAGCTGTGCTAAACAGACTTGAAGGCACGTGCAACATCAGGAGTAAATCTATCTAACTGTTTTGCTTTGCTACGGATTAGTATGATTTGGAAATGTGACATTTGTGAGAAACTCGTTGAAAGAAGTGAAATGTCTTATGCTACTGATTTGGCATGGGGATAAACTCAAAAGAAGAGCTAAAAACTCAGTGAAATGATTCATCGTTGATTTGGCTGTGCAGTTGTTTACTCAACAACAAAATTTGAGTGTGACATTGGAAAACCAAATCACGCACTTGTTACTGAGCATTTATGTATTCGTGTGACAGCAATTCTCTTAGTTGACAACTTTCGCATTAACTCACTACGTGATGTTATTTCCACTTTCATGGGAACACAACATAATTTTGCAAGGACCTGAGACTTGTTAACCTAAGCGTTAGGTTGATTTCAGAAGAGATGTGCGTGATTTGGTTTTTCAATGTCACACTCAATTTTTGTTGTTTAGTAAACAAGTGCACAGCCAAATCAACGATGAATCATTTCACTGAGTTTTTAGCGCTTCTTTTGAGTTTATCCCCATGTCAAATCAGTAGCATAAGACATTTCACTTCTTTTAACGAGTTTCTCACAAATGTCACATTTCCAAATCATACTAATCCGTAGCAAAGCAAAACAGTTAGATAATTTCACTTTATTTTAGCAAACGTTTCCTTTTAAAGGCACATTACACCCTCAGATATGACGTTCATATGTCCATGCAGTTGTGTAGTAGACCCCTCTTGCATAACACTTGCCCACCCCTTCTAGCGCCACCACAGTTCACACCCTTTTTCTTGGTTTCCAAACCCAATGACGACTAGATGAAACAATAAGAACGTAAAGGCTAACCGAAAATTGCTCGACACGACGCCGTCGCGTCACGGCTCTATAATTTTCTATAATTTTCTAGCCCAATTTTGTTATATCTTGACCACCTGTGGTGCTGTTTACCTACTACCTAGCCCAGGCAGATCCTGAACTGCTCACCCCTGTAGAAGGACGGTTTGTGTATGAAAACACACCGCTCTTCACTTCTTTTATACCTTACCCTTTATTATCATCAATTTTGTTTACGAGAGCCGTGACGCGACCGCGTCGTGTTGAGCAATGTTCGGTTGGCCTTCACGTTCTTATGATGAAACAGGATTATAATTTGCCACCGGCACAAAATTCTCAAGGAAGTGAAGTAGTTTTTCTTACCAGAGCTTTCCATGAGTAGGCCCCAATATCGTGTTATCTCTATCACCGGTGAGGCTGTTTCTCTAATCCCTAGTGTGTTCAGCTTCAGCCGCTCACCGGAGAATAACCGTGTGTGAATGAAAACACACCGCTCTCAATTTCTTTTATACCCTACCCTTTATCAACTGGTTATCATCAATTTTGTTTACCGTGAGAATTTTTGTCGGTGGCAATTTATAATCGTCTCTAGATGAACGTATGAATCACAACCGTGTTTTCGATTTTCACTCCTTTGCCGGTCCTCCCACTTGGGTCAAACACACGATCCGTAACGCTTGGCGTACTCCCAGCTGGGTCCCGCCCTCTTTCCCCGGCGCTTGGCGCACTCCCAGTTGGGTCCCTCAAGCTTTCCTCGGCGCTTGGCGCACCCGAAGTTGGGTCCAGCACACAAGCACGCTCATGCCGATCATTTTTTCCGCAGGGCTACTGTAACCCTCCTTTAAAAATTTTCCATGTGTCAGCTTGGTTATGAGCACATCCTAATAGCCAACAAACATGTTTGTACAATTTCGACCTCCCCAGCCACTCCCCAGTGCCTTCTCGAGGAGAGCGGTGTGTGAATGAATGCATACCGCTCCTCCACTTTTTTATACCCCGCATGTTATGAGCGTGTGTTTACATTCGTTATCATGTTTTGTTCAAGAATGGCTACGGTAGCCCTGCGGAAAAAATGATCGGCATGGGCGTGCTTTTGGTCCCGCACACGTTCCCCGGCGCTTGGCGTGTTCCCAGTTGTGTCCCGCACAATTTCGCCGGCGCTTGGCGCACTCCCAGTTGGGACCCGCACACGTTCTCCGGCGCTTGGCGTGCTCCCAGTTAGATCCCGCCCACTTTACCCGGCCCTTGGCGCGCTCCCAGTTAGGTCCCGCACACTTTCTCCGGCGCTCGGCGCATTTTAATTGGGGTACCGCACACGTTCCCCGTCGCTTCGCGCACTTCCAGTCAGGTCCCACACGCGTTCTCCGGCGCTTGGCGTACTCCCAGTTAGATCCCGCCCACTTTTCCCGGCCCTTGGCGCACTCCTAGTTGGGTCCCGAACATGTTACCCGGCGCTCGGCGAAATTTCAGTTGGGTTCCGCGCAGGTTCCCTGGCGCTTGGCACATTTCCGTTGGGGTTCCGCACACGTTCGCCGGCGCTTGGCGCACTCACAGTTGGGTCCCGCACACTTTTCCGAGCGCCTGGTGCCTTTCCAGTCAAGTCCCGCATACGTTCCCCTGCGCTTGGCGCACTCTTGGTTGGGTCTCGCACTCTCTTCCCTGCGCTTTGCGAATTTTCATTCGGGTCCCGCGCACGTTTCCTGGCGCTTGGCGCACTTTCCATCGGATCCTACACACGTTTTGTGGGGTTTGGCACACTTCCAGTTGGGTACCGCGCACGTTCCTTTGCGCATGGCACACTTCCAGTCGGACCCCGCACAATAAACGGTGTGCATACGGTTCCTGATGGACGTAAAGGAGACCTACTCTAACGCTTGCAATCAATTCACTCTTATCACAATACCACTCCATTTCTCTCAATTGGCCAACCGTTTCATATCGTTCAAAAGTTTCACCGGACTCACACATACACACAGACACACAGACACACATTTTAAAATCCACTAATTTTTCAATATATCGAGAACCACAAAGCAGATTTTTCTGAAACTTGGGCAGTGTTAAGAACCTTTACTGCTCTACATTTTGTGAAAATGCCAAGTTTGGAACTATCTTCCAAACCGAGATTCTGTAACGAGGGTTGTGCGCAGAAGCCATCCTTTTCCGAATCAGGTGCGCGCTTCGCGCGCACCACAATTTGATCTTATAGGCCGCCCACCGTGAATAGTAAACCCTGCCAAGCGCGAGATCTCAATTCGCATTAATAAGTGAGAAACATCAAGGAAAAAGTCGGCTCCGCCCCAAAAGCCTAACTGCGCACGCCGCCTCGGAATAGGAACCAAGAGCTCTGCTATTGTACATTTTGCTTTTCAGCATCGCCACACAAACTATTTTTTTCCGTCTGCAAAAATTTTGGTTACCTTTACGGGGTCCGAACGCTTGATTATGCTTTTAGGGTGTTGTGAGCGGGGCCGACTTTTTCCGTGTAGTTTCTCACTTATTTTATCGAATTGAGATCTCAAGCTTGGCAGGGTTGGTATACACGGTGGGCGGACTATAATATCAAACTTCACCCCTGAGGTGCAAAACCGCACAATTTTTCGAAGAAAAAGCTTTTTGCGGCGTTTTTTTGCGCTCACAAGGCGCTGCATCGCCACAACTTGCTTTATAGTGGTCCGATTTCAATTTTGAAGTAGGTTCTAAATTGCTTCCATTGAGTCCTATACGATAGTATTAGAAAATAATAGACTGAGCTCAAGAAGTGCATCGAAAAATGCATAATTGCACCAAAAAATCCCTCGCTATGAACTGGTCAGATGATCATAAAAGCACAAATCTTTATTTTCTGATCTACGGTCGACATGAATTTCAGAAGGAAATACACCTTTTTCAACAGGATACCGGAGTAGCAACGAATCTCTACATTTGCCTCACTGAGAGGACCACGAAAACTACCTCAAAATTTCATTTCGTCAATTTTGAAGCGAGATATGGCGATGTTGCGCTTTCTCTGAGAAATATTGCCGTGACTCTTCCGCTACTGCCCCACGACTCCTTCGCGATCCCGGACCATCCCGCTACTTCCAAGCGACTCTGGACTCTTCCGCGGCTTTGCCGCGACTTGTCCGTGGATCACGCTTTTGCTACTTTACTGGGACTCCCCCAGAACTCTTCCGCGACACTACCGCGATTTGGTCAAGAAAGAATCGTCCGCGGTTCTGCCTCGCATCTCCCCCGCAACTCCTCCGGCGTTAAACCGGTGGAGTTGCGGCAAAGTAGCGGCAATATTTCTCAGAGTTGTATGAGCAAAAAACGTCACAAAAAGCTTTTTTTGCAAAAAAAAAACTTGCGTGCTCTTGTATGTTTTCACGGAAATCAGTTACATTGTGCTCAATCAAGCTCACACAGGGAACTTTTGCAATGCGATGCATAACCCTTCACAGTCTGACACAGATTTGAAAGAATAGAACTTGCAGAGAAAGCTATGTCACACCTTTCCATGATTTGGTGAACTTTTCGGGGTAGATTGATGTCCTGCTCAGTTCTTGAGCTCATCTCAGAAAGCTGTCTCTCCAGAAAGTGATTATGAATGAACAGTTGAAGCAATAGGCACAAATGAAGCTAAATATGTGCAGTAGAACAGTACTCAGAACTGATTGTTCTCTTGTTTGCCCATTGACACGAAAGCGAGGTCAATGACCACCGCTGCATACGTGGACAGTGGGTGTGACAGCCGGGTGTCAATTGTTAACGACGGTTGACGATGACTAATTTTCATTCGCTCTCACACACACGCACACACACACACATACACACAGACGGTCACACACACCAAGCCGGGTATAGTTAGTAGGATGTTTACATGTTTTTGTCTATCTTGGCACTCAATTTTGAAGTTGCGCAAAAATTGAGCTATCAATCTCAAAATTTGACAGCAGCTAAGTGCAATCATAACCAGCTTCATGACCAAAAATGAGCTCTCTATCTCGACGATAAGTGGTCAAACAAGATCGTGTACGCCGACTAAAGAAGATTAACACATTTTCGACCAAAATCATGTGGTTTTGACAGTTTTTCTCGAGCACCAGGTATCCGTTTCAAACCATTTTTGGAATGTTATTGAACTTTTTGAGCTCTACTAAATGCAAAAAGAATGGCCTCTCTGCTTTTACTTTGGACTTTGATACCGAGATGGCGGGGTTGCGCGATGGCGAGTCAAAGCCAAATCTGGTGAGCGCTTCGCGCTCACCACAATTTACTACATTTTACTTCTCCGAATGAAGTTTAAGCACCAAGACAATTCCATAGTTTTGTTCTTTTTTCAGTTTTTTGCACAATAAAATTACCTACGAAACTGTGCAGTTTGGATGAGGTTTCGATACACTTATACCGTGGGTGCAACCATTGAATATTTTACTTTAACAGGTTGCGGTAGGCAGTTAATTGCAAGGTAGGGTCATAGAAGAACTGTGTATTTGTCATTTCCTCCCCTCGCGGCGGGCATTTCCTCCCCTCATAGCTGGCATTTTCTCCCCTCGCGGGCATATTCTCCACGCGCTACGCATCGGGCGAATTCTCCGGGCATTCAGGCAAATTCCCCGTAAGCCCTGGTTCCTGAGAACATCATGGTAACCAAATTTGAAAAAGTGCGCTACTGTCAGGGTACATAATAAAGAAGTTCAGAAAACACTTTGTTTTGTACGCAACGAAGAAGGAATGGCACATACAAAAACTACGAGAACTGTGTAGGGGGACCAGCCTTTAGTACATCAATCGTGTTCTATTGATAACGAAATCAACATGATATGTAGTCTATAACCAATTGCACAGTGAGACACGCCTACAAAGCAGTATATAGAAGGAGAGAGCAGTCAATAATATCTCGGACTAGGCAATAAGTTTTTATTCGGAGCTACATTCGACGTTAGTATTCCTGCGTGGAAATGAGACCAAGATTGCGATAGATTGCAGTTTTCAAACGAGTCATGCTGTGCTGACAGTGCTGTAGTGTTGGAGGTGATCGACAGGGAGTGCCAATTTGTTCCACAGAGCCACCATCACGAGAAAGGGGACTACAACCCAGAATCCTGAAAACAGCTCAGTTTCGGAACTGTACACGCTAGATAGTCAACGTGAACTAACCGTTAGGAATCCAGAAGATGAGAAAGATGTCAAGGTATGAGCTGTTCTCGGTAAAGTATGATGGGTTTCCTGTAACGCTAAGTTAAGTGTGTTATCCCAAACAATGACTGCTTCCAAGTCAGCTCAACTGCCGTATAGTTTCAATGCCTACTCTTTCACGCGCATTGATTCCAGCGAACTACATTTAGATAGAGCTATAATCTGCTCCTACCTTTCGCGAATCGAGAAAGAAAACCAAAAACTCCGATAGAACAACAATAATAAAGCCGGGATCATACCTCCTGCGACCAGCGACGCGACACAATGTTTACCACCAATATCGAACTAAAATCGGAATGCCTGACATGCGCTGTCGCTGGTCGCGAAAAGGATGATCCCGGCCTAAATCCAAGTACAAAAAGTGACCTTGAATGCCAGAGGTTACCGTACTTCCTGCATTCGAACACCCGCGTGGGCTATTTTCAACTTCTGCCAAAAGGAAGATCACTGAGAGGGGTGGAGGAATGTTTAAAGGCAGTGTCCACGATAAAAACCATGCCTGAATTTTTGGTGGAGATAGGCAGCTGCGGGGCTTCGCGCAACTTTAACGTTGAAAAAGCTAAGAAAAATGAGCTCGGAACGGTCCCCTACGGCCCCAAAGTTGGACACCCGTCAGCTCGTCACACCCCTGATGCACTTTCCAAGCCCACCGACGTGAACAAATGAATGCTCGAGATTGTGAGATGAGCGATGGTTTCCGATCAATAGCCCGTTCTTCCCTTCATTCTCAACTTCTCTCTTTACTCAGGTCAGCTCGCATACATTGGCTGCAAAAAACGGAAGTTACAAGCCTCGGACAACTCGTCCACCATGCTTCTCTAGCTCAATTGTTGAGGGACCATAACTCCATTCCTAGAAGGTCTTGTACGAACCCAAGAACATCATTGGAATCAGCATGGAACCGTCTTTAAGATAGGTGGAAAAGCAGAAAAAGGATTCTCATCGTGAACACTGCCTTTAAGTAGGGTGTAGTTCTGGTTTTCAACCGAAACTTTCTTCAGCCAACATGAGGGCGCAGTGTGTACCGGCCTAGCAAAGTAGTCAATCGCTCGCCAAAATCCAAATCGTAACTTAAAGGAATCCGCAAATATGCCACCCTGGGGCGCCCATACCAGGAAGCCACTTCGACTCGCCCCTTTTACGATCTTTCGAGCTCAACAGCGGTGAGATGAGCGACGAGTTCCAACCAGCAGCCCCGTTTTTCTCTTCATTCTCAACCTCTCTCTTTGCTCAGGTCAGCTCGCACACGGCGGTTGCAAATGACGGAAGTTACGAGTCTCGGACAACTCGTCCACCAGCACAATTTTTAAGAGGACTTAACTTCGTTCCTAGGGGGTCTTGTACGATTCCAGAGACATCATTGGAATCAGCGTGAGACCGTTTTCAAGATAGGTAGAAAAACAGAAAAACGATTCTGAGGTTGGACTGTGCTGTTAAAGGTTGCATACACGCTCGCAAAAGTAGTTGAGATAGTCCAACCATATATGCGCTCGTTTGCCTTTGCGAGCGCGTTGTCTGCTTTCAACCAAATTTAATAACAATTACTTGTCACTTCATTTTCACCAAAATTTTCGGGGTTTTCTTGTCGAATCTCAATACTAGCAACTCCAAGCCTTCGATTCAGACCATAAAATCGATAGCATTTCTGAGCGTGTATGCTGCCTTCAAGACATGCTTCTTAATCCCGGGGAACAACAATGCAGTTCAAAAAGAAAGCATCACGTGAACAGCGAGCTTCATGATGATCGGCAGGTCATTATCCCTCTAGCGATTAGCCGCGAACACCATACAAACCGAGGCGGCCGTGGTTTGCGAAAATGCATTGAGGGTAAAGAAGATCCGTCATGTCTGCACAACAACTGTAGTCGTATGTACGATGTTGCTTTCTGTCCAACTCCTCTCCTCAAACTCTTAAAAGTAGTTAGCGGTCTCGATTAAATAAGGTCGTAGAAATTTCTTAGTGAAGTCTTTATTTGATTCGCTATTGGACGATCTGTACGAAAAAAAAGAAGAAGAAAGTCCCAATTGGAATGACATTAGCAATCTAATATCGGTTGTTTTTTCTTTGCTGGTGGACGAGTCTAGTGTGCTGTATCGATGATTCTAGTACCAGGGATCAAAACTGATATTTGATCAATCGCTTCTGGTCGTGAGCTCATAACTTTTTCAAGCTCTGACAACATTTCGTTAACGCTAACGCTTTTGCGTTTGTTCTCTGTGAAAAATTGTTCTTGCATGCTCTTAAAATATTTTATTAACTCCATGCACGACTCTCGATTAACATCGGCATGATCAATCGGTTGTAAGTTGTTGTAATTGAACTTGTCCACGAGGTTGGTAGATGACGTTTTTTTGGCTGACGCATTTCGGCGTAGTATGTAGTTTATTAACGTCTGTGCACGCCAGAGATGTTTGAACAGGCACAGCATGAAACTCGCATTTCTATCGGCGGCGTTGTGCACCTGTGCACGATTTAGCATCTTTGAGCCTCAATAATTCACTTTTTAGCGCGTTTTCTCGCCGCGCAACCTTCGCAATTGCTTAGCTGTTTTTGAACAAAACAGATTTTCGCAGTTTTTCTGCACAACATTTTTTACCATGAACACTGCCTTCAATACCACCATCATGGGAAAATATGTTATATCGCTCCAGGAACATTCTCGTTCGCCCATAAATGCAATACAAAGTCCAGATGCAATTTCTTCCAAGTGAGCGAGATATGTATGTGTTACATATGTAGAAGAGAGCTATAGGCCACGTTTCCAAAAACAACGAACGATCCCTTTTTCTATGATTTTGAACCTGGGACCCTCGGTATTGCATTCCATCTTGCGCGTTTTGGCCCAACTGCTGAGAATTTTAAGAAGAACCATTAAAACCAGTGGGGAAGGACAAAAGGCGGTCACGGCCTCTTTCACACACGTCCTAACTCAGACTTCATGTGAAGTGGGATATGCATTGTGAAACGTACCGTTTGGGGGCAGGATGTAGAGAGTGAGAAACCAAACGGTTTTCCAGAAGACGAACGCGGTTGTGGTGAAAGCGGTTAGAAGAGTGTGTCGAGATCGGCGTCGTGACTAAATGTGCATGCAAAAGTATGACGCTATACATATAACTGACAGGTTTCCTTCGTCCACCCGTGGTCGAGCTCTGAAGGTGAGCTTTAGTGGCTCTCTGGAAGATCCTTCCCGAAGATATTCTCAACAAGAAGAATCCGTCGTGAGGATGAGCTTGTCCTCGCGACGGATCCTCCGTTGGAGGCCGCGAGTGGGAAGACACCTCCCTGCGGACTGTGCTGTGGACCGCGGTGGAGACTACTTCCCGCGTTTTCTTATTCTAAGGTGAGCAGTTTGTCCAGCTTGACGCAGGTACATTTCAGCTAGAATTTGGTAGAGCAAAAAGTCTTGTTGTTCTGCAGAAAAAGCAGAATTCAAGTGTTAAAGGATACAGATCAGCGGAACCTGTTCATCTCACGTACGCTTCAAGGTAGCGGGCCAAACTCGTTTTCTGCATCAGCTTTATCAGTACGCAGTGGCGGTATCCATGAAACTCCGAGTACGGGAAGAGGGGCAATCTTTCCGCTTATGACGTTTGGCAACTAGGGATGAGCGTACCGGTCGAAATTTATTAGCGGGTGTCCCTCCTTCGCCTCCTGTCAGAGCAGAGGCTGTATGCAAAGCCGCTTACAGAGGTGGAGAGGAGACTGCCGTGTGCGAGGATGCGGTCGCTCACCTTTGCTATTAACGCATTCCGGTGGGCATTTCATACCCGGGCTTAAAGGCTGTGTTCACAATGAATATCGCACTCTAGTTCGACCCAAAAATGGGATTGTTTGGTTGTGAGGTAACAAATAGTGAATAAACAGCGAAGAAAAACTCTTAGAACAAGTCAAAATAAAGGTTTCCAAACTCAGGGCGTGGACGAGAATCATGGGCCCTGCTGATTTCGGCAAGCGTGCGCTAGTCGCGAAATCTGCGCGAATCGATAATGCTAACTGCGGCAGAGTTGCTTGGCAATTTGCCATCGAAACGTGTGCGGCGCCACAAGCTCGACCGATTAGGGGGCGGACCGGGATAGGTAGGCGCACCGGGAAAGCTTTCGAAGCCGTTTGTATTTATTTCTGGCCAGTTTTCGTTGCTGTCCTCAACCCTATCCTCTACAGCACCTGCCAACTTAGTGTTTCGCACCGTGACCTCGAGAACGAGATTGATCGTGAACACTGCCTTTAATTGGATGGGCAGACGGGAAGAGCGCGCGCTGCATTTTATAAAGATGTTGCTTATTTTCTGATACGCGAGATCGACGTAGCAGGCGATCAGAATCATCTCCGTTCAAAAGACCCTCTTGTCTATCCATAAGGGCCCGATCAGAGACCTGTCGCTGAAAGGCGCGGCAGCGTGCAACGGAGAAGTATACATCATGCATCGCCGCACGATCGATCCTCTTCAATTGTATGCTGCCTCCCCTTTGATCGGCGGAACTTAATTCGGGCCCCTCAAGTAGCCGGCAGCCTTGCTGTCCAGGCGCCCTGTACGCCGGGTAGACTTTGAACATTTCCGGGAGTCTCCGGGATTTCCGAGATAATGATAACCGCCCCAGGTTTTCTTTATTCTCCCAGGGCCGCGACCCCACCGGTAAAGACTAAGAGATATATGTACATAGAAGGCTGGCTCCCTAAAAAAATCAACTTCATACATCTGCCTCTCTCGAAGACAGTAGGCACGCTTGTAAACATACATTGGATAATAATGTGAATAGACTCTTGCGGCTCCTACTGGATCTCTACAGCTCCTCTCCATCCTGCTCTCGAGATGCTGACTTTAGAGGTAGTATACCCAAATTTACCCCATTTGAAAAAAAAAAACTTGGGCAGCAAAAATTAGTCGACAGCCAGTGAGGACCTTATTTTCGAAGTGTCCACGGAATGGATCTGTGCACCTTTCGATACCAATCTTTTTGACGAGCAAAATCGCTCGGGTGGGCGCCATGAACCGCCCTATCGTCGGCTTGTTCGCCCTCTCTCCCAGGATTATTCTGCGCGAATCGCGGCACTAGTACATGATGATTAGATGTCATCAAAAACCCAATAGCATTTGTTGATGTTCAAGGTTGTCTGGCCACGCGTCGACCTCTGCAATTAGGAAATGCACGGTCGCTGTCGCTGTTCGCGGGAAGTGTGATTCCGGCCTAATACTGTCGCGATCTGAAATCGTTCCGTGACGCGACTTCAAAACACTCGGGCGGACGTAATTTCGCGTGAAATAGACGGGCAATTGCGGACCAAGCCACGGGAATGAAAAAAAAATTTTTCTCGGCATCCCTTCTTATTTTTTGACATTTGTGCCCTTACCTTTTAGATAAAAGAATTTTGCGCAGTTTTCAAACAAAAAAAATGGTTCCAAAAGAGGATGGGGTGGAATCTGCTTGAACAGCAACACAAAACTAAAGCTAAAGTTACTGGTTGCTCGAAGCCGGCATTTAAAGGCAGTGTTCACGATTGAATCGCTTTTCTGTTTTTTTGCCTATCTTGAAAACGGCCCCATGCTGATTCTAATGATGTGTCTGATGTCGCACAAGACCTTCTGGGAACGGAGCTATGGTCCCTCGAAGATTGAGCTAAGGAAACATGGTGGACGAGTTGTCCAAGGCTTGCAACTTCGGTCTTTTGCAGCCGATCTATGTGAACTGACCTGAGTAAAGAGAGAAGCTGAGAATGAAGGGAAGAACGGGGCTATTAATCGGAAATCATCGCTCATCTCACTATTTTGAGCATTCATTTGTTCACGTCGGTGGGCGTGTCTTGCGCTTTTGGGGTTTGCCTTGCGCTCGAAGTGGCAACTTCGGGCTCTCTTGGGGCCCTTCCTGACTCGTTTTCATGCGTTCTTTCGACGTCAGAGTTACAGTTTGCCCCTCCACTACCCATTCCCAGTAGAAACTGAAACACTTTTTTATCGCGAACACCGCCTTCAATGCAATTTTTCGGTAGCCTCATTAGATTTTCTCATCTCTATCATCGTAAATGCATGATGAATACTCGTTATTCCCTTTCACAGTCACTCGGCGAAAAAACTGTTCCGAACCCTTTGCGACTCAGTGCAAGATCTCATGGCGCGATGGATTTTGTAACTGTGGGCCGTGTCGCGACTAGTTGAAGCGACCTGCTATGAATGAGCCTTTAGCTGTGCTCTGGTGTCCTGCTTTGTTGTGCTGGTGTTCTTCACAATCTCTACTAATGAATAATTTCTAGCAACATCGGCTTGCATACTGAAGAGACATAGCGTTCCCGATTGGAGGTCGGCGCAAACACAGTGCACCTATGTTATAGCATATGGCACCGAGTTTGGGCCAACCTTCAACAGGGAACGCGCAGTCTCTTCCGGATCCATGCCGACGTAACTCGTCTAACTGCAGCCGCAGTGAAAGGATTCTCTCGCTATAAAAGAGAATAAAGAGTTCACACGAACTCTCGTGAAACTTGTATCCGCAGGGATACAACAGTGGCGTTCAGGTCATCAATTTGTTGCTAAAGGAGAGGCAATGGAACGAACTCGACGAAGAGAGTTCTTAGAGGCTGCTAGAAAACTTCTAAAAGAGAAAAGATAGTGCATGGGTTACTTCCGAAAAAAGAAAAAATCTAGAAGAACATTCCAATCATGGATTCTCAATCAGTTCTGAGTATGTTCAAGTAGCTGATGGAGGTACAGAGAAAAAGTGCTGAGAAGCAGCAGAAGAACATGACAGAGTTGGTCCTCAGTCAGCTTACTGTCACGCGTGGTACAAGTACAGTACCTGAAGTGAGGTCACTTCCGAACATGATGCCAGCCCTCAGCAATCGGACTGAAAGGTTTGATTTCGATTCAGAGGTGGACCTGTGCTTCACCAGATGGTTTTCAAGGTTCAAGAAGGTTTTCGTCGAAGACGCAAAGCAGTTGCCTGAAAGTACTAGAGCAAGGCTGCTTTGTGAGAAGCCAGACCGGTGTACTTTTGAAAAGTACCGAAGATATATACTTCCAAGAGAGGTCACAGATATTGGTCTCGATGAAACACTGCTTACCTCGATGCAGCTATTTGAACTCAAAGTCTTGGAGTTTACGACAAAGTATCAGTGCTTGAAACTGGAAAAGAACGACTCCGAAGACTACCTCACGTGGTAGAGTAAATGAGTTTTGCGAAGAGGCGAAAATTCATGAACTTGATTCAGATTGGATCAAGCGCTTGTAATGGATTTTCGGCCTAAAGTCAGCGAAAGAAGCTGGAATTAGGCAAAGACTCACTGCGGTTCTGGACAGAGAATACAAGGCTAACAAGAAAGTTTCCCTTCAAGAGTTGTACACGGATTGTGAGAAATTTTTGAGTCTCAAAAGGGACAGACCATCGCTGGCAACGTGAAGTTTGTGGAAGAAACAAAAAAAAACACGAAAAGAGCAATTCAGTGTTGGAATGGCGGCGGTAACCATATGGTACGCTTGTGCAAGTCAAAGCCATGGTTTTGCAAGAAGTGCACAACAAAGGGCCATAAGGAGACTTACTGTGAAGTCGCAAATCAGCGGAAGGTTGCAGAAGAGAATCCAGAACGAAGAAACCGTAAAAACAGTGATCACAGTAAAAACTCTAGGAAAGGTTCGTTTAATCAGTTTTCCAACGGTACGTGATTTGTGTTGAGCCCTGCAACCAAGTATCCTAGTTTTGAAGCAATGAGTTTTGATCCTGATGGAAGTGAGTGTTGAGGTGCGAGTCCGCAATTTAGCAGTGAGAATAAATCGGTGCATCCTAGAAGAATTTGGGAACGAATATCCTTTGATGTGTGTTTTATAGACAGTTGAATGTCATTGTCACAGATAAAGCGTTAGTCCGCGATGCAGAGGCTTCTGCGCTCCAGTGATTCCGTGAGTTTGTCGATTCTTGTCACTGTGAAAGGGTGAGGTGCACCGTTGGCATCCCACATTTGAAGGGAAGTTATTTCATATTTCTTAACCATTGGCGTGTGCGAGCCGAATGTGGTGATTGTTAGGTGACTGAATTCGATGTCCTTTAGCTGTAGTATCTCAGCTAAATCGTTGCAGATGAACGAACGGTCAGCTCCTGTGTCGAGCATCACCTAGACTGGCTCCAGTATTTGGGACTTTGGGTTAAGCACTTGGGCTTGCCCTGCTAGGATGAAAACGTTGGTGTTGTTGACGGACTGCAAGATTGTTTCACTGTCTGCTTCATTGCGATTTCTGTTCGAGGAAGTAGTGTTTATCTTCACGTACTTTGTTGGTGTTGGCTGCGTAGTTTTTGTGTCCTTATTCGCTGCCGTTGCTTGAGTTGGCAGTTCTGATGTATTTCCTGAGTCGAAAAGTTTTTTACAAATCGAAGTGTGATGGCCAACTTGTTTGCAAATTCGACAAGCTCCTTTGGAACACTGCGTTGAAATGTGGTCGCTGTATCCACAATTTTGACATAGTTCCTTGCGTTTCATAGTGTTGATTCGTTGTTCGAGTGTGGATACTGCTCTGCAATTCTTCGGTTGATGCCCTTGTCTCTCGAAGTAGAAGCATGGTCGATGGACTGTTTGTGCTTTTCTGAAGTCATTGTTTTCCGGAGGTTTCATTTGTTCTTGCCTTCGAATATTGCTGGTTGGGTATTGTTCTAGCTGGTGGGTTATCCTTAGTTCGGATTTCACGTACTCCTTTGCTGCTGATAGCAATGTTGAAGTGTTCCAGTAGTTTTCTTCTTCAAGTCTTCCCTTCTGCCGTAGGATATGTCTCTGAAAGTCCACATTCAAATTTGCTCAAAAGCTGTCTTTGAAGAAACGCATTGTCAACATGTTCTACCTTGAGCTTCAATTGCAATACGATGGAGCAGAGTTGTTCACCGAGAGTTTCTTGACCTTCCAAGTGACTACTGCGTGCTCGTATCATGTGAAGTTTGCTAAGAAGACGATCCAGTAATGCCTGCTTGTTTCCGTATTTCTCCTTTGGATGGGCGATTACTAGATCATACGCGTGTCCCGATATTTCGAATCGTTTTACTGATTCCTTTGCTTCTCCTTGAAGAGAGTCAAGAAGATAGTTGAGCTTGTAGATATTGTCGATTTTTTTTTGAATGGACAGTATGATCGAAGGCTGTCCAAAACGCTTCCCATTCCGCTAATTTACCAGTGAACTTGGGAATTGGGGTTGGTGCCAGTTTCGCTATCATGGGTTCCGAACCAAGAGAGCTACCACTCCTCCCTACATAATCGTTTTCTTCACTAATTTTCATCAATGCCGACAGTGCTTTCTGAGCTTCATCCAGGGCTCCTTGTACCATTTCCGAGTTGGATTCCACTTGCGACAGAATCTCATCTCGACCTGGTAAATCCTTTTCTAGTTCGTCGGCAGCCTTGCTGTATTTTACCATGGATTCCTCGAGCTTCTCTGTGTCGTTTTGGAGAACGATCTTCGCTTTCCTTAGCCGCTTGCGAAGGTCTGCGGTCTCCGCTTCTTCGAGTGGGACTGCTTGGAAATCAAGAAGTGAATATTCTTCCTCCAGTGTTGACGAGAGACGGTTCCTCGCTTTGGTTAAAATTCCTTTTCGCATACTTAGAAACGAAGACATTTTGAGCGAAATCAAGATTTTGGTTAAATCCGTGTGATTTCTTCGAAAATACTTACGCAGACGATTCTTGGGGATTGTGAGTGTTGACGTCGAGATATAAAGTATAGTCGTCGTATATAAGTAGTATGAGTCGTCGTATACGTAGCTATATACAGAACCACTATATAGTCGTCGTCGAGAGCTGGACCTTCGGAGATAGTTGATATCTGTAGTAGCTGGACCGTCGGAGATAGTTGCTATCTGCCGTAGATAGTTGCCCACACTTGATCGTGATCGGGCTTCTTCAGCTGTTGTCGAAACTGCCGGGTAGATCTTCTGCCAAGCGGGTCTTGATTATTCTTTGAAACCGCCGATGCTCCAGTGTAGTAGCTGGGTGCTGCTGCGGACGCGTTTGATCAAGTAAGGTTCATTTCTAACAGACAGTCTTATTTATACTCGACTTCATCCTTTATCATTATACTCTGATCTGGATCACTTCTTCCTTTCGCTATTGATAGTGCGGTTGAGGCACTATAGAAACCGTTAAAACAGTGATCACAGTAAAAACGCTAGGAAATGTTCGAAACGCCACGTGCGTGTGGTCAGGATATCGAATGTTGCCAACGAGGTAAATTCCACGAGAGTATACGTGAAAGTGTAAGTGAATAAACATCAATTTCCGCCTCTTCACCGATGAAGTTTTCAGGGTTCTCAGACGGTTTCAAGCAGGCAAAAGCGCTAAAAACCTCAGCCACTCCCGAATCCTGGGCTTGAAAGAGGTTCGAGAACTTGTGGCTTCCAATACTATACGGCTGTCCGTTAGCGACAAAGAGGGAGAATTTGTTGTGACACCTCACGATATGGACGTGGCTATCACCGAGCATCATCTCTCGGATACGTCTATCTATCGTGTAACCTCCGAGAAAGAGTTTAAGTCGCAATACCGCAAGCTAAACAGGTCCTGGGTTATGGAAGCAAAATCGTCTGGGCTAGCTCAGTCGATAATCACGCGTTTGAAAATTGAGGTTCCTACATGTCCAGTATTGTACTTGCTGATAAAAACCCATAAATTCGGGTCAACGGAGGACCTCACACTAATTGATCCAGCCGCAATCAAGGTTCGCCCCATAATTAGCTGCGTGGGTGGTCCCACCGACCGGATAGGGTGGTTTCTCAGCTCAATACTAACCCAGCTTCTTCAATTCATCCCAGCGCACTTACCCAACACGCAAGCCTTTCTAGACCATTTCCGGTCTGCAGAACTCAGCAGCAACTGTGTAATGGAATCCTTCGATGTTACAGCGCTCTACACCAACGTTAGTAACGATGCGGCTATGGAAGCGGTTTTTGAGCTTCTTAATCAACATCAGAGCCGTATTAACATGCAAGGGTTTTCTGTACACAGCCTAATGGTTCTTCTCAAGGAGTGCCTCGGTTGTAACGTTTTCAAATGGGCGGGCAAATATTTTGCGCAGTTAAGGGGGCTGGCTATGGGCCAACGGTTGGCACCAACGCTTGCTATCGCTTTCATGGCGAAAATCGAGGCACCCGTGCTCGAATCTGTTCCGTTGTTCTACCGGCGCTACATCGATGACTGTCTCATAATCTGTTCAACGCAGGACGAGATGGACAAATGTTTCGCCCTAATGAACAGCCAGTCAGAGCATAACAAAATAACCCGGGAAAAGCCGTCAGCGGGCTGGTTACCTTTCCTAGACGTTCAAATTAAGCTGGTAGGGGGCAGTAAAACCACAAAATGGTACCGCAAACCATCAAGCAAAAATATTCTCGTCCACTGGCGGTCCGCGCACCCTACACAGACAAAAAGAGCGGTGGTTAAAAACATGTTTCGCACCGCTAAAAATGTGTGTTCTGGCGGAGAAGAGCGTGAGGAGTCGAAAAGGCTTGCTAGCCAAATTGCGACACTTAACGGCTACGAAACACATTTAGGAAGGACTAGACCCACCCGCGGCGGCCATCGGGGCCGGAACATGCAGCAAAGCGATAAAACCCTGTTCAAAATGCCCTTCATTTCGGAAGAGGTGAGCAGCGCTATCAGGAAATGCTTGCGCGGGGCGGGATCGGAAGACTCTGTGTCTTTACTGACCATCCCTCCCAGTAATTTAAAGCAGCAGTTGGTTCGCAGTCGCCAATATGACCGCGCATGCGTTACCCCACATTGCGTCATCTGCCCAGCAGGCAAGGAGGGCGACTGCGCCGCTTCGGGCGTAATCTACATTATCACATGTCAGAGCTGCGGTGAAGAGTATATCGGCGAAACGGCTCGCCCCTTACATGTGCGAATTAAGGAACACCTAGATGGGAAAGAAAGGTCGCGGGTCGGCACTGCACTGGGTTGACACAGGGTTCATTGCCATGAGGGAGATGATTTTGGGTTGAGAGTGGAGATCCTAGCGCGGGAGGCCCAGACTAGAGCGCGAAAAGCGCTGGAAGCATTCTGGATCAGTGGGAGAGATCCCAAGGTCAACCGGAAGGACGAGGGTATAAATATAACACGGGAACTCCAATCCTACATCAGACTCGGCTTCTGATTAGGGTACTTTCTGTCACTCTGGTACCCGCTTTGTTGTTCTACTGATCACATGGTTTTCTGAGGACTTTTGAACAGGTATGCCACTCAGTTCTATGTTTCCGTGCCATTCGTTTTGGAAAATTTGTCTGAATTTCTGTAGGATAGTATCTACATTTGGCCGATTAATTTTACAAGTAAATTTGACCGTTTCAGACTCCGACGAGGGCGAATCCGCCGAAACGTTAGTCAACAAAGTCATCCTACCACCTCGTGCGTGCTACAGGCGAACGTTCAACACATTGTTCTGATGCCGAGGTTTATCGGGAGTCGAACTTGGAGAATAAACATCCGTTCGAGTTTCTACTGGATACTGGGTCCGATATTACCTCGATAAATGAGAGAATTTGGAGGGAAACGGGATCTCCAACTTGCTAAAGCACAAACCTTGTGGTCAAAAATGCCAGCGGAAGCCCAATGAAGATTTATGGGAAGCTGAGATGCGAGTTTGAGATTTGACTTACTTACTTGACTTAATCGGTTGGCTTTCGCCTGAAGCGGTCATTCCGCATCGTCACTGAGGTGTGCCGTCCTTGTAGTCAGCCGTGTCCATTTTTCACGGTCTTCAGCCACAATTTCCATCCAGCTGTCACTATTCCATTCCTTGCAAAACGAAACATCGCGTCCGAACTGTCTTTCGATGCCGAGTGACTTCAAACCTTCTTTAACTACATCCGTCCAGACTTTCGCCTACGCCCAGGTGGCCGTTTCCAGACAGGATTTGGAAGCATTCTTAAAGCGTGTTGTAAGAGACGGTCCGGCGTTCTTCTTAGTATATGCCCAAGCAGTCGAAGCCGTTTTTTCATTGCTGCTTGAGATGGCGTTGGGAGATGCTGGCACCTCCCTCGTGTCAAGCGTTGATGTACTGCGTCGATTTCCTTGTAAAGGTCTTCGCTATGGCATACACGCGGCCAGAAATATCCAAGCAAACGCCTAAAAAACTTCCTCTCCGTGCAATCCAACCTTTCCATCTGCGTCTTCGGTGCTGCCCAAGTCTCCGATCCGTACATCATGATAGGGCGAATAGCGGATAGGCAGACGCGCAACTTGACATCCTTCGCGATGGGGGTAGACCACAAACACTTGGTTAGAGAATTGAATGCAGACGTAGCTTTCGCACATCTTTGTCGAATATCCGCTGCATAACTACCATCGTTCTTCAGCAAACAGCCTAAATAACAGAAATCATCCACCAGTTCGATACGTTTTCCGTCCACACAAACTCCCGTTGAAGGCCTTTGCGAGACCCACATCTGCTTGCTTGTCGGGACTAAGACGAAGTCCATAGGCTGCAGCATACTTCGAAACGAGGTTCACAATCCTTTGCAGTTTTGCGTTGTTTTCCGCGAATAAGGCAATGTCGTCGGCGTACTCCAGGTCGACAAGGGAGCGTCCTGATGGTGTTAGGATCACATCCGCAGGAAACTGTTCTGCAACTCCACGCATGATGTCATCAACGGCGAAGTTGAGAAGAAAAGGTCCTGCTACGGCTCCTTGCCTTACTCCTGTTTTCACTTCGAAAGCTGACGTAAATTCGACAGGTGTACGAACTGCTGCTGTTTTTCCTCTGTTCATGTCCTCGATTAACTGAACATACTTTTCCGGGACTCCGTCTGCTGGCAGGTGTTGAGCAATCGATCACGATGAAGAGAGTCGAATGCGGCTTCAAAGTCCAAAACAGCAAGCTGTAATGGCTCCGCATACCGCTGCCACGATTCAATTACTCTTCTCACGACAAACACTTGGTCGATGGTTGATCTTCCAGGTCGAAATCCGGCTTGCTCATCTCTTGTCGTTCCTTCACGATGTTTGATAATTCGCTCGAGAATGATACGTTCTGAAACCTTGTACATGACGCGAAGTAGAGAGATTCCTCTGTAGACGGAGGAACAGCTTTCAGCATTTCAGCAGTGATGTTGTCATCTCCACCTGCTTTTCCATTCTTCATTTTCCGGACACAATCCATAACTTCAGACTCAGTCGGCGGTTCCTCGCTGACATCGTAATGTGCTCTCTGAGCCTGCGGGAGCTCAGGTACTGATGGCGCTGGAGGATTCCAGTAATGAACTGAAGAAATCCTTCCATATTGGCAGCGTCGCATCACCAACTGCAACTCCATTGGTAGTGTTCAGGACAGGAGAACATCTCTTCATCTTCCCGCTATACTGTCGCAGCAACGTGTAGGCTTTCCTTGAATACTTCTCCTCCCAACACTTCTCGAACTCCTTAGCTTTACACGTCCACTCTCGTTCGCGGCCACTCTGAAGCTGCCGACGCAAATTCCTCCTCATACGCTTCTCCTCCACAAAGTTTCCTGCAGTTCGGAGAGCACATACTTTGTTGTGAGTAGACGTCGTTTTCTCTGAGATTAAGGGCTCAAAATCAGAAGGTTATTCGTATTTAACGCCCTACAACTCGCTGATGGGTCTCGAATAGATCCAAAAGAATGAAGAATTGTCACATCACATGAAAATGATGGTGGCAGAAGTGAAAACTGAGGCAAACTCCGATAATAGAGCGGTGTTAAAGAGGAATATCCAGAAGTATTTGAGGATGGGTTAGGACACTGCACGAAAGATAAGGCTGAAATACAGCTCATGCCAGGAGAGCGTCTAGCGTTTCGTGGCTGCAGACCTGTGGCGCATGCTGCAGTTGAAGCTGTCGACAAACAACTCGACAGGCTTTTGGATATGGGTGTCATAACCCAAGTGAGCCATAGTGAATCGGCTGCTCCAATCGTATGCGTCAAGAAAGCAAACGGAAAATTGAGAGTGTGTGCAGATTTCTCCAGCGGGCTGAATAAAGTATTGCAGTCGTTCGATTATCCTTTGCCAGTGCCAGAGAATATATTCGCGTCCCTCAATGGTGGGACAGTATTTTCACAGATCGACCTGTCAGACGCCTATTTGCAGATTGAGTTGTCTGAAGATGCGAAGAAGAAAGTGGTGGTAAACACACATCGAGGATCGTTTCAGTACAGTCGTTCACCATTCGGGATAAAGACCGCACCAGGCATTTTCCAGCAGATTCTGAACAAGATGGTGTCGGGTCTAAGAGGTGTGACTACATACCCGGATGACATATTGGTTTGTGGAAAGACGCACGAAGAGCATAAAGAGAATTCGCTAGCGTTATTCGCAAGAATAGCTGATTGCGGATTCAGAGTCCGCTTGGAAAAGTGTGCGTTTTTTAAGCCCGAAACACGTTATCTCGAGTTCATCGTGGACAAGAATGGCAGGAGGTCAAATCCGGAAAAGATTGAAGCGATCAAGAAAATGATTGAGCCAAATAATGTGACTCAACCTCGTGCATTTTTGGGAATTGTGACGTACTACTCCGCAATAAAAGATCTCCGTGGTCCATTGGACGCAATGCTGAAAAAGGATGTTAAATTGGAATGGAGATAACCAAAATCAGAAAGCATTTCAAGGCTCAAAGGCAGCCTTGTCTAGTGATCTAAATCTTGCTCTCTATGACCTCAATCAGAAGATAGTAGTTGCAGCTAATGCGTGCGACTACGGTATTGGATGCGTCATTTCGCTCATATATCCGGACGGTTCTGAAAAACCGATAGCACATGCTTCGCGCTCGTTGACGAATGCTAAGATGAATTACTCCCAGATTGAGAAAGAAGCTCTGGGACTAGTATTCGCTGCGAAAAAGTTCCACAAATACGTGTACGGAAGGAAGTTTCTATTGTTGACAGACCACAAACCATTGTTAGCCATCTTCGGGGACAAGAAGGGAGTGCCAGTGTACTCTGCGAAGCGACTCATGAGATGGGCAACAATACTGCTCGGCTATGACTTTAACATTCAATATGTCAATACCACGAAATTCGGACAAGCAGATGGCTTTTCGGGGCTGATGCAGAAGCATCCAGTTACCGAGGAAGATGTGGTTATAGCCTCTGTCGAAACTGATGTGTCGACCACGCTGAAAAAATGCATCATGAAACTACCACTAACTCACGATGATGTTGAGGTTCACACGATAAAGGATGTGGTATTGAACAAAGTCATACCATGCGTGAAAAAAAGAAGATGGCCCGAGTCTGACGCCAGACTGGCTTCTTTTCATAGCAAAAAAGAGACACTGTTTTTCGAAAATGTCTCATGACTGGAGAGAGGGTGGTGATTCCCTCAAAGGTGCAATCAGAAGTTCTGAAGGAATTGCATACCAGTCATCCTGGGATTGTACGGATGAAGAAGTTGACCCGAAGTTACGTTTGCTGGCCAAACTCTGACAAGGATTGTGAGTATGTCGTGCAGCGGAGGGAAAGCTGCCAGGAAACGGCGGCGAGACCAACGAAAGTGCCGTTGGAAGCGTGGTCACCAGCCACCAGGGTGTGGCAGCGAAGTCACATATATTGGACCATAGGCAGGACCAATGAGCAGAATTTACTATGAGGCAGTAGTAGTTTTCAGCAAATGGCCGCAACTGGTCACAATGGCCATCATTTCTGCCGCGCAGACAGTAAAGACGCTGAAAAGTCTGTTTGCAAGGTACGGCTTACAGCAAACAGCCATAAGTGATAATGGCACACAGATTGTGTCCGAACAGTTTGAGAAGATGTGCAAAGAAGGAGGAATAGAGCAGAACAAAACAGTCCCCTACCACCCTCAGTTTAATGGACAGGCTGAGCGCTTCGTTGGTAAGCTGAAGCGAGGTATCAAGAAGCCAAAAGGGGAGGAAAGGCTAACAGAAGAGACTTTGAAGGAGGTGTTGCAAGGACACAGGACAATACCAAACGGAAGTTTGAATGGAAAATCTCCCGCAGAAGTATTCCTTGGTAGAAAGATCAGGACAAGACTGAGTTTATAGCTTCCGAAAACCCAACACTCAGAAGACCCGCTCAGGAGTGAAGCTCGGGCGAAGATGAAACAACAGTTCGACAGAAAGAATGGAATTGTTTCTAAAGACATCAAGTTCGGCGAAGCTGTGTATGTACAACAGTGGAAGGCGCCCCATTTTGTATGATCCAAAGGCAAGGTCGTACAACTTCTTGGAGTCGCCAACTATGAGGTTGAGGTTAATGGACGGAAAGTTTGGAAGCACTCTAATCAGTTACCCGTAGGAAAGACGAGAAAGCCCCAGTTGGAGAGGGCGCGGCTCTGAAGACGTTGCTCAATGTGCTGGAGCTAGATGATGTGTTGTACTGTGAACCTACAACCGAGCCGAATAGAATAAACGACGTAGGATTTACATATGTAGGATTTTTGTTGTTGACGTCAGAATGTTCTCTAGGCTCCTATTGTGATAGTAGTTTTCATTTGAAGTAGTTTTGTTCTTAATGTATAATGACTTCACTATTAAGGGAGGTGTTGTGGCGGTCTGGTCACCGCGTTGACCTCTGCGATTAGAAAATGTGTTATCGGCAGACGGGTGTCCGTGACTGCCTACTTTGAGTTTTCTCGTTGTTCTGTCTACCGATCTAGGTGGTCCAGCGGGAAAATAAGCCGTATAAAAGGCGATTAAATCTACCACTTAGTGTGTTAGCTGCGCTCTGGTGTCCTCCTCTGGTGTGCTGGTGTTCTTCATAATCTCTACTAATAAATAATTCTTAGTACTCGTCTAACTGCAGCCACAGTGAAACGGATTCTCTCGCTAGAAGAGAGAATAGAGAGTTCACAAGGAACTCTCGTGAAACTTGTATCCGCAGGGATACAACAGTTGAATTACATTGTCAGTGAAAGAGTAAGGCCCCCATCAGAGAATGCCGATTAGCTGTAGCCTGCCCGTTGCATATCTACATCATGCAAATTAGAGCCCGCAAACACCATTGGTTGTGTGCGTGCATTTTACACCAAAAGCGCGCACATTTGATGGGCTTGGCTTGAAACGCCATACACGAAAGTGCGCGTGATGATTTCAGCGCGCGAATGGCGTGCACATTTCGGGGTGTACATTTGTGCACGGTTGCGAATCTTCAGACTAAGCTTTGCTATTTCGGAATGAGTTGCGTTTCTTCTTATTTTTTTCTGATCCCATGATCTTTTCCTCATATTAGTAAATTATTTTATGATCTCGTCGGTAGCTTTTTGGGTCGAAATAGCTGTCATCGTGTTTCCCTTCTCTTTGTCTCAGAGTTTTTTACCTGAACGTTTGAGGCGGTGTTTGATAAGCTGTCGTCGATCCCCTTATCCACTTTCAGTGAGGTACATAACAATTTTCTAACCGAAAGATATCACAGTGTTTCTGAAAACGGATTCGTGTTTCGAGTTCAAGCAGTTACTCCTCTGAGAGTTTTGGCCGCGAAACAGCCGAAAAATAGCCCTCCAGGCTCCGCAGCGGCTCCTGGTGGGCTATTTCTCTGTTATTTCGCTATCTCACGGCTTTTCACGAAAAGGACAAGACATAGCCCAGGGATAGTCGAGAACTAACCAGAAGTAATCAAAAGTTCTCAAGACGCAGGCGTCGCCGACTCGCCGAGCCGCCATCCGTGGTCGCCAGCGGTTGGGCGGGGCCTCCAGAGGCTGAGCGAGGTCCAAATATCACAAACTTGGGTCATTGAACCCACGGAAGCGTTGACATTCGAATCATGCCTGCAGAATGCGTCGTATACCTGGGAAGAAATTCACCTGGGAAGAAATATTTTTCGGCTATTTCGCGGCTGTTTAGGGGCGAGCATTATTTTGCGGCTACTTGGCGGCTACTGCGCGGCAAGCAGGCACTTCGCGACTACTTCGCGACTACTTCTAGGCCGAAACTCTCGGACTCCTCCATAGGATGACGGGGAGGGGGGGAGTAAAAAGTTCAAAAAATCGAGTTTGTCGTGTAGGAAGCAAATTTCGGCTAAACCAAACCACTTCTCGAGGCTCGTCAGTATAGTGAAGAGTGGAGCTCAATCAGAAAAAAGTCAAAAAATTCAAAAATTTTCCGGAATTTCCAGTCCCGAAGCTGGCAGAAAATTACACTTCTAAGCGTAAAAATTTCTGACATCTTCGAAATTTAATCGAGAAAGATGGGCGTAATAGTCGTCATAAGACTCCACACGTTGCTATATAATGTAGGCTTGCTGGATAGACAATAAACATTTCAAATCAAAGCAGCAGCTGATTGCTATATGATTTCAGATGGGAATGGAAAGATTGAGTATATAAGATAAAAATGGAAATAGTGCAAAGTAGGGAGACAGGCAAGTGAAGGGAAATCCGGTTACGCTAGTGCTTTATTTTTGTTCTGCATTTTGACGTCATTTTGCACACATTGGAAAACTAGTCTGCGATCAGCCGGCCCTCTGCCTCGCGCGTGCACATGTTTCAATGGTGTATCACAGCGAAAAAAAACGCGCAGATACCCCAATGTGCGTGCACAATTTCGCGCGCCAAATTTCGCACGTATACAGGTGTGATGGTGTATGCCGGCTCAGGTGTAAAAAATTCACGTGTTGTGGCCAGGCTGATGACGCCTGAGCTATCCGTGGCCGCCGCGGTTGATATGAGTGCAATATGTACATACATTGCTCGTTCATTTTGAAAAATCCCCCAACGTGACCGGCTCGAGCCCGCCTGATCGGCCAACCCGGTCGATGCGGATGCAGTGCATTGCTCGCTGAGGTCAAAAATCCCTTGTCGTGCCTGAACCGGCCGCAGTGCGTTCGGGAGTGCCGTGGTGCGATAGGACGCGGCTGCATTGCATTATCGACATACTGCTGGCATACCGTCGACCACTGGGAGAGGGGCTCTTCACACACCGAGGGAGGAGTTGTTCCGTTTTCGCAGCTCTAATTCCACTCGGGAGCGCTTCGCCTAAATGGAGTAGCGTGACATGTTGATCTGCATAAGCAGAACTCCTTCCTCGATGTGTAGAGAGTCCCTATCCCCGACCGCTAGCGACGGCATATGATTACCAGGCACGGCTCAGGACGGCGAAGCAACACTAGAGCCGGCTCACGACGGCTCAGTCCAGCCTTCGGCAGACTTTTACGGGGCCTAAGCCGCTCACCTTGCTCGCAGCATTGTTTGTCACAGAGGCGATACTGTCAGGCGTCGGAGAAGACCAGTGGCGCGAGCGGTGACGAGAGTAGGTAATAGACTGTTTTAGCATCCTTCCATAGCTAGGTGCGATAATCAAGTGGAGCTGAGGGTTTGCATCTTTAACCGTTTGTCTTTGATTGCCTCACAGAGCTACCACCGCAGCTGGCGTCAACAACTTGCCACTAGTGTTGGCTGCCTCGTAGCTGCAGCGACTGTCAATAACATAATATGAGTACCGTTTCTGAAGCTTCGTCCATCGCAAGCCACGAGCTGCGAGCGGCAACACGCTGTTGAATGTCTGCATGTTGCATTCCACGCGCCCTAGGCCGTTGCGGGGTCAATCATGATTTATTGATCAGCCGCAGCACAGACGATGGACTGCAGCGGAAGCTATACTGCCTTTATACGGAAGTGCACAAGCCCCCCTTGTCACCCGCACGCGCTGCTACAGTAATGGACCACTGCAGCGCGGTCTGTGATGAGCCCGTTCTCTCCCACCCCATGCGACAGGCATCGACTTTGGCATGACCACCATCCAGTCGTTCGTATGACCAGCGATCATGCTCAGAGACGGTGAGTTTTTTTTCATTTATTTCTCTGCCGTTTTCAGTTGTTTTGGTGATATCTCAAATGTCATCGTATTGGCTAAAGGTTAGGGTATCCACGAAGCTTTGCAGAATCCTTCGCGCTACCAAGAAATTGAGAAAACATCTGTTCTCTTTTTTTACCAAAAAAAAAACTTTCTTCTTGAACATTTATCTACTGCTTCAAATCCATGGGTCATTTACCCGCACTCCATTACGACGACATCTAAATTATCACCAAAACAACATAAGACGGCAAAAAAAATTTGAAAAACTCACCTTCTCTGAGCATGATCGCCGGTCATGCGGACGCATGAACGGTGGTAATGCTAAAGTCGATGCCTGCCACATGGGGTGGGAGAGGACGGGCTCGTCACAGACCGCGCCGCAATGCTGCATTACTGTAACAGCGAGTGTGGGTGACAAGGGGGGCTTGTGCACTCCCGTATAAAGGCAGTATACCTACAGCTGCTTATCGCTGATGCGATGCAACCATCGCGTCTGCGAACGCTCGTAACCCGCTATGAGGTGCCTAATTCCTCGCTGTCCTATTGTGTTGATGCAAAAGTTTCAGACTTTTTTCAGACTTTTAGTTTCAGACTCTCGGTCTTAGACTTTTCACGAATTTGAATAAAAAACATTTCATTTGTCAAAAACAAACAAGGCACACCCAGCAAAGTAATTTCCATCAAACTCAAGGATCCTTCGCCACCGATTGGGCAGATAATATATTCCCGGAGCTTACAACTCTGGCCGTTTCGAGTCGAAGTATTCTTCTACGTCCATTTTGACTTCGTCATCGTTAATGAACTGTTTTCCATCCAGGAAGTGTTGCATCGAGCGGAACAGATGGCAGTCGGAAGAAGCAAGATCTGGGTTATATGTGCTGGTAAGGAAGAACTTACCAGCACAGGTCCAGCAGTTTCTGTTCGCCTTCTTCACGACGATGCTCGGCCACACGTACATATCTCGGATACTCAGGAATTTCCGAACAAGTTACCTGAGACTTTAACGCAAGTTGCATGATGGCTTCGCGCAACTTTCTTTAGGTTCACAAGTAACTTGCAGCAACGTTACGAGTAACTTGACCTCATTTTGATTCAAGTAACATGTAACTTGCTCTATTAATACACAACCTTGCGCGTAATTTGCCCCGTTGTAACATGCTACCTGACACCTACACGAGACGCGGTTAGCCCACCTACACGCGGGATGCTCGCCGAGCATGCCTGGGAGCGCCAACGACTACTCAGGAAAACCAAAACAAGCTACTTGTAATATAAATGTAAGTTACTTGAATGTCTTAAGTAACTTACATTTATATTACATGCAACATACATTTTTATTACATGTAACTTAAATTTATATTGCATGTAAGTTACACTTATGTTACATGTTACTTACATTTATATTTTCACTATGTGTGGTCATAACGTGACGCAGACGACACGCGACCCAGAGGGCACGTCCCAGACCACACACTACGCAAAAAAAATGTTGTGCGGAGCCTTTCCTGGTGGTGTGGGGTTAAGTACCTCAAACGTGAGTAATTGAACCAATAGCAACCCAGTCGTAGGCCTGACCTGGCGAGTGCGTCGTACATCCCCCTTGGAAACATGTTCTAGGCCGATTTAAGTTACTTGCGACTTATATTGTGCCATTTAAGTTACATGTAACATATCGGAGGCGCACTGCACAGAGAATCCTCTCAGAAATCAAAAACAAGTCACTTGCAACATATCTGAGCCTATGTAAGTTGCTTGAGACTTATTTCAGGTCATTTAAATATCATTTAACATATCGGAGGCGCACAGCACGCAGCATTCCACCGATATGTTACATGTACCTTGAATGACCTGAGATAAGTCTCAAGTAACTTACATCGGCTCAGATATGTTACAAGTGGCTTGTTTTCGGCCTTAACAAGTTACAAGTAACATGTTTTCATTTTTCTGAGTAGACGGGGCCTAAGGCCGGAATGCGGGCCAAAGTATCTCAAACTTGGGTAATTAAACCGATGATGCTGTTGACTTCTGAGCCAGCGTCAAAAGTGCGTCGTATACCTCCCTAAGACACCGTCAGCCCCGAGATAAGTTACATGCGCGATAAAATAACACATTTAGGTTACGCGTCAGTACTTTATGTCACGTGTAGGTCAACTCGCACCGTGCAATATACTTACTTTGTTGAAGGTTACATGTAACTTAAAGTTATGGAAATAATTCGCAGGTAACATGTTTAGAGTCGTCAATTCGCATGTAACTTTATCAGAAATTCTTGAGTAACGCGACAGAAACTGCTGGACCTAGGCTGGGAAGTTTTTCCGTTTCCTCCATGTAGCACAGATCTTGCCCCATCCACCTACCATCTGTTCCGCTCAATGCAGCACTTCCTGGATGGAAAACAGTTCACGAACGATGAAAAAGGCAAAATGACCTTAGAAGAGAACTTCGGCTCGAAACAGCCAGAGTTCTACGCGTCGGAAATCCATGGTCTACCTAATCGGTGGCGAAGGATCACTCTGTTGGGTGTGCCTTCTCTGAGAGAATCCCCCGCGATCGTTCACGGATAGAATCCGCTCGGTTTCTGGTAGGGGCCGAGAGAATACTAGCATGGGGCTATCGCGGAACGATCGCGAGATTCTGACAGTCTCAAACCGAGAGCGTACCGCATTCGTTCATCGATGCTCCCACGATGCTCTATAGCGGAACCGCGAGGAATCGAGCCTGGGCCTATTATGGAACGATCGCGAGATTCTAACAGCTTCAACCTGAGGGCAAATCGTGTCTATAAATTGATGTGTTCGGGTTGTAACATCGCAGAACCGCGATGAACCGAGCCCGGAACTATCGCAGGACGATAGCGAGATCCTGCCAGCCTCCACCCCTGATCATACCGCATCCATGCCCTCTCGATGTTTCACCCGAGCGAGTGTTGCCTATTAGGTCAGCACGAAGCTATAGGGTATTGCCCTTGCCGTATTCCGTGCTGCTTTACAAATCTGCAGATCATGAGAACACGGAACCGGGGGGAAACAATCACGGCACCATCGCGGATCGCAAGTGCACCACGGTACTAGCGCGGCAAACCTCTCAACGATCGCAGTACCATCACGGTACGAGAACGAAAATGCCAACGTATGAGCCAATTGGTTAACTATCGCGGAACGAACGCGGATCGCGGGACTAGGGGGAGACGAACGCGGTACTGTCGCGGATCACGGGACCATCACGGTACTAGCGCGAGAGATTCTCTCAGTGTTGTTTGTTCTTGACATAGATGTTTTTTATTCAAACTCGTGCGAAGTCCAGAAACTTTTGTATCAACCTAATAGAATACACGGCATGCCCCCGCGATTGAACGTTGTGCGCCAGAGTTTCAGCGACATGCTGCTCGTAGCTCGTAGCTGGCTATGGACAGTGCTCAAACTACATAAGCGACGGCCTGTCGACAAAGCCAGCGAGCTGGAAGCAATTTTGATCGAGAACGTTTTGTTCACCGGCTTCACGTGCTGAAACTAATGTAGAGGCGGATTTAAGCCACGCTCCAGCTCTACGCTCGGCGTCATGTAGTAAAATTTCCCACAACCAAAATTAAACAGTACTCATTAGTTTGCTCACCATGTACAGAGCAATCAGATTCATTATGATTTCGATGAGCATAACTCGTCCGGTAGCACAGGTGACGATGTCTTTCTGATCAGCATAGCGGACATCGACGCTTGCGTAGAGATTCCCTGAAAGTCGATTGCAATATATCCTTCACAATTCTAGTAGTACGGGTTCACAAGCTGCAGCATGCATGGTAGGTACAAGTGAGTATTGCCACTCAAATGAATACAACAAAAGTTCGATTTAGTTTTTTGGAGATTGGGAGAGAGACAGTCTGCAGGATAGCTTCTTTCATACGATTATGCCCGTACGATTGGATTAAGCCTATGGTATACTCTAGTAGCCGAGTCTGCCGCTACCCTTAGCGACAGGTCCGCGTTTGGCCCAAACTTAAATTTGACCAATAGCAGAAGGAAGACGCACTCAGCTAATTGGCGTCAGATCATTCGATCGATAGTCCTAATGTCTCCATTTTCCCGCATACCACTTTTTCTGCCTAGCAGCGTCGTGGACTCCCAAGTGAATGAAACGCATCACTTAAAGGCAGGGTCCGGGCAGAATTTCGATTTTGAGATTTCCCGCTGATACGGTGCTCTTGCTACAGGTAGTCCCAGGGAACATGCGAAAACTGCGTGAAAACCGGTCTTCTTCAAGTTATTCCAGCAGCTTCCGTCAATCGCTGTGTCAGAAAAGTCAGAAAAGTGTGGCCATCGTCCATATTTTAGCGGTCGTCCACGCATTCTTCAAAACTGCAGTGCAAATATCGGTCATTCGAGCCATGAATATCATGCCGTAAATACCGTAATCCCTGACTTTGAATCTGTTCTCTCCAGAACTAGGGACTCAGAGTTCGTGAAACGTTCTGACGATCTTCAGCTAGACCAGCCCAATCTATTTAACCCAAATTTCGGTAGTGTCAAAATTTGACCGGACCTTGCCTTTAAAGGCAGTGGTCACGATGAAAAACGCTATCGAAAAAACTACAAAAATCAGCTAAGATCGAAATCAGATCAAAAACTATTGAGGTAGCGCGGGGAAAAACGGGCTGGAATTAGAGTTTCTAGGGCCCAAAGATGCTAGTTTGTGCACATGTGCAGAGCGCCACACAAAAAGATCGCCGCCTCATGCCGAGTAGTCAAAAATCATCGACATTTAGAGGAAGAAATAAATGCAAAGTTACCAAATAAAAACAGTTGAAAAGTGAAAGCAAGCACTACAATCAATGTTTTGACAAGATGAGTGTTGATCATTGATTGAAATTCAATTTCAAGCCGGTCGATGTTCTTGATATCAGAGATCATCGCTGCCGATGTTGTGGAGTGGGCTCGTCCGCTATCAAAAGACAAGAAAGTTCAGGCTTCAAATTTGGTCCGAAACAGCGGTTTTTTCGCGGTTTTTTCCAGTAGGTCCTACTACTCTAAACCCAGATAAGGGTTTAGAGAGGAAAAGGAGACAAGCATATTTGATCACGACCACTGCCTTTAATCACTGCAGTGACTACAAATCTACTTTTTCCACCCGCGGAATGTGTTTTGCCCGATAGTGGTGGAAATTGTCTACACATCCTGAGCTTTGTCTTCCTTTAAAGGCACAGTCCAACCTCAGAATCATTCTTCATCGTTTTTGCTTGCCTTTGAGACGGCCCCACGCTGATTCCAGTAATGTCTCGGGAATCTCACGAAACCCCTTGGGAACGGAGTTATGACCCCTCGAAAATCGCCTGTAATCGAGCGGTGAAAGCGTGGTGGACGAGTTGTCCGAGGCTTGTAACTTCCACCATTTGCGAACGATGTATGCGAGCGGACCTGAATGAGGACAGGTTGAGAATGAAGGGAAGAACAGGGTCTATAATAGAAACCCCTAGCTCTTCTTGCCTCTGCTGAGCTCGAGACGTTGTCAAAGGGGGCGTGCTAAAGTGGCTTCTTCCTGTGGCAGCGCTAGAGTTGCTTCTTCCTATCTCGCTTATTCGGAAGAAATGAGAGATCGTACTTGGCAGGCGATAGACTGGGTGGGTCCACTTAACAACTACGTGGAAATCTCGGACTTTGTCGCAAAGGCGAGCTTCCGCTCCCAAGGTGGGTCTGCAGAGTGACCACTCCCGTCGATCACGGCGACCAAGTAACTACCCGAGTCGATGCGTTGGGCGAGAGGGGCAGCCGGCCTCTTTTGTTTGTTTCCATCCTAAATTTTCTTGTCGTCGCTTTTCGAGGGGCTACTCAGCTCTTAGAATGCTTCGTAATATACGCAGACTACAGCTGCACATCTGCCGCACTTAGGTCCGGCCCTCCATGCAACCAACATCCGTAGGAGTCTATCTACATATTCTATCAAAAAGGGGTCTTCCAAGCGAAAGAGGTTTGGTTGACGTCAGAAACGTTCCAACAAAAAGGGAACAATAGGTAAGTAGATTGAGGAGAGTCTACAAAAATTGAACAATATTTTCTGAGACTGATTTTCTTGGCCGAAACTTCTTAACAGCGAAAACAAACCGTTGCGGTGTTTCACACGGAAGCACTCTGTGGTTCCAAATAGTCTCCGATTATGCGAGTAACGATAAAAATGTATAATTATGTGCACCTATTAGTTATCATTAGAAGAGAAAATGATTTCAACTTTACCTACACAGACGGCTAGCTCCAGCTGCTACGAGAAGTGAACTCAAAGTGCAGCATGAAATAAGAGTATTTTCTTATAATCTCGTCAAGAATAGAAGTCCATTCTTGGAAACCATTGAACTCTTCCTCGTGAAATGCCACAACGGTTTGTTTCCGCTATTAAGAAGTTTCGGCCAAGAAAATCAGTCTCAGAAAATATTGTTCAATTTTTGTAGACTCTCGTCATCCTACTTGCCTATTGTTCCCTTTTTGTTGGAACGTTTCTGACGCCAACCAAACCTCTTTCGCTTGGAAGACCCCTTTTTGATAGAATTGTTCACTTTTTCTTGATATTACAAAGTAATATCTCTGAAAATCCTCAATATTTTCGAAAGAGCATGGATTGATATGACAATCAGTAAGTGATTGACTTGTTGCGCACGCTACAAATGACGTGCGACTCTCTTTCCTCGGCATCCTGATGACGTCATCAGATGCCCCATGCACTTTGATGACGTCATCAGAAAGTAACAAACTTGTTAGTCACTTCCCCATTCCCTTCCCTACGAAAAAGTACGTGTTTAGCGATTTGATCTACCAACTGATAATATCACTTGATATGATAAGCAGTAACAAGTGAAGCAGTTAATGTTAAACAATAAGTAACAAACTTGTTAGTCACTTTCCCTGTCCCTTCCCATCAAAAAGTACAGCCTACAACGTGTTTTAGCGATTTGGTCTACCAACTGATAATATCACTTGATATGATAAGCAGTAATAAGTGAAGTAGTTAATGTTAAACAGTAAGTAACAAACTTGTTAGTCACTTTGCTTGTTCCTTCCCTACGAAAAAGTACGTGTTTTAGCGATTTGATCTACCAACTGATAATATCACTTGATATGATAAGCAGTAATAAGTGAAGTAGTTAATGTTAAACAATCAGTAACAAACTTGTTAGTTACTTTCCCTGTCCCTTCCCATCAAAAAGTACAGCCTACAACGTGTTTTAGCGATTTGATCTACCAACTGATAATATCACTTGATATGATAAGCAGTAATAAGTGAAGTAGTTAATGTTAAACAGTGAGTAACAAACTTGTTAGTCACTTTCCCTGTCCCTTCCCATCAAAAAGTACAGCCTACAACGTGTTTTAGCGATTTGATCTACCAACTGATAATATCACTTGATATGATAAGCAGTAATAACTGAAGCAGTTAATGTTAAACAGTAAGTAACAACTTATTAGTCACTTTGCTTGTCCCTTCCCATCAAAAAGTACAGCCTACAACGTGTTTTAGCGATTTGATCTACCAACTGATAATATCACTTGATATGATAAGCAGTAACAAGTGAAGCAGTTAATGTTAAACAATAAGTAACAAACTTGTTAGTCACTTTCCCTGTCCCTTCCCATCAAAAAGTACAGCCTACAACGTGTTTTAGCGATTTGGTCTACCAACTGATAATATCACTTGATATGATAAGCAGTAATAACTGAAGCAGTTAATGTTAAACAGTAAGTTACAACTTATTAGTCACTTTGCTTGTCCCTTCCCATCAAAAAGTACAGCCTACAACGTGTTTTAGCGATTTGGCCTACCAACTGATAATATCACTTGATATGATAAGTAGTAAAAGGTGAAGTAGTTAATGGTAAACAGTAAGTACTCATTGTATACCTACTCACCAGCCTGCTTATCTATCCACATACCAACTTACCTGCCTGTACAACTGATCGCCTGCGACCATTGGCAGTGGCCACAACTAAGGGTGCGCAACGCACGAGGAGCGAAGCACGAAGCGCGAAGCGCGAAGCAGGAAGCAGGAACCAGGAAGCGCGAAGCAGCAACGAGTTACACGCACAACAAGAATTTTTGATAAGGTTTCGCCGATCTAACTTTGTTAGTTTTGAACCGATTTGGCTCAAATTTTGTCAGCATGTGCCTCCTGGACCCTCTCACCTATATCCCGATGGAAATCTCTGGAGAAATTGTTTAACAGGTTTTATTAACAACTTTACAGAATTCTAAGTGATCACAAGTACCGGGCAAAACAAAACCTCTCCAGCCGCTTCGCGGCTGGAGCGATTACATCCATATAACATGCGTGATCGAGTCTGCACTAACTCCGCCTCATTCAGCCTCTCACCTAATAAGCACTGCCTTTCTAATAAGCTTTACTCATCCTTTCGTGTCGTGCTATTTGGTTATCGGATCGCATCCGATCGCTCTTCATTATTTTGCCGCATTGTGTTTGCTGTTAATTCATGTGTGTCTTCCCAAACCGATAGTGGGGTGAGTTTTGGGTAATGTACATAGAACATATTAATACAGCCTTAGTACAGTAGGGTGACAGGGTGGGTCTGTCTCTCCCTGACCGGAGGACTGCCGATTCGCGTCAGATTTCGTCTCTGAGGTTGGATTGTGCCTTTAATTAGGATCTCGTTGAAAACTAATTCTAAAAGGTGACGGCTTCACGGTTTCTTGGTCCCCAGAGTAGCAGAACTCACATCCGATGTAGACACCAGCAAGTACTCCTTCGGTTGTATGCGGACGGAGCATAGTGAACAACACATCGAGGAAACAAATAACCGCCGACACTCCCAGCCAAATCTCCACCCAAAGTGGAAGAACTCGAGTTGATCGTATCTCAGGCTAAACAGTTTATTTATTCGTAACAGCAGTACATAGATGAAGGGAAGAACCAAACTTGTCCAGATCAACGAACCTTTTCCATAATGTTGCTAGTTGACCCTAAATAGAGCAAATATCACTACTGGTTCATCACATGTAGAAACGTTCAGTAATACAAAAAGACGCGCTTAGTTTCTGCGTAAGCAATGCACATTCGTTCACAACACTTAAATGACTGAAGTGAGGAACATTTGGATATTAAGGAATAGGGAACTTCCGTGAGGTGCACGAGTATATAAGCAATCAAAAAAATTTAAAACCTTGCTTTAAGGGTTCGTTGCGAAAGCGTCATTCGTGGAGAAACGAAACAAACAGTAGTCGAAATATGAGGAGAGCTCTTCACGCAGACACATGAAAAAGTTGGAAAGCGCTGGGAATCGAACCTCATAAAATAATGCGGGCAAACCACTTAAAGGCAGTGTTCACGATAAAAAATGTGTTTCAGTTTCCACCAGGAATGGGTAGTGCAAGGGCACACTGTAACGTTGACGTCGAAAGAACGCATAAAAACGAGCCAGGAAGAGCCCCAAAAGAGCCCGAAGGTGCAACTTCGAGCGCATTGAAAAACCCCAAAAGCGCATCACACGCCCACCCACGTGAACAAATGAATGCTCGAGATCGTGAGATGAGCGATGATTTCCGATCATTAGCCCCGTTCTTCCCTTCATTCTCAACTTCTCTCTTTTCTCAGGTCAGCTCGCATACATCGGCTGCAAAAGACTGAAGTTACAAGCCTCGGAAAACTCGTCCACCATGTTTCCTTAGCTCAAATTTTGAGGGACCATAACTGCGTTCCCAGAAGGTCTTGTACGATTTCAGAGGCAACATTGGAATCAGTATGGGGCCGTTTTCAAGATGGGCGGAAAAACAGAAAAACGATTTTTATCGTGAACACTGCCTTTAAAGACATCGTACGCGCAGAAAACCGTATAATATTTTTCCATGTTTTTGTATAGCATGCCTCTCTAGCGAACGAAAATGTCGAAAGGACCCATGAAAAACCTTCATCTGTATAGGAAAGTCAGTCTGAACACACTATAAAATTGAATTTCAATTTCGCGCGCTGGCGATTTTCTGCATCTGGAGACCTCGTCACTGCCATTTTCGAAGTTTTTCCCCATGTTAAGATGGTGTGACTGTTTTTCATGTTTTTTTTAACGGTCGCATCAGCATTCTATAAAAAAAAGTGGTAAAAAACTGGTGAGTGCTGGCGGCGGATGCTTCTCTTTAACCCCTTCCAACCTCATGACCCTATGTATTTGACACGCGCCGAAGGGTACCGGTGTGGTTCATTGGGCTCATTCATGAATTTGAGCCTGAAAATGGAAAGTGGTTTCCAGCGCGGACGATGCCTTTAAGTTGAAATTCAGCTCCTGGCCTAAACCAGTCCTTGACGAAGGGTCCTGCACAATGTAATTACCCAACTCTTACGAGGAAAACTCGTACGGTATGTGGAGCATCCCCATTTGGGCACGTTTTATACGGAATATAATAAGAATAACGCAAAATTGCACTACCGCTAGTAGGATTCGGTCAGAAAGAGCAAGGAAGCAAGAATTCGCGTTTATGGCGCCTGTTTTGGATAACCTTCTTCAAAATAAACTTTTTTCAGATCTGAAAAGTCATTTAGGATCAGGGTAAGGAGGACTATTCCACAATGCACGCTAGGGTTTAGACTTCAACAAAAATATCCGAAATGCGATTTCCAGATTGGTATCCAATACATAGACATATCGCCGCATACTGTATTTGTATACCCTTCTGTTTAGTCCTAACGTCGTTACACCGCTGGATAGCCCTACTCTCAAAGATCTTGAATAATTTTCCAGATGCTAAAAAACTGACCTAAAGGAAGCTATAAGCAAAGGACGCTACAGATGTCCCGCGCGCTTCCTGATTAAACCCTACGAGCGTATTGTACATGGAAATTCTAATCACAGAACGGTAACGGTTAGAAATAACGGTTAGTGTGGAGCGTAAGGCAGAGCCAAATATGATCGGCATCAGCAGGCCCTGTAAGAAGACGTGAAGAGATCCTAAATACTATGTATGCCCCTAAGTCGCGCCATTCCGGGTCATAACAATGGGCGAGGATCACTAGTAGGTCTAGAAGAAATTATGGAAGACACCTGGCAACATTACAGAGTCAGGCATGCCATTCATAAAAAATGCGAGTGATTCACTAGGGAAGGCAGAGCTGATTGCTTAGTCACAAAAACATTCGTCACATTGTTCGGTGAAAGTACTTCGTCGATGGAAGGGTAGCAGTCTGAAGAATCACAAGAAGTCTTGAAGAATAAAATCTCACAGTTTTCTCTACTTCTCTATGCCGAAAACCTCCAGCTCACCATTTTGGGAACCAAAGGCACTGCTCACGATGAATTTCGTTCTCGAGTGTTCCATGGGAGGCTATTATGGACGCTCACAGAAGTACTTGAATGATTTCAGCAACCTTTTTTTTCAAGCCTTTCCAGGACATTAGAAAGTACGTTTGTCGCATGAAGTTGGGTTTTGTTCTAAAATTCAGCAGTCTAATGTAGAGAAGAAGCGCTTCCAGTTAGGCTCGTCCACCATCTAGTCGATAAAAAAATACTAACACTAAATAGACTAGTTTTATTGCGGTCTTTGGAAGCAAGCATAATTTTCGATATTGATTGGACTTCGTCTTCGTCCCGACAAATGCAAGCAGATGTGGGTCTCTCAGAGGCCTTCAACTGGAGTTTGTGTGGACGGACAACGTATCGAACTGGTGGACGATTTCTGTTATTTGGGCTGTTTGCTGAAGAACGATGGTAGTTATGCAGCGGATATTCGACAACGATGTGCGAAAGCTACGTCTGCATTCAATTCTCTAACCAAGTGTTTGTGGTCTACCACCATCGCGAAGGAAGTCAAGTTGCGCGTCTACCTATCCGCTATTCGCCCTATCATGATGTACGGATCGGAGACGTGGGCAGCACCGAAAACGCAGATGGAAAGGTTGGGTTGCACGGAGAGGAAGCTTTTTAGGCGTTTGCCTGGATATTTCTGGCCGCGTGTATGCCATAACGAAGACCTTTACAAGGAAATCGACGCAGTACATCAACGCTTGACACGAGGGAGGTGCCTGCATCTCCTAACGCCATCTCAAGCAGCAATGGAAAGTCGACTTCGACTGCTCGGGCATATACTAAGAAAAACGCCGGATCGTCTCGTACAACACGCTTTAAAAATGCTTCCAAATCCTGTCTGGAAACGGCCACCTGGGCGTAGGCGAAAGTTCTGGACGGATGTGGTTAAAGAGGATTTAAAGTCACTCGGCATCGAAAGACAGTTCAGGCGCGATGTTTCGTTTCGCAGGAAATGGAATAGTGACAGCTGGATGGAATGTGTTCAAATTGTGGCTGAAGACCGTGAAAAATGGACACGGCTGACTACTAGGACGGCACACCTCGGTGAAGATGCGGAATGACCGCGTCAGGCGAAAGCCAACCGATTAAGTCAAGTAAGTCAAGATTGGAAGGCTCCAATTCTTCGAAATTTCTCGCTTGTCCCCATTTGAGTTTTTCAAATAAACTGAAAGTTTGAATCTTTCAATAAAAAGGAAAGTCGGAGTTATTCTCGGCTTTTCTAGTTGCTGGTAAAATTTCACTTTTCGAACACTCTCAGACGTTCGCTGTTGTCCACAGGACACGAATGACTCAGACGTTCGCTGTTGTCCACAGGACACGAATGAGATGTCACCTCACGCAATGCTCCCTGTAGACATCCAAAAGGGGAATGGATCGTCCCTCGAGAACTGCCCGTCGCCCCCCTCCTTGGTGCCGTAGACAACCTATCCGCGGGAACGCTTTTGCCGTAGACATCCCATCGGAGGAGGATCTCCATCCCCGATCCCGCGTTCACATCCTATCAACATCCTGTAGACCTGATATTACCATCCCAGTGAAGCATCAACCGCTTCATGACGTAACCCCTTAAGGGAAGCATACACACTGACAAACATGGTGAAAATAACAGCATAAATAGGACCGCACGGCTCCTTCCATGTCGTCGACGACGTTTGAAGCGTCAAAAACCATCCAGGATGACAATATTTGGCAATGTTTGAGCAATCTTGCCTTCCACGTCTGAATTTCCCACCCGTTCGAGTACAAGAATTAGAAATGAAACTTGAGAAAACATGTGATAAGATAAAGTGATAGCACTATCTCATGGGAGCGCACGAGAGAAATAGCTTGATTTGCTTGAATGTAACATGTCTGCATACCGATTAACTCTCGTCCATTTTTGAGAATGCCGCTCTACTTCGCCTGAGTTTTTGAAATGTTGTTTCTCTCGTGCATTCCTATTTGGTAATCCTATCACTCTAACTTATCACATGTTTTCTCAAGTTTCTTCTCTCATTCTATAAATAAATAAATAACTAATAAATTCTCGTACTCTAATGGGTGGGAAAACCCTGGCCTGAAAGGCAAGTTTGCTCAAAAAATGCCAAGTATATCCTGTTTCCGAGTGTGATTTATTTCCGTTCGTCGCGTGCGTCTGCGTGCGTACGCTGCGTCTCCTTCTTCCCACATTTTCTCGCTGTCTCTACCTTCGCTCCGCACAAGCGCGCGAGAGAACAGAGTAAATCCAGCTCGGAAACAGAGGATATTACCCTCCTGGATGGTTTTTGGCGCTTCAAACGTATTTGACGACATGGTAGGGGCCGTGCGGTCCTATTTATGCTGTTATCTCCACCACGTTTGTGAGCGTGTATGCTGCCTTTTACGGCGGTATGCCTTCTTTCGAAACTTGATGATGAGGCCCGATTTTCCTTATTTAAGTTCTTATCTAAGCGGAACAGAGAATTTGGACCCCCTCAATCGAATTTTCTAGAGAAAAGCTAACATTGGCTTGGATCCTAATAAGACTTTTCGTTCCTCTTTGGAGGTTGGCGCAAACTCGGTGCACCTACGTAATAGCAAATGACATCGAGTTTGCCCCAACCTTCGAGAGTAAACGCAAGGTCTCATTAGGATCTATACCGACGTTACATTATTTTAATAATAATGTCCTTATGCGGACAACTCTCTACTGCTTCCAAATGAACTACTATATGTTATACAAACCATTCCAAATGAAATGTACTTTTCTACAGCCACTTTCGGACGTAGGGTCCAAATATGCCCTGTGCAGCTGCCTAGAGTCACCCTGGAAAACGTTATAGCAGTTTTTTTCTCCGATTTTTGTACCTATTGTACCCTCGAAAAAGCGCATTAATTTTATGAAAATCCGGAAAGAGACCTCATAATCGTGTTCAGGGCCCGAAACAGCCCCCCAAGGCAAAGTTTGGGTACAAGCGCATTCTCCAAGCTATGTGCAGACTCTCAGATAGAGACATCACACTTCCCGCGGTACCACTAGTCGACGTCCCGTTACCTCTCCCGCGGAAGGCCAATAGAACGATCGCGGGCAGTCGGCAGCGCCGTTTTGTTGACTGCCCGTACACAGTGAACAAGCACTCTGCGGCACTTCTGCCACCGCCATACGGATAATCTGATGACTGACAGAAGACAGTCCTAAAGCAACTCGCGGCACATTTGAAAATCACCCTTTAAGTAGAGGTCTGTTAGAACAAAATTTCAAAAATCCGCTTTTGGGGATTTTATCTTGAACTGCTCTTGACAAGTAAGGGGAGAGCTTATACGGGGAAGCTTCCTACACTCCCTGGTCTTTGCAGTCTTCCCATTCGCAGATGCCATTAACGGACAGTGGTTCACCTGCCCAAGGCCAGCGTCGCACACAGCGCGGGTTTTGGAAAGAGTCTCAACACAGCGTTCTCTGCTCAGCAATTGTTCATTGGCTCCACTCTAGTATGTGGTGCAATGATGATTCCAATGTGGGAATCGATGAGTGAGTGTTCGATGACCCCCAGGAATAGCCGACTGCCCGCCGACACTCCGCGGAAAGACGGGAAAGCCTCTCTCTCCGCGGGAAGTGGGGCGCTGTGCCACGCCCACAAAATTGGGGCCGCGCGAAGTCGACTAGCCCGACTTGGCCGGCGGGAAGTGGGCTGTTTTTATCTGAGCTGATGGCGTTCTTGACTTGTATGGATTTTCGGTTCAGCGTTCAATTATATCAATACGGGGTACAGAAAGCGTTGAAAAAAAATTTTCTCCAGATTTGACTTAAAATTCAACCTGGGGGTGATTTGTGCTGCTGATCACGAATCTGAGGTTTACCTGTGGTTTTTCCTAAGTTCGACAAAATTTGTTCAAAGCTTCCCACCGGCAGAAAAATTTGACGGCAAAATCGACTTCGACGATTTCTGGAATGTGACAAAAGATGTGGCTCAAATCGTTCTTTTGGGGTTTATTTAAAGTGCTCAACACGAATCTGATGTCACTTTATGGATTTTTGACAGCTTACGATAGATTACGTTGGGTATACGGTATAGTTGTACACGAACGAAATTTTTGAAAAAATTTTCGATATTTTTTTCCTTCGTTCGAAAATTCGTCCAACGAATTTTTTTCAAATTGCATTCGCTCGAATTTTTTTTCGAAATCGTACAGCTATAGTATACGGTAGTTCGATCAATGTCACAGGCTTGTCTCAAAGTTTCTATGTGGGGGTTTTTTGGGGTGCTGAATACGAAATCGATGTCCATTTGTCTGTTTTCAAGCTATCAAGTTCTGCCTCCTGAATAACATGTTACCTACCGTAACCTACAGTAAACCTATAAATTCCGACAAGCGAACCCCAGATTCGTGTTTAGCAGTGCATGTTTATCGCAGTATCCGGAGAAAATTTAAAAAAAAACACCTCAAAAATTCCACAGTGTGTACCCTTAACTAGCCGCAAAGCTTTGAAAACGCTCATGACTTCATTCAGAGTTAGTCAAGGCAGGCTACGATTATGCCGAAGTCACTCACATTTTTAGCTACTAGTAGCAGGAACATCCTCCCAGATTATCGCCGCATTCAATGCGCGCCGAATATGCATTCAACTCGAAGACAAGGCGGTTACGAGCACACTCAGGGAATGTGCTGCTAGGGAGCACGTTCTCTTATAGTGTTTCAGATTACAGCACGTGCCCCGACAAATGAAACTTTCAATGCGTGCATGATACACATTCAACGCGATGAAAAAAGGATTTCCCAAAAAAGGAAAGAATGCGAAAAACTCTTGAGGCGGGACACAGATGCCGGCAGCCTCGCTGGTTCAGTTACGGTGGTGCTTTGCTTGCCCAGCCGCTGGAGACCCGTCCAACCAATCGCGGCCCCAGACGGTGCTCGGCGAGCTGGCCGAGTCGCATGTCGGTGTGCCGGGCGCGTCGCGTGCCGATGTGCAGCTACGATAACGCTGGACTAGCTTGCAGCACGTGCTCCTGCGATTAAATTTTGCAACACGTGCTCCTACGGTAAAATTTTGCAGCACGCGCTGCTTTTTGGAGCAACACGCATTCGGCACGCACATTTTTGAGCTCGCAAGGTACTCCATTTCGCTGATCGCGGACTACGCTTAAACGGCTTCCCTTGTTAACCAGAAAAGGTGATATCGGCTAACTACGCTTATTTTTTAAATCTACAATTTTTTAATCTCGCTACATTTACCTTTCCTCGAGTATTGACAACATGGATGGGAATCAGGGTAAATGAACACCCCCGAATGATCAGAGATTCCTGACAAACAACTAAAAATGACGCAAATGGCACACATAAAGGGATGGAAAAAATCAAAATCTGCCTACGAAGGCAGTTGCTCAAAGCTCCGTAAACCACGGAAACCTTCGGGTCCATCACGGGGAAGTTTGCGAGGTGCATCTCTCGGCATGCCACCAACACCCCTTCCACGGGAAGACGTTATTAAAAAAACGAATCACAGAATTCTTATGATTAAAAAACGAGAAGAATTACCATAGAAGTCTACAGCATCATCAAAAAATAAAACGAATTGCGAATCTCATATAACCGAAAATGAGAACTTGGACGGCACGATCTTCGTGTAACATCGATTGATGGACGCTGCCACCGCCCCTCCCGCGAATGTTCCGTAGAACAGCCCATCGAACTGCGCAGCCGTAGACATCCCAAATTGACGTCCTGTGGACAACAACTCGGTCTGCGTCGATTTAAGGCACTCGGAGGGATTGCCGGTCGATGGGCTGTTTAACAGCCCGTCGCCCCCTGCTCAACAGCACACCGGGACGACCCCGCGTAGAGCTGCCTGTTCGCCAGCGGTGACTTGTTCTGGGCGGATCGACGTCCTGTAGACAACAGCGAACATCTGAGGAGATGTCACCTCACGCAATGCTCCCTGTAGACATCCAAAAGGGGCATGGATCGCCCCTCGAGAACTGCCCGTCGCCCCCCTCCTTGGTGCCGTAGACAACCTATCCGCGGGAACGCTTTTGCCGTAGACATCCCATCGGAGGAGGATCTCCATCCCCGATCCCGCGTTCACATCCTATCAACATCCTGTAGACCTGATATTACCATCCCAGTGAAGCATCAACCGCTTCATGACGTAACCCCTTAAGGGAAGCATACACACTGACAAACATGGTGAAAATAACAGCATAAATAGGACCGCACGGCTCCTACCATGTCGTCTACGACGTTTGAAGCGTCAAAAACCATCCAGGATGACAATATGTGACAATGTTTGAGCAATCTTGCCTTCCACGTCTGAATTTCCCACCCGTTCGAGTACAAGAATTAGAAATGAAACTTGAGAAAACATGTGATAAGATAGAGTGATAGCACTATCTCATGGGAGCGCACGAGAGAAATAGCTTGATTTGCTTGAATGTAACATGTCTGCATACCAATTAACTCTCGTCCATTTTTGAGAATGTCACTCTACTTCGGCTGACTTTTTGAAATGTTGTTTCTCTCGTGCATTTCCATTCGGTAATGCTATCACTCTAACTAATCACATGTTTTCTCAAGTTTTTCTCATTCTCGTACTCGAATGGGTGGGAAAACCCTGGCGTGGACGGCAAGAATGCTCAAAAATTGCCAAGTATATCCTGTTCCCGAGTGTGATTTATTTCCGTTCGTCGCGTGCGTCTGTGTGCGTACGCTGCGTCTCCTTCTCCCCACAATTTCTCGCTGTCTCTACCTTCGCTCCGCACGAGTGCGCGAGAGAACAGAGTAAATCTAGCTCGGAACCAGCGGATATTGCCATCCTGGATGGTTTTTGGCGCTTCAAACGTATTTGACGACATGGTAGGGGGCGTGCGGTCCTATTTATGCTGTTATCTCGACCACGTTTGTAAGCGTGTATGCTGCCTTTGAACGGCGGTATGCCTTTTTTCGAAACTTGATGATGAGGCCCGATTTTCCTTATTTCGGTTCTAATCTAAGCGGAACAGAGAAATTGGACCCACTCAAAAATGAGATCCTAATGAGACTTTTCGTTCCTCTTTGGAGGTTGGCGCGAATTCGGTGCACCTACGTCACAGCATATGACACCGAGTTTGCGCTTACTTTCGAGAGTAAACGCAAGGTCTCATTAGGATCTATACCGACGTTACATCATTCTAATAATGATGTCCTTATGCGGACAACACTCTACTGCTTCCAAATGAACTACTATAAGTTGTGCAAACCATTCCAAATGAAATGTACTTTTCTCGAGCCAGTTTCGGACGTAGAGTCCGAATATGCCCTTTGCAGCTGCCTAGAGTCACCCTGGAAAACGTTATAGCAGTTTTTTCTCCGATTTTTGTACCTATTGTACCCTCGAAAAAGCGCATTAATTTCATGAAAATCCGGAAACAGACCTCATATTCGTGTTCAGGGCCCGAAACAGCCCCCCAAGGCCACCTTGGGGATGATTTGGGGTGCTGATCACGAATCTGAGGTTTACCTGTGGTTTTTCCTAAGTTCGACTAAACTTGTTCAAAACTTCCCACCGGCAGAAAAATTTGACGGCAAAATCGACTTTCGACGATTTCTGGAATGTGACAAAAGATGTGGCTCAAATCGTTCTTTTGAGGTTTATTTAAAGTGCTCAACACGAATCTGATGTCAGTTTATGGATTTTTGACAGCTTACGATAGATTACGTTGGGTATACGGTATAGCTGTATACGAACGAAATTTTTGAAAAAAAATTCGATATTTTTTTCGTTCGTTCGAAAATTCGTCGAACGTAATTTTTTTCAAATTCCGTTCGTTCAAAATTTCGTCGAACGATTTTTTTTCAATTTTCGTTCGTTCGAAATTTCGTCGAACGAATTTTCTTCAAATTGCATTCGTTCGAAATTTTTTCCGAAATTGTACAGCTATAGTATACGGTAGTTCGATTAATGTCACAGATTTGTCTCAAAGTTTCTATGAGGGGGTTTTTTGGGGTGCTGAATACGAATTCGATGTCCATTTGCCTGTTTTCAAACTTAAGTTCTGCCTCCTGAATAACATGTTAGCTACCGTAACCTACAGTAAACCCATAAATTCCGACAAGGGAACCCCAAATTCGTGTTCAGCAGTACATGTTTATCGCAGTATCCGGAGAAAAATTTAAAAAACACCTCAAAAATTCCATGGTGGGTACCCTTACCTTGCCGCGAAGCTATAAAAACGCTCATAACTTCTTTCAGAGTGAGTCTAGGCAGCTTACGATTATACCGGAGTCACTCAGATTTTCCGCTACTAGCAGCAAGAACATCCTCCCAGATTATCGCCGTATTCAATGCGCGCCGAATATGCATTCAACCCGTAGACAAGGCTGTTAGGAGCACAGTCAGAGAATGTGCTGCTAGGGAGCACGTGCTCCTAGTGTTTCAGATTACAGCACGTGCCCCGACAAATAAACCTTTCAATGCGTGCATGATACACATTCAACTCGATGAAAAAAGGATTTCCCAAAAATGGAAAGAATGCGAAAAACTCTTGAGGCGGGACACAAATGCCGGCAGCCTCGCTGGTACAATTACACTAGTTTGCGGTGCTTTGCTTGCCCAGCCCCTGGAGACCTCGTCCAACCAATCGCGGCCCCGATGGTGCTCGGCGAGCTGGCCGAGTCGCATGTCGGTGTGCCGTGCGCGTCGCGTGCCGATGTGCAGCTACGATAACGCTGGACTAGCTTGCAGCACGTGCTCCTGCGATTAAGTTTTGCAACACGTGCTCCTACGGTAAAATTTTGCAGCACGCGCTGCTTTTTGGAGCACGTGTCCCTGCAATACGCTTTTCCAATGGGAGTGGCCACTCGGGTTGGATACATATTCGACACGCATTCGGCACGCACATTTTTGAGCTCGCAAGGTACTCCATCTCGCTGATCCCGGACTACGCTAAAACAGCTTCCCTTGTTAACCAGAAAAGGTGATATCGGCTAACTACGCTTAGTTTTTTGAATCTACAATTTTTCATCTCGCTACATTTACCTTTCCTCGAGTATTGACAACATGGATGGGAATCAGGGTAAATGAACACCCCCCGAATGATCAGAGATTCCTGACAAACAACTAAAAGTGACGCAAATGACACACATAAAGGGATGGAAAAAAATCAAAATCTGCCTACGAAGGCTGTTGCTGAAAGCTCCGTAAACCACGGAAACCTTCGGGTCCATCACGGGGAACTCCGCGAGGTGCATCTCTCGGCTTGCCACCAACACCCCTTCCACGGGAAGACGTTTTTAAAAACGAATTACAGATCTCAAAATAAAAAAAGAGAAGAATCACCATATAAGTCTACAGCATCATCAAAAAATAAAACGAATTGCAAATCTCATATAACCGAAAATGAGAACTTGGACGGCACGATCTTCGTGATACATCGATTGATGGACGCTGCCACCGCCCCTCCCGTGAATGTTCTGTAGAACAGCCCATCGACCGGCGCAGCCGTAGACATCCCGAATTGACGTCCTGTGGACAACAACTCGGTCTGCGTCGATTTAAGGCACTTGGCGGGATTGCCGGTCGATGGACTGTTTAACAGCCCGTCGCCCCCTGCTCAACAGCACACCGGGACGACCCCGCGTAGAGCTGCCTGTTCGCCAGCGGTGACTCGTTCTGGGCGGATCGACGTCCCGTAGACAACAGCGAACGTCTGAGCTACGGCAGGAACGGATCGCAGTGTCGGTTGTGGATCACTTTTGTCAAGGTCATTGTGTTGGCGCAAGGTGCGTGCATGGAACATGTGCGCGACGGGGAAATCAGACGAATGACAGTGGGCGCTGCCATTCCTCCGCGCCCCCCCCCCTTCTTGTGTATTCTTCTTTTTGATTTTCTTTCGGATGAGACGGCCCTCTCTGCCAGTTCTGGCCGAGTAAGTTCAAATACGAGGCTTTCCAGAGACATAATTTGTAAAATCTGGCAAACCCCTAAAGACCTGTCAAATTCGATTATCACCAGCAACGGAGCGGTGAGCCTCGGTGAAATATAGCCAGTGATGAAGGGGTTCCGACGAAAAAGCCACCGCTTCGCGCTGTGATAATGGAAAACAGGAGTTCACTTGGAATGAACCAGAGTGTAGCTGTTTTGATTCGCTATAATAGGGTTATGATTTGGCGTTGAAGAAATCGTGAGAATCTCGTTAAAAGAAATGAAATACTTCTTTTGTATGATTTGGCACTTGGAGGGAACGCTAAAAAGTCAGTGAAATGATGGACCATTGATTTGGTCGTACACTTTTTTAATAAAGAGCAAAAAAATGAGTGTAGCATTGAAAAATCAAATCACACCCTTCTTACTGAGCACCCACATATCTTCGTGTGGCCGCAATTATTTTCAAATTCATTAAATTATGTTTCTCATACAAATGGTTCATTACTTATCCGCTAGCGAACATATAGACATGACGAGATCAGTAAAATTCGAGATTATGTGTTCCTGAATATTTGGTGAACGCCAAAACTTGATTCTTAGCTTTGCAAAACTAAGTTGTAAATATTAGCTTGATTGGAAAAAATTCGGGTGTGATTTGTTTTTTCAATGCTACACTCAATTTTTGCTGTTTATTAAAAAAGTGCACGGCTAAATCAATGGTCCATCATTTCACTGACTTTTTAGCGTTCCCTCCTAGTGCCAAATCATACAAAAGAAGTATTTCACTTCATTTAATGAGATTCCCACGATTTCTTCAATGCCAAATCATGATCCTTTTATAGCGAAGCAAAACAGTTACAAATTCCATTTTATTTTAACAAAGGTTCCCTTTGAGAAAAAAAAGCAAAACGGTCGGTAATGACCTTCCAGTTGTTATTTTCCATAATCTACCGGAAACCTGAAAACGGACTTCATAATTGTGTTTAGCGCCCGAAATAACATTCACGGTGAGCGGACTATAATATCAAATTATACCCTTGAGGTTGGATTGTTCCTTCAAAAAGCGACCTGCGCATTCCCAGTGGGGTCCCATGAACCTATTTAGGCGTCTTGCACACACCTACTGAGGTCCCGTACACTTACCACGGCGTCCTACGTACTTCCTCCAAGTTCCCGTACACATTCTACGGAGTCCTGCGCATTCCTGAAACCCTACTACCGTCTCAAAGAGGGCACAAACTTGGGCGGAAACTTATCATCGACAATTCTACGGATGAGCGAACGTTGGATGGTTTATAATAACACGCTTACATGCTTTTGCCTGTCTTCGACCTCAACTTTTAAGTTCAAGGAAAATTGAGCTTTTGACTCCACAACTGAATAGGAGCGAGCTGCGTTCACTTCCAGCCTCCTGCTCAAAAAAGAGCTTTCTAGCTCAAGTGCTTCAACAAGGTCGTGAACGCTGTATAAAAACAAGATGACAGTTTTTTTGACCAAAATCGAGTGGCTCGAATCTCAGGAAGCCATTCCAAACCATTTTTTGGTGTTTACACCAGCTTTTTACGCTCTTTTCAATCGAATAGAGTCTGTTTTTCCAAAGCTGCTCAGAACGCTGATAATATTCGATATTGCGTGATGATCAGCATTTCCCAAACAAATGACTCGTAGCCATCAACAATCAACACTCGATGCGGCACTTTGTGCAGCAGGCCAAAATCCCATATTATTGATTGGCAATAATCGATAGTCTGATGAGCGAAATTTACCAACCAAGAGACCCAAACCCATCAACAATCACCACTCTAGGCCGCATTTTGTGCAATAAGCGCGAAAATCGATGTTGATTATCGATCGATGATGTGTCATGAGTACGAATTCTGAAAAGTTCAGTAGTTACCCGAACGAACTGTGTGAATAGACTGCAGATGCATCCACGCACCCTGGTCTCCACTGCCGTAGCATGTCCATGGGGCGCACTCCCACTTAGATCCCGCACACTTTCTACGGCGCCCGGCGCTATCCCACTTGGGTCCCGCACACATTTTCTACGGGGTTCTGCGCACTCCCACTGGGGTCCCGTATACTTTCCACGGCGTCCTGCGCTCTCCCACTGGGGTCCCGTAGACTTTCTACGGCGACCGGTGCTGTCCCACTTGTATCCCGCACACTTTCTGCGGCGTCCTGCGTGCGTCCGCTAGGGTCTCACACGCTTCCCATGACGTTCGGCGCACTTCTACTTGGGTCTCACACACTTTCTACGGCGTCCTGCGTACTTCCGCTAGGGTCTCACACACTTCCTACGGCGTCCGGTGCACTCCTACTTGGGTCTCACACACCTTCTGCAGCGTCCTGCGTGCTTCCGCTAGGGTCTCCTACACTTTCTACGGCGTCCTGCTCATTCCCACTGGGGTTCCGTATACCTTCTACGGCAACCGGTGCTGTCCCACTTGGATCCCGCACACTTTCTGCGGCGTCCTGCGTGCGTCCGCTAGGGTCTCACACGCTTTCCATGACGTTCGGCGCACTTCTACTTGGGTCTCACACACTTTCTACGGCGTCCTGCGTACTTCCGCTAGAATCTCACACACTTCCTACGGCGTCCGGTGCGCCCCTACTTGGGTCTCACACACTTTCTGCAGCGTCCTGCGTGCTTCCGCTAGGGTCTCCTACACTTTCTACGGCGTCCTGCGCATTCTCACTGGGGTTCCGTATACTTTCTACGGCGACCGGTGCTGTCCCACTTGTATCCCGCACACTTTCTGCGGCGTCCTGCGTGCGTCCGCTAGGGTCTCACACGCTTTCCATGACGTTCGGCGCACTTCTACTTGGGTCTCACACACTTTCTACGGCGTCCTGCGTACTTCCGCTAGGGTCTCACACACTTCCTACGGCGTCCGGTGCGCCCCTACTTGGGTCTCACACACTTTCTGCAGCGTCCTGCTTGCTTCCGCTAGGGTCTCCTACACTTTCTACGGCGTCCTGCGCATTCCCACTGGGGTTCCGTATACTTTCTACGGCGACCGGTGCTGTCCCACTTGTATCCCGCACACTTTCTGCGGCGTCCTACGTGCGTCCGCTAGGGTCTCACACGCTTTCCATGACGTTCGGCGCACTTCTACTTGGGTCTCACACACTTTCTACGGCGTCCTGCGTACTTCCGCTAGGGTCTCACACACTTCCTACGGCGTCCGGTGCGCTCCTACTTGGGTCTCACACACTTTCTGCAGCACCCTGCGTGCGTCCGCTAGGGTCTCATACACTTTGTCCGGCGTCCTGCGCATTCCCACTGGGGTTCCGTATACTTTCTACGGCGACCGGTGCTGTCCCACTTGTATCCCGCACACTTTCTGCGGCGTCCTGCGTGCGTCCGCTAGGGTCTCACACGCTTCCCATGACGTTCGGCGCACTTCTACTTGGGTCTCACACACTTTCTACGGCGTCCTGCGTACTTCCGCTAGGGTCTCACACACTTCCTACGGCGTCCGGTGCACTCCTACTTGGGTCTCACACACCTTCTGCAGCGTCCTGCGTGCTTCCGCTAGGGTCTCCTACACTTTCTACGGCGTCCTGCTCATTCCCACTGGGGTTCCGTATACCTTCTACGGCAACCGGTGCTGTCCCACTTGGATCCCGCACATTTTCTGCGGCGTCCTGCGTGCGTCCGCTAGGGTCTCACACGCTTTCCATGACGTTCGGCGCACTTCTACTTGGGTCTCACACACTTTCTACGGCGTCCTGCGTACTTCCGCTAGAATCTCACACACTTCCTACGGCGTCCGGTGCGCCCTACTTGGGTCTCACACACTTTCTGCAGCGTCCTGCGTGCTTCCGCCAGGGTCTCCTACACTTTCTACGGCGTCCTGCGCATTCTCACTGGGGTTCCGTATACTTTCTACGGCGACCGGTGCTGTCCCACTTGTATCCCGCACACTTTCTGCGGCGTCCTGCGTGCGTCCGCTAGGGTCTCACACGCTTTCCATGACGTTCGGCGCACTTCTACTTGGGTCTCACACACTTTCTACGGCGTCCTGCGTACTTCCGCTAGGGTCTCACACACTTCCTACGGCGTCCGGTGCGCCCCTACTTGGGTCTCACACACTTTCTGCAGCGTCCTGCTTGCTTCCGCTAGGGTCTCCTACACTTTCTACGGCGTCCTGCGCATTCCCACTGGGGTTCCGTATACTTTCTACGGCGACCGGTGCTGTCCCACTTGTATCCCGCACACTTTCTGCGGCGTCCTACGTGCGTCCGCTAGGGTCTCACACGCTTTCCATGACGTTCGGCGCACTTCTACTTGGGTCTCACACACTTTCTACGGCGTCCTGCGTACTTCCGCTAGGGTCTCACACACTTCCTACGGCGTCCGGTGCGCTCCTACTTGGGTCTCACACACTTTCTGCAGCACCCTGCGTGCGTCCGCTAGGGTCTCATACACTTTCTACGGCGTCCTGCGCATTCCCACTGGGGTTCCGTATACTTTCTACGGCGACCGGTGCTGTCCCACTTGGATCCCGCACACTTTCTGCGGCGTCCTGCGTGCGTCCGCTAGGGTCTCACACGCTTTCCATGACGTTCGGAGCACTTCTACTTGGGTCTCACACACTTTCTGCAGCACCCTGAGTGCGTCCGCTAGGGTCTCCTACACTTTCTACGGCATCCTGCGCACTCCCACTGGGGTCCCGTAGACTTTCTACGGCGACCGGTGCTGTCCCACTTGGATCCCGTACACTTTCTGCGGCGTTCTGCGTGCGTCCGCTAGGGTCTCACACACTTTCTATGGCGTTCGGCGCACTTCTACTTGGGTCTCACACACTTTCAACGGCATCCTGCGTACTTCCGTTAGGGTCTCACACACTTCCTACGGCGTCCGGTGCGCTCCTACTTGGGTCTCACACACTTTCTGCAGCACCCTGCTTGCTTCCGCTAGGGTCTCCTACACTTTCTACGGCGTCCTGCGCATTCCCACTGGGGTTCCGTATACTTTCTAGGGCGACCGGTGCTGTCCCACTTGGATCCCGCACACTTTCTGCGGCGTCCTGCGTGCGTCCGCTAGAATCTCACACGCTTCCATGACGTTCGGCGCACTTCTACTTGAGTCTCACACACTTTCTACGGCGTCCTGCGTACTTCCGCTAGGGTCTCACACACTTCCTACGGCGTCCGGTGCGCTCCTACTTGGGTCTCACACACTTTCTGCAGCGTCCTGCTTGCTTCCGCTAGGGTCTCCTACACTTTCTACGGCGTCCTGCGCATTCCCACTGGGGTTCCGTATACTTTCTAGGGCGACCGGTGCTGTCCCACTTGGATCCCGCACACTTTCTGCGGCGTCCTGCGTGCGTCCTCTAGAATCTCACACGCTTCCATGACGTTCGGCGCACTTCTACTTGGGTCTCACACACTCTCTACGGCGTCCTGCGTACTTCCGCTAGGGTCTCACACACTTCCTACGGCGTCCGGTGCGCTCCTACTTGGGTCTCACACACTTTCTGCAGCACCCTGCTTGCTTCCGCTAGGGTCTCCTACACTTTCTACGGCGTCCTGCGCATTCCCACTGGGGTTCCGTATACTTTCTACGGCGACCGGTGCTGTCCCACTTGGATCCCGCACACTTTCTGCGGCGTCGTGCGTGCGTCCGCTAGGGTCTCACACACTTCCTACGGCGTCCGGTGCGCTCCTACTTGGGTCTCACACACTTTATACGGCGTCCTGCGCGCTCTTACTTGGGTCCCGCACACTTTTTACGGCGTCCGGCGCACTCCCATATATGGGTCCCACACACTTTCTACGACTTCCTGCTACTCTCACACTGTTCCTGTACGCATTCCAAGTCATCCTGCGCGCTCTTGGAATCCTACTCACATCATACAGCGGTCTGGTCGAATTCGTACAGCTTGAAACCAAAGCCGTCTCGAACAGGGCACAATTTTGTTCGGAAGCCCATCAGTAACTGTGTTGATTTTCATTAGTTCATTCCTGAAAGTTTAGGTTCCTGGCAAAAGTAAAGATTTGGCATGGCCATAGAAATATACTCAGTTAAAAAGGGAAGATAAAGAAAAATGAAAAAAGGTGTTGAACTACTCCTGAGAACGATTTGGCGTAGAATAATTTGTTTTTCGGGAAATGAAGTGAAATAGTTGAAAGTATGATTTGGCAGTCGAGTTTGAACCAACTATTGATAGGAGTTGTGCAAAACGAGAGATCGCCTTGTCTGTGCTTATCCGTAGAACATATCGAAGCAAAATCACGCGTGTTGATTTTACTTCACCTAATACGTGAAAACTATTACGCGGCAAGCAGGCATTTCGCGGCTATTTCTCGCCCAAAACTTTCTGAGATGCTGTCGTGTTCTTGTTACTGAACATCTAGAAACATAGAACAAAATGTAAAACTCACGCAAATAACATGTGTTAGAGGATTTTTTGCTGCATATTTTCATGCTTTCATTGACTTTTATATTTCTCTTAATACTCAATGCTTTACCAGGGCTGGACCAAAGTTTCCTTCTAACTCAAGCTTTCGAGTAATTTCAAAATCACGAGAGTTATTCTGAAGTGAAGATGTAACAGACAAGTTTCGTCTCTCAAATAAAATGTGTCTGAAAGTCTCGAGCTGAGTGAATAGCATATTTCAAATCAGCGATCCGAAACGCATGCCGAGCCTTGGCACCAACTATAAGAAGTGCAACAGATCAATCTCTATAGTCTCAGCAAAACATGGGAATGTACTCGTTGCCATGCCTCCATAGTAAATGAATTGCTCTAAGCATAGAGTACAAATCGCCGACAGGATTTGATTAGCCTTCTTCAGGAACTACATGCGTACCAGGGCGAAGGCGTGTAGAGATCATGCAATTCTCTCAGACTACGGATAATGTATTGAAATGTTAATCTGTCTAGTTTCTCTCATTGTAGAATGCTCAGTAAGAGGAGAAAAAGGTTGAATATGTGGTAACTATGCTGACTGCACTCTATGCCTTTCGACTGTCGGACTCGTTCGGAGGATGAAATTCTCTGATAGTGAGTTTTTTTCAAGTCGAGATTTGACGGGCTCGCTATGGTGAGCTTCTACCGTATTTTTATGGGTGGTGATTGCTTCATGGATTAACAATATTATACAAAAATGTAGTCAAACTGCATATAGTTCTCTGCGTGTACAGTGGACCAAAATGATGAGTGCCAAGTGTTGTTCTTGCTCAGTTTTTCAATATTAAAGGTAGCCATAGGGAACTTCTTGTTTAAAATACCTTCGGACAGCTTATCACTGATAGCACCAAAAACAAAATCGATCTAATTCGAAATAATTCCAATTGCACGACTGAGTCACACGGATGGAGTCATTCCGAATTTTATCGATTTGCATGTTTTGTTTGGTGTCAATAGTTATTCATTTTTTTATTTATGCTACATAAGGTAGGCATGATATACATAGAAGCGAAGAGCAAAGAGAAATACTTGAGAACAAGGTGACATTTTACCAGGACAGGATAATATTTGAAGCCTTGCGTTTGAATGATAGAAAAGAATTAGGAACAGTTTGGATATTCGGTTTCAGAGAGGCGAAAGCGGACTAAGATCTGCAGGTAAAGCTGTTCAAGCTAGGGCTAGTTTTGGGTACACCATACAAGATTTTCTCCGAGCTACCCCGTGTTCTAGATGCCATGAAGTCAAAAAATTTCGATTTATCAGTTCTTACCATTCCACTTGCAATTTTAAAAATCGTACAAACGTCATTTCTCTTGCGTCTAGACTAGTGAATGCAATGATAATTCCTGATCCCGCCTAATGGGCCTAGGTACTCTAGTGTATGAGAAACCATTTCGTCTCAAGGAAACTTTACGGGTAAATTTATCTTAGACTTTTTCCTAAAGTCGAATATCCTTCTTTTTGCATGGGCAGAACACTGAAATACCTGATTCCATTATAGGCCTAACATATACTTTATATGCCCGCGACGGGACGTTTTCGTCACAAGTCGTCCAGCCTTAAAAGATATGGAAGGTGCGTACAAAAGCTTTGTTAGAAAAGCCTTGATAATGGGCAGAGAAGTTAAGTTGACTATCATACTGGAAACCAAGATCCTTAACATTTGCAACCGTTGACAAAAAGTGACCATAGAGCACGTAGGTGCCCGGAAGACTGGAATTTCCCAACCTCAAGTGAACCGTTTTCTCGGGAGCCAGCGGTAAACTCCAAACTTTCGACCATTCCTGTACCCTATCGAGAGCGGGTTGCAACTTCCCAACATCCCCAACCGACTGAATTTTTCTATAAATTCTTACGTCGTCGACAAATTGTTTACAAAATACTTCAGTACTTTCCAATAACAGGGGAAGCTCTGCGATATAGATAGCAAACAGAATTGGTGATATAACGCCTCCCTGAGGAACTCCACAACTAACCAAACGGCTAGACGAAAAGCTGAAACCCACTTTGAATTGGAAACTAATTTCACTGAGATAGTTTCTTATTTAACTACACACCAATGGATGGAACTTCAGCTTTTCAAATTTGAGCATGAGCTTGTGATGGTCAACCCTGTCGAAAGCTTTTGAAAAATCCAAAGAAATCACATAAAACGCGGTCCTCGATTCCAAGTACTCACTTTAATCACCAATACACTCCAGTGAATTCGTTTCAACAGACTTCCCCGCAACAAAACCGTGTTGATTATCAGGTAAAATTAAACTCTTTTCCAAATGTTCTACAATGTGTTTTTAGCATCATTTCAAAGGCTCTGCAAAAAATTGAGGTGATACCCACTGGCCTATAGTTATCCACTACTTGAGAAGGTTTTTTTTCAACAAAGGGGTCACAAACAGGGATGTGGGTAATTACGACTAACGACTAACGAATTTTACGACTAACGAGCTTTTTGGGTGTTACGACTAACTACTAACAACTAACGAATTTGAAAATATTTTCGTAAGCAATCCCAAAATTCGTTAGAAAGTCAATAGTCATTCAAATCGCGCTCCAACCTAAGTCTTACGCCAGGATTGATACATATCGTCCTGTTGGTTGTTCTAGGTGGATGGCGCAAAATAACCATAGCCTTCAGTATTTATTATTTCTACTGACACTGCTTCGCAGTTCTGGACCCCCCACCCCCCATTATGACCCCCACCGTACGTTGCGCAAGGTTAGGCGAAGCATTTATGCAACTTCGCGTCGGTCGCGCTACTTTATGGTAGGCACACTGAACCGGTTCCGACAACGACCGGCTCCAACGGAGATTATCGCAGAGGGCACTATCAGAGGTGATAATATGGAGCGGTGCCTGCGGGCCACAGCTGCCCAACGACGGGAACTGTATCCGATGATTGGATTGCAAAGGGTGCCGTCCTTTCCTTTTCAGACATAAATTCGAGATATGGGGTTTCTATAAAGTGGTGCTGGGACCTCTCAGTGGGTTAAGTTTTCACTTAAAGACACAGGACACCCAAAAAAAATTAATTTCCAGATTTTAAACTAATCTTGGAGATAGTCACACGCTGATCACAGTGGTATCTCTGATATCGTCCAAGACCCCCTTTGAACAGAGTTATGGCTCTTCAAAGATGCCTAGATTTTGAGGGTGAAAAATTGGGGGACGAGTTGCCTCGGGCCTGCATTTCTCTTCATTCGCAATCGTTGCGTGAGAGAAGGCCAGGATAAGGAGACAGTCCGGCAATGGAATGAAGAACGACGATTTGTTGGAATTCGTCCCTCCATCGAGCCGCTATCGAGTCCGAAAATCTGTTAGGGGGTCGGGCCTGTGGTGGTGAGCGAAGGGGGTCGGGCCTGTGGTGGTCGCTTATATCTCGCTTATTTGGAGGAAATGAGATCTGGCATTTGACACGGGTTATACAGGAGGGGTCTTCTACACAATTACATGAAAATCTCAAAATTCATATCTGAGGGTGTACTGTGTCTTTAAGTGCTGATTTCTTGCGACCTCTCCCCCATTAAGGGAACAAGCTCTGAAGCTCGGCTCGCGACGCTAAGCAAAGAACAATTAGTACAAAGTCGGTGCAATTCTTCGTGTTGTAACCATCGGGCAGATCTCAAATAACATCATATAGCGCAGAATAGCAAATTTTGCACTGGAAAAAAAGGCAAAGAGTTCTAGATTTTATCGGTCCCCCATATTGTTTCTATTCTCACCGAAAAATGACAAAAATCTGCAAACACACACTCTCGAGTATTAGGCATTCGTGCTCCGATGTCCGAGATATTTTTAAATATGTATGTGCCGGTTTGCAGTTTGAACTAGGTTCTTTAACAATGAATGATTTGGGTCTTCAATGGCCATGAATGTTCTGGAAAACATACCTCTCTTCATGGCTTCCTTTTTTTCTAAGCATAGTGGTTTTTTCTACCTCATCTGTGCTTGTTTTCAAAGCCTAGATTTTTAACGACTAACGATCAACGATTAACGACTAACGAGGATTTTGGCCGGTTGAACGACTAACGACTAACGAATTACAAAATTTCTATTACGCACATCCCTGGACACAGACGATTGTTTCCTTTGTGGACCTTCCAGATACGAAATGGATTGATTGAAAAGATATGCCAGAGGACCTGCAATTACGTGTGCAATGTTTTTGACAGAAACAGCAGGAATGAAATCAGCTGTGATATACATGGGTATCGGCAACTTGGACAGGATGTCAAAAATTATATCATTCTCAAAAAACGGAAAACTATTCGTAAGGATTTCAACTAATGGGCAAAAAGAAGGAGAAGATTGCTGACCTCCCCATAAACCTTACAGAATTTGTCCGCTAACAGATTAGATTTGTCAGTCTCCATAATTGCGACGGTATCACCTTTTCTTAAAGGCACTGTTCACGATAAACTTCAACTTCGAGTTTTCCATGACAGGCGGTTCTCGTGGCTCTCAGAAGCAGAACATCGTCGAAGAAACGGAACGAAAAGCTACCCAGGAACCGCAAAACGGCTTAGAAAAGTGGGCAAACCCCGCCGCTTTGAGCAAGTCTGGCTCCTTTCCGCCCCTCGACGTGAACAATGGAACACTCCAGGGGTGCGTTCCAAGAACATTCCCATGGCAAAACGCGTCCATGGAAACGTAGCCACGGCCACGTGGGAGCAATTTTAAGTTATAATTCGCATGCATGGAAAGCAAATTTGTCCATGGTGAGGTTGCTTTTACTCCCACAGCGTCGTGGGAACGTTCTTGGAAAGCACCCCAGATCGTGAGATGAACGATGGTTTCCGATCGAAAGCTGCGTTCTTCCCTTCATTCTCAACTTCTCTCTTTACTCAGGTGAGCTCGCATACATGGGCTGCAAAAGACGGTATGTAGTTACAAGCCTCGGACAACTCGTCCACCATGCTTCCCTAGCTCAATTTTTGAGGGTCCATAACTCAGTTCCCAGAAGGTCTTGTACGATTCCAGAGACACCATGGGAATCAGAATGGAACCGTTTTGAAGATAGGCAATAAAACAGTGAAGGAATTTTTATCGTGAACACTGCCTTTACGCAGGGGATTCTATTCGATTTTCCAAGTTATTTATTCAAAAATTTGTAAAAGCCTTGCTGATTGCTACCATTAATTGCCCTCTTCTCCAAATTTCTATTATATTTTGAAAGGCGACTTTCGAATCTAGAAGAAAAGCAGCGAAACTTCTCCCAATCTGAATGTGACTGAGAATTCGACGCTTTTGCGAAAAGACAACTTCTATGATCAAGCATGTTCTGCAAATAAGAGGGAAGTACAGAGCGCGTGAGCGCGTTTCACATACAATGGTGATTAGCTGTCCGGGCACTACCCTAGACGAGGGGGCATTCAGGACTCACGACTGAAAAGAATGAACCACCTACTGGTTACGCTATCAATCAAAATATTTATTAAGAGTTTCTACAGCAACACTGTTTGACAGAGGGGTCAAGCACACAATACCAGGATTGTACTACATTTCTAAAAAAAATCTTGGGCGCCCCCCCCCACCAGGGCTGTGCTGAAATCTTTTTCAGGATTTTCGGAAACGGAAACGGAAGAAAAATGGCCGGAAAACGCCGGAAACGGAAATTCGGAAACGGAAACGGAAGAGACCAAAAAATTATGGGTTGTCTCATCCTCACATTTATTCGCTGATCATTGCTTACAGCTCGCTTTCCCAAACCTACTTATGGTTTGTTATTGAATCTACATAAAATAACAATGAGGCCGAATCCTCGCTTCTAAAGAATCCGCGAAGGCAGTTCCAAAAATTTCTTAGTATATGTACGTACATATGTAGCTGCCCCTTCGAAGCAGGGTCAAGCAACGTTGGAATTATTCCAAGGAAGGGGGTCGCAACTTCTTCCGAGCCGAGGGGGGTCGCACCGGTCTGCAGCCAACATTTCATTTCTTATTATCTTATCTTGTTTTTGTCTCTTTCGAGGTTTTGAACGTTTTTAAACTGGACACCTCGAGACTAATTTGCAGATGTTTAGAAGCACGTGAAATTGTTTGAGCAACTGTTTCAGGATGAATCACTCAAGTTAGAAACTGAAGATATCTATGGATGAATCACTCAAGTTAGAAACTGAAGATTCCGTCAATATGCTGAGCACAGTTTGGCTTTGCAATAAACAAATTCATAATTCCATGTCATCAGTAGAGAATAAAGAATTTTTCACAGTGCTGTGTACAGTCGATTGCGCAGTGAATCATTTTCTTTTCTCATTTCATCAAGGTTCATAAAGAAAGCCAATAGAAAAAACTGAGGCTGTTGAAGTATGAAGGTCGCTAGCGGCTAAAAAACCGTTCTGATCCGGCTGAAACTGTGTGAAAAACCGTTTCAAGTGATTCCGAGTTGATTCCAATCAAAACTGGGTCGAAGTGACAAAATCATTTTTGGGCCATTTCTGCTGTTGCCAAAGGGGCGCCTCAGGACAATACCCAAGACACTGGAAGGTCCGGAAAAACCATTTTTTCGCTTTTCTGGGCGGGGCAAAATAGCGGAATCAGTGTGGTCATTGTGGAGGGGGGGTCGCTCCTTTCGGCATCGCTGGAGGGAGGGTCGCAACCATGATCGCACTTCTTCCAACGGGTTGCTTGACCATGCTTCGAAGCAGTATATACAGCAGCCTTTCCCCCAGAAAGAAGTCCAGGCTGTATCAGGTGTAGATGACCGACCGCGTTGCGTGTTCAAGGCTGATCAGAAATCAGTCTACAGAATATCACCGCCGGCTTTTTAGATTTTCAAACCTTAATTGCTTACCGAAGCGTATACCCCACGACTAAATTCGAAAATTAAAAGAAAACCCTAGGTGAGATTAGGAAAGATCACTCAGGATCTGCCTCTAACGTGCAGTGCCGCTGCCCGTGGCCACCCCCGCCTGTCTCCGCCCAGACTCCTTGCTGGAGGACGGGCTGTAGGCTCTGGTTCATTTCAAGTAAGCTCCTGTTTTCGACTATCAGAGCAAGTATCGGTCGCATTTTCGTCGGAGTCTCCTTCTTACCAGTTATGTTCTACCGCTCCGCTGCTGGTGATAATCTAAATCGACAGCTCACTACAGATTTACACAGTTTACGAGCAAAAAAAACCTGCCTCGATTCGTGTTGTTGTTATGGAGGTAGAGAAACGCATATGTTAGATTACTGTAGCGAAAACTCTCAAAAATCATTCATTTTCGTAGAAAAAGCTGTTATAAAAATCCCCAAAAGGCGGTCAGATTCCTGTCACACCTACTTTGTGTCCTTGTTTTAGGGGGCGCAATTTTAGTACCCGGACCTTCATCGAGGATCTCAGCCAAGCTCAGGTACTCGATTGAATACAAGAGGTCGAAAGTCTCCAGCCTCTTATGACGCCTCCAAACACCCTTGCCTAGACCCCCAACCAATACTCATGTAGCAATTTTACTTCCGTTTCCGGGACCAAAAAGTCGGAAATGGAAGCGGAACGGAACAGCCCAAAAATCACCGGAAATGCGGAAACGGAATCGGAAACGGAACAGTTCCGCACAGCCCTGCCCCCACCGTCTAGGATAGACCCAAGCCGCTTCAGAGTCGCATCAAGCACCCAACTTTCCGATACAGTATGTTATCCAAAAGCTTCACAGAGTGTTCGATGCGAATCAGAAGCAGTTTCGCCCTGCTTGCAATCATATGTAAACTCCAAATACGGTGCGGTACCGATTGCCACAACGGCATGAAATGATGATATCAGGTGCATTGCTATATCAGGCCGACCGACTCAAACCCTCAAATGAAATTTGTAGAGTATTTTATGGCTCTGTGGCAATCGGTACCACACGGTATTTTTCGTCTAGTGTAATCATACAGCAAACATGTCGGCAATATATAGTTAGGTCCGTGGCTTGTTTCCTCAAGAAAAAAGCATTTAAATTCAATCAGCGGCTGACGCGGCGGTTTAAATCTCACCAGCGGCTGGCTGGTAATTACCAGCCAGCCTCCGCTGAGATTCGAACCGCCGCGCCAGGAGAGTACAAAGAAATTAGCAATTGTTCGGGCTTGACCGACCGCTCGGTTGGTCACATCAAACAGTTAAGTGCGTTTGAAAAAGATTAAATTATTCGACGGCTCTAGTGGGATGAACGTTTCTCATGAGATTTCTTTAGTGAGTCGTCTATTCCAAAAGTGTTTATGTATACGTTTGGGCGACCATTCCTAAAATATTTCCACAAAGAAATATGAAAGCGGGCAAGATCAAAATAATAGAAAAAGATAAACAAGCAGAACTTGCGCAATAGATGGCCTCCGAAATGTTGAAAAATTTCGCAATGAGCGTGAACATCAAGCGCGCATTTGCACCCTAGTAGTTGGGGGGGGGGGCGTTCCCATTCGAGATTAAATCATGAAAATGATAATTCCTTGCGATGACACAGGCCGTACACGTTTTCTCTATAAGAAGTTCTTCTCAACCTGAAATACACCTCTAATGGAAGTACACCAAAAAGAGAGGGCTGAATAATAACGGTACACCCTCTATTTGATGTGCACCTAAAAAGAGGCCTGAGAAATAAAAGTACATGTACTTCTTATAGAGAAAATACGGCATCTGATAGAGTTGTCAGTCAGTGTTTTCCTAGAGACTCCATGGAAGTACTTCGATTTCCGCAGGGGGGGGGGTATTCTTCATAAAGGCAAGGTCTGGTAAAAATTTGACAGTACCGAAATTCGGGTTAGATAGATTGGGCTGACCTAGCTGGACACCCTTCAGACCTTTCACAAACTCTAAGTCCTTTTTTCTGGGGAGAAGACAGCCTTGAATTCAGGGATCACGGTATTCACAACATGATAATCATGGTCAGATTGCCGATATCAACGCGGCAGTGAAACATGGACAATGGACACACTTTTCTGACACGGTGGTTGACGGAAATGGCTGGAATAACTTGAATAAGACTGTTTTCCGCAGTTTTCGTCTAATTCTTGGGACCACTTGAAGCATACGTCCCGATTCAAATGAAAGTCTCGAAATCGAAGTTCTGCCCGGACCCTGCCTTTAACCCGTCAGCTCCCCGCCGGGATGTTTGGAGCAATTCAAGAATGTACTCGATATGTGTCAATGGATATCCCGTGTCGATTGACTTCATACCAATAGAGATGAGATATCAACGACACATGTCAAATACTGGAATTTTTCCGAACATCCTGGTGGGTTGACGGAGGATGCCACCCTTGAAAACTGTATTGTTCATTTTTCACTCAAGTTCTGATTGCCCTCCCCGAGCTAGGTTTACACTGCGGAAATGACGAAGAAACTGGGAATAACGACCCAAAAGGTACTCCAAAAGCTGTATTCTGGCCCGCCTCTTTACTCTCAAAGGAGATTTCGTTAAGGCACTGTACTAGACGGGGGGGCACTCAGGATTTGAGAAAGAAATCAAATGAATCACCGGCTAGTACGCTATCAGTCGAAGTATTTCTACACTGTTTATAACAACAACGGCTGATAGCAGTATCAGGCATCTCTCATTAGAGTTTTGCTTCATTTCTATAAATGAATCTTGAACGCTCCCCCCCCCCCGTCTAGGATAGAGCCACTCCCTGTTGCTCCGCTCTTTCTTTGGCCTAACTACTCAGGTACTCAGGACGACGGCCGGCGAACCTTTCCCAACTGGCCCGCGGTCTCCGTCCTCCGGCCGCCCGCTTTTGGTTCGCCGGCCAGCCGTATGTCGACGGCCCGCCGACCTTTATCAGATGGCCCGCGATCACCATTTGTATTATTACTTACCTCAAGCATGTCACCCCGGCCCCACGGCGAAGAAATGTCCCGCCTCGGTTCGCCGCAGTCTGCCACCCTCCCCGCGGATCGCGGCGATAACCGCCCCCCCCCCCCCCAGCCGTGGGGATACCCCTATCCCCTCAGCAGTCAAAAATATGCTGGCCTCCGGAGAGTGACTCGAAGTCACCTTCCAGCGCCGACAGTAGAATGCCGATTGAGGACTCTAGTGAGATGAGGCGCCTTTATACCGGCTGTGCACGTGATAAGCACGTTACGACGGGATCAGCCGTGATCATTATCAATTTTCTTTCCAACCGGCCGAATTGAAGATTGCGTGGCGTATTTTGTGGTTCGCGGGCGAGCCAATATCCGCGCTGCGTGTGCGTCGCATGCAGCATGGTTCGCCGATGGCCGGCACCCTCCAAATGTGGGGCGCCGGCCGTCGTTTTCGACATAGAGGTTCGCCGGCCGTCGCCCTGAGTACCTGAGTAATACAGTTTTGCATAATATGCTCCACCACTCTCAAACGATTCCATTATTTACCGGTTACAACTACAACTATCGTGCAACCAGTCTTGACCAGAAAATTGTTTTGCTGAAATAAGGCGTCTGAGTGTGCTTCCCGCCTTTTTGTGATTTCGGTAAAGCATGGCGGTGAACTCATTGTTATGAGGGGGAAACTCGAGAACGAGAATCAGTGTGAACACTTCATTACCCGCGCAAAGTTTTATAAAACGGGGAGCATTAACCAGACGTGGCAAAAAAAACGTCCGATGCTTGTAACTATTTTGAACAAAGACGTTTTTGAATTTTGAAGACGCTGTCATATATACAGCTCAAATTCCTACATAATAATGTGCTTTGTTAACCGGTTCCCTGAAAACGTTTTGCTTTTGAGTACAATTGTTTTTGCAGTCGTTTCTCAAAAACATCGCGCGCGGCAATGTGAGGCGAAACATTGAGCAGTACTTGTACAAGTAACAGAAGAGCGATCTCTATATTTCCTTTGTGAATTGGATGAAGGTGGGGCAATCTCCAAAAGTGCGCATGTTTAATCTCCGAACTCCTCTATTTATCGGTGGTCTAAGGCATTCGAAGTCTGACTTTTCAGGAAATTTCCCCCTCAGGATGATTGAATTTTTGAAATCCTTAATTAAACACTCTTGGGAACTTTCTGAAAAGTCAGGGTGCTCTTATTCAGCCCACCCCCCCCTCTTGGCTCTAAAATTTTCTAATTTTTCACTTCATGTTTAATATAGCTATCTTAAGCACCGGTGGTGCTGTTTTCCTACTTCCTAGTCCAGGCAGATCCTTAGCTGCTGCCCCCTGGACGAGGACGGTGCGAGAATGAAGAAACACCTCTCTCCATTTCTTTTATACCCTGCCCTTTATCAATTGGGTATCATCAATTTTGTTTACGAGAGCCAAATGGGGGGGGGCTATATAGCATTATTCGGTTTTGTTCATTTCTATGAAAAAATCTTGGGTGCCTCCCCCCCCCCGTCTAGGATAGAGCCCACGTCCTTGATATAGAGAAAGTAAACTATCAGAGTGCAAAGGCTAGTAGGTAAGATTGAGAGGAACGCTGGTGTTGCGTATAATAAGCAAAGGTTGTCCCATGTACGCTGACCTACATCCTTCGCTCGAGAGAGTAGAAAGAGGAGTCGCGTTGCATCGAATCCATGAACATCGATCAGTCCCTACCTGTGATCCTTCGAGCGAGAAATCTTTGGCAGGAGCGGCAGCGCAAGGAACGAGTAGGAAAGAAATGAATCCCCCCTACAACACTTTCCGCATGATAAAGAGGTCCAAATCATCGATGATGAGTTTCCAATGATTGCAATTGCAATGGGAATCGAGACGTCGTACGCTCATAGAAATCGGAACCTTGAACAAACCTCTGGAAAAGGAGTTCAGAGATTTATATAACGGTGCGCAAATCGTTCGTTTTTTTTTCTTCGTTTTAAAAGCAGTGGTCACGATGAAAAACGCTATCGAAAAAACTACAAAAATCCGCTAAGATCGAAATCAGATCAAAAACTATTGTGGTAGCGCGGGGAAAAACGGGCTAGAATTAGAGTTTCTAGGGCCCAAAGATGCTAGTTTGTGCACACGTGCACAGCGTCGACCAAAAAGATCACAGTCTCATGCCAAGCAGTCGAAAATCATCGACATTCAGAGGAAGAAATACATGCAAATTTACCTAATAAAAATAGTTGAGCAATGAAAGAAAGCACTTTAGTCAATGTTTTTGACTAGATGTGTACATAAATCCGAAGGTTCATTGATTGAAATCCAATTTCAAGCCAGCTGATGTTCTTGATGTGAGAGGCCATCGATGCCGATGATGTGGAGTGGGCTCGTCCACCATCAAAAGAAAAGAAAGTTCAGGCTTCAAATTTGGCCCAAAACAGTTGTTTTTTTCGATTTTTTCTTACAGGTCCTACTACTCGAGACTCAGAAAAGGGTTTAGAGGAAAAAGATGACAAGCATATTTGATGGCGACCACTGCCTTTAATCATTTTTTAAGTGGGGATCGCAAGCTACATAACTAGTTACAGTCTCTGGAGACAGTCCGTAAAACGGTGGTTCTATTTCGGTTCAGAGCTAAGAGGTAGTAATCTGCGATCTATTATAGCTGTCCCTAGCCTTCCCTAGCTTCCCTTTGCCTTTCCTGGAGGTGCTGAGAAATTTTCACTTTTGCACGGTTAGTGTTTTGAATCCCTGTCATTTGCAATACTGTGATGTGGATCCAAGCAACAGCCAGTCCATGAGGTAAATCTTTTAAAAATGAGAATTACTATCATTCCCAGAGAGGAAGGGCTAGTGGAAGGCAGAGGAGGCAAAGGGAAGTTGGATCAGGCGGGGTGAGATCAAAAAATGCCACCCATTTTTCCAAAGATTTTAGCGGGCTACTTAATAATGGTTGTTACACAGGTACTACACAGTGTGTCAACCGTTTCAATATCCATGAAAAACTCAGGAACGGAAAAGGCCATAAATGCTACGTTCAGTTTCGTTTCAGGATCTTTCCAGCAAAACAATATCTAAACATGAAAAGAGTAATTTTTTGCAGAGTGCAAACTACTAATGCGAGAGCAGGAGCGGACACAGGGGACACAGACTAAGCAAATAAGCCGAAGGTTGAAACCTCTGTCAGCTCAAACCGAACCGGCTGGAAAGGTCTCGAGGTGGCTGTGGACATGGGCGGAGTGTACCTCGAGGGCGAGGAGATGTCGGTTTTTATGGGGACGTTGCTGCTGGAAACGGTGACGTGGCCACTTCTACAGGCAATGGAAAAAAAGAATTCGAACCTATGGCAACCGAGTGCACTTTCATCACAGGTGCATTATACATACATTCAGCCCAGACTAGATTTTCCTTTGTGCTCCTAGCTCTTACACGCAAGCACGCCGACCGTTCTTTGTACGGACAAAAAGCGACTGTCAGTGGTTCTGTTGGAAGATGAACTTCATAGGCCAGCGCATCTCAAGTGTATTTTTTTAATAGAATGCGGTTCTAGAACAGAGTTGTCTCTAATAAGCAAACAATCCATCAAAAAAGGAACAAGAAAATGGAGAGAAAATACCATCACGAAGAGGTTTGCAACAATCTCGCGGAGAGTTTAGATTATTTACTTCACATTGCAGCTAATCGATGTAGTGGGTGGCATTCATACGTAGACACATGGTTCGCTGGGAACCTATTTGACTGAAGCAAGCTTACCCACATGGTAATTGCGCGCGCGTGTTTCGGGTGGTGGACGTAATGTATTCCAAATGCGTCAGAGGCGGGGAAACAGGCGATCAGCGGCGCGCGTGATTGGACGAACGGGTCAGGAGCGACGCGCGTTATTGGTAGGAACGCGGAAATTCTCTCTTGTGGTTGAAATACTTAGAAATTTCAATTTTCCTAAGAATCTGAAACACTTCGGCTATGGAAGGATTTTCTTAGCCTTCCGGCGTGCAGGTAACGAATCTCGGGATTCAAAACACCTGGGGTGGTGTTCACGAAACGCTAACCACGTTTTAATCATGGCTATCGTAGCCATGGCTATGCACATCGTGTAACTTCGCCATGGATCGTGGAGAGACTCCGCGTTCACTATCGAAGGTTGGCGCAAACTCGTTGCCTGATGCAATAACATAGGTGCACCGAGTTTGCGTCAACCTTCAACACTGAACGCGAAGTCTTTTCACGATCCATGCCGATGATACAAATCGATCGGCCTCAAACCATGGCTAAAACGTGGTTACCGTTTCGTGAATTTCACCCCTGTTGGTTAAAAGAGATGGTAAGAACTTTATGTTACATAACTAACCTGAGGTACCTATTTGAAAAAAAAAACTAAAAATCGACAGATTCCAGATCCATGACGCTCAAGCAAGCCTGTGGGCGAAGTTTCAGCCTAGTCAGAGACAATGACCTGTTGAGGTCTTTCTACACTGTATATCGTAAATATACGACATCCCCATTTTTCATTATATCATGTTTCATTCTCAGGCGAACCATCGCCCGGAGCGGGACCGGAGAGCGACTCGAGCAACTCTGTCTCTCCGCTCCGAGCGAAAATTAGTCATCTACTCGGGCCACAGCAGCCGCTCTCCGGGCGACCGCAGTCCCGCTCGGAGCGATATTCTGTCGCACTTGGCACTGCGGTCGCTGTCCGGGCGATTTTCGAAATTTCCCCCTAGTATTTCTTTATACTCTGCCAATTCGAGACTTGATGCCTCAGCAGAAGAGACTTGATGCTCATGTACAAGTCGGCATGAAGTCTTAACTTCCCGCGTTAAATTCACTGTATAGGTGAATTTGCCGCTAGGATAGGTGAGAATGGGGTCAATGTCCCGTGAAAATGGTGCGACCTTGCAGCGAGAAAGGGTCCAACTTACCGCGAAAATGAGGTGAATTTACCTCAAAAAATGGGTGAGTTTACCTCGAAAATTTCACGAATTTGAAGGTGCACAGCACAGCAAGCCCCGCCTTGTCAGCAACATGGGCGTAATCTTCACCGAGGTCTGCGGTGAGGACCCGCCCTCTGCGGACCGCGGCGTAACTCGCCCCCCCCCCGCCGTGAGGATACCCACTGTATCCTCCCAGTAGCCAAACTTATGCTGGCCTCCGGAGAGTGACCCGAAGTCACCTTCTAGGGCCGGCATCAGAATGCAGAATGAGGACTCTAGTGAGATGAGGCGGCTTTTATATCGGCTGTTCTCATGTTAAACACATTAAGACAAGATCATTCGTTTTATCATGTTTTCGTCGAGATGTTTTCACTTGTTTAGAAATTTCTGAGATGTCAGCACCGGCGGTAAATTCATCCTTTTCGCTGAATGATATTCAACCGCTCAGCAAATTCACCCTTTGCGCGGATAAGCTTTGATGACGGCGCTAAAGGTGAATTTGATGCCCAATGATAACAAAGTGTGATAAAGGCTGCTTTCCCCGAAGCATCAAGTCTCGAATTGGCAGAGTATCCGCCTCTTCTCGAGAGGTGCGTGAATGTCGCGGTCCACGGCAAAGAAATCCCCGCCTCGGTCCAAAACAAGGGCGTAACCTTCACCGAGGTCTGCGATGAGGAAGCACCCTCCCTGCGGACCGCGGCGAAAACCGCCCCATCCCCCAGCCGTGGGATCCCCTATCCCTCAGCGGTCAAAAATATGCTTGCGTCCGGAGAGGGACTCCAGGTCACCTTCCAGGGCCGGCATCAGAATGCTGAATGAGGACTCAGGTGAGATGAGGCTTATTTTATACCGGCTTTGCATGTAATAAACACATTAGGGCGAGATCATACGCTTTACCATGTTTTTTTTCATGTTTACCACTGCACCGCGCACTCTTCAAAGGTCCCTCGGATGATGGATAACGGACTTAAACTCGGGGAAGTCGCACTGGCTGTATTCGGGAAGGCGAAAGAAGACAGAAATTTGCCAGACGATCCGATATTCCTGCCCGAGTGGTCACAGAAAGCGAAAAGACAAGAAAAAACGGAAACCGATGGTGCAAGGCGCACCGTGACGGCTCGGCCTGGCCTACAAACACTTCAAGACAGCACACTCCTTCGAGGTCCTGCACACTTTTTCACGGCGTCTGACGCACTCCCTCTTGAGTCCTGCATACGTTTTACGGCGTCTAACGTATTCCCATTTGGCTCACGCACACTTTATCCGGCGTCCGGCGCACTGCCAATTGGGTCCCGTATACTTTGTCCGGCGTCCAACGCACCGTCAATTGGGTCCCTTACACTTTGTCCGGCGTCCGCCGCACCGTCAATTGGGTCCCGTATACTTTGACCGGCGTCCGGCGCACCGTCCATTGGGTCCCGTTCACTTTTTTCCGGCGTCCGGCGCACTGCCACTGAGGTCCCATAGTTGATCACTATCTCTGGAGTTGGCACCGCTATCGCCCTTAGAGCTACCGGACAGCGGCCGAGGGGCCAGCTGGCACCGGACAGGTACCGCGGTGCCAGTTCGCCCTCGGCCGCTGTCCGGGCGATGACGTCATAATTGGGAGGAGCCGGTGTCGCTCCGAGCGATGGTTTGTCTGAGTAGGAGAGATTGACTTTGATTGTTAGCTTCGTTGTGATCAATAGGCGAAATCACTTTGAAACCCTTTTTTGGCTCGGCACACCTTTCACAGTTTTTTCAGAAGATATTTTATATTACATATTTGCGCTGTATCATACAATACCGCCCGCGACTTTCGAACAAACATCGTTTGCTGCGGTTCCTTGCGCTGCAAACCGAAATATAACATCTAAACGTCCCCGAAGTTTTTTTTATGAACTCAACGCTGTCAAGTCAAATTTCTACTAGTTGATCGGTCCACCCGGAGTACCGAAGTTGACCAAAGCAACACTATACGACGTAACTGCCGTTTTCGTTCAAACTCCTGTTCTACTATCTCTGTAAAATTTTCGTAGTAGAAACAATCACAAACATTATGAAAATGGTCTACAGAGTCGTATCGGCGTAGTATTGCATCAAAATTTCGGTTAACATGCTGGAAACCAACTTTAAAATGAATTTCGTTCTTAATTGCCAGATTGACTCGTTTGAACTGTCGAGCTTGTATTGATTGCCCCTAGCGTAGACTTGTTGCCCAAAAACTCTTCACTAAATTTTCAACGGACTGGGGTACGGTGATCGGGCCGTCCGTTCAAGAAAATCAACATGATTAGTCTGAAAGCAATCCTGCGTCGTCCTGCCGACGGAGGAACGAGGCGATTACTGCTCAGAAAGGATCTGAAATGGCACTCATACACTTCCTAATAATCTGTTGCCTTCGTCGTACATGCTACGGACGCTGGGCCCAGCCTGTCATACAACTTGGATCCAGCCCCATGTTACAGGCCCCCTTCTCTGAAAATCGTCTATGAGAACAAGAGTGGATTCTTGCCTAGATCTCGTAGAATGAATTTCTGTTCATGTAGAGGGGCTGCATGAATTTGATAATCATTAGAGAGGTATTTAACAGAATTCGCTCCTGTTCTTGGAGAGGAACTCCAGAGAAGGGAACCTGTAGCAATGAGTCGGTGTCAAATTGTATGGCAGGCTGATGTGTCCGTAGCATCTCAGGCATAATGGCGGACTTATCGCGCACAGAAGCTGCCGAATAGTGCTAACCGCGCTCAGGAACCGTTTGGATCACGATCAAAAGTCCAGTTAGAACTCACCGCGAAGGAGCTCCCGCATAGTACGCGGTCGGAGCGATTGCACTCTGATGCTCGCGATACAACCGCTTCGCCATCCGGTCGGATCGCACGCAAACTCAGTAATAGGACTGATGTCGCACAGAAGTCGGACTGACTGCGTTCAACCGTGTGGTGGTGTGTGTGGTGTGTTCTGGACTAACTTGCGTCTCAATTCACGCGCAAAACTTAAATTCAAAATTGCGCGCATCTTCATGGTTGAGTTCATAGTTTTGTATCTATCTGTATTTCATCACGGTTCTTCCTTGGTTCATGTTCATCTCGTATTCATTCATGGATGTTGTTCTTGTTGTTTATCTGAAGGAACAACAACAACGTTGTTGTTTTTTTTCTGATTTTTCATAAATTTCTCGCTGACGAATCGTGGGACCATCTTAGCTGTTGTATATTGCTTCCTTTAAAGTCTATCCGTTACTAATCGTGGTGGAACCACCATAGCCGTTGCATATTGCGTCCTTCAAACTTTCTCAGTGACGAATCGTGGTGGAACCTCCGTAGCTGTTGCATATTGCGTCATTTAAACTTTCTCTGTTACGAATCGTGGTGGGACCATCATATATGTTGCATAATGCGTCCTTTAAAGGCACAGGACACCCAAGAAATTAATTTTCAGATTTTATGCCTATCTTGGAGAAAGTCACACGCTGATCACAGTGGTATCTCTAAAATCGCCCGAGACCCCCTTTGAACAGAGATATGGCTCTTCAAAAATGCCTAGATTTTGAGGGTGAAAATTGGCAGACGAGTTGTCTCAGGCCAGTATTTCTCTTCAATCGCAATAGTTGCGTGAGAGAAAGCCAGGATAAGAAGACAGTCCGGTAATGGACTGTGATGAACAACGACTTGTTGAAATTCATCCATCCATCGAGCCGCTGTCGAGCTCGAGAACCTGTTGGGGGTCGGGCCTGTGGTGGTGAGCGAAGGGGGTCGGGCCTGTGGTGGTCGCTTATATCTCGCTTATTCGGAGGAAATGAGATCTGACATTTGGCATGTGTTATACAGGAGGGGTCTTCTACACAATTACATGAAGATCTCAAGAATCATATCTGATGGTGTACTGTGCCTTTGAACTTTCTTGGTGGCCAGTCGTAGTGGGACTACCGCAGCTGTTGAGTATGGCAACCTATAAAGTTTTCCGCTGACGAATCGTGATGGAACCACTTTAGTTGTTGCATATTGCGCCCTCTCAAGCTTCTCCGTCACGAATCGTGGTGGGACCAACCTAGTAGTTGCCTTTTGCGTTCTTCAAGGTATCTCTGTTACGAATCGTGGTGGGACCACCGCAGCTGTTGCATATGACGTCCTATAAAGTTTATCGCTATCCAGGCGTGATATTGAATGAGGTAACATCAACAGCGCTAGACTTCAGAGACCGGATGCATCAACGCGCTGAGTTGAAGCTGGGCAGTCGGCATCTTTGACTATCGCAGTGCGAGGGCAGTCGATCATCTAATCAATCGTGCCCCAGCAGTGTTTTTCGCTGCTATAGTTGCCCCAGCCTCCTAGCTGGGGCAGCAGGGGCACGATTGATTTAGTGAATTACGGAAATCTTCAAAGGCGCACACTGCCCTGCCCCTGCCCCAACCCGGCCTGTTCATGGCGGCCCCAGCTTCCAATCCTACGCGGAACTTGGTGCTAGTGTTTATGATACAATAAAGCGCTCCGTGGCTAGTCGAAGGTTACGATAGCACAAGATCCCGAGAGCTAGAATAGATTTGCGATGTCGTTACGCTCTTTCCCTACGAGTTTGTTGATCTTCTACGATGTCATTACGCTACTCGATCCCTTTATGAACAATTACAATTTTTCCTGTCAATTTCGTTATTTGCGCCGTTTTTAGCCCAAGTTTGTGAGTTTTCGCCTCAGATTGCGTTGGGTCGTGATCTCTTGCTTTATACTAGCCACATTATGCTCAACTTTCTATCGTCCCGGCCTGGCTCCAGTGAATTCCCTGTGAAGCTCACGGTTGATTTATCCTAATTTTTATTTGAGTTTCTGATATGAACTCTTTTTTATGATTTCAGGGCGATTTTATGCCGTATGTGAATCATTTCGATTGTGATCAGTCTGTAATTGCCTATGATTATCATAGGTTTGTTCAGTTTTGAATTCATTTTTCCCATTGATCACACCTTAATTCTAATTTAATCACCATTTTTCAGCTTCGATTTCTGTGTTGGTTCTGGGAAAAAATCTTCTGTAAAGAATCTCGGTCAGGTGCTTTTCGGCGAGGATCCGGACAAGTCCCTGCAAAGTCACACTTTTCGTTTTCCCGAAAATTATATGCTTCAAATGTCCTGGCTGTAGTCATCCCTCCTGAATATTAAGCTCTTGACAAAACCCTGATCGGATTCAAGCATGAAAACAACAAAAACGTAGCCAAGAGAGAGAACAGAAAGCTCTGTTTGGCTAGAAACGGAAACTTGCACCTTCAATATTGATTTTGCAGTTCAGAATTCGGAGACCAAAATGCTTCATCTCCTTTGAACTATTTTCTAGAGTAAGCATTACCCAAGCATGTCGAATACGAAAAAAAAGGCTACGACCCCCCCTTCCCCAACAGTGGCGAAAAAATTCGGAAAACTTTCATTTTTTCTCAAATAAATCTTTTCTAGCAATCTTTTTATATGCATTTACAAAGGTTACTCTGCGAGTTTGCTTCCGCAATTTTCGTTTCTGCCAAAGAATCCTGAGAAGCCTGGCGTGAAATTTTGGGCAATTTACTATTCACACTATTTTTTGGAATTGTATCCGTTATGGGGGTGGTGAAGTGCCCCGGCCTGCGACTTCCGGCCATGGATTGAACACCTGGGATTTCATTATCTTATTGTGAAACCTTTCCTGGTTTCTCAAAGGTTTGCTACCCCGGAACGGTCAAAACCCCAACGTGGATGTGAATTCTTCTTTCCGCCCCCCCCACGTCGGAAGCAGCTCCGCCTTCTGTCAAAGAGTATTTCTGAATAGAACTTTGAAAATATTCAATTGACTGAGATCTTGTTTTGTAACCTTTGGAGATGAGATGTTCGAATCTGCTTTATGGTTTTGTATGTATCCTATTGTTCTATAGAAGCATCACCATGCATTAGCTGTGCTTTATATTTGATATTCAATTTCGGGATGCTCATTTTTTTCATTCGATCGCTTATGATGGCGATTTTGCCATGCCATCAAATGTTCACCACTTCTGTTAGTGTTAAATTTTTGTTTTCTGTTGTACTGTTGTTTTGATACGCAATGCCTCCTCTATCATGCTATGCTCATTCATTCGCGGATCCTGGAATTTGTGTGCATTCCGTTTATGATCCTTCCGCATCTCGAGTCTATTTCTCTGAGAACTGTTTGCATTTTTCTCTGAAGATGCACACAATCCGTGTTTGTTCGGTACATGTATGGTTTCGGTATTCGATTTAATCTGATGCATGGACCAGGCGGCTGGCCATGCGGTGTTGGCGGCCTTTTTGGCCAACGGGGTTCTGATAACACGGCGATCTACTGTCGCTGCCCCTTCCATTCCTCAGACTAAATTTATTACGTTAACTCTATCCATAGTGGTAGTAAATATCCAGTATCCACTAGGCATTATTCAAATTTTTCTTCAGTAATTCACACAACTGCGTGTCCAGTGCATTTATGTGTCTAGTAAATGCGTTTGCGATTTGTTCAAAATGCGAACGGAAATAAACTATCTCTATTTTGATGTTGAGACTGAGAATGAGGAAAAATGGCCGGGAACCATATTCACCGCAGACGCGATGCAGAGTTTATTTCAATCGTCCAATGGATGCATATAGATTTTTGGTCGATAAGGATTGTAAGCGCAGCTTCTCGTCATCCGTCGCGGTAAGTATGAATCCTGCCCATAACGAGTGACGCCTTGCTTTGATTTGTAGACCGATTGCTGGTTTTGTAGGCCATCCAAGTCATTCTTGGGTGACCACTAAGTGAGCGCCCATACTTAAGAGACACAAGCGATCGCTGTCGTTACCGGAGGTACGGTTGAAAATGATATATTGATTGTATCCTGAACGATTGTGGTTATCTATACATGCCTTGCTCTATTGAGCGGTAGATAGCCGCGGTAGCTCAAGAAAGAATCAATATTACATTTTTAACCGCGCTTCCCCTAGCGACGGTGATCTTTTGGCTCTTTGGAGCGCCCAAAAATAATCTTTTGGGCGCTCCATAGAACCCCATACTGTTTACTTAGGTCATTGGCGACGGACACGGCGACGGAGTCTTCGTCGCCGCATTGAATTCCACGCGCTTTTGCGGACTGATATTTCCGCACACGCGCATCTGCGCAGCAAACACAAAAATCGATTATGGTCACGCCATCACAGTTTATGTGGGATTCCGTGACATTTTCAATTGTTTTCACCTTCTATCACAATATGGTCATCATTATAGTCGTTTTAACCATCCCTGTTTTTAGTTGGTAACTGGGGAAGCGGAAAATTTAGTTTCAAAGAAGAGGCAAAATACGTCGGCTTGGGATATAATCCACACATTCGACAGCCTAGACAAATGTATAAATAAAAAGAATGATTCATGAGTAATTGAGTGGAATAATGACAGCACATAAATACCCAATCGAAAAAAAAACTGCAGGTTAACAACTAAACCGAAACGTACAAAACTATAATGTCTTTTGATGTCACTATACTGTCCATGGTATGCCAAAAATTACATAAAAACAGCATGAAATAGATGAATATGTGGAGTCCAGGTGAGCCAGCGACAGCTTGTGCCGTCGCTGCGGCGACGGAGTGTACCAGGGTTACGTCAGTGAAAACTATAACACCCCTCAGCGACCTGTTCCAGCGACGGGCGCACGCAAACTGATCCCGCGGCCGACTCTGCCATAGCGCTGCTGCCGGTCCCGACACGATGAGTGATAGTTGTCGAAACCTGTCGCTGCAGCGACAGGGAGGTATAGCAATGGCCTCACGAGAGCCACCCATGGAAGAAACTTCCTTGGCCCTGTGAGGTTGACAGCACGCAGACCTGCGGCTACGGTCCTGAAGGTTTGTGCGCGGTATGTCCTATTATGATGAAAGTGTACTGATCGCCTGCTCTTTAAGCGTTGATCGCGCTCTAAAGACGGGTTGATCGCTCCAATTGCCGGTTTGATTGCCCTCAAATACCGGTTTGATCGCCGTTGATCACGCGAATGTTCCTATTGTGGGTCGCGATAAGTCCGCTCCTATGTCTGAGTAGGCGCACCGGGATAGCTTTCAAAGCCGCTTTTAATGATTTCTGGCCAGTTTTCGTTGCATTCATCGATTCTATCCTCTCCAGCTTCTGCCAACTTAGTGTGTCACACCGAGACCTCGAGAACGAGATTTATCTTGAACACTGCCTTTAAAGGCGTGGTCACGATGAAAACGTTATCGAAAAAAACTACAAAAATCAGCATAGATCAAAAACAGCTGAAAAACTATGAAGGTAGCGCTGTGAAAAACGGGCTACAATTGGAGTTTCTAGGGCCCAAAGATGACAGTTCATGCACACGTGCACAGCGCCGCCCAAAAAGATCGGTCTCATGCCGAGCAGTCAAAAATCATCGACATTCAGGGGAAGAAATAAATGCAAATTTATCTAATGAAAACAGTTGGGCAATGAAAGAAAGCACTCCAGTCAATGTTTTTGACTAGATGTGTACATAAATCCGAAGGTTCATTGATTGAAATTCAATTTCAAGCCAGCTGATGTTCTTGATATAAGAGGTCAACTATGACGATGTTGTGGAGTGGGCTCGTCCACCATCAAAAGACAAGAAGGTTGGGGCTTGAAATTTGGCCCCAAACAGTGTTTTTTTCGCGATTTTTCTCAAAGGTCCTACTACTCGAGATCCAGAAAAGGGTTTAGAGAGGAAAAGAAGGCAAACATATTTGATAGCGACCACTGCCTTTAACAGTAGCAAACCCGAGAAATACGAGTAAGAAGTTGGACGATTAGGCGAAAAACACCCAATTTTCTTGGAAAAAAAAATTCGGTAAATTTCGAGAAAAGCTCGGTGAATCTATAAATCAAATTTTACAGAAAAACACTTCACTAAAAGTTGGTTTGCGGCATGTCAATCAAAATATTTTATGTAATACAACGCCATTACAACTCTGTATACATTTATCGTAATGTTTCTAATTGTTTTTGCTACGAACAATTTTTTGCAAAGACAGTAGAATCGGAATTTTCACGAAAACGTCAGCGCTGTCGTATAGTTTTGCACCCGTCGATTTCGGCACTTTCTGCGAGTAGCTATCTAGAATTCAATGCATGTTAATAGCGGTTTGTACCAGGGGTGTGCGTAAAATCTTTTTCGGCAAATTTTTTACCGAAAGCATTTACCGAGAAATTTCTCGGTAAACACGGTAAAAATTTCTGGATCTCGATTTCACATCATATTTTATCCAACTATACAGATTTCAGAGAACCTCAGTACAAGCAGGAACGTAGTATCACATATGTGACATGGTAAACCACTAATCACTGAATCCTCACTCCAATATACTTCAAGAAATGAAACACCGAATCGCTCGATTCTCAATAATCCGTTTGTTTTTGAGGAGTGGTTCGCTATTAAAACATTTTTTTGGGTTCGCCGGATAGAGGAACACTTCGGGTAATCTTTTCGGCAGCAGTGTCGTGAAAAATCGGTAAGGAACTGATGAGAATAATATGAAATGCCTCAATTTTGATTTCGAGGCTGATAGAGCTTACGGCTTTGCCAAAACGCCATCTCTTTTTTCTATCCAACATATCATTGGAACGCAACCAGCATTCACAAAATCTCGCGATTAAGTCGGGGAGTACGAGCATAAAAGGGAGCGCCAACATTAACAGGGCGCTTCAACTTCTCAGAGGATCGCGGGGTCGTAGCGGAGCACAATAGGCTCTCACCTCGACGAGGATAGCGAGGGCAACACGAGGGGAAGAGCTGCTGCTCGAGCAGCACGTTCTGCTTTTGTGCTGCCCTCAGCAGCACGTGCTGCCCTCGTCCTCCAATCGTCGCCTCAGGTGTTGCTCTCCGTTTTGGCCAGCGCAGTGTGGTAACTTTGCTCAAAGTGGTTCATTTGGGCAGCTACAAGGACATTCGCAATCAGCTAGGAGGGTTCTTTCTTTTGAGCATGTACATTTAGACTTCTGGATATCTATATATCAATTGACATCTCCTGTTTTTCTCCTAAATAATGTGCACAGAGTTTAAGCAGAAAAATCGATCTTCATCTTAAACGATCGTGGGGTTGAAATGGGGCACAATTGGCCCTCAGCTTCACGAGCACAACGAGGGCAGCACTAGTGGACGAGCTCCTGCTTGAGGAGCACGTGCTGTCCTCGTTCTCCATTCATCTCCTCAGCTGCTGCTCTCTGTTGCGGCTAGCACCGTGTGGTAAATTGCTCAACAGTGGTCCACTCGGATAGCTACAAGCACAGTCATAATCAGCATGAAAGTACTTCGCTTCTAAGCGGGCACATCCCCTACTCCCGTACCCTCTATAAAACGTCGTAATTCACATTATTCGACGTGAGCGCGGGGCGCGCGACGCCTCGGCCTCCGTCTGCCCTACGCTCCCTCACTGTTTCTTATCTCCGCTCCGCACCAGCACGCGTAGGAACCGAGTGAATTTCGCCAATGCCTGTACAAATTAGCGTTAGAGTTAACACAACCAATCGATCTCCAGCCATATCACAAGAAGTACCTTGAAGGCAGTGTTCACGATGATTTTCGTTCCCGAGTTTTCCACTCAAAACAAAGCGTTGGCCACCGAGTGTTACAGAAATTACGAAGAAACGGCGAGAAACGCACTAAAACGTCATATTTCAGTGACATTATTCTCTGGCCTGGACCAATTGTCCAGTTGTATGGACATGTTCACGGTGGTTGTCATCGGTGAAAAATGGGATCAGTCGAAAATGGAAGAATATTCGAGGCAAAATAGTACTAGTTAGGGTCCAAAGAAAAGAACAGAGCCACAGAAAGCAAATAGTTGTAAAGGGCGGGCCCACAAATGATTTCATTGTCACAACGAACAGTTCCTGTGAGAGTAAAGAGGTGGGGTGAGAGTAAAGGATTTCATGACCTTCTGGTGCGTTTTTCTCGATTCCTTCGTCATTTATGTTCTACCCGTGGGCCAAACAATCGATTCAGCTATTAATCTCGAAATCGAAGATTATCGTGAACACTGCCTTTAAAGGCAGCGCAAGGGCAAAAAAAGCGTATTGTTTTTTTTTAAATTGGAAAGGTATGTAGACCTACCAGGTTAGAACATTTCGCAAAGAAGGCACCCAAAACACTCAAGTTTTGGAGAAAAACTCGTTTTTAAATCCCGTACAGCCTCCTTTTTTCACGTCTGTTCGGTGTGTCTTGTGTAATTTTTTTCGCCTCTCTGTTGTCGAAAATTCTCTAGAACAAGAAGCTCTAAATACTCGCGTCTGAACTCGAGAATCTCTCGGAATAAAGAAAATAGACTTTCGAAGTTCCGCGGCCTGTCGGAGCCTGTCGTTTCGCTTCTGTTCCTCGTGTCAGATGACGCCTTTCCAGACCATGGAGCTGTTTTAACGAGTTTATAGCATTATGAATGCGCGATATTGAGGTCTCAAGTTTCGCTATCTCCACTTGGTTCAAACGTTGGAGTGAGAAAAAAAAAACGCCAAATGCGGATTCCCCGCGCGGAAGCTGCCTTTAAAGGCACAAAACACCCGGAAGATTATTTTTTTAGTTTTTATGCTGATCTTGGGGAGGGTCACACTATGATCACAGTGGTATCTCTGCAATCGTCCAAGACCCCCTCTGAACAGAGTAATGGCTCTTTATATAAGCCTATATTTTAAGTGTAAAAAATTGGCGGATGAGTTGTTTCAGGCCTGTATTGCTCATCATTCGCAATCATTGCGCGAGAGCGAGCCAGGATAAGAAGAGAGTCCGGCAATGGACTGAAGAACGACGACTTGTTGAGAACTCAGCCATCCATCTAGCCGTTACAGAGTTTGGAAATCTGGTAGTGGGTGTGGCTCGTGGTGGTCGGCGAAGGAGCTCGGGCCTAATGTGGTCGCCTATATCTCGCTAATTTGGAGGAATTGAGATCTCACACTTGGCACGTCTTATGTAGGAGGGGTCTACTATAAAATCAAATAAAAATCACAAAATTCATGTCTGAGGGTGTTCTGTACCTTCTAGGAACACAACCGCTTGTTTGGTGGGGGGGGAGTCAGGTGTCCTCACCGCGTTTTATGAGAGGACGCATTACGAATGATCTATGTCGTAATCGTATTAAGTGTACTGTCGCATAAGGGAAAGCTTGCCAGAAGTCTGTATGAAGGAAAAGCAGACCACGGATGAAGTCGAGTATCTTTGCAGCCATCTTCCGGAAATGACACAGAACCAAAGACATACTTATGAAGCAGTCCTCACACTTAAGTGTGAGGACTGCTCCATAGGTATCGTACGCTTGTGTAGATTTTGGTGGATGTGTGGCTCCTTCTACTCGCTAAACTTTGACCACCAAAAATCTGCTCCAAATCTATTCTAAGCTCCACCAAAAACGTCCCTTCTTCAAGAGACAGTTTGCCATCGGAAGAAATTCGGGCGCGGCTGGATTTCCCAATCGGTAAGCAGATCATTATCTATTTGGAAGGCACCGCTATATTTTTCCATGCCTCAGTATTCCGCTGTGGGTGGTAGTATAAATCCTGAGCTCTATGATGTATCAGATGATGGTGGCCATAGTAGTTTATAGGGTGCCTTCCTGTCTATCTCCTATTACGGAGCAGCTAACCAAAACTCTCAGTGATCTGGCAGCTTGTAGTAAACCAGTAATTTTGGTGGGAGATTTCAATATGCCTGAGATTGAATGGGGGAATTTTGATGTATCAGATGATGGTGGCCATTATTCACTGTTTACGGAATTCGTAAAATGCCATGAATTCGTACAATACGTTGATTCTTGCACACGAGGTTGTAACATATTGGATCTTCTGTTTTCCAATGAAAAGGACTTTGTCGGGGAGGTAAATGTCCTAGCACCAATAGAAATTAGTGATCACGCAAGTATTTCTTTTTCTCTCAATAGTTGTTTCGCTGAACCTGTAACTATCTATAAAAAACTTTACTCTAAGGCAAATTATGAGAAAATTTGTGATTATTTGAGTTCGGTGATTTGGAGGGAATCATTTGAAACGGTTGGATCTCTCAACAATAGATACGAGATGTTTCTTGATATACTATCTCATGCGATCGATATGTTTGTGCCATCTGGGAGGGTAGTCGCTGGTAGATCGGCTTTACCACTATATTTGCAAAATATGCTTGATCATCGTTCTTGCCTCTCCAATGTCGCTCGCCAGTCTAACTCTCCGGGGGATTGGGGGCAGTATAAATTTTTTTCTAAGCAGTTCACTCAGAAACTTGAAAAATATAATTCTCAGCTGGAAAAGCAAGTTGTTGAATCGGGGCAAAAAGCTACGTTTTACAAATTATTGAATACAAAGCTTAAATCCAAGAGTGGGATTGGTGCACTGATTAGTGGAGATTCTGGAGCGGTATCAAGCACTGAGAAAGCTAACCTTTTAGCAGATGAATTCTATAAAGTATACTCTATCGATGACGGCAAATTACCTCCTTTCGATCCAGCGATTTGTTATCGTATGCGTACAGTCCCGTGGTTTCAAGAAAAAGAGATGTTCGACACCATTCGTGGTTGGAAAACGTCTTACTCTATAACTCCTGATCATATACCTCTAATTTTCGTTAAGAAAGTAGCTCACGTTATTGCACAGCCTTTGGCATATATACACAATCATTCGCTAATGTTTACAGAGCTCCCAGCTAAATGGAAGCACTCTTTTGTGACCCCTATTCTGAAAAAAGAGCCAGCGCATGAGCCGTCTAGCTACAGACCTGTTAGTGTAACTTCTCTTTTTTTGCAGAATTTTTGAAAAAATTGTCAAAAAACCATTGTGGAACATATTGAAAAAAATCTTTTAATTTCTGAGGCTCAGCATGGTTTCGTGAGAGGAAGATCAGTGGAGACCAATTTGCTGGAGTGTTTAGAGGACTGGACTAGCCTAATTGATGAGAAGAAATGCTGTGATGTCATGTTTTTTGATTTCTCGAAAGCATTTGATCGTGTTAGTCATAGGAAATTGATTCATACACTTAAACAGATTGGTCTACATCCGCTTTTGGAGGGATGGCTGGGTGAGTATGTTGCAGGGAGAACGTTCCAGGTTAAAGTAAACAACGTTATGTCATCGGTTAAAAATGTAATTAGTGGTGTTCCCCAGGGTGGCGTTTTATCTCCCATTCTTTTTACCATTTATACTGCTGATATTCCCCTCCTCCTCCAGAACTCGCGGGTTGCTTGCAAACAATTCGCGGATGATCTCAAAATATACTGTGAATTCATGGAAGATGATCCATTTTGCCTTCAGCGGGCCATCGACAGTATTCAGGATTGGTCGAAAACTTGGCAACTGCCTCTAGCTCCCGAAAAAACAAAACTTTTAAGAGTGGGGCAATCCCTCTCCCTACCCGAATACGAATTAAATGGCTCAGTCATACCAGCGGTGAATAAGATAGTCGATTTAGGATTCCACTATAACAATGCACTAGATTTTTCTGATCACTTGAAAATGATTACTAAGAAGGTGTTAGCTAGAACGTATAGGATATTCAAGGGGCTCTCAACCAAAAATAGAACTGTTTTACTGCAAGCTTATAAAACTTTTGTCAGACCCTTAGTAGAAAGCGGTACATCCGTGTTCAACACATAAAATAAAAGACATTCAGCTGATTGAGAGAGTTCAAAACAACTATACGAGAAAACTTGTAATAAGGTACAATGGATTCCTGCATTCACGGGTACCCACTCCCAAACTAAGAAACATATTTTTCGGTCTCCATTCACTGTATTCGCGAAGGAAGTTTACCGATGTTTGCTGGGTTTTTAAGATATTATCTGCTCGGGTTTCTGTGCGCTCGTCTAAATTCTATAAGCTCATTCCTTCGAGGACTAGAGGCACTCCCTATAAAATATGGTACTCCAAGCCGAGATCAGGCGCCAGGGCACATTCATTTACAGTCCGAGCTGGATCTGCTTATTTAGCTTTGAAATCTGACGTATTTCCTACCACGCAGAGTTTCTCTTCTTTTAAACGAATGACAAAAAAGTCTCTGCTCGAGTTCTAAGTTCCATGGTGCTGCGATTCAATGTGTTTCTCATATTTCAATTTGTGAATTACTCATGTTGTCAGCGTTCCGATTCCGTTTTTATGTTTCTATGATGGTTTTGCTGTATTATTCTATCACGGCTGTCTTAAATAGACGTAAATCAATCAATCAATCAATCTATGGAAAGGCTCCGAAGATTAGATTGTTCACATTGGACTAAAACATAGAGAGCCTTTAAATCATTAAATCTGTAATAAACTAGGAAAACTGTGAATTACCAAACATGTTTAGGTGATTTTTCATAACTTCCGGTGAAATTCAGTAAGGATATATTTAGGAGAGCTTACGGGTTGGAAAACAGGGTGGGGCGCCGCAGCATGCGCTCGGCGGGAGGCGGACACACGGAGTTTTTGGCACAGTCTGAGTCTGGGGTCTTGCCCGTACACATTTTAGTTCTGCGCGTGAGCGATTTACCTGTTCACCTGCGCGGCCACCTCAAACGTGGTAATCTTATGCAAAATTCATATTTTCGTTGCGTCAAGTCTTCCAAAAAAATGGTATTTTATTGATCATCAAATGAAACGCCGTCTAGAAAAAAAGGATTTTCGTTAGGTTTGAGGTTTGATACACTCGAGTAAAATAGCTCCTTGCGAGCAATGTGAATGGTTCAGCTCGGTTAAAGACTGATGAATTGAACTGAAAAAAAATGATGAGTCGTCATTCTCATAGGATGATGGTCGTGTGGAACCGACCGAAAATTTGAGAGATGTTCAACTCTTTCAAAATAATTTATTCAGTGTTTTTTTACAAGATTCGACAATAATTTGCGTCCTTTTTTTTAATCTGGAAGGTACAAGCTGAAAACTTAGAAAATTCTCGTTCTTCCTTCGATATGCGTTTTCATGACTTCGAACTTAGCATTTCCCAGTGAAATAATTTTTTTGGTATTGGACGAGGACTCGTATTTTTCAATGACTGAGCGGTGATGGCTTGCCAAAAATTCAACGAAAACTGAAATATTGAACCTATTCTGGAACAAAAACCTTTTCTTCATGGAAAACAATGCTCACAAAATTCAAAGCCGAGAGTTCTCGAAAATTATTTCGCAATAATTTCAATAATTTTAAACCATCCTGAAAATGTTCACGACACTAATTTCGAAAGAAGAGAAAATTTTCGTTGATTCATTGTTTTTTCGTAGGGAAGAAATAACCATTTATAAAGAGATCATTGAATGATGAATTCTCTAATACTTGCATTTCCATTTGCCCTAGACATTTCTCTAATCAGTGCGAATTTCAGCGATTTGAGAACAATTTCAGGGAATCTTCATCCTTGGAATATGTAGATATAATTTTTACTAAATAAAGCCACAATTCGTCTTTAAAATCGAGAAAAATAGATTATCGCGTTGAGTGAGTTGCGTTAAAAATCGAAGTATGTATGTCGCAGTTTTGCCGCGCGAGGGAATCAAGGACGATCACCCCGTATTTTTATGCGCGAGCAACTCTAAATGGGGTCGCGATAGCAACGCCTGGGCAAAAATAAAGCCTCTTTCACACTTGCCCGACCGACGTCGGACGACTCGTTATCGAATGTGTAATATCTACCTACCCTATCCTATCCATCTTATCTATCTTGACTTATCATTCTTGATACCGAGTCGTCCAACGTCGGCCGGCAAACTATGAAATGGGCGTTAAGCCCCTTTCATAGTTTGCCGGCCGACGTCGGACGACTCACTATCAAATTTGATAAGTTAAGATAGATAAGATGGGTAGGGTAGGGTAGATGGATATTACACATTCGATAACGAGTCGTCCGACGTCGGTCGGGCAAGTGTGAAAAAGGCTTAAAGGCACTGTTCACGTTGGAAATTGATTTTCTGTTTTCCCGCCTATCTTGAAAACGGCTGCATGCTGATTCCAATGATGTCTCTGAAATCGTACAAGACCTTCTGGGAACGGAGTTATGGTCCCTCAAAAATTGAGCTAAGGAAACATGATGGACGAGTTGTCCGAGGCTTGTAACTTCCGCCTTTTGCAGCCGATGTATGCGAGCTGACCTGAGTAAAGACAGAAGTTGAGAATGAAGGGAAGAACGAGGCTAATGATTGGAAATCATCGCCTATCTCACGATCCCGAGCATTCATTTTTTCACGTCGGTGGGCGTGTGTTGCGCTTTTGGGGTTTGCCTTGCGCTCGGAGTGGCAATTTCGGGTCCTTTTGGAGCTTTTGCTGGCTCGTTTTCATGCGTTCTTTCGACGTCAACGTTACAGTGTGCCCCTCCACTACCCATTCCAAGTGGAAAATGAGAAACATTTTTTATCATGAACACTGCCTTTAAGGCCCCCGTCATAGTCGGCCGAAAGCGGCCGTCCTAGTCCCACCCGGTATACTTCGGCATCGAATATTTTCGAGTCATTATCTTAATGGGTTTTTCTTTCGAATGACAAAATTGTTCGAGCCGTCTTCGGTTTTTAGACAACAAGTAAGAGGTAAGCTTCTCATAAGTCATGTCATGGCAGAATTCTTTGCCTTCACAAAATCATAATCATCAATTATTCGAAAAAATAGTCGACTTTGACTAGAAGTCGACTATTTTTCGAATAACTGATAATTATGATTTTGTGAAGGCAAAGAATTCTGTCATGACATGACTTATGAGAAGCTTACCTCTTACTTGTTGTCTCACAACCGAAGACGGCTCGAAACATTTTGTCATTCGCAAGAAAAATCCATTTATAGGATGACTCGAAATTATTCGATGCCGAAGTATACCACCCGGTCGATAGGTATGAGAAGCACGCAAAACGGGAAGAAATGAAGTGATAAAAATCATCCTAGGATGATCCCGTCCTGCGTGTGTCTCATAGATATCGACCGGGTGGTACTAGGACGGCCGGTTTTTCGGCCGACTATGGCGGGGGCCTAAGACCTATCACGAAGAACTCAATCTAATCCAGCTGTTTATTAAAGATTAGTTCTTGTTCGATTCGTTGTTCTATAGTCCACGGCTACGGAAAAAGCGGTTGTGCAACTGCGAACTTCTCACACGATTAGTATGGTTTCCATCTTATCTGTAAGAAGACGTGTTGCAGCAATTACGTATCTCACTATCGCAATGATCGAAGCCGAGGAGTAGTTTCTCCACTTCGATCATTGCGTTTTCTTAAAAACAACCGCTCGGCTTTTATGATGACGCTATCAAAGCAGCGTCGCGGCTTCACGCCATCCAAAGATGGAGGATATCTTTACACCTTCACCATGCTTTTGCGAGAGCGGGGGCCGTATTCGCCATCAACCCGCCGGGTAGTCGAAGGGTAGATGAGGTAAAATTTCAATACAAAACGCGCGCTCCACGGCCAACTCTCGCCTCCCTTGGCTTCCCCCGCGACCGCCGGAATTTTTCGAATAGCATAACTGAAGAATGGCCGCTTCGCGATGGAATCTTTATCTTTTCGCAGTGATATCTATACGTAACACAGTTTGCATTTTAATCCTACATAGCGTAATATGGGTTGATAGGTTCCTCTGCCGCGCGCGGTATCATCCCTTCCGCTTCCCTTCGCATTCCCTCGGCGGGTTGTTGGCGAATATGACCCCGGCAAATGCAGCGATTAGCAGTACGGAAATGAGAAATGAGCTGTCTGATAACGGTATCAGTCATCTGATTTCTAATTTTTCTACTGATAAAGCGCGGCATTTGCCGCATCGCAAAGGTATGAGTAGGGTTTTAAGGTTTCTGCTGTGTTCATCACTTTTTCCGATCAGATTTGACTTATCGGTGAGTTATTGTTTCCACTCTCACATAGGCATCTATTTCCATTGCTACTGCAACCGTAGTCGTATCAGTGGAAACAGTGACTGACCGATCAATCTTTTTCGGACAGTTGTTTCGGAAAAACGACTGAACAACAAAAAGACTACAGTACAATAGGGAAAGTCCGCCACCGCACCACAACCTTAAGCCGTTGCAATGGACGACATAGTGTCATTCTCTGGGCCAAATACGGTCCGCAATCGCTGATTACGACTGCTGCATCATGCGACACGTGCTGGGAGAAGGGTGAATCGTGCCGGGACCAAGTGGTCTCAGCACGATTAACACGTGTCGCATGCTGCAATAGCCGTAGTCTGCAAATGCGCACCGGAATTCGGCCCAGAGAACGACAGTGGGTACAATACCGCTGCTATCCAAGGGAAAAAATGGGCGAAATGGGCAAAGTTGGCAACTAAAGCGCCTTTCGACCACAACACGCCTCAAAGTGCTCCTTTTTAAATTTCGAATGGACCAAAATGTTCACAGTGCCACAATCAATCTAACTATATAAGACAAAATTGGAATTGTGGTGCGCGCGAAGCGCGCACCAGATTTGGCTTTAACTCGCCCACGCGCAACTCTGCGATTACGAAATCGGCGTTCGGAGTGAATGTGGAAATGCGGTTTTGTCTTCATTGGAAAGAGCGTAAAAAGTTGGGGTATACACCCAAAGATGGTTCAAAATGGTTCCTTGGCGCCCGAGAAAAATGGCGAAAACCACGTGATTTTGGTCGAAAAACTGTTAATCTCCTTTTTTTTTCAGACGGCGTTCACGATCTTGTTGCAGTACTTAAAATTGAGCTAGGAAGCTAATTTTTTGGCAGGAGGCTAGAAGTGGATGCAGCTAGCTCGTATTCAAATTTGGAGTTGAAAACTTAATTTTAGCGGAACCTCAATATTGAGGGTCAAGACGGGTAAAAACATGTAAACATGTTATTGCAAACCATCCGACGTTCCCTGAACTTCGAAAATGAACTAGTGAAGATCAACACAGCTAATGATAGGCTTCTGGCCAAGATTGTTCTCTCTTCGAGATGGTTGGTGTAAATAGAATTTGAGGAGTGCGCAGGACGCCGCAGAAAGAGACGATTACAATTTGCCTCCGGCACAAAATTCTCACTCAGGAATTATCCTGTTGAAGTTGCGCTCTGGCCTATTGAGGCAAGTTAAAACCTGTTTCACGTGTACTAACTCAAGACGCGTATGAACATAGACATGTTAAGACAAAAGTATTAACAATGTTGCTCGTATAAAAGGCTCCTCACCTCACCGTGTGCCTCAGTCGGCTCTCCGGAGCCGGACCTGGAAGGTGGCCTTAGTCACTTTCCAGAAGATCCACCGGATGCCGGAGGATAATTTTTGTCGCCGAGGGGATATCCCCACGGCTCGGTGGATTGAGGTGGTACCCAAGTATGGGCCCATCTCCCCACGGTTTGCAGTGTGGTGGACCCCACTGCGAGCAGTGGTGGTGGGGTCACCCCCAACTCCTCTGAGAGTTTTGACCGAGAAATAGCCGCGAAATGCCTGCTTGCCGCGTAATAGCCGCTGAATAGCCGCTAAATAATGCTCGCTGCAAAATAGCCGCCAAATGAATCTCGCCGCGAACTAGCCGAGAAATAATGCTCTCCAGGCAGATATGCGGAGCATTCCAGAGGCATAATTCAGATGTCAGCACCTCCGTCGGTTCAAGTACTCAAGTTTGAGGTTCGTGGACCTCGTTCAACCTCTGGAAGCCCCACACGGTGGCTCGTCGAGCCGGCGACGGTTGCGTCTTGGTTAATTTTGATTATTTCTGAATATTCCTCGGTTATATCTTGGCTATTTCTCGGCTACTTCTGGTCCGTTCCATGAGAAGCCGAGAAATAGCCGCGGAATAGCCTGGAAATAGCCCACCAGGAGCCGCTGCGGAGCCTGGTGGGCTATTTCCCGGCTACAACGCGGCCAAAACTCTCAGAGTCCCGTTAGGATCACAACAGGGATGATCCTTGTGGAATGGTCTCTTGGCGCTCGAGAAAAATGGCGAAAACCACGTGATTTTGGTCGAAAAACTGTTCATCTCTTTTTTTTCAGACGGCATTCACGATCTTGTTACAACACTTAAAATTTAGCTAGGAAGAAAATTTTTGGCAGGAGGCGGGAAGTGGATGCAGCTAGCTCCAACACAATTTTGGAGCTGAAAGCTCAATTTTAGCGGAACCTCAAAATTGAGGGCCAAGACGGGTAAAAACATGTAAACATGTTATTGTTAACCATCCGACGCTCACTGAACTTTGAAAATGGACTAATGAAAATCAACACAGCCAATGATAGTCTTCCGCCCAGGATTGTTTCCTCTTTAAGACGGTTGGTGTGAATAGGATTTGAGGAGTGCGCAGGATGCCGTACAAAGTGTGCGGGCCCCAGTGGAAGTGCGCAAGACGCCGCAGAAAGTGTGCGGGCCACTTGTGGGAATTCTCAGGACGCCGTAAAAAGTGTGCGGGCCCCAGTGGGAGTGCACAGGACGCCAAAGAAAGTGTGCGGGACCTCAGTAGGAAAGAATGGGTCCTTTTTTATGTCTGCGGGTCACAATTTTTAGGAGTTATAGTCGTCTGACCACACCGATCGGTAATGATTTAATTATTTACCGCAGGGAAAAGCTTTCATAAACGGTTTTCCTCTCCAGAGTGGGAATCGCTAAGCAAAAATCAGGTCAGAAAGGGGACCTTTGGTAAAAATATATGAAATTTCCAAAAGTTTAGCTTCCTTTCAAAAGTAATGATTTGGCAATGTTATAACTACAAGAAATATAGAAGTTGACAAAATAAAATTTAAAAAAACGTCTTTAAATATCTTTGAAAATGATTTGGCACAAAATAACCAGAACTAATGAAAAACTGGGAAATGTAGTGAAATAACCAAAACCGGATTTGGAGGTCATTCATAGGCCAACTTTTGATAAGTAGTGACTGACATGGGATTAAATTTTACAAGCTTCTCCGTTAAACTTATCAAAGCGAAATCAAGCGCGCAACGGAAACCGTAAAACGTTTCATTGAAGATGTAATACGGAAATCAGGGTGGGTCAAGCTATGTGAACGCAATGCTCGAATCCGATGCGCGCTTGATTTTGCTTTGATAAGTTTAACGGAGAAGCTTGTAAAATTAAATCCCATGTCAGTCACTACTTATCAAAAGTTGGCCTATGAATGACCGCCAAATCCGGTTTTGGTTATTTCACTACATTTCCCAGTTTTTCATTAGTTCTGGTTATTTTGTGCCAAATCATTTTCAAAGATATTTCAAGACGTTTTTTTTTAATTTTATTTTGTCAACATCTATATTTCTTGTAGTTATAACATTGCCAAATCATTACTTTTGCCAGGAAGCTAAACTTTTGGAAATTCACCTATGAAAACGCTTCTCATGATGGAGTTAATTATGCATTTGATAATGTTTTCACAAGATAACGAGCTCATTCGGTCGAAAGCAACCGTACGCGATCTCTAGCATGGTCAAAATGGAAATGTAGTCCGCCTCGAAAAATAAGGATGCTCTCAAATTTCGCAAAATATTTTCACACTATCGACTAGATCACGACATGCTGTACATTTCGGCGTTTTCGAAACTGAAAACGGAGCACTTTGAGGCGTGTTGCGGTCGAAAGACGCTTCAGTTTTTTTTTTCACTTTGCCCATTTCGCCCATTTTTTCCTGTGGATAGCGGCGGTATTGTATCTACAGTGCGTTTCACAATTATAGGGCACCCTCAAATTTCACCCTAACACTTCTACCGTTATCGATGGGGCTTTTGTGTCAAAACTTGAGTAATCAGCTTGAGAAATAACCATTATAGTCAACTTTCTAGATTCCACGAGCTCTTCACCATTTTTAGAACACTACTTTCCATTTTTTGGACTGTTTCATAATTATAAGACATTTTAGGTAATCCGCAGGTTTCTTGTTCATACCAACGGAATAGCAATACATTTATAGCAAGTATGGCCAGCGCCATGCTCTAGTATCGTACACAGATGGTATGTGGTCTTTCTTGGGAGTTTTTGAATGACTGTTGAGTTGGTTTAGTCGTACTCCTCTAGCACAACACGCTAGTTCACTTCCACAGCCTAAACCTGGCTATGGTCGGCGTAGATCAGACGACTCAGAGTACCTTTTGGGTATTCCTTGAAGTTTTGGTTACGATTACATGCTGGCTCTTCTTATACAGCCACGTCTTGTCTGCCCGAGAACGTCCTTCGGGACTGATGCGCTTGAACCCTCGCCTTGTCTCGCTTTCCTACGAAGATTGGCCGTAGCCTTCCACTTGAAAATTGTAAGATAAACTGCGCCAGCACTTCATGGCACTTATTACAAACTATTCGAGTAGAATCGAGGGCTAGCTCACGCTCTCAAGCCTCGCAGAACGCTTCGATGAACGCCAGGTTCACTAACGAAGTTCCTTTAAAGGCAGTGTTCACGATAATTTTCTTTCCCGAGTTTTCCATTTAAAACAATGTGTTGGCTACCAAGTGTTACCCAAATAACGAAGAAATGGCGAGAAACGCACTAAATCGTCTAATTTCAGACATATTATTCTCTGGCCTGGACTAGTTCTCCGAATAAATGAACATGTTCACGTTGGTTGTCGCCGGTGAAAAATGGGGCTAACCAAAAATGAAAGATTAATTTCGGCAAAACAGCATTAGTTAGGGTCCGGAGCAAGGAACGGAGCAACACAAATTGGAGATTTGTAAAAGACGGGTCCACAAAAGATTTCATTGTCACAACAAACAGTTCCACTGAGAGTAAAGAAGCTTGGTGAGAGTAAAGAAAATCGGGCCCTTCTGGTGCGTTTTTCTCGATTTCTTCGCCATTTAAAGGCAGTGTCCACGATGAATTTCTTCCTCGGTTTTTGGCCGGAAATCAAAAGTTCAGGGTCTCATTGGAGCACTGGGGTCGAAATAAGGAACGAAAACGAGCCCGAAAGAGCTCCATACGGCTCCGAAGTCCGCTCGCGCTCGAGTTATCCGAGGAACAGTTTGGTCCACTTCTACATTAGCATTAGAGCGCGAGCGCAGCTGAGTTTTAGCATTGGGGTGCGTTTGCGCACGCTGTCTACTTCAGGCCCATGCGCCCACAACTCATCCACCGTTGAAATGTGGCTTTCAAGAAGAAGAGCTGATTTTGGATGTTTCGCAGCGTCTTTTACAATTCTTTCTTCACTGATGAAACAGTCAGACTCTAAACCTTCCTTTTCTAGTGGAAACTTGAAAACGATTTTTATCGTAGACACTGCCTTTAAGTTCTAATCGGGGGGCAAACAATCGATCATGCCATTAATCGGAAAATCGAAGACTATCGTGAACACTGCCTTTGAAGGCACAGTACACCCTCAGATATGAATTTTGAGATATTCTTGTAATTGTGTAGAAGACCCCTTCTGTATAGCACGTGCCAAATGCAAGATCTCAAATTCTCCAAATAATCAAGATATAAGCCACCACCACGGGCCCGACCCCCTCCAGCCACCACCACAGGCCCGGCCCCCTTCCTGATTTTCAATCTCGATAGCGGCTAGGTGGATGGATGATCTTCAACCGAGTCGTCGTTCTTCACTTCCTTTCCAATCCATCTCCTCATCATGTTTTGCTCTCGTGCCGCAACTGCGAATCAATATAAATACAGGCCTGAGACAACTCGTCCACCAGATTTTTGCCGTCAAAATACAGGCATTTTCAAGGAGCCATATCTCCGTTCGTAGGGGGTCTTGGGCGATTTCGGAAATAGCATTGTGATCAAAGTGTGACCCTCTCCGAAACAAGGATAGAACCTAAAAAATAATTTTCTGGGTGTCCTGTGCTTTTAAGGGGCACTATTCTTGTCCCTTGGCGGTATCATGCCAGCGTTTGTCTAGACCATTCACCCAAGTTGAACTTATTCTGGCTCGAACACATCATCTAGAAAGGAGTCAGCTGCTTTTCCTTCCCAAAAACATCCGCCACGCAACAACGATCAGGCAGCTCAAATCCCCGAACCAGTTGTCCTGTTTAGCTGAGCCAAATTGAACCTAGTCATCCCGTGAATCTCTCCATACTTCCTTATCGCTGTTTATAAGATGTTGCGCTGCACAAAGTTACCGTTTAATGGTTGTGCAAGGATGCGCAACCACGAATTCTGCGTGAGTCTTGTCCTGGCCAGCGTACGCTTCATTGAGAATTCGCTTCAAATCATGACCAATGGGTGTCGTCGGACATCTTGGTGGCTACCTGTGTCTATTTTACCCTGGCATATCGAGCCATCAGCAAATTGAGGCCATGCAAGAGCGGAAACGTGATGTGTTAGAGGACTGCAAACAAGTCAACACGGCAGTCCTCTAAAAACTTACATTAAAGGCAGCATACACGCTCGCAAGCATAGTCGAGATAACAGCATGGATAGGTCCGCACGGCCCGTACTATGTCGTCAACGACGTTTGAAGCGCTGAAAACTGTCCAGGATGACAATGTTTGACAATGTTTGAGCAATCTTGCCTTCCACGCCCGTATTTTCACACCCCTTCGAGTAACAGAATGAGAATCGATACTTGAGAAAACATGTGATAACATAGAATGATAGCACTATAAAAAGGGAGTGCAGTAGAGAAAAAACTCGATTTACCTCAATATAACATGTTTGTGCACTGATAAAATCCTCCATTTCAAGAGGTCAGCCAAAGTAGAGCGGCATTCTCGAAAGTGGACGAGAGTCAATAGGTATGCAGACATGTTATACTCAAGTAAACCAAGCTATTTCTCTCGTGCACTCCCATTTGATAGTGCTATCACTCTCAATTATCACACGTTTTCACAAGTATCGATTCTCATTCTGTTACTCGAAAGGGGTGTGAAAATACGGGTGTGGAAGGCAAGATTGCTCAAACATTGTCAAATATTGTCATCCTGGACAGTTTTCAGGGCTTCAAACGTCGTTGACGACATAGTACGGGCCGTGCGGACCTATCTATGCTGTTATCTCGACTATGCTTGCGAGCGTGTATGCTGCCTTTAAGTGTCTTCAGTCACCTGAATGAGGTGTAAAACAGAGGGAGAGAACAGAAACTGTAATTAGTTCGCTCGTAGCAACAAAAAAATGCGGATTACCTAAGGCGTCCTATAATTATGAAACATTTCAACAAACGAAAAGCTGTGTTTTAAAAAAAGATGGGATGCTGGAGTGATCTGAAAAAATGAATATAATAGTGATTTCTCAAGCTGATTACTATAGTTTTGACAGAAAAGCCCCATCGATAACGGGAGGAGTGTTATAGGGAAATTCGAGGGTGTCCTATAACTATGCAACGCACTGTAGTTACAACTACGCAAAGCTTGCGACAAAATTTAGGCGGCGGCAGGGGCTACAAGTCAGGGTAGTGCATCGTAGTCGACGCCGGTTGATTGGGGCATTCGGCATGCGGCACGTGGACCCTATGATATGTGTGTCTGCGCGCGTTCAACCGGGTTGCGTACATAGCAAGCCTGTTCGCGTTCGCGACTATCTCTTTTTGAAATGCTTTAGAAACGTTATCTGCGCGCGGTAAGTTTTGATGGCCAGATTCGATGCGGAATGAGCTTACACTTCCACTCAACTTTGTGCGTGAAGATAGCCAGTATCCGTGTGATTGGTCCAATCTCGTCCAACGCACGAGATAAACCCAATCTCCATTCATAGTGTACCGTTATTGTTAAAATGTTCCTCTAACGTACAAAACTACTTTTTCGTGGAAGCGCCCATTTTTCATAGGTATACTATGGAGATGATCCCAATACGAACATTTTCTTATTCGATTTTTAGCGATGATTTCAGACCTAAATTATTCTTCAGATAGGGAATGACTGGTTGAAGTTCAGCTTCAAAGGAAAAAACAGGAGCTGCGGGTAAGGCTATACAGTTCCCCATCTAATAAGTCCACCCAAAGACAACCACTGCTTTGATTCGCCACGGGGAATCAGAAATGAGACAGCAGCCATGAAAGATGGCCAGCGATTCAATGGCATCGTTGAATTCTTGACAGGCTTTCTATAGTAGCAAAAACTTTCTCGCTTGCAAAAACGATCAGCAATATTTTTAGACTGGAAATTTCGTTATGTCGGACTCATGATGGCAGGCATTAACGTAGGGGTTTTTTAGACCTATTTACATATAGATTGGTCCGTGGTTTTCTCTTGTTTCCTCAAGAGAAAACATTTAAATCCTACCCGCGGCTGGCGCGGGCCGTTTAATTCTCACCGGCGGCTAGCGGTATGGTAAGCTGATCGGGTGGTGGACTTTAGGACAAAACGATTTTTGCATACCTCGTTAACGATGGTTCGCACCTGCTTATAGTTTGCCAATGGGGAGCAAGGACTCCCCCAATTAATTATCTCTCGCAGACGTCGCGCTACGGCCAGCTCGTCGCGGCGCGACGAAGGAACGTGCTTTTGCATCGGAGATGGACGGAGAGTAGTCACGCTTAGCTGACCCAAACTAATTGCTTCGCCATTGAAAAATCAGGGGCCTGATTCTCTCGTCGATTTGGTTGTAGAAAGGTATCCCGAAGAACGACTGAGTATTTATCAGATGAAAGAGTACGGAATATGAGTACAATAAAATGGTTGAAAATATTTAATTGATTACGGCATGATAACATATACATATGGAATAAAATCAATATGATAATCTTGGTAAAATGAATACCTAGCCGAACTGATCGAATGAAAATGTGAAAATTGAATGAAAAAAATAAACGAAAAGGGATATAAGGCGGTACATAAAATAGTAAAAAAATAATGTCATATTAGACAACACGTTTTATCTTGGCTTGGAGTACATTTTCCAATATCTAGAAAAGAGATAGTATGGATTTATTGACTTTCGGTTACGACCAAAATACTTGATTTTCACTTCAAATGTTACCGTAAGATTCGGTTCTGATTTCCAGTCGTAACTTTCCATGGAGGTATTTTTCAAATTAAAAAGATGAAGATAAATTATTTTATCCGTTTTATGGAAAATTTGGTAGAACACTTGTTTTATGCGGTAATTTGTTCGGTGAATTTCTCGCCGAAACTTTTCACCGGGCTTGCTATGAAAACGCTTCAAGGTTTGTCGGGTAGAGGAACACTTCGGTTAATCTTTTTGTCAACAAAGCCGTGAAAAAATGAGTAAGAAACTTAAGGGAATAATAGGATGCTTTTTAAATATCGTGGCAAGGTTTCAAATCTCATCCCGTCGACATATATGTGCGTGCCTAGGCGGCTTATATGGTTTTTTTACCTCTCTTTCAAAACGTACAAAATTTCATAGCCTGAAATCGTTTTCGAAAACAATGGCGGGCAAGCGTCTTAGGGGTCCTAAATTTGTACCAAATAAATCGGCTCGTAGTCATATTTGATGATCTTTCCTCCTTCCCGTATGCGAGCAAAGAGAACTGCTCTCGGGATCAAATACCGGTAAATCCGGTTAATCGGTAAACGATAAATGCCCTCCCCTGGTCGGAAACTTAACTTTAACAGGTAACTCGAGTGCATGAGTACTGTATCTGCTTGTTTTATGCAAAAAAGATGATCAGGTGGCCATGAAGGAATAATTTAGTTCCCGAAGGGACCCTTTTGAGGTCTTCAGATGTATTGATTCATGTGCTTTTGTAATAAACAATCTCTACCACTCCAGTAATCAATAGTGGCGAGGAATTGGTTCCCTTCTGTGGTCCAGTCGTGAGAGGCGATGAGCATCCTTCATCGTGGAGGGCGCCTGTAAAACTCGTCCGAGCCCCAGCCTTTCCCGCCGCGGCCAGATCTTGGTTGTCTAATGTCTCTCGCAGAGACTCGGAAGGAAGATTGCTGTTGGCAACTTTGACGAGGCGCGAGATGGCGTATAATTACTCCATCCTACAATGATTTTGTCCTAAATTCCCCCTCCCAGGTGATCAGCTGCGCTCTTCTCTCGGCGTGAATCGACTAGCGGGCCGGCGCACGCGACCGCCTCGCCAGCCGCGTGTGGGATTTAAATGTTATTTCTCGAGGAAACAAGCCACGGACCTAACTATATATCATGACCGGTTGCCACCTCGATGTGCCACTCATCAACCACTTACGGCATGGATCCCGTGATACCTTTCTCGGGTACTAAGAATAGTAAGCAAGAACTTTTCTCAAAAATACATAGGGCGCCTTATTGAAAAACATTCCGCTCTTTTGACTCCGCACAACATCTTTCCTGCTACATGATTAAAGGCAGTGTTCACGAAGAAAAAGTTGCTCGTTTTTTTTTTGGCTAAAGCGTAAGTTTTGGGTCCCTCTAAGAAGATTAGGAAAGGAAGTGCGACGAAAAACGGCCGGTAAGTGGGTGAAAATCTCGTGGGCCAGCCAACCCATTGGGCCACTCCGCCCACGTCTAATAACAGTTTCTCTGAATTCGTGGTTAGATGAGCGATGGTTTCCGATCAAAAGCCCCGGTCTTCCCTTCATTCTTACCGTCTCTCTTTACTCAGGTCAGCTCGCACACATTTCGGCTGCAAAAAACGACAGTTACAAGCCTCGGACAACTCGCCCACAATGCTTCCCTAGCTGAATTTTAAGGGGCCGTAACCCCGTTTCCAGGGGGTCTTGTACGATTCCAGGGACATCATTGAAATCAGCAAGGGACCGTTTCCAAGATGGGTGGAAAAAACTGAAAACCGATTTTTATCGTGAACACTGCCTTTAAAGGCAGTGACCACGACAAAAACCGTGTCTGATTTTTTGGTGGAGATCGGCAGCTGCGGGGACTAATGGAACCCTAACGTTGAAAAAACTGAGAAAAATGAGCTCGGAACGGTCCCCTACGGCCCCAAAGTTGGACACCCATCAGCTCGTCACCCCCAGATGCACTTTCCGCGTCCACCGGCGTGAACGAATGAATGCTCGAGATTGTGAGATGAGCGATGGTTTCCTATCAATAGCCCCGTTCTACACTCCATTCTCAACATCTCTATCTACTCAGGCCAGCTCGCATACATCGGCTGTAAAAGACGGAAGTTACAAGCCTCGGACAGCTCGTCCACCATGTTTCCTAAGCTCAATATTAGAGCGACCATAACTCCGTTCCCTGAAGGTCTTGTGCGATTTCAGAGATATCATTGGAAACAGCATGGGGCCAATTTCAAGATAGGCGGAAAAACGGAAAAACGATTTCTATCGAGAACACTGCCTTTAAGGGCACTGTTAACGGTAAGCTTCGTTTCTGAATTTTGAATAAAAAAATGTGGGGACCTCAAAAGCAGATGTCGAAAAAACGGATTCAAAAGCCTTCGGCGAGCAAAAAAATGGAGTTGAGGGTTATTTCAATGGTCAGGTTCGGCCACCTTGGGTCCATTTGTTCTCATCAACACCGACACGGCAGTACCACCGCAGCATTTTGACCAGCGATCATCCGCAGTGGTTTTCGTTCAAAAGGGGAAATAAATTTGCAGAATGGTTGTCGAAAACATACCGAAATCTTCGTCAGCCTGAATTCTGTCCAATCCGCTGTTTAAAGGCAACAGACACGCTCGAAAAAGTTGTTGAGATAACTACTTTTCTGAAATCGCATGGCTCCTAGTAGGCTGCTCACGCCTTTGGAAGCGTCAAAAACGAGTCAAAACTGCTAAATTTCAGCAATGAAAATCGAAAAATTTCTGAAACCCCGCCCCTAAGATTCTGCAACCCCGCCCCAAAATACAAACTCGTCCAGATTGATAGTACTAAAACGGTCCCTTTGGCTGGTTTTTGATGCTTCCAACGAGGTGAACGTTCCAGTTTAGGCTGTGAGAGTATATCGGCTTGTCTATCTCAATCGTTTTGTTGCTAATATTCGCTGCTTCAACCGCGCGCCGTAAAACTCGTCCACTTTCACCTGATGACAAAATAACCGTTACTCCTCTATTTCCACACAGTTTTCGTTCGTTTTTTCGTCAGTTCCCAATACAACCAGCTCCAAACGTTTGATTTATGTCATAAAATCGGTACCATTTTTGAGCTTGTCTGCTGCCTTTAAGTCAATAAAAAATCTTTGCACATGGGTAAGCGTGGCAGTAATAGAGCCACGCCGGTGCTGATAACAACTGGAGCCAAGAAGGCGGGCCTTGAAAATACCTGCTTCTGAGGGCCATCACAATTGTTCTTCATCAAAAACCCAAAAACGAAGTTGATCGTGAACAGTGTCGTTGAAACTCTTCCAAACCATTCCTTTCCCAACCCCTCCATTAATTTCGGTGTTTTCGCCGCAATAGGACAGAAATTTTTGTGAACGTCAGAAGTGATTTTGCGCATTCAAAGGCAGCATACACGCTCGTAAACGTAATTGAGATAACTACGGATTAGAATGGGATGGCACCGAACACAACGCCCACGCATTTTCAAGCGTCAAAAACGACCCACAATGACGCTACACGAATGAGAAGTTGGCCCCACACCTGTATCTGCCCGCCCCCTGTATTTGCGTCCTTCTCCAAAGCAGGGGTGCTGGGCCATTTCCACCGTCATTGATGTGTGTGGTTTACCTATTGTACCTATTCCACCACCCACAGACGTCGCCGACGGTGGAAATGGCCCAGCACCCCTGTTTTGGAAGAAGACGCAGTTACAGGGGGCGGGCAGATACAGGGGCGGGGCCAAATTCTCATTGATGCAGCGTCATTTTGGGTCGTTTTTGACGCTTCAAAATGCGTAGTCGTTGTGTTCTGTGCCATACCATTCTAATCCGTAGTTATCTCAATTACGTTCACGAGCGTGTATGCTGCCTTTGATTTATTGAGTAAGTGTATTTCTTTTGCCTTTCTCTCGCAAAAATTACTTAAAAATAAGAAGTTTCCGCTGTACTAGTTTGGATGTTAAGATCCGAGAAAAGAGTTTTCAGTACTGGATCGTTTGCGCCTGACATGGGTCTTCTGTTACTCGTGCTAGATCACTGGCGAGAGCTTGTGGTGGATCCTCATTTCCAGCCACTCCAGCTTCAAAACCACACGTTTTTTGATGCTCGAAACTTCGTCCAAAGTTTACGGAAAGTGTGCATTCTGTATTATCTCAATCCCCTTCTTCGAAAGAGGTAAACCTTTAAAGGCAGCCTACACGCTCGTAAGCGTGGTTGAGGTAACAACGTGAATCGCACCGTATGGCTTACAACATGATGCCTACGCATTTCGGAGCGTCAAAAACGACCCATAATGCCGCTACACAAATATCGAGTTTGGCTCCGCCCGTATTTTCACGCCGCCTGTATTTGCCATCCTCCTCCAACGCATGGTTGCTGGGTCCTCCTAACCATCGGTACTGTTAGTGGATTGCCTTACAACTAAACCACAGATCTCACTGACAGCGGGGATGACCCAGCAACCTTGCGCTGGAGGTAAACACAGGGGGCGTGAAAATACGGGCGAAGCTAAACTTGCTACTCATGTAGCGGCATTATGGGGCGTTTTTGACTCTTCAAAATGCGTAGGCATTATGTTGTGAGTCATACGGTTCGATTCACGTTGTTATCTCAACCACGTTTACGAGCGTGTATGCTGCCTTTAAACAGGATCTCGAAAGTCGATTCCAAAATGTCGTACAAAGTGGTTAGGGGTTGTAGTAAGTGGAATAGAAATAGGAATTGCCTGTTAGGTGTGTTGACTTTTCAGACAGGAAAATTCCAAACGGTAGTACCTCTAATGCTACAGTCCGCCTGCATAGAATTTTATTGTCCATTGGCCTATTGTATTATCACGAGGTGCACTATGAAGAAAGCTACACAAGGATTACACAAGATTACCGCGTGGAGAATTTCTGTTATTAACGGAACTCAAGTGATTGCTGTTAGTTGAATTGTTAAGACTGTCAGACCATTTTCGGGCGCTCCTCTGGGCCCATTTTTTGTTCGTTTTTCGATGCTAGTGGTGTAATGAGCCGTTGACCTTTGGATTTTCTTCAAAAATAAGAATTTTATCATGGGCACTGCCTTCAAATCTCTATTGGTGGTTATTTTACCCTCTATACGGGACTTCTTCCGAATTCTTACTATTATTTGACGGTGCAATACTTGCGCCCTGGTAATTTAGTTGCGTAGTCTCTTATTACAGCCAGCTAATTCGTTCTGCTGTTTCGTCAAAGGGGATAATCGGATTGATGCATCAAGCAGGTATCCCTAACAACGGGAATGAAAAAATTCTATCGGAATTATACATGACTGCCCGTGGTAATACCATTTCTAATAGAGCACTTAAGTAGCGATCCTGCGAAAGAGTGAAATCTGACGGGGAAAAGATTCAATTCGTTCGTGAGACAAAACTGAAAAATGTGTTCGCGCTTCAAAAAGTGGCTTTGCAAAATATGAACTTTTCACGAGGGCGCTTCTCACATTTTGAACTTGCTACATATGACAACATTAGTTTGTTATTAATAATTCGAGAGAATGGCCATCACAAAAGTGAAAAGAAGTGAAAATTTGGGGAAAAACGGAAACAAGTTATAGCTTGGTGTCCTCCCGGCCCCAATTGCCGAGACTTCTATAAAAGCCAGTTTTGCCGTCTTCTATTTTCTTCTAGAAAAATTACTGAGCACTTTTAGAGATTAATGGCTACTATAAGAGCAAAATAAAATACGGATCAGCAAGCATTCATGAAAATCCCGTTAATTGGGGGGCTGACCGACACTGGTAATTAGCCGTACTGGCTTGTTTTGTGCGTTTTTTTTTTCAGCAAATTTCCAATTTTTTCACTTATTTTTACTTTGGTAATCACGAGGCCTACCATTTCATGAAGGGAGCTCAAAATTTGTTTCATCGCGAACCCTGGCTTTGATATACATTAGGAAAGGGCAAGTTCGCTCGAACTTCATACAGCCGGCACGAATCGCACCGATACTCTTGGTTCCCAGCAGGGTTCGGCGTGAGGTGTGATGTATCTCAGAGGGGGGGGGGGCCGGACCCATCGACATCCGGTAGGATGGGGGGTCGGAACTTCGACCAACCAAGAAACAAGATGGACTTCTATCAGGCCGGAGGGGGTGAGAACCATACCGTTAGTATAAAAAGTGACGGCAAAAATGAGATCACAATAAGAGGTCAAATTAAAACTGAGATTATACTGAGAGAGCAAAATGAGACAGGAGATGAAAAAATAAACCGAATAGTGAGAAAGAACTGCGAAAAAAATGAGGCAAGAAATGAAATGGAGATGTAAAAATAAAGCAGGAACACTCAAGAAGAGCTTACAATTCACTGGTGATGAAGCATGCAAGACAACAGACAACGGTAGCACGACCACTGTTAATGAATCTGACATTGGTCAGGTAAAGTGTGTCACCAAAGGGCTCCTGGATATGTCAGCAGCAATGATGTTGAGTACTCGCTCTCAAGGAGGTCATTACAAGCGGACTAAACTGTCAGCAAAATGACACAGATGTTCCGGAAATTCGTAATCTACGATGCATTCTTGATTACGTGAGATTTTGCCCGAGCCGCACGCACACATTTCTGCAGGAGATTTTGCCCGCGAGAGAGGACAAAATGGCCGCCCGGAAGGGAGAAATCGCCCGCGAGGGGGAGAGAAAATAATTGCATGGAGGGGAGAAAATACCCGCAAGGAGGGCAGAAAAATTCCGTCGCGAGGGCGAGATTTTGCTTGCGCTAGAAAACATCATGCTAGCAATTAGTGGTACTCCGTTCACTTCTCTGCTGCCGTTTCTCCATTTTTTCGCTCTTTTTTGCTGTTTCTCCATTTTTTTTTGCTGCCTAAGCCTAAGCCTAAACCTGAGCCTACTGCCATCGATTTTGGATGAATCTGCGCCAGCCCGCTACATAAGACCAGCAGAGCTGGAACGACAGCACAAGATTCAAGAAGAAATCCAACAGTTCTCTGCGATCCCTGACCCTAAGATCACGCCGAGAATGTGCAAAAATATTTGGACTCTCTAGCCAGGCTTATTGGTCTGCTTTGATGTCACCCAGTTACTCTTGAATAAGTTTCTTAGCTCAGGGATGGGGGTGTGTATACAAGTCTGTTGGTACCTGCTCGTTGGTGCCCCTGCTTCTACTGAACCCAGCAGACGTTTGAGTGTACACAGGGAACGTTCGAGCGATATAGCGTGCACAACTATATCGCGAAAGTATCCCGCACATTGCATAAAGGTGTCGCCGTCCGGCACACCAAGGCCTCTGGTCCATAACACCTTAGGATCCGTACCTAGCGAGTTTATGGAGTCTTTGGTCACAAGCCACAGTTTCGCCACCCTGAACTGTCGATCGCTGTCGAGTGATATCCAAAAAACTGCGCTATCCAGACTCCTGAGCTATTTCCATGCACCGCTTGCTGCTTTGCAGGAAACCCGCCTCAAGGATAGACCCGACATCAGCGTCGGAGAGTACACCATCTACTGCGGTAACGCTGACGATAGGAGAGTGGGAGGCTGTGCAATAACTGTAAGGAAGGATTTCAATTGTATGGTCAAGGAGTTCGGCTCAACGTCGTGCCGGAATGCATTCGTACGACTGCGGGATCACAGAGGATTCAATCTGTGGATAGTGAGTGCTCATGCGCCCACTGAAACCGCCGAGGACAATTCGAAGGATGCTTTTCATGAGGAGCTCAGTACGTTGCTGGCCAGGATACCTTGTCAACATGCTGTTGTCGTGGGGATTGACGCAAGTGCAAAGATGGGACTTGATCTGGAATCCGAAGTACTCGGTAAATGGTTCTACCCAGTGAAGCAAACATCGGACAATGGCTACCGCCTTGTCGACTTTTGTGAACGCAGTGGTCTGATTGTTGCATCGACATTTAAGAGGAATCATCGCCGCCATCAGCTTACGTGGCTGGGACCAACCCAGCTATCTCTGGAAGAGCGGCGGAAGCGGAAGATGACAACTTTAAAACTACAGCTTGATTATATTCTGACGAGGAATATTCCAGTATCGGACATTCGAATATCTAGAGCTGTGTGGGATGTCGCATTCGATTCGGATCACCGTCCTGTTCTGTTGAATTTCACTGCGAGGATTCATAAGAGGAAGCGAGGGGCTCAGCCTCTCCAGAGGATTGACATGACAAGTCTAAAAGATGAAGAGTGCAGAAGGAATTTTCGACAACGCGTTTCTATTCACACCGGAGTACGGACTAAGAAGAAACTTTGCGACGCGGATTCTTTTGTCAAGTGCATCCAGGACGCTTCGAAAGAGGCACTCCCGGTTGTACAGCCTAAGAAGAAGTTCGCCTACGTCTCAGAAGAAACAACATCTACCTACAACAGAGTATGTGCTCTCCGAACTGCAGGAAACTTCGTGGAGGAGAAGCGCCTGAGGAGGAAGTTGCGTCGGCAGCTTCAAAGTGACCGCGAGCGAGAGTTGACGTGTAGAGCTAAGGAGTTCGAGAAGGCTTGGAAGGAGAAGAATCCGAGGAAAGCCTACACGTTGCTGCGACAGCATAGCGAGAAGATGAAGAGATGTTCCCCTGTCTTCAACACTACCAATGGAGTTGCAGTTGGTGATGCGACGCTGCCAATATGGAAGGAGTTCTTCAGTTCATTACTGGAATCCTCCAGCGCCATCAGTACCTGAGCTCCTGCATGTTCATAGAGCACATTACGATGTCAGTGAGGAACCGCCGACTGAGTCTGAAGTTTTGGATTGTGTCCGGAAAATGAAGCTGGTGAAGATGACAACATCACTGCTGAAATGCTGAAAGCTCTTCCTCCGTCTGGGATTCGTGAAATGACCAACACCATCCGTGCTATATGGATGAGCGAAAGGATACCCGATTCGTGGAGACATGCGATCATGGTACCTCTTCACAAGAAGTTATCCGTCACGGATCCTAAGAACTACAGAGGAATCTCTCTACTTCGTGTCATGTACAAGGTTTTAGAACGTATCATTCTCGAGCCACTTATCAAACATCGTGAAGGAATGACCAGAGATGAGCAAGCCGGTTTTCGACCTGGAAGATCGACCATCGACCAAGTGTTCGTCGTGAGAAGAGTAATTGAATCGTGGCAGCGGTATCCGAAGCAATTACTGCTTGCTTTTTTGAACTTTGAAGCCGCGTTCGACTCTCCTCATCGTGATCGATTGCTCAATGCTCTGCGAGCAGATGGAGTCCCGAAAAAGTATGTTCGGTTAATCGAGGACATGAATAAAGGAACAACAGCAGCAGTTCGTACATCTGTCGAATTTACGTCAGGTTTCGAGGTGAAAACAGGAGTAAGGCAAGGAGCCATTGCAGGACCTTTTCTTTTCAATTTCGCCGTTGATGACATCATGCGTAGAGTTGCAGAACAGTTTCCCGCGGATGTGATCTTAACACCATCAGGACGCTCCCTTGTCGACCTGGAGTACGCCGACGACATTGTGTTATTCGCTGAAAACAACGCAAAACTGCAAAGGATTGTGAACCTCGTTTCGAAGTATGCCGCAGCCTATGGACTTCGTCTTCGTCCCGACAAATGCAAGCAGATGTGGGTCTCTCAGAGGCCTTCAACGGGAGTTTGTGTGGACGGACAACGTATCGAACTGGTGGACGATTTCTGTTATTTGGGCTGTTTGCTGAAGAACGATGGTAGTCATGCAGCGGATATTCGACAACGATGTGCGAAAGCTACGTCTGCACTTAATTCTCTAACCAAGTGTTTGTGGTCTACCACCATCGCGAAGGAAGTCAAGTTGCGCGTCTACCTATCCGCTATTCGCCCTAACATTATGTACGGATCGGAGACGTGGACAGCACTGAAGACGCAGATGGAAAGGTTGGATTGCACGGAGAGGAAGCTTTTAAGGCGTTTGCTTGGATATTTCTGGCCGCGTGTATGCCATAACGAAGACCTTTACAAGGAAATCGCCGCAGTACATCAACGCTTGACACGAGGGAGGTGCCAGCATCTTCTAACGCCATCTCAAGCAGCAATGGAAAGTCGACTTCGACTGCTTGGGCATATACTAAAAAGAACGCCGGATCGTCTCGTACAACAGGCTTTAAGAATGCTTCCAAATCCTGTCTGGAAACGGCCACCTGGGCGTAGGCGAAAGTTCTGGACGGATGTGGTTAAAGAGGATTTAAAGTCACTCGGCATCGAAAGACAGTTCAGGCGCGATGTTTCGTTTCGCAGGAAATGGAATAGTGACAGCTGGATGGAATGTGTTCAAATTGTGGCTGAAGACCGTGAAAAATGGACACGGCTGACTACTAGGACGGCACAACTCGGTGAAGATGCGGAATGACCGCGTCAGGCGAAAGCCAACCGATTAAAGGCAGTGTTCACGATGATTTTCGTTTCCGAGTTTTTCACATAAAACAAAGCGTTAGCCTCCAAGTGTTACCAAAGTTACGAAGAAACGGCGAGAAACGCATTGAAACGTCGTATTTAAGTGTCATTATTCTATAACATGGACTAGTTGTCCGGTAGGATGAACATGTTCATTGTGGTTGTCACCGGTGAAAATGGGGTCAGTCGAAAATGGAAAAAAAAATATTCTATGCAAAACAGTATTAGTTAGGGTCCGAAGGAAGGGACGGAGCAACAGAAAGCACAAAATGGCAAAGGACGGGTCCACAAAACATTTCATCGTCACAACGAACAGTTCCTGTGAGAGTAAAGTGGCGGGGTGAGAGTAAAGGATTTCGTGACCTTATGGTCCGTGTTTCTCAGTTTCTCCGTTATTTTAGTTCTAACCGGGGGTCAATTAATCGATTTCGCGAATAATCTCAAAATTGAAGATTATCGTGAACACTGCCTTTAAGTCAAATAAATCAAAAGAAGGGTATAATACGGTTCAGAAGACCTTCTAATGGCAAACAACTGCTACGGATTTGGAATTGTAATAGCCATGTTTAGAAGGAATAGTCCTTAATTGAAACAATACCACAAAACGATAAATAAATTCCATATTTAAAAACTGCACAATCAAAAACCAAAAGTTTCATCAAGTTTCGCTAAGGGCAAGCCAAGATATGTATGAAAACATTATTCGCGGAAAGGCCTTGGGAATAGAATTTTTGACGGTACTGTAAGTAACGTAGGTCTCAACGGAATACTGTGTGAGAATGGCCATGCCTTGAATGGTTGAATACCATGTGCATTATAGTTGTACAATTCCGAAAAAAAATGTCGAGCAAACGAAAACTGAAAAAAACATCGTTCGAAAAAGTTCGAACGAACGAATTTCGAAAACCTTTTGAAATTTCGAAGTTGGAACGAACGAATTTTGAAACTAATCGAAACTTCGGATTTTCTCGAAGTTTGTTCGAAAAATTTCAAACGAACGAATTTCGAATCTAATAGAAATTTGGATTTTTTTCGGAAGCCGTTCAAAAATTTTGGATTTTTTCGAATTTCGTTCGAAGTTTAGGATTTTTATCGATACTCAGTTGAAATTTCGGATCTTATTTTCGAAACCGGTCTCAACGCTTTATTTACAACGCTCGGAATGAATATTCCACACGTATTCGATTTCTACTCAAGTCGCGTTCGCTCACGCTCACGGCAAATCAGCCCGAGGAATAACGAAACAGCGTAACCTAGGGTTCGAGAAGCGTTTTCAAAGTCGAACGAATTTTCGAAAAAAAAATCGAAGAATCAGATCACGAACGAATGAAAATCGGGAAGGAAATTTTTTTGACAAAATTTCGAACGAACGAAATTTGAAAAAAATCGTTCGGCGAAACATCGAACGATCGAACTTTGAAAAAAATCGTTTGACAGAATTTCGAAGTCTGAAAATAAGAAAATAATTACTGCTGCTGAGATTAGTGCTTACAAATTTATTAAAAAACTGACGCTTTTGATTCGTTCAAGTCCTGCAGATGTTGTGAGATATTTCCTTTCAGAATCAAACCGTTTCTTTAGATATACATGTGCGTATATATTCTTTTTCTCATTTACTTATTTTATTTTGAATTATTTCCTTGCGAAAATGTGACGGATTCTCGAGAGGAGAAATCAGGCGCAGAGTTGCTAAGGAGAATAAAACGAAAACATGTCGAGAATAAGACGAGTAGTCGAGAATTAGGCGAAAAGTTGTCCTGAATTCGTACGAATTCTGGACAACTCGCCGGATTCTCGACAACTTTTTGCGCCTGAGTACGGTACCTTCAAGTTCAAAAAAAAAAGTTATTTGCGAAAAATTGGTTGGTTTGAGTGAAAAAAAACGTTATTTCATAGAATGAAATCGGATGACGGATTGGGAACGTTTTTTGTTTCGAATTGAAAACGTTATTCGACGCAAAATTTCATGAAGATTTCTGAAACAACTACTTCCAATGATCCATCTTCAAGGGCAAAATTGTTGCGAGCGAAAAACAGATACTTTTTTAAAATTCGTTTGGAAAAATATTCCGAGAAAAAAATTTGACTTCAGGTTACCTCAACTGAGATTTTTCATGACCTCGGCAGATCATTCTATCGAGCATACCGAATTTTAAGAGGCAAAAGGTACCTAATGAAAAAACTGTACCTAATGGAAAAAACTATGTTTCAAAAATAATAACGAAAAAAATATTGAATGCAAAAAGTGGATGAAGGAAACGTTAAATTTTGAAGTTGCAAGCCTAGAGGGAACCTTCACCATTACCCACTCAGGTATCCTAAGCAACCTTCACCTCTCAGACCGCTGTCTCCACCTCAACGAACCTATGGTTCGAGTACATAAGCTAGAATCAACTCTTTATACTTTAACACAGTGTTCAACAGTACCGGTAGGCATATAGCGTCTGAGATAAGGGATATGTCACAAAAATGACAGCGTCCTAGGGACGAGCAAAAGCAGCGATAAGAATTACAAGTCAAAAATAAGTAAAACACGAGAATCGACCAAAACGATAACACAAATCGGTTGAGGGGATGCTCAACACGAGAGACTAGTTATGAAAAACCAAGTAGTAAGGCCTTATTAGAGATGTTGGAGCACTGGCCGCCCAACTTCTGCGCAAGAAATAACAAAGAGAGATGCAGATTGAGAAACAACATGGACTCGAAGTGAAAATAGTAGATGATTCAAGCTCTAGCGAGGTCAAAAATGATCGGAGAGTCATCTTCGGCATCCATTGCCAATACCGTATCGACTTCATAGATCTGTGATAAAATAATCGATGAGAGGTGTACATAATGGGGTTCGCAATAGGGTTGTGAATTGGAATGATTTCACGCGCGAAGACAAGAAAATCGAATTCTTGCATGAAGAGAGTTCGCGCGGGGTCAGACGAATCAGAACGTACCTCCGTGGCATCCCGTGTTCGGGTCGGACGGATCTGATCCAGAAGATGGGCACGAATCGCAATCCCGAGTAGAATACAGCAGCCACGAATCACTGAAGAGACAGATTGTTACATCTCGATGGTATACTATTCACGTCATTCGGTGCTCCACATTTTCGTTTCTTTGCTCCAATCTGTCCGAAAACTTTACAGAATTCTAATCCCAGAAAAAAAAAGCCAGTGAACTCCCGTACCCCCGCATCACGACTTCGACGGCGGTGGACGAGCGCCTCGCGTAGACACGTCCCTTCGTCTGCGAGGGCAAATTTCCGCGGGTCATGGCGCGCTCAGTGAGAGGTGTATCCCTGTTTCAGAGTGAAATTTATTTCCATTTATCGCATGTGTCTGCGTGCGTATGCTGCGTCTCCCTCTCCTCACCCTTTCTCGCTGCCTCAAGCGCGCGAAGGATCACAATATTTTTTCCGAACCAGAAGGTAGGCACCTAGTTTCTATATGTATTTAATACCTTACCTGAACCTGCCATCGTTTCACTTACTAGGGACTGCTTTAGACTTCCCATGGAGATTTGGAAAACCATGTTGTCGTTGCTGTAGGTCTGTGATAGTACATAAATAATCGGTGCTTGAAATTCCCTAAATGGCTGTGGGGATTCCAAAAAACGGTAATTTAATTGCTTGAAAAAAGGTAAAGGAAGTTTTAGGGTGTTGAGAAAAATTTCTTCGAATTCGGCTTAAAACTCGCATCTAGGGATTATTTAGGGCGCTGATCCCGAATATGGGGTCTATTCCCCGCCTCACTTAGGGTTACGGTAGGGAACGGTGGGCAAAATGCCTTTTAACTGGCGTTACTAACCTGAAAATTTCGAATATCGAAAAATGGGCCTCAAATTCGTGTTCAGCGTCCCAAATAACACTCACAGTGAAAATTTGAGTCAAATCTAAGAGTGACCGAGCTACCGTATACCCACCGTAATCTACCGTTATCTGCGAAAAATCGATAAACGGACTTCAGATTCGTGTTGAGCACTCCAAATAACCCCGAAAGAATGATTTTGAGACATATCTATCGTAGAAATCCGGAAATCTCGAAAGTGGCTTTTTTCCCTCGCAATTTTCCCCGGTTGAGAAACATCGAACGAAATTAGCCGAAAACATAGGAAAATCGACTAATAAAACAAAGATTCGTGATCAGCACCCCAAAAAATCCCCCTGGGAGAATTTTAAGTCAAATCTGGAACAATTTTCTGAAACCCTTCCAGAGCCCCCTAATCGGTAGAAATAAACGCCCAACCGAAAATTCGTACAAGTCCAAAACGCTGTCAGTCTGGACAAAGTATGGAAAATGTGCCTTCACCCACACTTTGCTCTGGGGAGTAGTTTTAGGCGCTGAACACATTTATGAGGTCCGTTTCCGGTTTTCTGAAGACAAATGCGCTTTTTGGAAGGTACTAAAAGCACAAAAAAACGACCTTTTTAGGCTTGTAACTTATCTCCTGTAAATCTCTGAGCCATTTAGGGGATTTCGAAAACAGATTATCACTGCTGTGTGCCATACCCACAAGTCATATCAACACATCGTTTTATAAAAGTCCACCGGAAATGTAAGGCATGCCCTAGTTAGAATGATTGGGCTGGCTAATAGTAGCTCCCTCCTCAGGGGTGGTAGTATGTATACATATAAGAAGGAAATGAAAGTTAATAAGGAACTGATTCGAGTTAACACTCGAAATAGCGCGTGCTCTACGGCTAATCGATTTACTGGGTTTTAAACCCGGGATTTTCGTGGTGATTGATTTGATATAAAAGAACGCTGAGGTACCTGTCGTTTGCCCACCCGTATTAAAATTTCTTTTTAATGCGAGTCTCCCAACTATAGCGAGGAGGAGTGTTTTTTTTGGAGGAACGACAAAAGATTCGAATAGGCTAAAAAATCGCTCAGCATGAGCTAAAATAGCGGTTTCTAACGTCGTTCTAATGGCTAAATGTGCGCGAATCGATCAGGCTAGACGCCGCAGGGTTGCTTGGCAATTTGCCATCAAAAACGTGTGCGGCACCACAAGCTCGTCAGAATGGGGCGGGGCGGGATAAGAGCAGGCGTACTGCGATAAGGAAATCTTCACTTCGCCGTCGTTTCTACCAATTTCTGGCCCGTTTTCGATGCTTTCTACGACCCTATCCCCTTCAGCATCTGTCAGCGTAGTGTTCACACAAAAAAACTGAAAAAAGAGATTTATCGTGAAAACTGCCTTTAAGCATGCATATACAGTATGGTAGAAGTTTATGGGTGCACCATACGTCTCGCATCTATCTGATTAGGACCGCAATTTTAAAATAAGAAAGCTGGCCTCTACACTGCCGAGACCGTTTCAGGAGATGTAGACCGCCAACTAGAAAGTGTTTCTCGATTTGAGAAAAAAAGACCACTCTCAAGCGGTGCGAACAAATGGATCTACTCCATTTTTTTAATGAAGGGACTTTCTCGTAGAAATTTGGATGTAAGTTTATTACATATAGAGTTTAATACATTTCAGGAGTGCTCCATGGACGTAAGCTGGGCGGAAGCTTTCTTTTCCCGAACTGACCTAGGTCAACGCCTCACACGAGGCAATGAGCTGAAACAAATGAAATATACATCACAGTTGAACCACCAACACCAAGGCATCAACTGATACTCGAAAAGCCTCGCAGCCCGTCACAAGAAAAATGAGGCTGGAGGATCGGGTACGCATTCACACAAGAGATGCCTCTAGTTTGTGAGGTTTCAAACACGTCATAAGCTACGAAAGAAACCCTAAGACTTGTGGGTCTTTCAGGGAAGTTGAAAAGGGAATCACATTTGCGAATTGGATAGATTCCTTACGGCCAAATTCGTTCACCATACTTAGCACGGGTTTTCCTATGTGTTCAACACGTCCAGCAGATTTCCGACAAGGTGAAGATGCCGCAAGCTAAAGAGACTGTAGCGGCTGGTTGGAGGCAAATTCTATCTCAGTCGTGAAACTGAGCAGAACTTCCTGCAACTATTCCACTGTCACATCACAGTGGAATAGTTGCAGGAAGTTCTGCTCTGTTTCACCACGTTCTGCACTCAAGTTTCACGACGTTGTTGTCGAAGCCACAGCCAAAACCCCTTTGTCTTCTGAGCTTCACTGCCCGCTCTATTCAAAACTTCTATTGCACAATATGGATAAAAAACGATTGGGAATATGGAATAGAAACGAACACGTGGCACAGATGATGATGATCAGCGGTGCTACATCGATTCCCCAGCTGTGGTCAGAAGCGTACATCCACATGTATCCGTTGAGCATAGCAGTCTCCATGGTGGCGACGCCGATATATACCATTAAACTGAATGGGATGATGTAGAGCTCGAAGACACGTTGGCGGGAGAGAATAAAATCCTCACCGATTCGGGTGTTGCTCGTTCATCTGACATCTCCTCATTTCAATCAGTGAATAGCCATGCAGTAGGACGAATGTGAACAGCATCAGAGCACGATAGTCATTGGCAGTATGGGAAGAGGAGAATCCTGAAATCGGGAATCATATACTATTCAAAGCTAGCCCTTGGAATGACTTAAGAAACTACAACAACTAACCAATGATAGAGAAGGAGTTGAGTGCAAACACGCAAAAGATGGCGATGCCGAAAAAGAGTTCCATCACGAACAGCCCGAAGAAGGCGTTCTCGTAACTCAGTTGAAAGAGGCTGTTATAGAGGCCGTAGGCAAGAGAGTGAGGTCGCGGTCGAGCCTGTAGAGAAACTACACTCTTAATCTTTCGGAAAGAAAGCGGCAAGCGCACGGCTACAAAGAAAGTCGTGGCTCGTCAAAATGTCGATGGATGGCCAGTTTTGCTCTGATCTGATGCCCTGTGATAGGGATCACCAGTTGTGCTTGCAAACTTACTAACGACACGCCAGAATTCACGGATCTTCCTCATCAGAGAAATACCGATCGCCTGTTGGTCGCGAGACTAAATTACGCATCCCTATGGTGCGAGCAATAGGCTTAAAGGAACATTCCAAGCTCGGGGACGAAATCTGGGATTTCCATATTTTTGTGAAGTAGATCCACCCCATATAACACCTGCCAAATGCTAGCTCTCGATTCCTCCGAATAAGCGAGATATAGGAGGAAGCCACCCTGGGGCGCCCACATCAAAAAGCCACTTTGGTACGCCCCTTTTACGATCTTTCAAGCTCAACAGTTGCGAGATGAGCAATGGTTTCCGATCAATGGCCCCGTTCTTCCCTTCATGCTCAACCTCTCTTGATTCAGGTCGGCTCGCATGCATCGGTGGCAAATGACGGAAGTTGCAGGCCACGGACAGCTCGTCCACCATGCTCTGTAGCTCAATTTTTGAGGTGCCTTAACTCCGTAACCAGCGGTCCTGTACAATTCCAGAAACATCATTGGAATCAGCGTGGAACCGTTTTCAAGATAGGCAGAAAAACAGAAAAAACGATTCTGGGGTTGGACTGTGCCTTGTAGGCGGAAAAAAAGCAACCGATGCTTGTTTTGAGAAACAGGTGGATTCAAGGAATAGACTCTTTGCTTCTGCTCAGCTGAACCAAGAGATCATCCGTAATACCCGTTAGCCCATTACTGCGCTATTGTGTGTAGATGCACTGCCGTGTAAGACGCACCGTATCCCGCACGCCAGTTTGGACGAAACATTACAGGTTTCACGAATGTGTTATGATGCGTTGCGAGGAGAGGCTAATATTAGTCCTCTGTTTCGCAGCATCCGGCGACTGTTTGAAAAGTTTCAGAGGGTTGCGAACGTTCGCCCTAGCGCAACCAGTCTATCACGCACAGCGGCCGACTCGATCTTCTTCGAAGGCGCACCTAGTAACTTTTGATATATTAGTCTGGAAAACACCTCTAAGAATCATGCGGAGCGCCGGATCTCAGTTCTCTCGAGTAAGCGAGAAACTAATAGAAGAAATTTGTGTTACTTTTTTTGTTCGAGTACACAGAAGGGGCGGGAAGACTCGGACCCGCTGGGCCGGCCGAATGCAACGCGAACGGTGGAAACCCTCTGCGTTCACGTGGCCGCTAAGTGCCGATTGAGCCGCATTTGACCAATTGAACTAGTCCTAGGCCCTTCTGTAAGTGTGTGTGAGTTCTGGTATGATGTCACATTGTACTGACATGTTTCAGATCTATGGTGCCGATCAGCCGAGGCGGAGACTGCGGATAAAAGGGATGAAACGCGAGGAGCGGGGAAACGAAGGACGACTAGAGCACCGGGAGGCTGAAGCGAGTGGACTGATCTATCATGATGCCATTAGCTGCAATAAATTACTACACGTTATGTGTGGTATGCAGAAGGCACTTCAACACCTCCGGTTAGTTTAGTTTTTCTCTTTTTTTCTGTTCTCTAAATTATAGTTTTCTTTTTGATAGTTTGTGTGCTCTGCATATTAGGGCCGATTTCTCAGGATATTGCTTCCGTTTTTTCTGCACGAGACAGCCGCTTGTGTAGAAACGGACGACTTGAGTGTTCGCCAGAGTGATAATTTTCTTTGGGTAATATAATACATCAGGATTTCCCAGCAGCATCATTTCATTCCTTCAATTCATTTTCCCTCGTTGTTTGTAGCTTACGATTCGCTCTGTCGCAGTTTCTGTGATCAAAAGACGAACCCGCGCACAATCTGTTTCACTCCATCTCCCGCCCTTTGTCCCGGCATGAGTTCGTTCCGCAGCGTCTCACGCTGCATCGACGTCTCTCGGCGAAAATACTGTTTTCTATTTCATTCCCCACTTCGCCGGAGCGGGCTTCATTTTACAACTGTCCTTTTTTCTACTGTCCGCTCTCTTGTAGCGTCCTGAGATCCATAGGGTCTGCCTATTCAGCGTACAGGATTTCCTCTTTGTTGGCTGCTTCTTTTTGGACTGTTACCAAAGCGCGCATTTTTGTTTCGCAACGTTCGCCGCTGCACAATCAGAAATTACGATTTCCGACGTCGATGAGCGATATGTTCCGCCACCGTAAAGGACATTTCGTCTGGTTTTTTTTTTCGCGATTCCATGGAACTGTTAGTGTGGCGTGGTGTAAGCAGGGGTGCGATGAGAGGCTGCAGGCTATGTGTGATTTTTTTCCGACAATGGCCAAATAATGTACAGGCTATAAAACGGCGAAATTCACATGGTTCCTACGCGTGCTGGTGCGGAGCGGAGGTTAGAGACAGTCGGAGAGCGGAGGGCAGGCGGAGGCTGAGGCATTGAGCGCGCCCCTCGCGCTTCGAATGATGTGAATTACAAAGTTTTATAGAGGGTAACGTGTGGGTACTACGAGTGTGCGTGAGTACCGTTAAAATATGAGGATAAATTTTGATGTTGTGACGCTAACGCTAATGTAAGGAAGGGCCCTTGTGAGAACTTTGTTCGCACCTATGAGTTTGCGGTTTTTCGGTTTTCCGGAGATGGCCAAAATGAGTATGAATGAGCTCAAGTCATTATTTTTGGTTCTGTTATCATAGTGCACATATGTATATATTTTTCCCATGGATTTTGTTGTGATTTTTGATCCCCTGGACTCTTTTTTGGTGTACTTGGCTGTCCCAGTCCAGCGTTCGTCTAACTTCTCGTGCGGTTTTTCCTCGCTTGTTGTTTTTCCTTCACTGGAATACTGTTTCCTGTTGCAGACGACTTCGTTTTGTTTTCTCACAAAAAAAAACTTCAACGCGCGGTTACATTCCGCAGCACTTTCTCATCGGATTTTCTTTATTAGTGAAAACATTTTGTTCTTATCATCTTTTCCGAGAACATTTTTTATCTCGTTGTCTATCAGTTCGCAATCGACGCCGAGTTTCAACATGCGAATTCTTTCCCAGATCCCTCCTTTATCCTTAGTCTGATCACCACATCCTATCTCTCTTCTCAAAATAAACTGTCTTGCGACTCGGTCTCGTCTGCACTGCCCCCGAACATATATATCCGCGATGGGCGCTAGAGTGCGTCACATCCTCGAGCTTCTGCTTTCTTCGCTATAGTTTCTCCTTTCTTGTGTTTGAATTTTCTCTTTCCCTGTGCTGATTTCTCATTTTTGCTCTGTGAGCACCTTTTTGCTAGAAAAAAAACCATCTTGTCCTTCCAAGAATGATTACCCCAATTACCCAAGCACAAGCTGCGCTGGCCAAGATGAATTCCGGAGATCATGCTCCGCGTTCGACAACCAGCAGTCCTGTTGATCCCCTCGGCATCCTTGCTCAACTGTACTGAGCGCCATGGTATCTACGAATCGTACTTCAACGATTTCAAGCTCGTCATCTGCGATGAAGCATCTCAGGTACCGGAGCCTGTTTTCGCCTCTTTCATCACCCAATTCCCACTGGCGCGACATATTCACATTGGAGACACCTACCAGATGGAACCGTAGGTCAAATGCAGTCCGGAGGCAAACCCCGCAGTTTTTGGTGGCCGGAGTATATTGGCCGTACTGGCACGCTCGGCTCTAGTGCCAAGGGCGCCCCTGGTGACAACGTTTCGCGGACACCCCGCACTCAATGGCTTACCAAATATCTTGCCTATGGAGAATCTTTGGTAAGGGGTGGGAGACCGAACGATGCTCTTAGATCGCCTTCATTTCCTGAATACGGCCCTTCCATTCCTGTACGTGAATGTCGCCGGTTCCACGACTCGGGAAACGATGACGAGGCCCTCGTCTGCACAGACCTTGTCAGTCGGCCCCTGCAGGTGGGACTACTTCCTAGTCAGGTGTGTATTATCGCCTTTTTTAGGGAGCAGTTCCGGCGACTGGAACTGTTAGCACAAGAACATCAAATGGAGATAGCCACAGTCGACTCGATTCAAAACAGAGAGGTCGACGTTATGGTTTTCCTTTCAACGCGCACCGAGTTCCGGGAGTCCGATTCGGCTGGGTTTAGTGATGACCGTTTGCGTTTAAAAGTTGCTCTCACTCGATGCAAATTCGGCCAACTAGTTTTAGGAGATGCGAGCTCGCAGGGTGCTCTTCTTCACTGGAGAACGTTGTTGCGCTGGGCCGAACAGGTGCGAGCCGTCATTCCTTCCGACACCGTTAGAACAATTTCCCCGTAGAGGTCATTAAGACCTTCAAATCCCATGTAGTCTGCTTATTTTATCTCCTTCAGTTTTTCTTATGCTTTTCACTTGCATATGCTCACACAGGCCTGATTCGATCTGACCGCTCATGAGTGCTACTACGCCATCGCGAGTTATATGCAGTGAGTTTTTTACTTTCGCTGAAAAATCCGCCGGCTGGCAAGAATGATGGCACGCAGACGTCGTTTCGAAGCGGACCCACTTCATACGTACTGCTTTTTCTATCCTGTTCAGATCGACCACTGCAACTTCAGCCTCCAGCGAGGGTCGTCAGTCGCCTGCATTTTGGTGATAACCCGTCAGGACTCTCCTTCGTTAGATCAAACCAGATCAAGATAGGTGGTTCGATGGCGCGGTTTCGTGCAGCTTGGAGTCCTCATTGGCCCAGCACAGTGTGTGCACACCACACCATTTCATCGGGTACTCCACATCGAATATCATATGTTCTGTGTACCACACAGTGGACGTAGCACAAGCACGACACACCTGCAGCCAAAGACCAACTGTAGGCCATTCTTGTCAAAGTTCGGGACGGGTTTCTTGTGAGGGGGAGGTGTAAGTTTGTCTAAGTTCTGGTATGATATCACATTGTACTGACATGTTTCAGATCGATGGTGCCGATCAGCCGAGGCGAAGACTGGGGATAAAAGTGATGACACGCGAGGAGCGGGGGACGAAGAACGATGAGAGCACCGGGAGGCTGAAGCGAGAGGACTGATCTATCTCGATGCTATTGGCTGTAATAAATTATTAGGCTATTGGCTGTAATAAACTATTAGTCTACATATGTGGAATGCAGAAGCTATTACTCTTCCCTTCCCGTGTATTCGATAAACAAGCCGTCCCAAATACTCCAAAAGCAATTCGCACTAGAAGGCCACGAGACCGAGAGTCTTAGGACCGTTGTAGGAGGGCAAAGATGTATTGCTATGTGGGATTAATTTCCTATCAATCAGCGACATTGTTTTTAAAGCGATAAGGATTTGCAGGTCAGCAAAGGCATGCGATAGGTACGAATAGAAAAGTGGCCACTTTGCCCAATCGATAATTAACGTAAAAACAGGTATTATCACCCGAGAGCAGCAATATGCGCAATACTTATGACTTGCTGGAAGGAACATGTGAACAGCGAATCCCGAGAGTAGTCATTTTGCCTCTTTTGAGCAACACCCTTTTGTGGGGTAAGCAGTGTCCGTATTCATGAAACAACGGGAGCCTTCCGGGAAGGATTTTAGGGCCAGCCGATGAATGCGGCGGGCGGACTTCGGACTCTCCTGGGAGGCTCCCGTAGTTTCATGAATACGGCCACAGAGGTGCCAGGCACTTCGTCTTCGCTTACATTCACAACACTGTTGAAGCTTGCCTCGGGTAGGAAGTCACGTAGCAAGCAATTGTCGGACAAGCCTATTTGAGCTGATGGATAGTCTCTGCCAATGGGTCGCGAGACGCCTTACACGAAAACAGGAAATGTCCAGAGTTTCAGAGGTATCTAGTCTACATTTGTCGCGAAAATTTCCGTAGAATACGGAATTTTTAGTCAAAAGCCCCAGTTGGTGAAATTCTCGATATACAACCCGTATAAACAACGGACTTTCTTGCATCGAACGCGGAAAAAAGGTGGACGATTCTCGCCTTGATCGAACCATCCTGTCCTGACCCATACTAAAAAGGCAATCCCAGCTACGAGCGACCGCATTACCGTTTCATTCCCATGGCCTGCAGCATCCCGCGGTCAAATTAATCTTTAGAAAAATCTTCCAGAGAGCGACTCGGGGTCACCCCCTCGACCAGCCACAGAATGTCAAGTAATCACTCGTGAGATGACTAGACCCTTACGAGGAGCCAACGGCCTCCATGCGTCAGCGTAGCCAGCGTGGGTTGAGATTCGCGTTCAACACAGGCTGTGGCCAAACACGGAATTTTTCGCTACATTTATGGCAAGAAATTACGAATTTAGAGGCAAGGCAAGAAATTGTGGGTTTTAGCGAATGTTGTTGAAATCCGGAATTTCCCGCCTCACGGAATGAGAGAGCGTAACGAGTCGCTCCCTCGGAGGCATCCTGCCACCCATCGGCAGAGGGGTAGTTAGTACGGGCCTGCCCCTTGCCCGGAAGCCCCAGACAAAACTCGGAAACCTTTCTGGCATTACGAGATACCGCCATAGTCTTACCGTGTTCACTGAAGTATGTACCATCCAATCGCTGGTTGGCTTCAGCACATCACGAAATGGCAGTTTATGTCTAACCATCATCAGGTACATCGTATACGAGGCGAAGACAGTGACGATGAACGTCGGAGCAAACATTATCCCTGTAATAAATAGATTCTCTTGAAAATATATAACACTTCTAGAAAACGCAGTAGTTCCAACAATGCGAACCGCCCTCTCTACTTCGTGTAACCCTCGATCTGAAAGGGGTTCCATAACTAAAATATTGGAGCAAAATATGACCCTAAGGATTTCAGAGTTGTACACGTAACCCCAGAATGCGTCATACCTTTTTCAGAATTTTCAAACGCCAGCGCTTGTATTTCTTATTATTTATTTTTACAGAACTGATCACATGCTGTACCCACCGTATCCAATTACCCTTCGTAATACAACTGGTCCAGGAATGAAACATGTTCCTGCGTCAATGTGCTTCAGAACATCGTTGCCTCGTAGTAATAGATCGAAAACTGCAGTGAATTTAGCCTGAAAACAATTTGAAATCTGTTTTTGGCTGCCTAATTATTGTTCAGGAATAGCATTTCAATAAAAAATAGCAAAACTCCTTTGTACGACCCGAATTGGGCAGGTTTATGGCCATCAATTGCGTATTTCTATTCATTTATCTCAACATGCTGAGATTTGCATTTAGATAAATCCTAGGACTAATGCTAAGTCACCTACTACTCTGAGAGAACTGGCCGCTGTAGTACCGCAACCGTGCCGCAGTCCCCATAGTTCCGCAGTCGTACCGCAATGACGATGCAGTGGGCGCGCACTTGTGTCAAATACTGCAATAACGCCGCAATGAATGCGGTACTACTGCGGAGCTACTGCGGCAAAATCACAGTGCCGCTGAAACCAGCCATGCCATTTGTCGATCCACTCAACCCGGCTTGCCACGCTTCTCATTCACTCGTCTACGTCTTCCAGTTCTGTTGAAACGATAGCGTGTCACTTGCTTTTCTCAAAATTCATTACCTCTCTTAGGGAAACACTGACACATCCATCCTCCTCAGTCTTATAAGCGTTTATGTTGACAAAGTTTCTAATCATTTTTTTGCGTGAAAGTTTAAAATCATTTTTTGAGCTTGAGAAGCTTTTTGAGTTTTGAGCTTTTGAGTTTTTTAGCACATTCGACCACAATTCTACAATATGCGCATTCTGTGCCAAGTCGAAGTCCCATAGTTCTCTCGCGTGTGTTTCCAGGGATAAGCGGATTTTTTTCAAAACTTTTTTAGAGGCTGTATCCACGATAGAAAGCCGTTTTCTAGTTTTCTATGTTTTTCAGTCGGCAAGTTTTCGATGTAGAGGATAATTGGGAAATGTCCCTATAGAACTTTTGAAAGCCGAATAAGAAACTTCTTTAAAAAACTATTTATTATTTATTTACGCCTGTTGGTGTGTTTTGCGCACTGCGGACAAAACGTCAAAGCAAATGTCGCAAATTGTTATGAGCTTTGAAATTGTAAGGTAAATGACTTTGCTTTCTGTTTCGTGTACCAGAAACTCTTGAAAAAACACGAAAGTTGAATGCTCGTGTTTGGATCTTACAATTTCCCGGAATAAAGAGTATTCGAAAATTCATCAACAGTTCCTTTGGTACTAGAAACTATGGACAACTGCCACATGGCTTAGGCGGGGTGATCCAATGGGTCGACTGGTTCACGAGATTTTCACACGATTCGTGGCCGGTTTTCGAGTTCCTTCCATCCCTACTATTCTCAGAAGGACCCAAAGCTTACTTTCCTGCGAAAAACGGGAAATTTCCTCATCGTGAGCATTGCCTTTGAATCGGATTTTGAAAAACGAATGATCATCTCACAAGCAAAGTTTACAAAGCGTAGCTCGGATCTGCGGAAACATAACGTATTGCCAGTATCTCTTGTGCATCTATAGTAAAACTTTGCGGTACTACGCCCCAAGCTGCTGGTTCCAAAAAGTTATTCATTCATCCATTGAGTACGTCGTATAAGACAGACGCCAGAAAAAGTCGCAAAAATTCAGAGAACAATACGAATTACAAACATATCTGAGACTTCAGTAAAAATTTAGCCATTTCCCGTTTAAATGACATCGTGGCAGTGAGGGTGGTTTTCCCCACGCGCAGATACGCTGACCCCGCTGAGTTATGAGCTTTGCTGAAATTTAACGATAAGGTAATGATGAGTTATTTGGAATGTTTTGAAAAAGAAATCGGATTTGCTCAAAACCTGTATGGAAGGGTAATCTAGGGTGCTGAATACGAATCTGGGGTCTGTTTGTCGAAATGCTAGAAGCACACCTCCTATTAGAAGTACACCTGCCATAGCATTTTTTTTTTCAGACGAGCTGACCGACGACTGAGATACAGCTAACGAGAATATTGTTCCCAATTTGTCTGATATTCGTGGTAATCTACTCACGAATCCAAAAAAAACTTCGCGGCGGCCGGTCAACACGCCCACCGGCCGCTTGAGCGAGCAGTCTCATTCGGATAGACCGGAATTACTCTGTGGAAGTAACAAAAATTTTATTAATTCTACTGTGTCAAAGAAAAATGAGTGTAAACTTTCCATACCAAAAGTAAATAGACTTTCAAAATAGCAACAAGTTCATCGGAGAAGAGATATGAAGGGGCAAATAGCTGCATGCAATACCATGTAGCTGTGCTTTCTCGTGGTTTATAGTGCCAACGTAACTACATAGCACGTATTCGTGGCTTAGGCAGCCGATTCTTTGGCGTCCAGTGTGTGGATAATGCTATTGAAAGTGAATTAAATCTATGGGCCACGGAAAGATACTTTATTCAGTACAGATTGTGTAAGAATCAAGAAGACGTGGCCAATAATGACTTGGTGATAGCAGAAATGGCTTGGAAACAAAATTATAGGCTCAGCAGGAGCGCCAAAGCTGAGACGAAAGCGCTATTGCGGTACGATTGCGGGGCTATTGCGGCAAGGTCGTGGCTGCACGCAATCGCCCCGCAGTCGTACCGCAATCGTGCCTCTGCGGCTCCGGCCGAGGCCGTTGAGTCACGATTGCGGTACGCTTGCGGAGCGATTGCGGCCAGTTCTCTCAGAGTAGTGATCATTTCTGCATAGTGAAATGTGCTACTGAAAACTGACCATCCAAGTGTGTATAGTTGGCCCGAATCATGCTGATAATTTGCGTTTTTAGTAGTTTTGACGCAAACTCAGGGCCTACTCAGACAAATCGCTGCTTGCAGTGGACCCGGAAAGCAACACGAGCGACGCGATCTCTCTGCTCCTAGCAAAAATCAGCGCTCCATCCGGGCGACCGCGGTTCCGCTTTAAGCGATATTGCATTGCACTTCCAACCGCAACTGCTGTCCGAATGCGCCCTTAATTTTTTCTTAACCGCTGATTTTTATGAGTTTCTGCCTTCGTTTGAATGATGCAGCCTTTCACGAGAATACGTGACTTGTCACAGCCTGATTAACCAACTTGCCCGCAGGCTGTGACAAGTCCTGAAACAGACAGGTCCGCAACGAGAAAGCCTTCCTCACCGCGACTCATAAAGGGGTCCGAATTGGGAGGAACCGGTTTTGCTAGAAGTGGTAGTTTGTCTCAGTATATATTAAGACATACGTGCACCGAGTTTGTGCCAACGCACAATAAGAAGCGCGAAGTAACGTGCCGACCATATATTGAAAAAGCTAGCGAAAAAGAACTGGAACATAAACTCACGCATAACAAGGCAGGAACCAGGGTGAACATCAACACTGAATACACTGGACTAGTGGGACGAGTTAGATACTGTAGCAAGGATACAGAGCTCGCGTCGTTGAGCGTAGTCAAAATATCAGACTCAATTGTTTGCCACCCTAAACGAAGATATCCTTTTTCCCTAGACATCACAATACTACAGGTGACAACTGAATTATGTGGGCCCTGAATTTCTCGCATGTACGGCTCACAGCGCTGCAACCACGGGTGTGCGTAAATGAAATTTCAAATTTAGTAAATGATAAAACGTAACTACGGTGACAGCACCGTAAATCGTTAACCGTAAATCGTAAGCACCAAATGATAAAACCATTCATAAAAAATTCAAATCCCACTTCAGCGAGAATTCCAAAAAAGCATAGTTCAGCAGCGACGATATTTTTTGCCTTTTGGAGGCTCCATTTTGGCTGTTGCAGTGTAGTGCACAGCGACGAGCGACAAACTGTCAGAGTTCATCACATTCGAAGTATGTCACGCTTTGCGACACTTCGCTGCGACAGACGCGGAACAACTGTTCCCCAACTGCCGATGTGGTTGCTCCGATGTGAGTCCCGCCGCGATTTGTGCGAGATTGCATGCGTGTAGCCCATGACAGTTACACAGTTTACCATACCCCTTAAAGGCACAGTCCAAGCTCAGGGACGAAATCTGGGATTTCCACATAATTGTGAAGTAGACCCACCCAGTATACCACTAGCCAAGTGCGAGCTCTCAATTTCTCCAAATAAGCCAGATATAGGAGGAAGCCACTCTGAGGCGCCCACCTCGGGAAGCCACTTTGGCACGCCCCTTTTACGACTTTTCGAGCTCAACAGTGGCGAGATGAGCGATGCTTTCCAATCAGTAGCCCCGTTCTCCCCTTCATTCTCAGACTCTCTCTTCATTCAGGTCAGCTCGCATACAGCGGTTGCAAATGACGGAAGTTACAAGCCTCGAACGACTCGTCCACCATGCTTCCACCACTCAATTTTCGAGGGGCCATAACTCCGCTCCCAGGGGATCTCGAACGATTCCAGAGACATCATTGGAATCAGCGTGGGACCGTTTTTAAGATAGATAGAAAAACTGAAAACCGATTCTGAGTTTGGACTGTGCCTTTAAAGACCTCTCGGTCATTCACAGGCTGCAGCGCTCCAGTATGGAATGGCCAACCGTTCGCACGCCATCACTACAAGCGAGAAGCCAATCTCGCAATTGTTATGCTCACACTTTAAGGTTTTGGATGAAATCATGTTCAGACAAGCTGATGAGTCAACACCAGGGCCGGGATTCATGAACGCATTGGGTCCCGGCAGAGTTTGGTTTGGTTAGCTGCTTCAGCTTGGACCGAGACGAACCAAACCACCACCTCGGAGGTGCGGTTACAAGAGACCCAGGCGTAGCCAAGTCTTGACCAAACCTAGCGATGATGAATCGCTGGTTGGCGAACATTTCCAACCCAATCCTGCTGGGACCCCCGCTTTAGCGTCCATGAATTGCAGCTCAGGTCGATAGGTTTACATTTCATGAACCGAGTTATGTTGACAGCCAAACAGCGGAGCGCTTCACATACATGCTGCCCAAAGGCTCCGTCTGCTGTACGCCTGCTCACGACCTATAGTGTCGCTCCCAATGCAGATGGGTCGCTAGCAAGCGGGCAACACGCAGAGATTTCTGCGCCACAACGGCTGATGCGAATTGGACAAAAGATCATTTGAACCACATAAACAAGAAACATGATACTATTCTGGTAGATGATCGAGTATATAAGACCAAGAGAAGGGTTTGCATTCGCTCAATCATCAATTTTCTGGGAAGGTCAGTACGCCTAACCTCGCTAGAGAAACCAAGTCGGTAGTCAATCCAAAAAACAGAAACTTTATTTCAAAAGCTTTTAAAACGAACTTGGATTTGCACAGATAAAATCAGGTGAGTCAAGTGATCTTTTGGATGAATTTGCGTGAATCGACAACAAGCAGGTCTTTGGCTGACGCCGAACATTGTTTTGGCCATTAATATGGAACTGTTCTGCTGTCAACTGCTCAAATTGGCAGAGTAGACAAAATGAAATTGGACTTACCGTAAACAAAATAGATGACAATGTAGCAAAGAATTTGGACGATCGATGATTGAGACGTGTAGCGGAAAAGAGTGGTGACCTTTGTTCCCAACTGAAAGAAATCATTATCGACTCATTCAGAAACTGGTATCAATTCAAAATTGGAACAGGAAGTAGATTGTAGCTTTTTCGGTGACACCACAAGACGCTACAAGGATTTAGTTTCAGTCTAAATTACTAACTAGACTACTGATTGTCACCACGCCTACTCAGATAGCGTCCACACCAGAGGTGTGCGGCAATTGCCGTTTGCCGGCCATTTGTGGGGTTTGCCGTTGCCGTTTGCCGAAATTTTCGTCTAAAACGGCAAATTTTCGGCAAAAATTCGTTGAAACAACAGGATTTGCCCTCACCGCAGTCTCTGTGTTGGTCAGCGATTCGGAGCTGCTACAATTAATTATTTTGACTAGTTCCAGCTTCTGGTTCCGGCTCATTCAATGTATAATTGTATCCTTTCAATCGGTAACTTATGAAAACATCTCAACTGGTAATCATAGGAGTTCGTTTGAGTTCTAAGATGTTTGGGAGCCTCCAGATGTCTTTTTTTAATCATCGAATTCTTAGTCCTTTAAGAGTGCGAAAACTGCAAAAAAAACTTTTTCAGAGGCATACCGATTACTGCAAGTTCTAAGATTACAAAACCAAGTCAGATCAAATCTGTAGCGCAAAAGCAGCCTTATTTAGACATATGAACCAGTGGAGAATTTGTCGCCGGTTGGTTGGCTGATGGTAATATTTGGGACAGGAAAATTATCAGTTCTGCAAACACTTTGTCCAAAGTTGAACAATATTCAAGGCGGTCATTAAAGGCAGTGGCCAATAATATCTTCGATTTCGAGATCATCAGCTGAAATGAAAGGTTGTCTTAATGAGAGAGCTGGGTTTTCTAGGAAATGGTGTAAAGATGAAAAAATGAAAAATCTTCGAAGGCATTGATCAAAACCGCATTCAACTTTTCAGAAGAAATCCAAAGGTTACAGGCCCATTGCCACAATAGTGTGGGAAACCGGCTCAAAACGAGCAGCCAATAATGTACGGCCCGAAACTTGAAAGTGGTGTACTCGCTCCACCCTTTTTCTCGGTAGCCACAGGGAGGTGAGTGGGGCGAGTAAACACTTCTCAAGTTTGGGACAAATTTATTGCTTGCTTCTAGCCGACATTGTTGCTGTAATTGGCCTCGAGCCAGCTTGTGGGCAGAATACGCAGAGAGGGAAGAGCCCAAGAGCAGTCCAGCTGGCTGGCGCACTGCACGCGGCGCTCCAGCGACGAAGTGAGCGCAGCGGACTTCCATCGCGCGCGTCGCATGTACCAGTCAAACGCCCCTCACTCTGCGCATTTGATCGACATGCTCCTCGGAGCTCTTGATTTGAAAATTCGAAAGCTGCTTTTACCGTGAGCACTGCATTCGGCAAGACTAGTTTCACTTCATTCCTGTAGCCTCACGAGGGTAACCATTCAATCGTAGTTTTAAGTGAGTGAAACTGAAATCCTTGAGCCTTTTTCTTGCCACTAGCAGTAAAAATTGTGACTCCGGTTATACCCTAAACCGCGCACTGCTGATCGCGGTGTGAACTGTCTTTTGCCATCAATCCCGACCAACCATCGCGTATTCACCCTTCTATACGCACCTGATTGTGGTACCAAAATCATCCACAGTCTTTCGGTCGGCGCACACTCCCATCGTACCAAGCCTGCTTACGGTTTACTGATCTTTCCCGAATCGACTAGGCTGGGACGCGCTGGCCGCAGGCTCCTTTCAGAAAATCCTTTGCGGGCCTGTTACACCTTGCACTGCTCAAGAAGACGCCCATCTTTTGAATCTCTAGCATTGATTTGTACGGAAACTTCGAATGGAGAGGAATTACCAGAATTATAGCCGGCGATGGAGAAGCTTACAGCCTTGTTGGTTTTGGTAGTGACTCATGTTAACCTAAGGCTTTCCATCAGCTTCTGATTAATAGGATTTTTCTTCCTGTAAAGGCCATTGGAACGTCAGGCTCATAGTAACTGGCAGATAATGCCTGGAATACGACACGACTAACAAGAAAGGGTTGCCTACATCAGATAGAGCTTCGGGATGTTTTTTAATATGTTTAATATGTTCTAGGGGGAGGACAGTGTTCCAATATCCCATACTTAAATTCTGCTAAATGCCTCAGGCAGACCCTAAAAAGGTCCGAACTGGAACAAGGCCAGAAAGGCTCGGCCGAGGTGAGTTGAGCTGATTTAACGATAGAATTGCCTTTGTGTATATTCAGAACAGATCAGAAATTGGGCAACAATGCATAATTTCTGATCTAAACAGAATCAATACACGAAAGTTTTCTACATCTATTCTGAACACATCTAAAGGTAATTCAATCGTTAAATCGGCTCTGCTCTCTTAGGCCGAACCGTTCTGGCCTTGATCAGATTTTCACCTTTTAAGTGACTGCCCGAGGTTTTAGCAGATTCTATGCATACAATACTGGAACACTGTCCTCCTTCTAGAACATATTAAACTTGCATCCCGAATCTCCATCTGAAGTTGGCAACCCTTCCTTGTACGCAAATGTTGGTGTATTATAGCATAAACAGATTTTGCCGTTTTGCCGTTTGCCGGTCATTTTTGGGGTTTGCCGTTGCCGTTTGCCGAAATTTGAAATTCCTTCGCCGCACACCCCTGGTCCACACGCTGCGAAGAAATGCCTTTCCTTGGGAGCTGGGATGCATGAACGCAACCTACTATGTTTGGGTTTGGTTGGGACGGTTACCCCTACGGTAGCCAAACCTCAAACAGACCTTCACTACTGCTTCCCCGCGTTCGGGTGGCTAACCAGTCTACGGCAGCGGAAAAATGCGGTTCTGCGGTTGCGTATTCCCCCGAGCATACTGTAAATTGCGCCATAACCCATGAAAAATTAGTAATTATTAATGCACACAAAGTCTTTATCATATGAAAATACACGCAGGAATAACAAGAAAAAAATGAAAAATCTAGGAAAATGGAAGTAACGGAAAAAAACATTTCCCTCGTTATTCCTGTGTGTTTCCATGGTACAGGTATAATGATAAATTTTGTGTGTGTTGAAAGACTCACTTTTTTGAGCAAGGAAAAAATAAGGATTTTTCTCTGGTACTTGCACTCTTTCGTGATTTTTCATTTTTTTCTTGTTATTCCTGCAAGTATCTAAGATAAAGACTTCGGGTGCAATGATAATTACACATTTGCCGCCGCTTATGGCGCAACCTATAGTATGCTTGGTAGAATACGCAACCGCAAAACCGCCTTTTTCCGCAGCCACGAACTGTACCTGCCACTACATTGATGTTGAGAATATCTGTGAAACATTCGTCACTAGTACTCATCATTTTTATTGGACACATTGTATGCTTTTGATTTATTTTGCACGTCTAGTTTTTGTACTCAAATGCCTGCAGGCAATTAGACACTAGCTCACGACGAACACTTATCGACTGTTTCGAAAAGAAATTTATTTCCGTTTATCTCGTCTGTTTACGCGCGTAAACTGCGTCTCCTTCTCACACCTTCTCACTGCCTCTCCACTAGCTCCGCAAAAGCGCGCGAAGGAACACGATAAATTTTCCTCCGAAATAGAGTATACGCTTTTTCCTCACTCCTCACGGTCCGGATTCATCAACGATGAACCATTGGGTTAGGGACTAGCGAAATTTGGTAGACTTAGTGATATTTATGTCATTAATATTTCTGATAAACAAAAGATTTTCCATTAATCATTTCGGCCTCTCGATTACCGGATGGACTAGTTTGCATGATATGGTCGAGCTGTGTTGCTTTATGGATGCGATGCATCAACAACCGTAGCTGCCATATAGTTTGATGTGCGCTAGTTTCAACCCAAAAAAATCTAGGGACTTGCGGTACAGCAAAGGAATATTTGGTGAATTAATCGAAAAACTCCATAAGCGGTGTATGGCTGATCATGAGACTAATCGCTGCGGACACCCGCTCACTTTGAATGGAGGAAACGAAGGGTAGAATTAACGCAGCTCATGTAACATCCATGGCTGATGATTGTTTATACTAACCGGCATGTACAGAAGTACTGAAGGCACCGCGAAAGCGATGACAATTAAGGCGAAAAATGGCGAGGCGAAATTCTGAACTGATGGCACGTCGTCGACAAAAGACTGGTAGATGAAAGACACGAGGACCATCTGCAAAAAGATTTCTTCAGTATGTACTTGATTAGAAAAAAGAAATCGTGGCCTACCATGGGACCTAGAGAAGTGTACAAAAACTGCGCAGTGTAGTACACAATAGACCAAAGTGAGCCAGCTTTGCTTGTAGCGAAACAGACGGGGAGCAGATCGAAAGATATCGTCTCATCTGAGAACAACTAAGTTTCAATCATATTATTTCCACGCCGTTTCTTGTCATTGTAGACCACCACAAATTTCAAAACGTTCCCAGAATATAAAAATTGAAACTCAGAAATTTTTGAAGGAGGAAAAGGAATATACTTCTCTCGAAAAAGCCGTTTTACAAAATTTACAGGATTTTTGAGACACTCAAGTAATGAAAGTTTGCTGCTGTGCTCAGATATGCATTCTTCCACAAGACCGCCTTCGATTCAGAACTCGAGCAGCTGCCTCGAGACGTCCCCAGTTCATCCCAAAACAGCACGCCTCGGCAGTTGTTTCACAGCAAGTTTCTGTCCGATATAGCCGTCATTTCACCTAAAGTGTGTCCGAATGAGAATGGCTGCCCATGCGGCCGGCGTGCTTGGCAGGCGGCCGTCGCGCTCGCCGCTCTCGGACGAGCATGCGAAACGTCCCAACAGCCATAGACTACGAGCGGGGCCGGCACCGGCTGGTGGGAAACACTGCGCCGATCAATCAGCTCTGTAGCACGGGGGATGGTGGATGGCCGCCGTTCGAATACAACATTCGTCCGAGAGCGGCACATGCGACGGCCGCCTGCCAAGCACGCCGGCCGCATGGGCCGCCATTCTCAATCGGACGCACTCTAAACCACCTCGCACTTGTCCTGAGGCTCAAGCTGCTGGCTTGCGTCTGCGGAACATGCGTCGCTTGTTGGCTAATACCTGACACTCCCCCTGTTGAGCAATCACTTGACTGCGGTCCGCCAGTCTCTTGGCAGACCGATGAATCGAGGCGGGTCCCTCACCGCAGACCGTTGCGTAGGAGATCGCCTACGCAACGGCCTGAGGTGAGACACCCACCTCACCTCCTCCCCCCTAGCCGTGGGGGTTCCCCCTCAGCTGCCAAAAATATGCTGGCCTCCGTAGAGTGACCTCAAGTCACCTTCCAGGGCCGGCATCAAAGTGCCGAGTGCGCACTCGATGAACTGAATCGCCTTATATACCGACTTAGCTTATCAAAGAGATCAGTGACCGAAGTATAGCATGTTAAAACGTGAGGAGTCGTTCACCCTCTCGAGTGCCAGCCATGTAACGACTCAGCGCCAAGTGAATGCCACTGGACGGTTAGGCGCCAACCGAGTGTCGATTGGCGGATAACTGCGGTTTCATGCGCTCAGTGATTTCGAGGTGTGATTGCCATTGCCAGCTAAAGGAAGGTTATCACGCGTACATCAGGCAAATGGAACATTTTCGCCAGCGGTCCGCCGCTCCCAATACCTGAGTCCTTTCTGAAAACACGCACACATATACAGACGAAAAGGATCACACTGATTCCTTGCGCTCATTATGGCGCGTTGGCGTCAACGGGGTGCACGCACGTTATAACATACGCGCACCGAATTCACGCCAGCGCACAATAGGGAACGCAGTATTAATGCGACCCTAATTTTTATCACTGTTTGTTTGGTCGCCTTTTATTGTGCCCTTAAAATAGTTTCTCACTACGTTAGGCGACTACTACTTTACGTGCAAAACAAAAGACGGCTAAACAACCGTTTACGAAAATCTCGTTAATTGGCGCGGGCGGACACCCAGTAATTAGGGTTGTTGCCGATTCGACAGTTGACACAATTGAGACAAGCGTCGAATAATGGGCGCCGTCTGTAACCACACACTAAACACGGCACTTTCGCGCAAATTTATCAGTTGTCCCCGGATGGGGAAAATGTTTTCTATAGAACCTTAGTGGTGGATTCGAAGCAATACGTCGTGTTTTTTTGTCAAATACAACGTTTTAAGCAGGAAAAAGTATTCATGTAGTGGAATGGTTCCAAACGATCGTTTTATTCAATAGGTATTTTTTGAACTTTTGAGAAGTGGGATCTTTCTTGAATAAGAATTGGTTTTTTATGCTGTAACCTATATACAGTCACACTGGTGAAACGTTTTGAGCCTTCCTAGTTGCTTTACCAGTATCTCCGGAAATGACACTTTTCGAATTTTACGAGCTTCTGTGGTCGGAAATAAGTTGTCCCAAACTTTGCTAAAGGGGGTTATCAACGATTTTTATAACGAACCTGAGGTCCACTAGTGGATTTTCGAAATAGCAGCGTCAGCTTAATAAGATAACTCCAGTAGATCAATTTTTCAAATTTTGTTGCCTTGACCCCGAGGGTTATTCGAGTTGTCGCATGCGGATCTGGTGTTTACTTTTCGTTGCCGGAGAACTGGTCCCCAAGCAGCCACCACACAGCAGCTGGGAGGCGTGGACTCTCGTGTCTGGTGCGCTCTCACACAATGCCCACCTCTCGCTTCTCTCACGCCGTGCAGCACTCTCCCACGCATTGCATACATCTCGCCTTTCCCTCGGACTGTCCGCCACACTCCGCTGGGAGCACTATCCGCGGGCACAGTATTGCGAAACAACTACACAGACGAGAGCGGATAGCTTTAAAAAATGCGGGAATTGTCTAACGGATATAAAGGAGGGAAGGGAACATTGAAACACTCAAATTATGGACCGTTTCGAGCCCGTTCCTGCTAGATTTTTTCCTTCCCAGCAAAGGGGGCCGGATATTGCAGTATACATACTGCCTGAAGACCACTGTCTGTGCTATGAATGGAGTTTCAAAAGGAGGCTAGCGGATCAAGAAACTTGCACATATATTTGCTGCGGGTTCAGGTCTCTAAAAGTTGCAAGAGCAGAGGAGTACCCTGGCCCCATTCCAACATGCAAAGTGCGGAACGGTGAGTTCATCACTGATCCGGCCAATCCGCAGAATCCACATTTTTGTGGAGCCAGAAGCACCCCGAGGGCGGTAATGCGCCGCGTGGTAATAGGAAAGTGCAACACTCTAAGAATGAATCCGGTACGTCGACCAACTACGGCAATGGTGGGGTAGCTGGTCAAAGAAGTCTCATCTGATAGATTTGGTGAAAAACTGCATTCTTGAATCTAGATCTGAAAATTTCTCCTTACTGTCTTTTTAGCTGACTTCGGCATACCGGAAAGGCGAGATAAGGTCGAGCAGCTCACGTGCCAGTCCATGCATGGAGCCGAGAACCTGAATCGTCTTCTACGATGGAACATCAAAAAAGGGCAGGGCGATGCCGTGCTGCCAGGGGCACTAGTGAATTCTGTGTTTCGAAAGATACTATAAAATGGAGTGGTTTGGAACGCTGTTTTAGGATCCGCAGCTGTGTCGCTGCTCAGCTGATCTGGAAGATTATATCCTGCATGATGATGGATCTGTGGTATACTTGGGAAGCCGGTCCCTATGGTTAGAAGTGTTCAGACGGCTACACGTGCAGACTGTGGTGGTAATGAAGAGGACCTCAATCTGAAGACTGATACACAAAACTAAAGAAATTTGTTTAAGTGCGACGGACGGTTCAAGCAGATGCCACCTGAACTGCGACCCACCAGATCGTCGCAGCTGTACACAATAATTTGCGAATGTAATGGAGGGCAAACATTCCCACTTCTCTACGCCTTCCTCCCAAATGGAACAGAAGAAGCGTATAAAGACCTCTTTAGGTAATTACGTGATATTTCTCAGCCTGAGCCATCTGATGCATCCCCACTTATTAAGATGGTTCCGTGCCAACATCGAGCCTCTTGGAGGAGCAGCAGCAATCGAAGATCACCAACAATGCACTGTCATCATGGACTTCGAATTGGCAGCAATAAATGCGCTGAGGAGCGAAATGAATGTGAAGTTCAACGGGTACGATTATCTGCACCGCCAATTCTTAAATTTTGGGTGAAAAGCATTTTTCAGCTGCCTATTCCACTATGCACAATGTATACTGAGAAACCGCGATGCTCATGGACTCAAAGTGGCATGCAAGAACAGTGCAATTGTTGGCGTATTCTTCAGAAGGCTCCAAGTTCTGCCACTTCTCTCGCGGCGATTTCATGGAATATCTGAGGCTCTCGAATATCCTCGAGTGCCAGCAGTCACCGCCGACGTAGAGAGCAATTTGCGATCCTTTATGATTTACTGGATGGACAATTGGGGGCTGGTGGTAGATTCGACGGTCTGTGTGATCACTCGAACAATTATACCGCACGAACCACAAATACTGTCGAAGGATTTCATAACAAACTGCGGTCCCGTTTTCCCAACACCGTCCCTTCACTCACCGAATTACTTGATTTCCTGAGTGTAGAACTGACCCTAGCGAAATCCAGAATATTGCCCACCCATCAAGGAGAGATTGCAGAACGTCATATAAGACCCCAAGAGGCGCGTAGGCAAGCGGACGTTTTAGAAGAGCTTCGTAGGTTCCATAACTTTGTCAACACCATAGGTAGACTGCCCACCACCCGAGAATGTAAGGATCATCTCGATGCTTTGTCAAGAAAATTAGCTCACTAGCACATAATACTCCCTCATATCGCATACTTTTATATGTAGATTAGGAATATCGATTGTATTATTTGCTGAAACTGTTGGGATAAACATAGTATGCATCTCTGAGTGAGTGTTTGGCCGATGGCCTAGCAAAGTCGCGGAGACCAGAAATAAAAACCATTTAGAAAGTTTTAAACGACATGATCGTGAAGTATTCAGAGCAATCCTTATGAAAACCAATTGACAATCTGTCCGTATCACTGCTCTGCCACAAAACAACCAATACTCAAGGGTATCCTCAAAGTCGTACCAGTTTTGCTATAAAAGAATATCTACTTTGGTCACACGACTGTCAGATATACACGTTAACCCCACGAGCAACCAAATCAACGGTTTGACCTCCTTGAATTAATCACCTCGGTGCATACATGCACCATTTCAAAGCCCTCGTACCCATTGTTTAGCAGTAGAGTCATGTACAGAAGGCATCGAGCCAATTGCCGTGGAGGAGGGCCACGGACGGAGAGGAAGTCGCGCCCCTCCTCTTCTTCTCTGACTCACTCCCCTCGCTGGCTTCGCAGCAATGGCGCGGACCAGTTCTCACGTAATCTTTACTTTTCAGTTTCCAATAAATTTTTCGTCGACTGCGGTAAATGAGCCATCTTAACCATCGGTCAACTTTGTTTCAGATCTAGCTAAGTCCCGAGTGGAGGGTAGCTGGTGGGAAGGATGGGGGGACATGAAAGCCTGCCGATAGTTCAGTGCTCAAGATTTTGCTGAAACTTCGCTGCGGAGGTGGTGTACCATTGGGTTTTTGATGCGTCTTCGCCCAGGTGGTTATTGGGGGAGGGGCTGATCACGAATCTCATTCCAATTTCGAATTTCTGATGGAATTTTCGTCAGCTGCCGTGGACAACTTTGCAGGTCAAAGTCTCTGAGACCGCTAAAAGTTCTCTAAGAGGCTTATTAGGACATCACGTACCTCAGGTCCATCCATGTTTTAAAAATTTCCAACTTATTCGGGTTTTCCTCGGACGGTGCAGTCTTAACCATTTGCCTGCGCGAAATTGAAATGCCTTTTAAATTCGAAATACACCTGATGCTTGAGGTCGTGAAATATCCTTGCTTCACAACGGTTTCTCTCCAACTCTTTGTGGAGCGATATACTCTTAGGTGGAGTGGAAGTGCGATAAATGGGGTGGTTGTGTATCCTGTAAGAAAGCCTGCTCCAATCGAAGTGGTTCCCAACGGACCGTGTGTCCAAACTGAACTTTTGAATTTCGTAAATCGTAAATCGTAATTTTTCAAATCCCTCGTAATTCGTAATTCGTAACTCATATTAAGCCCACACAGCTCCTAACCTAAATCGATACGACACACTTCTACACTTCTTTGACGAGGTGATCTCGCATCAAATGAGGCTTCAGGCTGTGTACGGGCTGTGTTTGGAAATGTACTGTTCTAAGCTGTACTTGAAGAAATATTTAATGCACATACGCTATGTTCCCGATTCTGCAGAGCGCGATGCCTGGTTTGCGTGTGGGGCGCGCGGCCAAGTTGCGTGTTTTCTAATCCGCCCGAAAGACGCCGGAGCGATATCAAGCTCGTCAAGACGGGACAGACGTTGCAAAATTATACCACATATTCTGACTTTCATGCTTCTGGACTTCAGGTGAATCAATCGAACAGACGGTGAATGCCAACTGGTGCAGCTTTCTCGGGAACACCCGGTTATAATTTTCCAGAAAATTCAATCAACGGGCTGGAAACTGGCCCAAAACTTGTCGAAAATGGCCATTGAAAAATTATACAACATAGCTGACGTTTTCGAGAAAACTTCAATTCTGCGGCTTTGGTATCAATTCGTTCAGGGTAGGGCTCATCAGAGACAGAATGTAGGTATGGAAGTTTGGGAAGGATGGCTCATCTTCGTTTGTCGGTCTATAATTTTCTCAGTTTTTACTCGGATTTGATTATACCTTCACCACCGGTGGTGCTGTTTTCCTACTTTCTAGTCCAGGCAGATCCTGAACTGCTGACCCCTAGAGAAGGACGCTATGTGAATAAAGACACACTACTCTCCACTTCTTTTATACCCTGGCCTTTAACAATTGGTTACTATAAATTTTGTTTACGAAAGGCATCCTTCCCGAAGCTCCATACCCACATTTCCCGAGACATTAAGTCGATGGTCCGCGAAATTATCCTGGGGAACAAGCACACTTGTGAGAACCCTGTTTGGAGTGTTACGAACCACCTTTTTAAGACCGTCGCCTCCAACCAGCACACCTTCCCTTCGAACGGCTAACCATGGACTCGCGTAGTCTGTTCTGAGACCTAGTTTTTTTTATCGAACCGCCAGTTCTTGATCGATTTGAGGTTTGGCGAACACATAGGCCATTGGAACAAGGCGACATGTTTGAGGTCACACGAAGCCTGCTTCATCCTCCTGGCAGAAGGAATAGGCCAAAACGCCTTACAAAGGACGTAAATGGTCTTCCCACACTTACAGGTAATCTGTGGTGTCCCTTGTACATGGTGCTGACTCGTGATTCAGCTTGCCATATCACCTGAAACACATAAGACTCGGTCCCCCAGAGTTCATATTGGAGGATAAGTGCGATTCCTTGGAACATGTTCTTCTTCAAAAAATATTCTAAAAGATCTGAACAATGAGCCGCCCTCGTCCTCGAATATGAACTCTGGAGGAGCATGTCTCATGAGTTAACCAGATTCAGATGATATGGCAAGCTGAACCACGAATCCGCACCATGTACAAGGAACACCAAAGGTTGCCTGCAAGTGTGGGAAGATCATTTATTTCACTTGTAGTGCGTGTTCGGGCATTCTTTCTGTCGGAAAGACGACGCAGGCTCCGTAAGGCAGCGTCCTTACGTCGCGAGAGCGGGCGCTCCCGCTGTTGTGCGCCTCTCAACGCTCCTCAACGCTGCCCGCGAATTAACACAGGAAAACACCCCCAACTCGTGTTGATTCGATTGGAAACGTTTGATTGGGTCGAGTAGGCGCAACGGCTGACGATTTCCCACAGTTTTCGACTTCCGTGGTGGGACTATGAAAAACAAGGGCTATAGTTTCCCTACAGGTTTAGTGTCACCTGCTTTAGTAATGGAGCAGTAAGCTTGAAACTTGCTGCTTGCTTCGTGGTGCTGGCACAAGCGCGCGAGAGCGAGCGGGCGAAGGTGCGCGAGGAGGAGCGCCTGTGAGCGGCTAGCGAATCGTGTACCCACGATGACCATCGATTTTGCGTAATCGCACGCTCTCGTCACGTATGGACGGAGCCTAACAGTCGCTTTGTTCCAATGGCGTACGTTATCGCAAGCATCAAATCGATAAAGAAATTGGTGGGTGGTTCTCGGGCGTCAGGTACACGCTAAGGGCAGATTACTATACGAGCCCGTGCTTTTTCGAAACTTATCCGTTCTGATCAAATATGAGCAGATTGGAGGCGTCAACCTTACAAGTTGGTTCGCAACTCTCCAAACAAGGTTCTCATTGTGTACGTAGCCCAGGACAACTTTGGCCGGGAGCTGTAAAATTGCAATTTTCGTGAAATCTCGTCTATGTCGCATAATTTTTCAACGTCCACTTTCAACATTTTATGGTGCCAATTTCCAGGCAGTCGATCCAGTTTTCTGAGAAATAGTTCTCAGAGGTTTTCGAGAGTGCTACGTCAATTTCCGTTCACCGGTTGTTCGGTAGATTCACACGAAGTGCAGCACCATGAAAGCTGGGATATGTCGTATAAATTTGGAATGCATTTCAGGTAGGTGAAGTGCTACACACACTGAACACGCACGCCGACCGCGTGGCCGGACAGTCTCATTCGAACAAACATTGATGCTTATAAGCTATCTAGGCTCTATAGACTCAATAATTTCACGCGTTGCTCTCCAGCATAAAAATGGCATATAGAATTTCTCAAAAACCTCGAGCCGGTAAGTATCAGGAACGGAGCGGTCGGCTATATTGAATTTCCTAATAAATAATTATATTCCGCCGTGACTGTACCCTCCGCTGCTGACTGCTCCCTTCTCGAATTGCCAGATCAAGGATTCTCCCAAAATCGCTCCAGCCGCCCAGTGGCTGGAGAGGTTTGGTTTGCCCGGGTTTTGTGATCACCTAGAATTTTGTAAAGTAGGTATTGAAATTAGGATAAGTAAATGAACGCCAAGAGCATGCAACAAATGAAAATTTATCTGTGCCTTGAAGCACGAATTGGCATTGTTCACATGATCGCATTTTACCGTCTGTTACGAATTGTTACGATTTATTACGATTTCGGGACGAAATTTCGTAAATCGCAAACCGTAAAAAAATTGCCAAAAACACCCGTAATTCGTAAATCGTAAACCGTAATTCGTATTTACGCACAGCCCTGACCGGGACAATTTAAAAACTTGCGTGTAAGTGCCGTGTATTGTGTGTGGTTACAGACGGCACAAATTATTCGACGCTTGTTTCAGTAGTGTCAACCGTCGAATCGGCAACAGCCCGCATTTAGCCGTTCTTATTCGTTTCTGTGAGTTTCTTTTCAGCAGCTTTTCACTTATTTTCACTTTGGTGATGCTCAGATCTATCTCCCCACGAGGATGACGATTCAACAACCGTTTTTATCGTAAACCCTTTCTCCAAGGAAGCATGAAAACTCAGCACAAAAAGAATGGAAGGAAAAATAAAGCTTGAACGTTTGCGTAACCGCAATGCGTTTCCCAGAAACATCTTCGAAAACCATCACTTCTAACTCTGTGTATAATATGAGAATAAAGGAACAAGGGTAAAAGCAAAAGCGACCTGTTGAAGCGTAGACCGTGTAGGCCGGTTGCTGATCAGCGACATGACCTTCGCACCCATTACGAAGAATTGTCATCAACATTGGCACAAGCTACAAAATTCGAAAATTGACGACTCTTGAAACAAATGGGGGCACAAGCCATTCAGAAGAAGATTTGGATATCAGAAAAAAATCGTGAAATGCATTAGCTCACCATCATCAATGGAAGCAGCAGAAGAGCATTCAGAGACTTGGCTCCAGGTCGAAGACGGCTCGTTGCAAACAATAAAAGACCAGAAAATGCGCCAGAGTAGTCCACGGTAAGTATCGTAGTGCGATAGAATCCCTAAGCATCAAAAACCAGGATAAATGCCAAAAGTTCCTTAAAGGCACTGTCCAACCTCGGAATCGTTTTTCTGTTCTACCCTCTATCTTGAAAACGGCCTCACGCTAATTCCAACAATGTCTCTGGAAGCGTATAAGATCCCCTGGGAATGGAGTTATAGCCCCTACAAAATTGAGCTACGGAAACATGGTGAACGAGTTGTCCGAGGCTTGTAACTTTTGTCCTTTGCAACCCATGTATGCGAGCCGCCCAGAATAAAGAGAGAGGCTGAAACTGAAGGGAAGAACGGGGCTATTGACCGGAAACCATCGCTCATCTCGCCCCTGTTGAGCTCGAAAGATCGTAAAAGGGGCGTGCCAAAGTGGCTTCCGGATGTGGGCGCCCCAGGGTGGCTTCCTCCTATATCTCGCTTGTTAGAAGGAATCGAGAGCTCATGCTTGGCAGGTGTTATATGAGGTGGGTCTACTTCACAATTATGTGAAAATCTCAGATTTCGTCCCTGAGCTTGGACTGTGCCTTTAGAGGCATTGTTCGCGCTAGAAACCACTTTCCATTTTTTTTTCAGGCTCAATTTCATGAATGAGCCCGGTAGATCCCAGCGGTAAGCTTCGGCGCGTCAAAAACGTAGGGTTATGAGGTTGGAGGGGGGTAAAGATGAGAATCCGCCACAAGTTCTCAGTGAGAACTTCTCACTAATAATCTACCACTTTTGTGTAGAATGTTGATGCGATCGTCTAAAAACATGAAAAACAGTTACGGCACAAACTCCAAGTGCAGAAAACTTCAGAAACGATTTTGGTGAGATATACAATTTTACAGTGTTTTTCGAATTCAATTTTGCAGTGTGTTCAGACTGGCTTTCATTTAGAAATGAAGGATTTTCATGGGCTCTTTTGATATTTTTGTCTACTAGAGCGGCCAAGCTATACAAAAACATGAAGCAATGACGTACGGTTTTCTGCGCGTTAGATGCCTTTAAGACCCCAATAAGAGAAACAGATTGGGAAAACTGGAGACTATAGGTGGCACCATATGGTATATCCTGTTCCAAACGAGATGGCAAGCGAAGAGTCCAAAGAAGCTGCGCTAATTCTGCGTCTAACATTTTTGGATTACGGTAAGATGTCGCGTACGCAAATCATGCAGCATTCTTACCGTAATTCAAAAACAGAGCTCAACGAGTTTTTCACGTTCTCGTTTCTTTTTTTTTCATGTACTTCATGATTCTTGATACTTTATACACACTCTCTATGCAGATACTCTTCTTGACGTGGCAGTTAAAGGCAGTGTTCACGATAAATTTTACTTCCAATATCTCTACGGTTTACGGAAGTTCTGGTGCCCTATATAGCAAGGCATGCTTACAAATAACGCGAAAGACGCGTTTTTGGGCCAAAATAGGCACTCCCTTGTTTACGTTGAGTTTTGAGCGTGGTGCATTTGAGCGCTATAGTCTACAGCAATGGAAGTAGGACCTGGTGAGGTTGCGGATTCTCCTTAACATACTGTAGCCTGATAGTGTTATCACTTATTTTTTCGAAATAACTAAAATTGGTAGGTGAGTTTCAGCTTCCACTCTCACATTTTCACCTGTTTTCATTGCTTCCACATATGTAGTCGTATCGGTGAATATACAGACTCACCGATCTATCAAAGCTGTTCCGGAAAAATGAGTGATACCACTAACAAACTACCGTATTTCTTTTTTTGATGGTTCGAGACTCTTCTTCTTCCACTTTTTATTTTGGCTAGCTTTCGCCAATAATGGCTTCTTCAGACCTTCAAAAATGCAATAACATGCACGCATATTACAGAGATATGATAATGTTACATGAGCAATACATACCAGATCCAAGAACGGTTGTCAGCGAGGATGTTGCGAGCGCTGAATGTCGTAAACGTAGGTCAATGGATACGACAGATATGGTCATGCAGGACTTACCCCGACGAGTCACATTGGCGATGAGAATTACTAAGGCAATTCTCAAGGGAAGGGAGGGGCGAGGAGGATAGGCCCGGTATCAAGTGATCAATCTCATCAAATCGCAGAGCTCCTCCTTCGCGTTGATTTCAGGACGTAAGCGCTGAATTTCTCTCGCTTCCATAATCTTTCTTTCCAGTGGCTGCATCAAGTGCCGATGAAGTACAGATACATCGAATAAAGGCGCGTTCTCACAGCTATGTTTCGATGTTCGATGTTTCGAGAAACCGCTGTTAGGATAGGAGGCCGGATTAGTGAACGCCCTCCGATGTTCATCCAAACGTGCCTTCAGTGGTCGCATTGTTTCACCTACATAGCGTTCTTCCACATCCTCTGCAGCGGACGAGGTATACAGTGCCACGAAGCATGCAGATTTTCTCTGATTGACAGTAGCGACAAGTATTATCCCGGCATCTGCTTTCGTAAATCCTTGAAGATGCCAAAATATCCTTCAACGTCGGTGGAGTACGAAAAATCAGACGAATAGGAAGTTGAGAAACCCTTACGGCAGCGTTTATCTCACGAGCGATTTTCTCATTGACGTATGGTTGGACGAGAGCAACGCGCCGTCTGGTGTACTATAGGGCTTCCATGTTCTGATGTTTCCAGGATTGTAGCCATTGCAGTCAAGAATCGCTGCGATCTTGGTGTCCACTTCTGGATCAACAAATGACCCCAGCTTCAACTTCGTCTTAATTAGATTCTTCACGACATTTGCTTTCATATACAATGGTGAGCGCTCCTTGCATGTAACAAAATATTTGTGGATGCTTCTTTTCTTGAACCATAGATGTTCTTTTCGTCCTTCAACTATTCGTACCTTTGTATTCAGAAACGGCAAGAAGCCGTCCATTCCCGGTTCTTCCATGGTAAAGGTTACGTTAGCATCCTTGCGTTTAACCTCTCTAATGTCGATCTCAAGTTCTTCCTCGGTCGTGCCGACGACAAATACATCATCGATGTACCGCTTATAAAACACAATGTCGACGCTTAGTGAAGATCTCTCTATCTTGTCCATAAAAATGATTGCCAAAAGTGGAGCCATTCGGTTCCCCATTGCTACCGTATGTTAGCTACCGTATGTTAGCTCGAGTCCGCAACCTCACCAGGTCCTACTAACATTACTGTAGACTATATAAAGGATGATGCCCATCAGTGCAATCAAGCGACCAGCTCACTTATCAGCACTTCCTTGACTTGATCCTTCCTGTAATCTGAGGCCCGAAGTAAAGCCGGCGAAAATTTCAGTTCAGCCTATCTCAATCCATGTTCTGAAAAGGATTCAGATGAGCGGCACACTTTTCAAACGTACGTGTTGTAGGATAGCGACCTAGGCTAAACAGAGAAAGTCAGCAACAAACAAGTTAAGCTGAATCACTCAGTCAGATCTGACTGAATCGATTCAGTCAGATCTGACTGACTTCTTTGGTAGAGAAGAAAGAAGCAGCGTGCCATGGCAGGAGTGCGCTCGAGACTGTTTTAAGGAGCAAAGGAGTAACTTAAATAATTCAGCTGAGATTTCGGTTTATCAATGTATCATTATCAATATCAGCTTCTACGAAACAAACAGCATTTCATTTATTGAGAAACGGAGCATGGAGTTGGTCGATTCGTGGACGACCACGTAAAGAATAATGGTCGGTTGTTCTTGTCATCACAGGTATCATCATGCCCCCATCACCATGGCTTTGCAAGACCGACCGCTTGAATGCAATATATCGCTCGATACGATTTCGGACTCGTCTGAGCCCTGTCTGAATCGTTTCAGGCTCGTCTTATCACCCATTCAGATGATCCTGACTGAGTGGTGGGTTTACTACGGGCCTGACTGTTCATTCGTTCACATCGAGGTGGCGGAAATGGGGCACGGGCGGTTCTGGAACTCCAAAACGCTTGTTTGCGGCCGTTATTTTGCCACTCCTGGCTCGTTCTCTACCATTGTTTAGGCACTTAGAGCCTAGGATGCTTCTCGCCTATCATTTCACTGTGGAAAGTCACCGAGGGTAATCATCGTGAACGCTGTCTTTAAAGTGTTTCAGAACGTGAGAACGCGAAAAAACTAGTTGAATTCTGTTTTTGGATTACAGTAAGAATGCTGCGTGATTTGCGTACTCGACGTTTTAATCAAAAAATGTCAGAGACGCAGAGGGAGCGCAGCTTCTTTGGACTCTTCGCTTGCCATCTCGTTTGGGACAGGGTATACCATATGGTGCCACATATCCTCTACGGGGACTGACTATACATTGCTTCGACTTCGATGTTCACGATCTACTTTTCAAATATGTTCAACTTGATGAGTCGAATGTGCGAATGATTCAAAATTTGAATATATTCAAAAATTAAAAAGTCAAAAACAGCAGATTTCGAAAATACTATTCGAAACATGAAAAACGAAAAAAATAATTTCGAGCATGTTCGAAAATCGCGTGTTTGAAAAAGTGAAGTAGAAAAAGGAAAGTTGAATGAGTCGAGAATCCACTCGATTAAGAAAATTATCAGAGCGCAACGCATGTTCTCTGTTTCGGAGTAAAATTTATTTCCATCGATAGCGTGCTTCCGCGCGTGTAGGCTGCGTCTCCCCTTCCCCACGCGTTCTCGCTGTCTCTCACCTCGCTCCGCACACGCATGTTTAGGAACACAGTAAATTTGGCTCGGAACCAGAGTATAGAACCGACTGAAGGGACTACAGGGTGAAGCCAGACTACGGTAACAAGATCAACACTTCGTTTAAACGCGATAAAAGCTTCGAACCTGGAACAAATGAACAAGCTCTATTCTCCTGAATTTTCTGAACCAGAAAACAGTACTAAATTAGCGATGATCTCTCTATCTTTGTCCCAGAAGCGGAGTAGTTCTAGAGTTTCTTCGCCTGTGGCGATCAAGTAGGCGGTATGAAGTTTAGGTCATCAATGCTTTGGGTAGCCCTAGTAGTTACGTTTTCCTATCCTACCTGACTTGCAAGTGACATAAAAGCAAGGATTCTACTTGCTATACCCCTTTCTCGAATCGGATATCTTCTAAAAGAGGATTTCGTGAGTTCTGCCACGGAATTCGTAAGGCGAAATCTTGGAATATTTCCAAGGAAAACGAGAAACCTCATAACTCAAGAAGTGTTTTGGAAGGTATTGATCATGATATGGAGAGATCTGGAACACGGACGAATAGAGAGAAAAAGATAAAAGAACTATACTGAGATAGAGACGGACGGAGGGAGGAAGAGAGGAATGAGACGGAGAGAAAGGAGAGATAACAAAGAGAGCGAAGGATGGGGAGAGAGAGAGAAAGAAAGAAAGAAAGAAAGAAAGAAAGAAAGATAGAAAGAAAAGAAAGAAAGAAAGAAAAGAAAGAAAGAAAGAAAGAAAGAAAGAAAGAAAAGAAAGATAGATAGAAAGAAAGAAAGAAAGAAAGAAAGAAAGAAAGAAAGAAAGAAAGAAAGAAAGAAAGAAAAAGAAAAGAAAGAAAAGAAAGAAAAGAAAGAAAGAAAGAAAGAGAGAGAATGAATGAAAGAAACAAAGAAACATTGAAAGGAAGAAAGAAAGAAAAAGAAAGAAAGAAAGAAAGAAAGAAAGAAAGAAAAAGAAAGAAAAGAAAAGAAAAGAAAGAAAGAAAGGAAGGAAGGAAGGAAGAAAGAAAGAAAGAAAAAGAAAAAAAACGAGAAAGAAAGAAAAAGAAAAAGAAAGAAAGAAAGAAAGAAAGAAAGAAAAGAAAGAAAGAAAGAAAGAAAGAAAGAAAGAAAGAAAGAAAGAAAGAAAGAAAGAGAGAAAGAGAAAGAAAGAAAAAGAGAGAGAAAGAAAGAGAGAGAGAGAGAGAGAGAGAGAGAGCACGGCACATTAGGAAAGTGGTGAGCAAGAGGAAACATAGTCAGAAAGCCAGCGCCGCAAAAGACACGAAGAGAAGGGAGGAGGGCAAAATGGTTCGGTATAGTAAAAACAGAGAGAAGAGGGTGGAAAAAGATCCTGACATCAAAAAGCATGCAAACGAGACGCAGAGAGATGAAAACAGCATACGATATCAGAGAGGATTAAGACGCTTTGACAAGGAGCAGTTCGGGGAGAAAATAGTGAGAGATGTCCCGATCCTTGTAACTATTTTTCCGCTCTGCACTTCTAGGAAGCCATAAGCCTGCTATGAATCCCACCTCTTCTCCCGACCAGCAAACGGAAAGTTTCCGAGTTGACAGTACCTAAAAATTCGTGACACTCTTACCCTGATGTCGGCCCAGTAGTCAAAAGGATCGTCGTCGCGTTTTCGCTGGGAAATCTCCTTTTCAATAGATGATGTTCGAAAATGAAATCCACTAATTGACATTCCAACAACCAAGAATATGTACAGAACGCATGGCAACATAACACACAGTCGAGACAATATCGTACCCAGACTGCTTGAGAACCTAAAAATGGAAATCTCACTGATGACTTAAGAATCAATAACGACAGCAGAAGAAAACTCACTTGACAAGGAAGAAATAGATGGTGGTCCATATGAGGGCATGAGCGACCATGAGAGGTAGTGACGGAAAAGTGAAGAAAAACTGAGATTTGGAGTTACCCAGAAACCACTCATTTGGTTCCCAAACCGGCGAAATGTTGGCTGTCGGATCATTGCCACGAATCACATAACTGAAAAGAGTCTGACTCTAACAATAAGCATCAAGATAACGGAGCGAGAACACCAGTTTATCGAAGCGCTGTTTTTCCTCAGAACGGTATTCTTAGTTGAAAAACTACTGAGATTCAATCTCATGCTAATTCGAATCTCATTCCGAAATAGAAGATATATGTATTTAGTAATCCGTACTTCTGTACCAGTTTTGAGGGAAAATGGTGTTGAGTGTGAGGAGATAGAGCGCGTCAAAGGGTTTTACCAGCCGAAGTCGACGACGGTGTTATTGAATATTGTAATGCTCTGGCCAAAAAGAGCTAATATCGCATGGATTCGAATGACCTCTTTTTTCGAGATGCGAATACGGCATAATATTCGAGTGACACAATTTTTGAAGTAACAGGTGCCAAATGGATTCAAATGGCCCTTTTTTTCGGGGTACGAATACTTGAGAGATTTGAATAAAATCGATTAGAATACATTCGAATAAAGTTTCGAATAGATTCGAATCGACAGCCTGGAAATTCAGACCCGATAATCAGCAGATCTAAAAATGTCAAGTGCTTACCTCAGGGATACAACGAATGAAACCCTATTCAGAGGATGTTCTATTTCGGAACTGGTGCTCTAACTATAAGGCCATCACTGTGTCTGTCGCTATTTAGAGCCCGGTTACAGGTCAAAATAGATTTTGAACTGTCACTAGGCTAACTGCACATACACTAATTTTTGCAAATAAGGACAGGGTTCCCGAAGCGCGACAAAACCAGTTGTTATATCATCCACATGAGAAGGTAGATGTGGCCATTACAGAAGTAAAAATAAGGGTAAAGTCAAAGAAAAAACACACAGACACAAGTTAGAACGGCTAATTATGGTTTCCATAATATATTTAGCACGACGCATAGACCAGGCGGCTGGCCCTGCGGTCTTGGCGGCATCACCGGCAAACGGGGTTCGATCGCGCGCAGCGATCTACCGTCGTAGCCCCGTACATTCACCAGACTAAATTGATTACGTGGACTCTACCTTCACCAGCCCCAAATAACGAGATTTTTATAAAGCTAAATACACATTCTCATAAGAATAACACAACAACCGTTTTTCCCCAACCCTCGACGCTCTAGAAACTGCCTGATGGATAAACATTTAGCTTTTCGCCTCACTGAGAAATTCCTTCAGTAACACTGTTCGGAGGTCTCCTTAGCAGCAGCTACAAACTTAGGTTGAAAATGTGTTTCGTTACAAATGGACGGATCGACCAAAAGTGCTTCCGAAATTAGAATCACATCAAAAGTGCAACGCTAGAAAGAAAACGGCGGACCCCCTACCCTCCCCAGCGAACCCATTCAGACGATTCAACTATTTAGACCAGCAGACTTAGTTGCTCATTAGTCACATTCCCTGTTGAAAAAGGGATGGCCTCGCCCATCCTGACACGCGGGTAGGCCGATTATTCCATGCTTTATGTTTCAGAATACACCTTATCACTCTGAAGCCTATGTGCTTTTTATTGACAGCAAAAACAGCAAGATTGGTAGACCTCTCACAAAAAGAAATGAGCATGGAGGATGCAATGCGGAATTCAGCTTGATATTATATGAATATGTATGTGTTTATTACACTCACTTAAGGCAAATGCGTGATAATACGACGAAGATATGGAAAGAAGACAAAGTTATACCAACTAAACCAGGGAAAAAGGCAAAAACCAACCAAATAAAAAACTGGAGCAAAAATTCTGATACCCTATACACCCTACCGGTCAAATGAACAAAGATCTATCTCAAGAAAGAAGCAACAAATGAAGAAGTTAAGTTTCATAGCTCAGAATTATTTGGGATACTAGTCGCCTAAACTGGCCCAAGGAAGTAGCGCCGGTGACCCTTCTAGCGATTATCAGATAAGCGCTACCCGCCCTATGTGGAAAAGATCTAGCCCTAACACTGGTAATTGGACGACTGAGGAATATTTTCATTTTTTCACCTCTAGTTTTTGACGTAACCAGTTTGAAATAGGGTGCAAGCCTAAAAATACCGCTGTTTTCTAGAAGTTTGTGAACCATGCAAAGGTCAAATACTCTGCGCCGAGAATTCAGCGTTGGTAACCCGAGATATTTGTTCCTTATGTGGGACCTGGGTATTTTGGAATTCAGGAAACCACCGATGCGAATCATCAGCTTGCGAGTGAAACTATTCTGGACTTTTTCGAACGCGTCAGTATCCTTTTTCTTGTGCGGACAGAAAACTGCTGTTCCAGATTCCACAATGGGTCGTATATAAGTCTTGTATGCTCGGAGCAGAACGTGTTTGTTTTTAGTGGAGATTCCCTTATAAATCTGAAAAATTCGCCTGTGAGCCGATTGACATTTGATTTCGAAATGCTCAGAAAAATCCAACTTTCTATCGTATGTAGTTAAAACCAAGATCTCGAACCGAGTCTACCGCTGGGAGCGCGACACCAGCACATGTATATGAATGGGTGGTAGGCGCCGGACTCAGATGAACCCGCATAAACACGGTTCTCTGCGGAGCTAGAGTTAGCTGCCATTCCTTCGCCCAGTCAACCATAAGGTTAATCGCTTCCTGCAGCACTTGGGTGTCTAACGGCTCAGAAATGACTTTGTAGAGCTTTATATCATCCGCGTAAAATTTCACAGAAACATTTTTGTCTGGAAAAATGCTGGGAATGTCCGCTGTGAAAATGCTAAACAATATTGGTGATAATACACCCCCTTGTGGTACTCCGCTTTCTATGTTTTTCACCTCGGAATAACAATCCCCGACTCTCACTTGAAACGTTCTACCAGATAAGAAATGGGTAAGCCAGTCTGTCAAAATCGGATGAAATTGCAGATCCCGTAGTTTTGATAGCAGTTTCAAGTGCGAGACACGATCAAATGCTTTGCAAAGTCAAAATAAATGACATCGCAACTGCATTTCTTGTCAAGGGCCTCGGTCCAATCATTTATGCATTCCAAAAGGTTCGTTTCTACCGATCTTCCAGGTACAAAACCATGTTGGCTCCTGGGAATGATGTTGTTCGAAAACAGATGTAGGACGATGTGCTCTTTTAGGACCTTCTCAAACAGTCTGCAGAAGAGTGAGGTTATGCTAACTGGTCTATAACTTCCTGGATCAGCAGCGGGTTCCTTTTTCAGAATTGGTGTAAGGCCAAGGGACCACAAATAGCAGGTGCGATTTTCTGGATGAAAAATGGAGGAACGAAATCCGGGGTGACCGAGGAAGATCTAGACCACCTCTTCAGCAGCTCCTGTAATTTCATGGAGTGAAACCACGGGAAATCTGCCATAGGATATTGACCACGTAATCATTTTTCTTCCTATTTGGAATAATCGCGAGGACAACAGCGCTTTCGAAAGGAAGGAGAACATAAAGCGATGACAAATCTGTTTCCTCGTACCATGAATCAGAACCAATATGGATTCCCCATCGACGGAGCATTTCGCTAGGCAACGGAAAAAAACTGTCCACTCGAATTAATCGGTTTAAAACGCCCAAACAAGCGCCCAAACAGAATTCCAAGAATATGGCAGTTTTGTGTACTATTTTGAACAATCAGGAGAGAAATGGAGCGTAAACGCAGTACAAGACAATAGGCGTCGATTATATAGATATTGTTTGAAAACCCCGTGCACTCTCATGATTTCGATATATGTGATTTATTTACAATCTCCATCCAAGTCTGATTGAATTTTACACGTTGCGTCTCTTTTTTGTTCTGGATTCCATGAGCAAAGCGCTCTCAGATCTTCGTACAAAATCGAATAGAATGGAATCCAAAATCCCCGAGATCTTCAGCAAAAAGCAGCGACACTTTCATGAAGGCCCCGAAATCAGCGCGTTCGTCTTATCTGGCCGACCGCATGATTCAGCTGTATTGTGCAAGAAATCATAGTTCGGCCACAATGATTTCATTCAGGAAATTGGTCGCGCTTCAATGTGACAACAGTCTAAAGTCGAGTTTTCGAGTGCCACACGTTACTGTTTTGAAACTGCAAAATTTGCATTCCCAGCAGCGCCGACCTCAAGCTCCATTTTGAATTTGGGAAAGACTAAAGTGCTCATCATGTCATGATCTATTCATCAGTGTGGAAGCGTTTCGCGAACTCAAAGGCTCCCGTCAGACTTGACCGCTCGGCTGAATCCGAGAGCTTGGGCCGAGAAATAGCCAAGAAATGCCTGCTTGCCGCGCAATAGCCGAGAAATAATGTTCTCATGTATGTATACGACCTAAGCAGAGGCATGATTCGGATGCCAACACCTTCGTCGGTTAAACCACCCAGGCTTGAGGTATTTGGACCTTGCTCAGCCTCTGCAGGCCCCGCCCAACCTCTGTCGACCCCGGATGGCGGCTCAGCGAGCCGGCGACGGCTGCGTCTTGGTTAAATTTGGTTACTTCTCGTTATTCCTCGGCGATTTCTAGGCTGTTCCCTGTCCATTTTGTACAAAAAACCGAGAAATAGCCGCGAAACAGCCCACAAGAGGCCGCGGCGGAGGCTGGTGGGCTATTTCTCGGTTATTTCGCGGCTATTTTTCGGCCAAAACTGACAGAAGAGTCCCGCCCGGTCAATACAGAAAATCAAGCGACGTACGACAAATTTATCCACAATTGAACATAAAAACGCGAGCAACATGGGACATGAAATTGTCTATTATGTAAAATTAAAAAGCGGTCAATTTACTGCAATTGCGAGAACAACTGATAGCGTTCGTTTCGCCTCAATCATCAGACCAACTTTATCAATAAAATTTTCCCGAAGCACATCAGCGATGAAGGAAATTATAGTTTAACTTCAGAGTGATATTAGAATATTCAACAAAATTTGTGATATAGATGGTATAATTATAGGAAAATAATAATTATTATGCTAACTGTCATATACGCGTCCTACATGAAATTATGTAACGGAGTAGTTTTGAGCAACAAAAACTCGCTGCTAACCATCAGCTGCGGAGGTAACTCGCCCAATCCCCACATGTAACTCATATTATCGTCATTTTCACACAAAATTGCGAGTGGTCATCGCGAATAACATTTCACTCAGGAGAGCAGGGACCTCGCTTGGGCCCTGCCTGAACGAAATCCGTTTTGTTGTGTTTTAGAGGAGAGAGTTGCTCGCCATGTCGGAGTGACGGACAACTCGTCCATCGCGTTTAAATCACAGCACTGCTGAGTAAATCGAATTGGCATTCGATTCTCTTATTGAAGCTGTAAAGGCTCGCACACCCATGCAAGGGTTTCGCTAACCTCTGCCTAAAATCTAGAATTTACATACGCAATTGAACGAGTTCCACACGGCAGCCGCTGTGAGGGTTAGCTATGAAACGAGTTTTAGAAAGAAAGTGGTGTTTTCTTTATGTTGATCTTCTTCATGCTTTTATCTATAGTTTTTGGATTCTAAATCCTCCGAGAGATTGCCTACCAGTACTCGAAATACCGGGTCTCCCTCCATCATTGGATAGAATTTTACGCCCAATGTTCTTTTCTCTAAAATTCCATTGAAATTGTGACTGTGTTTTAATTTTTAACTTAACTACCTTCAATCCCGGGGAGAATTTCGTCAGCTACTCTAGCGCACATGTGTGTAGCTGCGACATCATTTCGCACGCAACTTTTTCATCTTCCTTGACACTTCGCTTGTCTTGAAGTGGCTCGTTTATCACTGCCAGCCCGCAATTCTCTTCCATGTCGCCCCCGTCTCCAAGTCCGTCCGTCCATGTGTGGGGTGGGGCTCGTAGCGGCTTAGTCAAATATACGCCTATCGATCTGCCAGTTCAAACCTCCCGTAGTTCGACACTCTTGGGCAAACACTCACGTGTGGCAACGTGTGTGTGTGTGTGTGCTTCTATCCATAGGGTGAGTAGGTACACCAGGAATTCAATCGGAATACTAAATGGCAAAAGTCGTATCTCCGAGAGGGATTCACAAGGGCTAAACTATGCCAGAAAGCACACAATTTTACTCAATGGATCTACTATGGTGAATTTTTGTGATACCTTAATGGATCCATTGGGTAGAAACGAAAAGCGCAAAACTCAAATCCAATCAGAAAATGGCGGGTATGGCAGAAGACTAAAACGAGTACATCTGTAGCACTATCGAAAGGAAGTAATTTAGAGAAGGTAACGATATCTATGGTAATTTTTTTTCCCAGTCACATTTGGTTTGAGAGGTTGGACTTTCGCCATAAACCCTGTCCAGTACCATAAGATTCCAATTAAGCTTATGTGAAATCAGATGACAGAAGCAACGCCAGGTATCTTGGAAAAAAAATAAAAATAAAACCTAGAAAGGTCAAAGCTGCTGATGAACTCAAATATATACATAGTTCGAGTGGAGATTTACCTATTTCTGATGCGCTTCATTATTCTCAGAAAAATAGCTATATGTACTACATAGATTTCAGTACCAAAAGAGGGAAACCTTTGATCGTGCTAGTTTCAAGTTTTTCAGAATGGAAGATGACGTTTTCTATCATACCTTCGTTATACTAGGTCTACAGATGAGTTTCTAGGGGTTTACAAAGCATAGATAACTTTTTGACTTGCCTAGCATTTAGCCCAATCGATTCTTTAAAGGAATTTGAAGTCATCATCCAATTAAAGTTTTGGCTACATACCGTATTTCCTCTAATAGAAGAACACCTCTATTTGAAGTACACCTCCAATAGAAATACGCCTAAAAGGGAAGGCTGAATATTAGAAGAACACCCTCTATTTGAAGTGCACCTATATTAGAAGTACATATAACATAGAAGTCTGAGTGTTAGAAGTACACCCTCTATTTGAAGTACACTTCTTTTAGAAAACACCTCTTTTCGAAATGGACCCCCGCTTCTCGAGTAAGTGTTTAGCAACTAGAATGTGGCATTCGAGCGAGACCAATTTGCACGAGTTGTTTTTTTTTCAATATTGCGAGGTTTGAATTTTAGCAAGAAAAACTTTTGGCCACCCCTTTCTCGGTCAGAGATTGGTTGTATGGGACAACTTCCAGAGAAAATTCAGCGAACATAAAATGACAAAAAAAAAGCCGAAACTCGATCTGAAATGTTGCTGTTATTCACGGTGAATGCACGGGGTTCATATGGGCGTTTTACGAGAATTTTGATTTGATTGGGTTTTAATCGCCCAAAGTCGACTAAATTGGTTATAGACGTTGACTTTAACGATGCTTGAGAAGCCCAGATCCCCCAGCGTTATGAAGATTGGATCATTTATGTGGAGAAATCGCTTAAAGGCAGCAGACACGCTTAAAAATGGTATCGATTGTATGACATAAATCAAAGGTTTGGAGCTGATTGTATTGGGAATTGACGAAAAAACGAACGAAAACTGTGCGCAAATAGAGGGATGATGGTTATTTTGTTATCGGGTGTAAGTGGACGAGTTTTACCTCGCGCGGTTGAAACAGCGAATATTAGCAACAAAACGGTTGAGATAGAGAAGCCGATGCACTCTTACAGACTGTACAGGAACGTTCACCTCGTTGGAAGCATCGAAAACAAGCCAAAAAGGCCATATTAGTACTGTCAATCTGGACGAGTTTGCATTTTGGGCCGGGGTTGCAGAAGCTCAGGGGCGGGGCTGCAAAATTTTTCGATTTGCACTGCTGAAATTTAGTAGTTTTTACTCGTTTTTGACGCTTCCAACGGCGTGAGCAGTCTCCTAGGAGCCATGTGACTCCAGAAACGTAGTTACCTCATTAACTTTTCCGAGCGTGTCTGCTGCCTTTAAAGGCAGTGTTCACGATGAAAAAAGTTTTCGAAATTCCTCTAGAATTGGGTAGTGGAGAGACACTCTGTAACGTTAACATCGAAAGAACGCATGAAAACGAGCCAGGAAGAGCCCCAAAAGAGCCCGAAGTTGCAACTTCGAGCTCATTGAAAACCCCAAAAGCGCATCACACGCCCACCGACGTGAACAAATGAGTGCTCGAGATCGTGAGATGAGCGATGATATCCAATCATTAGCCCCGTTCTTCCCTCCAATCTCAACTTCTCTCTTTACTCAGGTCAGCTCGCATACATCTGCTGCAAAATACGGAGGTTAAAAGCCTCGGACAACTCGTCCACCATGTTTCCGAAGCTCAATCTTTGAGGGACTACAACTCTGTTCCCAGAAGGTCTTGTACGATTTCAGAGACATCATTGGAATCAGCATGGGGCCGTTTTCAAGATAGGCGGAGAAACAGAGAAACGATTTTCATCGTAAACACTGCCTTCAAGCGATGAGGCAATCAGGAACCACCAATGGTAGACTTTACCTATGTGAATTGTGAACGCACAGAACTCGCTTCTGGAAAAGCTGTTGTCAAGTCGTTCAAGAACAGCGCTTTTTCAATCGCTCTCGACGGCTCGAAAAGCGATCAGTTCCATTGTTCTTAAAGGCACAGTACACCCTCAGATATGAATCTTGAGATTTTCATGTAATTGTGTAGAAGACCCCTCCTGTATAACACGTGCCAAATACCAGATCTCATTTCCTCCGAATAAGCGAGATATAAGCGACCACCACAGGCCCGACCCCCTACGCTCACCACCACAGGCCCGACCCCCAACAGATTTTCGAGCTCGATAGCGGCTCGATGGATGGATGAATTCCAACCAGTCGTTGTTCTTCAGTCCATTACCGGACTGTCTTCTTATCCTGGCTTTCTCTAGAACTATTGCGATTGAAGAAAAATACTGGCCTGAGACAACTCGTCCACCAATTTTTCACTCTCAAAAACCAGGCATTTTTGAAGAGCCATAACTCTGTTCAAAGGGGGTCTTGGACGATTCTGTTCAAAGGGGGTCTTGGACGATATTAGAGATACCACTGTGATCAGTGTGTGACTTTCTCCAAGATAGGCATGAAATCTGAAAATTAATTTTTTGGGTGTCCTGTGCCTTTAAACCTAAAGAATCGATTCCCATTGGTCTCTCTACTTCATGAAGCATGCCGTGTCAACAAGAGCGATACCAAAATTATACAATTTTTGGAAGAAATTAGCTTGGGAAAGGTGGGAATAATGGTTATGAAATTATGATATCAGAAATTATGGAAGCCTCAATTCGATTTAGCCTAAGCGGCTTCATTTTCGTGGTTGCGGTCTGACATTTCAAAACATACTTCGGTGTTTTACTAGAAGTCTCTGCCGGAAATGCTAACAGTCTACCATTGAAAATTCGAAAAAAGTGAGCCAAGTAGTAGAAGTACACCCTGTATTAGAAGTAAACCTCTAATGGAAGTACACCAAGAGGAGAGGGCTGAGAATTAAAAAAGCAGGCTCCATTTGAAGTACACCTCTCATAGAAGCACATATAATGAAGGGGCCTGAGTATTAGACGTACATGTACTTCTAAGAGAGAAAATACGGTACTTGATTTGTGCCGAAAGCATACCAATCTTGGTGTTAAAAAACACATTTCAAAAGAAGAGCTGCGTCTCATTTAATCAGAAAAAAAATGTATTAAAAGGACGTAGAACGTTGCGCTAAGTATATGGGAACGTTCCAATACTGGAAACCCTTGGAAAAAAATAATTAGAAAAAAGCCACGTAAAATTAGAAAAAGCTACGTGAAAAAAGTTTAAAAAATTGGAAAAATGCGAAAATAAAAAACCTATAGAAGCTTTAGTTGGAACCTTGGCAACAATAACAGACGGTGATTTACCATGGTTTATTCAATGTCGATTTAGTAAAGTACATCGGAAGAGTTTCAAGAAGAAAAAGAGAGAACGCCAAATGAAGAATGGTTTTTTTCCGAAGGAGATCGCTCAGGGAGACTGATCTCCTTTACGACTTTATATGTATATAGAACCAGACGATGGAAGATCAACAGAGTTAAATATCGAAAAATACGGAAAATGAATGGAATTAAACAGTGAAAAACGCGAACCCACCACATACACTCAAAAAAGAGACACGCTGAATCCAGAAGAGCAGGTTCACTTTTTGAACAAAAAAGTGAATTTCAAGGGATATCTACCGAGAAGATAATTAAAAACGTAATTATTAGAGTTCTTACAATAGTGCATAAAGCTAATCAAACAATGGCGAATTGCAAAAATATAAACGTAAGGAAACTAATAAATGGGCAAATAAACCGTACCTGTTGAACTCCTGCGCTGGCCAGTGATTCTCTGGACTGTGATGGAAATCGCCAACGGTAATGTTTTCCTCATCAAAATTCATGCAGTGCCTGAACAAATTACAGAATAGAACAGGGGAATGGTGAGAGAACTAAGGAGAATAGGATAATGCCAACCTTGAATTGTAGGAGTGCCCGCATTTGATGGCCCAGTCTAGATTGAACCTCAACGAGAAAACCAGATAGAGCAGATTTTGAGCTGCGCGAAGCCCTTCCACGTATAATCGCTCTGCCACGTGCCACGTCAATGCCCATCCGATCCCTTCAAACAATAATTATTAGCAATAAAATAGAAAAATCCGAAATGAGCTGGGGTGGGGCGCCGAGCGATGATCAAAAACGAGCATGTCTCCGACTGAACACGAACTGGCCATATTACAATAGAAAACACCGCTTTAAAGGCAGCATACACGCTCAAAAATGATATCAATTTTATGGAATGAATCGAAGGTCTGAAGCTGTTAATATTCAGAGATAACGAAAAAATCGGAAAAAAATCAATTGAAATGAATATATAACGGTTCGTTCTATATTGGCCCAGATGTGGACGAGTTTTACCGCATTGGCTGAAATAGCGGAGCTAGCGACAAATTCGCTGCGATAACGACGCTGATGTACTCGTAAGGCCCTTTCTGGAACTCTTACAACCTTAGAAGCGTAAAAAGTGAGAGAAAATGACCGTAATCGAGCATTGAACATGTGTATTGAAGGGCGGAGCCCGTATCGATGGGCGGGGAAAGGATGATTTTTTGATTCAATACGGCTCAAATACGGGCACTTTAACTCGTTTTCAACTCTTCCAAATTCGTGAGGGCTCTTCTAGGGCCCATACGACCCCACTAATGTTGTTATCTCGACAACTTTTGCGAGCGTGTATGCTGCCTTTAAGAGTATTTTCCAAACCTCGATCTACATATTTTCCATACTTTGCGTTCTTACCACGTACGACATTTGGTCTGTTGCATTTGGTCTGTTGTTTCTTTGAAGGACACATCCACTCTTCAAAGGACAGAAACTGGGTAGAATATGAGAATTCGTGGGAAAAAATGGAATTGCGCAACTTCGTGAGGCCAAAAATCGCACTGTAGCATCCCCGTACAATTTCGACAGCAGAAATCAAATAAACTCAAGCCTATGAAATTTCCGTTCTATGTGTTTGATTCATCATGATTAACTACATGCCACTTTTGCATGAGAGATGTAAAAAATTGAAGACCGGACCATTATAGTGGGCTAAGCTGAGTAGCAGCGACGGGCGTAGTGTATTGGGGAGGGGTGTCGCTGTTGCTGCATATCCTCTGTCTCGGAATGAAATATACTTCGGTTGGTCCCGTGTGTTTGCGCGCGTAAGCTGCGTCTCCTTCTCCCAACGCTTTCTCGCTATCTCTTCCATTGCTCCGCACAAGCGCGAGAAGGAACAGAGCAAATTTGGCTGCAAAATAGAAGATTTGTCGAACTAGATCCGGCCAAATAGCCAACACAGCACGTTTAGCAGAATCGATGTAGAGTCCAGGAGCCGCAAACCTAAGGACTAAAGATCATGGGGCCGAGGTGTTCGCGGCACGTTCGAGCTTCGCGGTAGGTTCACGGTAGATTACCGGCAAGCGCGAGTTTCGTGGCGTCTTCGCGGCCGATTCTCGGCAAAAATCGTCAATGGAATGGATTGGCCCAAAACACATTGAAAAGCCTCTACAATTCTTAGTACATGCAGTGCTTGTTGCATTTGGTCCAGAGAACGACAGTACATAGTTTCTTCGTCCTCTAGAGTGAGGTACGCCACCCTCACCTCCGAAGTTGGTTACGCTCCGTAGTCATTTAGTAGTATTATCACTCTCGTTAATTAGAAGTCTTCTTTCAGAAGGTCATTTCGAGGGCAGACGACGCATGGATTAAATATTCTCTAATACCTAAGATGGAAAGAATTAGGTCAAACGTGGTCAATGTATTGACGCTTGCAACAAATTAAAACGATTGTGTGTTTCGTAGGCAGCGGTAGAAACAAGCCATCTAGAAAAGCTATATTCCTTTACAAGCAGAACATCTCTGGTTCGATCTAAAATATACCCAAGCGAACCATAAGGAGCTAAGCTAAAACAAACTGCGCTTTGTGGCGCGAAAAAAGCAACGCAAAAGCCATTTGGTCAAGGGTGACGGAAGGCATTGTAACTATTTGGGAGTTTTTCGTTTCCATATCCTCTGGCCCATACTCTAAACTTCTCACTGCATGGTTACTTGCCTCAGAGCTACGGCCCTTTGTGTGATCATCGCAGCGTGAACCTAACTAAGCAACCTCGCTAGCCATGCATGGGCTTTTGAGAGACTCTGAATGCTTCTTGGTCACCTCGGATACGCTCTTTCCGAATCTGTTCTAGGATTCTGCTACAGACCTCAAGTTAACAAGTTATTACTGGTTAAAACTACTACGTTGTAATTCACAGTTTTTTGTAATTCTCGTGTATCGAACGAGTGCTTCGCGATTTGAAGAGCAACAGTGACAAGAACAGAAGTGGTACTCAAGCTTACAGAATACGAGCGCTGCGGACCCCATAACAAAAATGGGCCGGGCTTGGCGGGCGCTCCTGTTGAAAATGCTGGCTGAAATGTAAAACACTCAAAATAAATTCTGAAAAAACTCTAAAGATCTTATAGGGCTAATTTTCTTGTTTAGGAGGACACTGAGAATATATTCAGCCCAAAATACGAAAAAAAATCTAGTCTCCAAACACCGAAATTGCTTGGGGGTACCCATGAAAAAAAGTCAAATTTTTTTTTCTCGGAATCGAACCAGGGCAATCTCGTTTGGAAGCCGGTCCGAAAAAACTCTTTCTTCTCGATCCACACCCCGATACAACGAAAACTGCTCGAGATAGCCGCGGTGATAACCTTCATATGGCAAAAATATACAAATTTTAAGAAAATAAGTCTTCTATTCAGCGCTGATGGCACATTGCAAAGAAGTGAACGAAACAAATATGAGATTCACACACTGTACAGTTGATGAAGGTTGATTCCGGGCAATCCTTTTCACAGCAATTGATAGCCTCGAGCTCGAAAAGGTAATCTGCCGGACTGGGGCCGGATTCATCAACTTGCAAACCCACGGTTAGCGCCCCTAGCCTACCAACCCAGCACCATTTCAGCGATTCATCAACTTACCAACCCACGCGCTGCTCGGTTGGTTACTGGGTCGGCGCTACCGGGCGAAGGAGGCTGGTAGGCGGCTAACCAACCCACTAGATGTCGTGCGCCAAGGCAAATCGGCGCGCCTCTGCGCGTGCGGCAGTGTGCAGCGGCGTCTGGAGCTTTGCCAAATTTGATATCGATTCACGAGGACTGTTATTTGTAGCATATTGCTACTCTGTTAGTCATTCTTTGGCTATTTCTCGACTGTCGGCATTATTCTTCTATTACGACTACTCCTATTATTCAACTGTTGGCTATTCCACTGCTATTTTACTCATTTAGAAATGCTTAACGTTTCAATGAAGTTTTATGCTACTTATACGGCGATTTCTTGGTTCATTTTTTTAAACACTTACCAGTAAATTTTTAAAAGTACATTAATATTTCTCCGTAACTATAATCTCTCTTGAAACCGTCTTAGAAGCTCAATAATATTTCCATGAACAAAACTCCTTTATAATTTTTTTCGTCGTTGTAGTGAATAAGCAGCATTCGAACATTTCAGTAATGAATGCAACAATAAAACAGTGTTATCAAAATCTGCTGGAAATATGAATATTAATTTATAAGAAATTGAATAACAAATATTATTTTGTCAGCCTGCCACTAATAATTTCAGAGTGAATTCTATTCAGCTCTTCAGTAACTTTTTTTCCCATTTCCTTGACGATTTGTATCTGCTGCCCGTGGTTGTTCTCACACTAAATTTGATGTTGTGAGCCACCTACGGTTTGCTGAATACAATCCTTCCTTGCACCCATCCTTCCCGCTCCCCGCTTCATATTATCGTCCTAAACCAGCAATTTGAGGTGTTAACTTTGTAAAATTATTTCACTTTCTTGAGTACTTTTCATCCACTTTTTCAATATTTTGGTTAGGAACTTGACTATTTCATTATCATTAGCTCATCACAGAATTGAAAAACGTAAATGATCAACCAGTTTCATGACAGTGAGTTGATGTTAGACCACCAAGCAGTAGAACTTTGTTGTAGAAAAAGAAGCCCTGCATTGTTTTTTTTTACTTGAGAAAAAAATTCTGCTGTTTTTAGAAGTTAAGAGTGTGTTTCATAAGCTTTATGTGCGCACAGTATTTAGCTGTTCGAGGAAAAACACCTTTGTGATCCAATGAAAAAGAAAGAAAGAAGGACTATTGACAATTTTTCCCTGTATAGTAAGAATGGAAATGTTTGGTAATTTAGACACATCAGAAACTATAAGAAATTACTTGAAATCTGAGAAAACGCGTCCTTTCTGCTAGAAAACTGTCGCTTTGTCACCCTTCTTCGAGAAATTTTATTCATATTCGAGTCTTCTATGGATTTTTAAGATTCGGCGGTGAATATCGTGTGTTGTGTGCACTAGAAGTACCGCTGACGCCTAAAAGTTTCGGTCAGCGTAACCTACACTGCTTCGCGCTTTGTGAATCAGGATTGGAGGTGTTGGGTAGGTTAGACACGCGGTCAGACTTACCGTGGGTCAACCCAAACCCAACTGAAGATTGATGAATCCGGCCCCTGATAAAAGATCCGGGATGGTGGTCAACGTATCCAGCTCTGTGCCACAAGTACTTCAGAAAGTTGACGAACCGAGGAGCACAAAACATGCGGTAAACTTGCTATATAACCTCAAAAAGACATATGTCAATAGAAATAAAATACTGATAATAGAACAACCTTAAGTATGGTTTGATATAATAGAAAAAACTTTGAAAAGTACTCAATTTCTGAATGTTCTGATCATTTGTAAAGAACGCTGCAAAAATGAAGCAAATCAATCCTTTTGAAAACCCAGTCATAGAAAAACATTGTTATTTCCATTTTTGCAAAACTTTGCAATCATATCTTCAGTGACGGCAATCGAACCCCTGATTGTACGCCTATAACCTCCGCTCCTTACGTGCCATGGGGCGAAATAGGGGTGGCGGACGTTTAGGCCGGTTGGGGGTGGAGCGAGGCACAGAGGGCGGAGGCAGTGATAAGCTCGTCCGCACGCAGCTGTCACCGTTTTTCGCATGTCTGTAGCAAAGCATCCGCGAAGCTTTCTCAAAGTAATCTTCATGACTTTAGTGCATATAATATATAAGTGGATTACTCGACTGAGAATTGCATTTGTAACTGGTAAACTCTCTACTTTATCCACACGCCAATTGAACAACCTTTTCTCTTTGAAAAATATTGAACAACTACTTCGAGGCAATGACTCATCGCCATTAGCACAGACCTCCAATTTAGAGTTGTTTCTTGCTGGATGCCGTGTGCTCAACATAAATACACCTACTAATATTGCATAAATCGGTGAAATGACCTTGAAATTGATAGCGAAATAGCAGATTACAAGGTAGTAACTTTAGCGAGTAATAACTTATTAGCTTGAGATCCATAGCAAAACCCAATGACTCAATCGGAAAGAGCGCGTTCGAGTTCACCAAGCAACACTGACAGATTTTCAGAAGCCGATACATGTGTAGCGAGGTTCCCTAGTAAGGCCGGGATCATACTTCCAATGACGAGCAACGTCTCACAATGTTTTCTATCAACATCGACCATAAATCAGTGTGCCTGATATGTGCTGTCGCTGATCGTAGGAAGTATGGCCTCGGCCAAACGGTGGAAATGAACGGCTTCGGTTTCACCTCGGTGAAGAACCTCTTATGTCATTCACATTAAGAAAAGTTAACCCGGAAAGCTATAACTCGTGCGTTTTACATTTTAATGAGCCTGTTGTAAAGACGAGAATTCACTTCTGAAAGTATGAGAAAACTACAAATCGCTGGTTATATATGAAGCGACTTCAAATGAAATTGAAAGGGAGAGGTTTCTCAACTATAGTGTTCAACGGGCAAAGTTCAGAAACGCTTTCCGAAGTGTTGCGGACGAGCGAAATCTTCCAAAAGCAAGTACTTCGAGCACAAAGCGCAAAAATGCATGATGCCCAACCCATTAGAACGAGAAGTTTCACACCGTTATACTTTTTTTTTGTGAAGTTCATCTCCACACATGGAATGAGCACTCATTTCTCTCTCATACATGTCGCGTCAATGTTTCTAAGGGATTAATTTGATAATTTCCAGCAGCTAACGCTAATCAGAAGCTCCACTTTGAGTCAGAACTCCTTCCACATCTTGTGCTCACGAGTTTCAGGCGCGAAGTGAATCGTAGTGGCCATCGTTGATTGGCCGCACTTGACCTTCAACTAGTGTACCAACACTGGATGGCCTCGACTACAACTCGACCCAGTACCATCACTTTTTTGAACGCGGATCGATCCAGAAATATTTGACAGATGAATTACAATTCCAAACGCCAGATTATATGGAGTAATGTGGGTGTTATATACAAAAAAATCGGGCGATTTCTCTCATAACTTCGCAAACCCTTCGCTTCTGATTGAAAACATGATAAAGCCAATTTATAAAATTTATTACAGCGAAGCATTTGAAACAATTGCCTATGCAGAAGAGCTATAGTCATAATTTGTGAAGGCCTTCAAAGCGTTCGCATAAAAACACAATAGCTCTTGCATTTCGAGAAGGAGTAATGAAATTCCCTTGAGATTGTTCCTAAAACTACTCCTACAGTGCCGAGCAATTTTTTTGGCAAAACTGCTTTTGCGGCGTTTTTTGCGCGCACAAAGCTCCGCATTACTACAATTCAAAATTTACGAAATAAATTTTCAAGTGAGTTTTCGTGTTCCTGTTAGTGAGGCAAATGCAGTGGCATGCGAGAAAACTTTTTTGATTCCGGTGTTCTGTCGATAAAAGCGTGTTTCCTTCTCAGATTTCCATCGACCACAGGTCAAAACATGACAGATTTCATGTATTGAAAAAGTTCATAACAAGGGAACTTTAGGTGGAAATATGCGGATTTCTATTAGATTTTGGAATTTAAGCTGCTATTCTGAAAATAATTTTATAGACCTCGTCAGGAGCAAGCCGAAAATGATTTATTACTTGAAAACGGACCGCTTTGAAGCGAGTTATGGCGATGCGGCGCGTTGTGCGCGTAGCTCCCACTAACAATAAGGTGAGCTGATATTTTTACCTAGATACAGGACAGACTTTGTCTGAAGTTTCTAACAGATAGAGCGCAAAATCTCACTTCAAGTTTTCATAATCCGCGCTGCTTTTCAGCATTCTGATTCTTTCGTGTTCGATGCTTCTATTGCTGAGTCTGTTTTTATCCCGTTCTTTCGAACATATCTTTTTGGTTCCTGGTTTGTCCGCGAAGATTTATCTCTTCAAGGAGCCCCGGGTTAAGGTTTGGACGTGATTAATCAGAAATTTCCTCCATCTAAAAATAGAAAAATCATTTAACAGGTTGTTCCCTATGGCTTTTGGTTTGATCGGTGGCGTCCGTTTACCTTAGGCTTCTAACATTTTTTTCATTACAGGAGTTCGTTTGCTTTCTCATCGCAATTTTTTCGCAGCGCCGAGATATACGATGACCACAACTGTAATATGGTGAGTTAGTGCTCACTGGCATGGTTCCTCTTAATTTTGTTTGCTATGGAAACTCATTCCATAGGTCGGTTTGGTTGATTTGCGTCATGGTAAGAAAGCCCTAAGAACGACCTGCCGTACCTCCTGGAAATTCGTGGAAAAGGTACCAGTCCATCGACAGGTAATTTTTAGCGCTTCTCCACAGCATTTAAGCGGTTGCCTAAGATTGATTTTCAGGCGCCACTTGAGCGATTGCGGGTGCGACATCGTTACAGCAGTACACAACTGGACTGCTTAAAGGGTAGGTTTTCCTGTGCTGAAAACAGTTGAGCAGTCAGCTAAGTTTGAAACTATCAACATTACAGTTTTCCGAAAGTTCAAAAGAGCAAGATGAACAACACGAACGAAAAGCCAAGCGTAGTATTTGCCTTAGAAAAAAAAACAGAAAAATAATGTCAACAGCACATCAACAATATTTAGCACTATTTTCTGCTAAATATTGTTGATGTGCTGTTGACATTATTTTTCTGTTTTGTAAATTTGTTACCCTGTTGATTATCTTTTGTACGAGTATCTAGACCTCAGTAGTTCCAATTCTAGTGTAATCACTTTATCACGCAGGTCGGTGCTCACAGATTTTTTCCCGTTGCTTTTGACGATTTTTTAATGCAAACTGAAATTGGGTCAACAAAAGTACCTCAAAAGAAATTAAAACGAAAACGTGTAAATCGCCTCACAACTTTGTATTTACGTCTCTGATCATTCAAGTATAGTGAAATGAAGATTATTGCAAGTGCTGAAGCTTAAAAAATTTTTCTTAGTTTTCAAGTGCTTTAGTGGTCTAATTAGGGAGGAAATTGTCCTGAATGGCAAGGAAGCGACGAGAACGGAGCAAATCCTAGGGTACCAAAAATATTGGCTTTGGGATGACCCGCGTAACCACTGCGGGTGAGAGCCGGGGTGGGACGGTCCCGCCGCGAAGTGACGATGGGGGCGCCAGCCTTCTTCCACTGGCACGCCATCCTTGTCATGGAAGGAAGGCTGGCGTTCTGGTGGAAGTGGGGCTAGCCCCCTCGAGTATCTGAGTACGCCTGCTGGTGTGTGTTGTGCACTGCGGACGAAACGTCAAACCAAACAACGCGAATGTTTTAAGCTCCGGAATTCTTCGGTAAGTGACTTCTTTGTTTTCTATTCCATGTACTAAAAAACTCTAAAAGAATAAGATGGGCCAATGCACATGACTAGATGTTAGAATCTTTCACGACAAAGAGTATTCAAAAATTCGGCCTCGGTTCCCATGCTGGAAGGAACGCAGGACCCTTGTTACATGACGTGGGCGGGGTGACCCAATGGGTTGGCTGGACCACGAGATTTTCACCCATTTCCTTGCCGTTTTTCATCTTACTTCCGTACTTACTCTTCTAAAAGAGACACAAAGCTAACGTTTCCGCCTAAAACATGCAACTTTTTCATCCTGAACACTGCCTTTAAAGGCACAGTACACCCAGAAAATTGTTAACTTTTCATGCTTATATTGGAGACGGTCACACGCTGATCACAGTGGCATCTTTGAAATCGTTCGAGGCCCCCTACGGAATGAGTTATGGCTCCTCAAGAAAGCCTATTATTTGAGGGCGAAAAATTAGTGGACGAGTTGTCCTAGGCCTGTGTTTCTTTTCATTTGCAATCGTTGCACGAGAGCGCACCAGGATTATGAGAAGGGCCGGTAAAGGACTCAAGAACGTAGACTCGGTTGAAATTCATCCATCTATCCGGCCGATATCGAGGTCGAAAATCAGGAAGTGGTGGTGAGTGAAGGGGGTGGGGCCTGTGGTGGTCGCTTATATATCGCTGATTTGGAGGAATTGAGATCGCGCACTTGGCAAGTGTTATACAGAAGGGGTCTACAACACAATCAAATGAAAATCACAGAATCCATGTCTGAGGGTGTACTGTGCCTTTGATGCTGAATATCTTCTGTTAGGCATGGTTTGTGGTGCCCTATGACATATTGTCTTCACACATTTTTCTCCTTCATTGATGATAGACCTCCCTAGCTGATTGTGCTACCTTCCGCACCATACCAGCTCTTACCACGGAATGTTTCGAGAAATTGGTGTTTTAATTTTCTGTTTGTTAATAATTTTCTTCAACACTTACTATTTTCTGTTTTGTTTTTATGTCTTGCTATCCGCTTCGCCTAAGAATAAGTAAAAAAAGATTTCCTTCTGAAGTTTCGCCTATCGTAGGACGAGATACGTAGTCCTGAAACATTATCCACTTAAATGCCAATGTGATATCCCCATTCCGACTTTTTCATCTACACAATCCAGAACCTTATGTGATTTTTCTCTAGCGTATGAAATGTACAGCGTTATCGATTGATACCGCTACAGTTTTGAGAAATAAATTAATGGGATAACAGCGTCAAACATAATTGTTTCAATATTATGCGTGGTCGGACAATCAATCAGTCGTCAGCGAGTCGATATGGAATGGCAGCGCGTGTTCAATCGCTGCCTCTTCATGGTTACCCCAATGAAAACATCGCTGCCACCAAGAGAAAAAACACATGAAACGAAATACGAAACTAGAGAAAACAAAAGAAAGAGTAAAACGCAAAAGGTGAAAAATGTAATTACCGGAAGCGATGGGAGCGAGTCGTTTGTAGGTGAGTACTGGTCCATGAGTGGATAAATTGCCAATGGACAGCATGAGGGAAATGGCAGGAAGTGCGAATAGGGGGAAGAAAAACACCCATGTGATTGGAGCCAGAGCCAACTGGGTGGCATATGGCGCTACGGCAAGAAGTGCAGTCGAATATCCATAGGAGTCGTCGTAGCCGAACATGGCCGACCTGGTGATGAGCTGGAGCAGCCAGCTGGTCAGTTGGACATGAAAAGAATAGATATGATGAGGATGATGGTGGAGGGGAAAGGGGAGGAATCGGGAGAAGGGGAGGAGCGGCGGTGTTCGTTTCACGCACAGATAGCAGCATGGCAACCGACCGAGCGCCGCCACGCCCCTCCTCTCAGGTGTGCGTCTCCCTCTCCCAGCCTCGATAACTGTGTTTGATGGCCGTATTCATATTGCCTCAGCCCCGACAACAATCGCCATAACAACACAACTGGCACATGAGTTCAGGCTGTATATTGCATTAACTAATGCAATTTTGGTAATTTTTCACGATTCGGGCTCCAGGGGTCGCAAAACATTATTTAGTCAAATTTCTTCTAAAGGCGCCATTTGGGGTGGCGAACATTTATATGAGGTTCGTTTTCGGTTTGACGTAAATCTTCGGTGAGTATTCAGTCACTTGGTCAAGGTCTTCGATTTGAACAAAATCTTGCCTAAGGAAGTTCTTTGGGGATACCGATCACGAATTGTTGTCCTCTTTCCTATTTTCAAAGGATTACTGTAAGAATTAGCAGCCGAATGGTTGGGATCCTAGGCAATGTACCGAGAATGTTCTTGATCAGTTCCGAGGATGTTCGTGATCAGGGTCTCGAGAAGCCCCTTTCCGCAGTGTTTCAGCCAAATTCAAAATGTACTATACATAGTAGTAACTTTTTTCTATAGCCGGGCGTTCCGCCTTGTGCTATGTTTCTAACCCTATCTGACACACAAATTAGCAAACGCAGAAGGTTATTTTCTTTATGAAATTGTAGTGTTTTTGCTTCCAATGGCTGCATCTTTTCACACGCATGGGTACACAGCGCAGCTTCGTAACTGCAACTTTGGACGCTTGTGGATGGTAGAATATGTAGGTACAATAGGTAAACCACATACATCGGCGAAGGTGGGGAAGGCCCAGCACCTCTGTTTTGGAGGAGGACGCAAACACAGGGGGCGGAGAAATGCAGGGGCGGGGCCAACTTCTTACTCGTGTATCGGCATTGTGAATAGTTTTTGACTCTTTAAAATGCGTATGCGTTGTGTTCTGAGCCATACCATTCTATCATTCTTTTATTATGGTTATCTCAACCACGTTTACGAGCGTGTATGCTGCCTTTAAAGTCACAGTCCAACCTCAGAGGCAATTTTTGATATTATGGTCCGGTCGCCGCCTATAGCAACCCTGCCAAGCGCGAAACCTCTATTCGCTTAAATAAGCGAAAAAAAGCTAGGAAAAAGTCGGCCACGCCCCCTTGGAAGGAAAAATGGGTAACGCCCACCGCCAGGTTTCCGACCTCACTAGGGAAGAGACGCGCAAATGATTTTATTCAAAACCTATGTTCTTCGATTTGTTTTCGGCCTGGCTTTATAATGTGGCCTGCTACAGAACGACGGCTGCGAATAACGAGTAAATACAGTCTCGAGACAACTCGTCCAAGAACTTCTAACCGTTCAGAATCGAAATTTTCGAGAAGCCGTAACTCCGTTCGTAGTGAGCTCTGAGGGATTCTGGAGACACCGTTGTGATCAGCGTAAAATTTTCTCCAAAATACGTGAAAAACCAAAATCGATTCTGAGGTTGGACTGCGTCTTTAAAGGCACTTTTCACGATAAACTTCGCTCTTGAGTTTTTAATGAACAAAAACTGTGGTAGCCCTCAGAAGCAGAACAGTGCTGAAAAATCGGACTAAGCGCATCCTCACAGGCAAAAAACGGCTCTAAAAATTTTTCCAGTGAGCACGTTCGGCCTCCTCGAGTTCAGTTATTGTCATCAACACCGACGCGGCTCTATCACTGCCACGCTTTGACCTCGTTAGCAATAAAAAAATGCCCCCCCCCATCGTTAGCAATGGTTCTAGTGAACCAGGCTGTGGATTGGACAGATTTTAGCCCGATGAAGATTTAAGGGTGTTTTCAACAACTTATCCTCAAATCTAATGTCTTTTTCAAGGAAAAACCACTGCCGATGACTTCAGGCCAAAGCTTGGCAGTGATAGAGACGTGTCAGTGTTGACGACAAAAACTAGGCCCAAGGAGGCCGGCCTTGCCCACTGGGTAAATCTTCAGTACCGTTTTTTTTGCGTTGGGGAAGCCTTCCGAATCCGTTTTTTCAGCACTGTTCCGCTTATGAGAGCTACCATCACTGTTTCTCAAAGAAAACTCAAGGGCGAAGTGTATCGTGAACAGTGCCTCTGAAGATTTGGTGCATAATAAAACATCTTCGAATGTGCACCAAAAACCGAGATGTCTGTTGCCTTTTGCATCAACACAGTCCAAAACGGCTACTAACGGGCGAGAAATAGCCTCCGCTCTGTAGGCAACAGAACAGATTCAACCACAGAAACATGGATTTAGATGCACTATACGGGGTGCATACTAAAGTTCCCGAGTTTGTTGTGTCGGTGTGTGGGTGCGCGTCCCAAACATCTCGTATGATCTGTTCTTCTCACAGAACCTCCCGCACCTTTCTCGGAATTTATCGAACTTGGATAGTTCAAATCGTCACTGAAACAATTGTGAGCTACATAGAGCCTAGGAAGTCCCCAAGTTTTCGGAAAGTCGGCTTCTGTGAAGATTTCCTTCTTCCCAAATAAGAGCGTGGAGAGCTGCTTCAATAATGCCATCCTGGAGCTGAAATTGTTTGACTTGTTTGACTGAAAACGTATTGTCGCTGAACTCCTCGAACCCTCAATTAAGGCCCTAATCATACACCAGCGTTTCGCCGCCGCTAGCTTCCGCGGCATATCTGCTATTGGTCAATTTCGAAATCTGATCAATGGCAGGCGTCCAGCAAAAACCAGCAGCACCGAATCGCCGATGTATATGTAACTAGGGCATAACCAAACGCGAGGGCAAATCGCCGTGACAGAATCCGTGCCCATCCAGTGTTCGGAATAGCTGCTCCTTTGCTCCTTTTTCCGCTTCTCTGGTCAAGACATCAAACATGGAACACAGTGCTTCTTGACATTTTTATTGATTTGTACACTTTTCAAAAACATTTCTCAAAATCCATGGAGTCAATCGACTCTTCTTTTCTTGAAAATCGATGAAAAGTCTTCGACTGTGCTGAACCACAAAACTTGCCGCCCCAGAGAATGCAAAAAGTGGCGAAAATGTTGAGTACCTTGGAGTTGACCAGGTGCGCATAAAGTGCGCCCGAATGAGAATGGCGAGCCACGCTGGCGGAGTGCTTGGTAGGCGGCCGTCGCATGTGTCGCCCTCGGACGAGTGTTGGATTTCAACGACGGCTGATTGATCGGCGCAGTGCTTGCTGCCAGCCGGTGCCGGCCTCGTTCGTTGTCGATGGCGGTGGGGACTTTTCGCATGCTCGTCCGAGAGCGGCGAACGCGAAGGCCGCCTGCCAAGCACGCCGGCCGCGTGGGCAGCCATTCTCATTCGGACGCACCTTATGTATGCATTTCTGCAGCGCTTCACTCTCGAAATTTTTAATAGAGTGCCCAAGAAATCCAGCGATAATTATTTTCCAAGCAGACGACATCTGCTTGAAAACGACCCTATCAGGGGCGGCATGCATGAACGCAGCGAACGGTGTCAGGGAGCCGCTCCGCGTGCCATGCGCGCAGCGTCGAGCAACGGGGCGGCCCCGAATTTCGTGGCGTCTATGGATGTGCCTGATTTTCGGGGCCGCCCCGTTGCTCGACGCTGCGCGCATGACACGCGGAGCGGCTCCCTGACACCGTCCGCTGCGTTCATGCATGCCGCCCTAGAGCAGTTCTCCACTCTAGCATGTGAGATGGAGGAATGAGTTACAGAGGGAAACGTAGCAGTGAGTTTTACGTAAAATTTGGGGTTTCTCAGATTTAAGCTCACCATTTGTTTCGAGAACAATTTCACGCCCTAAAGTTTCGGGAGCTCTGAAAGTGAGTTTCAATGGATAGAATAGACCAAATGAGGAATTGGAGAACTCGCATGACATCACTACAAAGTTGAAAATTTCGTGTATTTTCCTGCACGTGTCCTTTGTAAATTCAAAGTTTGACCGGAAATCTGGCCATGATACGCTGTGATCCGCAATGATTCGCTTCTGCTTAGTGGTGTGTGCAATCAAATGCACTTAGCAAAGCCAACAAAAATATGTAGATTCTCGATTTCAGGGACATGAATTATTTTTTGAAAACAGACCGCTTATGAAGGTTTTCGGGCTTTCGCTCATACATACAATACCGCCGCTATCCAAGGGAAAAAATGGGCGAAATGGGCAAAGCGGGCAACTAAAGCGTTTTCCGACCTCAACACGCCTCAAAAAGCTTCATTTTCAGTTTCGAAAACGCCGAAATGTACAGCATGTTGTGATCTATAGTCGATAGTGTGAAAATATTTTGCGCAATTTGAGAGCAACCATATTTTTCGAGGCGGACTGCATTTCCATTTTGAAAATGCTAGAGATCGCGTACGGTTGTTTTTGACCGAATGAGCTCGTTATTTTGTGATAACATTATCAAATTCATAATTAACTCCATCCTGAGAAGCGTTTTCATAGGTGAATTTCAATTTTGTCTTATATAGTTAGATAGATTGTGGCACAGTGAACGTTTTGGTCCTTTCGAAATTGAAAACGGAGCACTTTGAGGCGTGTTGTGGTCGAAAGACGCTTTAGTTGCCCACTTTGTCCATTTCGCCGATTTTTTTCCTTGGATAGCGGCGGTATTGTATCTCTGCTGGGAAAGAATTACGCGCCCTCTTCGTCCTCGTTGACCGATTACGTGCGCACCAAATGCTGAAGTGATTGGACAGCAGCGAGAAAGTGAGCATAAACTCTACTTCCCTAAAGAAGTGTTTGTAGTCTACCCCCATCGTGAAGAAAGGCAACTTGCTCGTCTACCTATCCGCTCTTCAAAATATCCAGAACAATCGAAATATTTCATGCCAATTACATCCAAACCATTCATCGTCTGTTTCGGAGTTAAATTTAGTGTGTGACATTGTGTGACACAAGTTTTTCTCTATTTTTCACGGTTTTATCATTTCTCACGTTTTTATTTTGCAACAGATTTTCGTCTTTCGTCTGTTATATAACGACCATTTGCTGAAGATGCTAGAGATTTAATTTCAGGTTAAGCTGGAATTGTCGGCGTCGGAAACGTCAACAAAAAAAATGTTTGGCATGACCCATATTCAGGAAAAAGGTCTCAAGAAAAGTAAAACAACACAAATTCAAAACAAAAAAAGCAGTCTCGGCCAAGAAGAAAGATTCGAAGTGAAAAAAAAACTTAAATTTAAGGCAGGATTTGCGATAAAAACGATTTTTGAACATGAGAATGTAAATTTGGTCATCACAAAAGTAAAAATAAGTGAAAAAACCCAGAAATCCGTGGGAAAAAAACGCTGAAAAACAAAGTATAACAGCTAAATACCGGTGTCGGCCGGTACCCTAATTACGAGATATTCATCAATGCTTGTTTATGCGCCTCTTATTTTGCTGTCAAAGTAGTCAGTAGTCCCCAGAAAAGCTGAGAAATTACTTCAAAGGCAGCAGACACGCTGAAAGACGATATCGATCTTATGACATAAATCGAAGGTTTGAAGCTGATAGTATGGAAAACTAACGAAAAACCCGACAAAAACTTATGCAAATAGAGGAATAACGGTTGTTTTCGTCATCGGGTGAAAGTGGACGAGTTACTCCGCACGCCGTTGAAACAACGAATATTAGCGATAAAACGGTTGAGCCTGTGCTAGAGTGCACACCTTGTTGGAAGCATCGAAAGAAGCCAAAGTGGCCGTATTCGAAAGATCAAGCTGAACGAGCTTGTACCTGGTTGTTCAATAAGTTTTTTCGTTCGATAAGAGAGGGCGTTGCTACTAGACCAAAATTTCTTGTTTTGTTGGTACACTCTTCATATGAACGTATGTCAAGTTTCATTTAAATCTCTCAATTCATTCTTTGTTTACAAGCCATTTAGTGTCGCCGTGTCACAGCAATGAAAAAAATTGAGTATCGTGCAGTGATAAAATTCTTATTTTTGGAAGGTGTAGCACCAAAAGAAATTCACGAACGATTGTTAAGAATGTACAATGATTATTCACCTACAATTAGAACAGTAGAAAGATGGGTCGCTGAATTTAAACGTGGTCGTACAAGCCTTGAAGACGATCCACATGAAGGACGTCCAAAAAGCTTATCAACACCAGAAATCATAGCCAAAATACAGGATATGGTTTTGGAAGACCGTCGATTGACTGAGAGAGATTTAGTAGAGGCTCTACACATCTCATTAGGCAGTGTGAGCCATATTTTGAGTGAAGTTTTGGGTTTTAGAAAGCTGTGTGCACAATGGGTGCCGCATTCCCTAACAATGGAACAATAACACATTCGAATGCGACTTCTCAGCAACATTTGGAGCGTTTTAAAAAGAATAAAGTAGATTTTGTGCGTCGATTCTCATCACCATAGATGAGACTTGGGTCTATCACCATGATCCTGAATCAAAGCAAGAGGCTAAAGAGTGGTGTGAACCTGGTTGTTCGGCTTCGAAACGAGTTCGTGTCGGGAAATCGGCCAAGAAGTTTATGGCATCAGTTTTTTGGGATGCGAGAGGAATTTTGTTTGTGCATTACTTGCAAACTGGTAGGACAATTATTTCTGAATATTATTGCAATCTTTTGAACCAATTGAAGGAAAAAATTCGTGAAAGAAGACCCGGTTTGCAGAAGAAAAAATCCTTTGTGATCAAGACAATGCACCGTGTCACAAGAGCATTTTCACCACTGCTAAAATCCATGAATTAAAGTTCGAATTGTTGGAGCATCCACCGTATTCACCAGATTTGGCCCCCAACGACTTCGATTGGTTTCCAGGGGCGGTATTAAGAAGCAAGGAAGCGCGCGCCAGTTCAAGCGCAAACGCGCTACCAGGACTGCCCAGCGCTGTTTCCATTAGGTATTGGCCAGGCGCGCGCCATAGCTGGCGCAAACGCGCTTGAGATAGCGCAAACGCGCTATGGCTAATCACAACGGAATGCCCTCGTTGGCTAGCTCAAACGCGCCATGACTAGCGCGATAGCGCTTGGTCTAGCCCAATCGCGCTATGTTGGCGCTGTTTATTATCGAGTGTTCGTCAACCGCGATAACACTACCCTTCACTTTGACATACTAGCATTTAAGGTGCGTCCGAATGAGAATGGATGCCCACGCGGCCGGCGTGCTTGGCAGACGGCCGTCGCGTTCGCCGCTCTCGGACGAGCATGCGAAAAAGTCCCCACCGCCATCGACAACGAACGAGGCCGGCACCGGCTGGCAGCAAGCACTGCGCCGATCAATCAGTGGGAGAGGGACGGCCGTCGTTGAAATCCAACACTCGTCCGAGGGCGACACATGCGACGGCCGCCTGCCAAGCACGCCGTCCGCGTGGGTCGCCATTCTCATCCGGGCACACTTTACCTCCTTTTTCTATTCAATGCATCACTTCGATTGCTTCAACAGTTTTACTTCAACGCTTGTATGAGCAACTACGAAGAATGTTACTATTAGCACTGTCTCTTATCACAGGGTTTTCGAATATCTGTCTATCACGGCTAGTTGTTTGTAGTGACTCGTGCTTATAATTAGTGGAAAATCTTGATAATATAATAATTAATAAAATTGGTAAACTATATATATATATATATATATATATATATATATATATATATATATATATATATATATATATATATATATATATATATATATATATATATATATATATATATATATATATATATATATATATATATATATATATATATATATATATATATATATATATATATATATATATATATATATATATATATATATATATATATATATATAATAGTTGTGCTCGAATATTCGCAACCGAATAAACATTCGAATAAATTATTCGATTATTTATTCGATTATCGAGTAATCGAAAAATCCCGATTTTCGATTATTATTCGAAATCGACTATCGAAAAAAACAGATATTCGATCATTATTCGAAATCGACTATCGAAAAAAACAGATATTCGATCATTATTCGAAATCGACTATCGAAAAAACCTCATATTCGATCATTATTCGAAATCGACTATCGACACTGACAATTATTCGAACATATTCGATCTTCGAATACATTCGAATAATCTAACACAGCCGTTACCGGATCCTACACAGAAATTTTTCGATGGGCCAGTGCACCAGCACTAGTGTGAGTCAGGGCTGTGCGTAACTGAAATTTTGAATTGCGTAAATCGTAATTTTCGAATCCTCGTAACTCGTTAATCGTAATTCGTAACTGATGAGTAATGAGCTCAAACACAGCCTCAAACCTCATCAAACATGGAAACGCCTCATCTTCCCAGTGATGATATGTGTTTCAAAATAAATCTGTTTTCGACGAGTACTTGAAAAAGTGCTTTCATCCGAGCGAATCTCTGGTCCGCGATCGCGGAAACCCGCTATGGCAGCACGCGACACCATGACCATACTGGTGGGACTACGTAGTCCCGGCACGATCAACCTTCGTCCCAGCACGACTTCATCGCATTTCGTGCTGCAACAGCGTTTGTCCACAATTGCGGACCGGAATTTTCTTCTGTTAGGGGAAATACTGGTCGAAAGTGTAAATCGTCTTCTATCCAACGCTTTTTTTGGTTTTGAGCAAAACTTGGCGGTTTCCAAAGTTGAAACTAAAAATTTGATGGAGATCCAGGGTACCGACTTAGCATTTTTTAGTAGCCAAAGCTAAAGCCGCGAAAATTGGTAAGGCAATTGAACCCACGACATATGCGCTAGATCAAAATAAGCACGCGAATTCTCAATAGAGCGAGATTTGTATATTTTTCCCAACCTTTGACAAGGTGATTCTATGGCTGTCGACGATGGCTAATTTGGATTTTTTTCTTATCGATTTTTGGAAACGAAATAAAAACGAATAGGTGGCAAAATGAGTAATACTCAAAGGGGTGGAGTAAATATCAAATAGCAGCAAGTTTTGCGGCTCATACTCGTTAGAGCAGAAAATGTCGAAGTAGCGAATTCACGAAAAGCGAAAAAAAAGCTAGGAATCTCGCCTAATCCAGAAATTCCGCAAACACTATCCCCAACTCAGACAGTAACACTGATGGAATCGCTGGGGCGTGGCGGGCCGAACAACTCCCATCTCGCTATACGACCGCTATCGTTCTAGGAGAAAGCGCGTCATTTCGAATGTATCGCGCCTCTTCACTGTGGACACCCAGCGAAGACGCGATGCGACGTAGCGTGATCGAGATGTAGGCTGATTATAACGTCGCGACGCGAATGAACTCTGAACGGGGCCTTACGAAACGCCCTTTCGTGACGCGCTGGCGTTGTATAAATAGCGCATTAGAGCCGCTGTGGGTGGCATCAGACAGCTAATAGTGTAGAAACGATGCGTATCGATTTTGCGTGCCGCCACTCATGAACCCTGCCTAAGGGGTCGTTTATACTTTCGCCGCGGAGCGGCGCGGCAATAAGTGGGACTGCGCCGCTTGAAAAATCGCGCCACCAGGATGTATAATCGGGCTACGTCGAATTTACGCGGCGACGTCGCAGAATGACGTTAAACACAACCTGGAGTAGCTCTAACATAATACAAGGCCGATTGTAATGAGTGATTCCTTGCGCGAAAGAAACATCTATATTTTTTCGTACCATAACACAGCACCCGAAGGCGGATAGAATCTTCAAAAACGATTTCTCTTTAGAAAAAAGTATTTCAAAAGCTAAAAAAATGAACTTTTCACAACCCAGCCTACTCTAAACAACGCCCAGGACCTTGGAAGGAATTTTAGAGATGAAGCAGAAGAACAAAATTGAGAATGTGTATGAAATAACAGCAAAAGAAGCATACTATGTCAATGCGGATCGCACGCGGCTGCCGCGCCGCCTGCTTTCCTCGGGCGGCGCGGCAGCACCTAAGCGGCGGCCGGGGGCGGGACTGTTGGAAGATTTCGAGGAGAAAAGACTCTAAACGCCTTCGCGCGCCGCCAGACGGCGCCGCTTGATCGATATGGCTGTATTGCAGCTGGCCGCGCCGCGGCGGAAGTATAAGCGACCCCTGAGCGGAATATTGAAAATATTGAGCAGTTCAAAAGCTTTCGGTGCCATTCTTAAAAACTGCCTGTTCAAAGCAGTAGCGTCGCGAAATTCTGAATTCGGTTGGCCGTAGTTAAATTAATTCATTTATTCGAAATTATTCGATTTTCGATATTAATTCATTCGAAATAGAAAATCGAATATATTCATTCATTCGTTCATTCGAAAATTTTGAAGTCGAATATATTCATTCATTCGTTTATTCGAAAATTTAAAGTCGAATATATTCATTCATTCGTTTATTCGAAAATTTTGAAGTCGAATTTATTCATTCATTCGTTTATTCGAAAATTTTGAAGTCAAATATATTCATTCATTCATTCATTCGGTCCGTTTAGTCAAAAAGCACAACTATAATATATATATATATATATATATATATATATATATATATATTTATATATATATATATATATATATATATATATATATATATATATATATATATATATATATATATAGATATATATATATATATATATATATATATATATATCGCAGCTTGAACGCACGCATTAAAAGAGGAACGTGTTGTGTGGGTGCACATTATACTTAGTATCCGAATCACTCCATTTCGGATATCCGACCGGATATCCGAGATTCGGATAATCCGATATCCGAAAATTTGAAAACACGCATTATCTGAATCGAACCAATATCCGGAAAATTTAAAATCGGCATTATCTGAATCGAACCATTATCCGAAGGGCCAAAAATTCGGATAAACTCGGATAAAAACGGATAAAACGGATAAAAATCGGATAAAACCGGATAAAATGGATAAAATTTGCGAAAAGTCGGATAAAATCGGATAAAACGGATAAAAATCGGATAAAAACCGGATAAAACGGATAAAATTTGCGTAGAATCGGATAAAATCGGATAAAAACGGATAAAACGGATAAAAATCGGTTCATTTTAGGTTAAATGTAGGAAAGTGTGTGTGTGTGTGTGTTTGTGTGTGTGTATGTGTGTGTGTGTGTGTGTGTGTGTTTGTGTGTGTGTGTATGTGTGTGTGTATGTGTGTATGTGTGTGTGTGTGTGTGTATATGTGTATGTATGTGTATGTGTATGTGTGTATGTGTATGTGTGTATATGTGTATGTGTATGTGTGTATGTGTATGTGTGTATGGGTGTATGTGTATGTGTGTATATGTGTATGTGTATGTGTGTATGTGTGTAAGTGTGTGTGTGTGTATGTGTGTGTATGTGTGTATGTGTGTGTATGTGTGTATATGTGTATGTGTATGTGTGTATGTGTGTATGTGTATGTGTGTATGTGTATATGTGTATGTGTGTATGTGTATGTGTGTATGTGTGTAAGTGTGTGTGTATGTGTGTGTATGTGTGTATGTGTGTAAGTGTGTGTATGTGTGTGTGTATGTGTGTAAGTGTGTGTGTATGTGTGTGTGTATGTGTGTATGTGTATGTGTGTATGTGTATGTGTGTATATGTATGTGTATGTATGTATATGGGTGTATGTGTGTATGTGTGTATGTGTATGTGTGTATGGGTGTATGTGTATGCGTGTATGTGTGTGTATGTGTATGTGTGTGTGTGTGTGTGTGTGTGTGTGTGTGTGTGTGTGTGTGTGTGTGTGTGTGTGTGTGTGTGTGTGTGTGTGTGTGTGTGTGTGTGTGTGTGTGTGTGTGTTGCCTGAGGTTTGTTCCCATAATATCCCGAAATTTATCCGAAATTATCCGACGGATATCCGTATCCGAATCATTGGAAAAATGGCATTATCTGAATCGATCCAATATCCGGTAAATTTAAAATGGCATTATCCGAATCGATCCATTATCCGAGGAATTACCTTCGGATAACAAGTATAGTGCACATAGCGATGTGATAGGAGTATAGCAATTGAGAAAACGTACAGACAAGCTTTCACTTCTAGAAGATGCGAAAGGATTGATGGGTTTTGACAGAATTCGTTGTGTGAGTGAAAAATTGGTTGCGTGAGCACACACACTGAGGAGAATTGCCACAATTCTCCCAATAACCTACTAGCACCTGCCGCCTCGCTACATGAACGGAGCCGAAGCAACAGATTCCCAGTAGATTCGCGGTAGAATAAGGGTATTGCTTGGATTTCGTCAAAATCAGGCTGTAGGCGAAAACGCTTCAATGCCGTGATTCTGCCGCGATCTACCGTGATGCTTGCCGCTGCATCCCAAGATTCGAACCATCAACCCTTACCAATCCATCTCTTTATAGTATAGTTGTACACGAACGAAATTTTCGAAAGATTTTTCGAAATTTTTTCCGTTCGTTTTCGTTCGTTCAAAAATTCGTCGAACGAAACTTTTTCAGATTCCGTTCGTTCGAAATTTCGTCGAACGAATTTTTTTTTCAAATTTCGGTCGTGCGAGATTATGTCGAACGAAAAAAATTCAATTTTCGTTCGTTCGACATTTTTTTTCGAAATTGTACTCTATAGTTCGCCGCGTTTTCCAAGTTATTGCAGGACAAATTTATTTCGACCTTGGATAGATAAAAGCCGGGAGATTACACGAATCTATAAAATCCTAATCTCGGAAACGAAGAAAAAGTCGAGATGTGAAGAACGAAAATCTTTCAGTCGGGCTGACTTGGAAGTTTAATTTATGTCAGTCAAGCCTTATGAGTATAGCTCTTCGAAATTACTATTTTGGCCCCATTATTTCTACATTACATTGAAATCTGAGAATTCTTCGATGGTATTGATCTACCACGGAAAAAATCTCGAACAATGGATTCGTAAAAAATTGGAGACACTTCGACTCGTCTCGAAATCGGTACTGATCGATTTGAATATTCGGCAGGAGTTTGGCTGATAAGGAGAACAAGGGGAAAACGACGGGACGGACGATCTTGGCGAGGTTCCGTGAGTCGAGCACACGATAAACGCGTCCCTCCGAATCACTTGAGAGAGTGGCTGCTATTTGCTGTGAAGGGCAGATTTCGATTTCATAATTGTCGTGTTTCCGGTCGTGACACGCAGTGTTAAGGTTTGACGGATCCGTGGCTCCATTCCACGTGCTTATATGTACATACTGGCAATCTCAAACATAGCAGGCAATATTTTTCCCGGGAATCTATTCCATTTCTCGATGCAAAGGATCAACACACAGAGGAATGCTTGAGCAAATATTCGTCTCAAAACCCAACTCATTGAAACACGTGGGATGCATGAAATCAATTGTTTATCGAAATTTACGTATCTACTCGTTTTTCATATCGGAATTGTACATTAAAGTGTTCAAGATGTCGTGATTTCTCGGTTTGAACTCGGAAACGAGTTTGGCAGATTGCTTTGCTGGCTTACGTACGTTTCGGCGGAATCGCCGTCCTCAGAGTCTGAACGAAGCAAATCTTAAATGCGCCTATCCGGTCAAATGTCGACTTACATAACTCTACCCAATTAAAAAAAAACTCTATTTCCGGAACGTAGTCAAAAGTGAAGAAACCAGGACATAACCGTGCCTTGTCAGGAAGCACGCTAGGAGAATCACACCATAGAACGAATTGTTGAAGCAGAACGGTAATGAATTCTCGACGTTAGAATGCGGGTCTTAGGTGGGGCCTGAGTTCTCCGGCTATACATAGGCATTCCCGTTCCGGTTAATTTTCGGATCGTTCGCTTGGATCCAAAATTCCTCCAGGGATTTGAGTTCAAGATTGTTTTTACTCCCGTGTTTCCACTACAATAATGTCGTCGTCCCAATGTGTTTCTAGAATCCGAAGAAACTGCGAAGAATGCGCGAAAATTCGGACGCGCCTGAATGAAGTTCGGATTATCGTAAATGGTAAACACGAAATAAGGAAAAAAACCACATATGTATAAAATTTCAAGTCATAATTATAGTAATGAGTCAACTGTTTTATGTACTTGATTTCCGCCGACAGGGTTGACTTGAAAATTCGGGAGAATCACGGAGACACTTTCCCCAGTCAAAAAGTAATAAGGCAGACTTTCCGTCGAATTAGTACCTAGGAGAAATTTTCTAGGAAAAGTCAGTGTTTTCCCCTAGTTCGAAGTAAATTTCTCGTAATTGAAGCTAAACCGCCGGGAAATTTTCTGCTGAGGGTTTCCAGATAAATCTGCAGCTCCGAAGGTAACAAAAACCTTGAACAACTCTTCCTTTTTTCTTGACTGAATGCATTCCCTTCAGTAACAATAAATTTTTCAGTGGTTATTGTTATATGTTGCAGTTAACGATTTATGGTGGTTTTACCGTAATTGCGTTTTACGATTTACGAAATTTGTGATTTCATTTACGCTCACCCTATATAATACCGCAATCCGAAACCGTGCCGGAACACTGTAGCAGCAGCACCACAGCCTTGAAAATTTCTGCCTGTTTGCATGTGCAGATTGCCGGTGCTGCAATCACGAATAGTACGGGAATAGCGTCGCGACGCCACCGCAATACTGCCTCTGGCTGGCTGAGTAAAGAGTGCTACATACACAGAAATTGGATTACGAGAGAAAATTTCGACTGATTGGAATGGAAACGCAACTTGGCTTCCTTCGCGATGGGTGTATGTAGACCACAAACACTTGGTTAGAGGATTGAACCTTGACGCACTATTTTTTACATATCGTTGTTGAATATCCGATTCATAACTACAATCGTTCTTCAGCAAACAGCCCGAGTAAAAGAAACCATCCACAAATTCGATACGTTGTCATTCCACACAAATTTCCGTTGAAGACCTCTGAAACACCCACATCTGCTTGCATTTGTCGGGACGAAGACGGAGTCCATAGGCTGCAGCACACTTTAGAACAAGGTTCACAATCCTTTGCAGCTTTGCGTTGTTTTCAGCGAACAACGCAGAGTCGTCGGCGAACTCCAGGTTCAGAAGGGAGCGTCCTGATTATGTTAGTATCACGTCCACAGGAAACTGTTCAGCAACTCTACGTACATATGATGTCATTAAAGGCAGTGTTCACGAAGAAAAAGTTACACGTTTTTTTGGCTAAAACGTAAGCTTTGTGTCCCTCTAAGAAGATTAGGAACGGATGTGTGACGGAAAACGGCCGATAAGTGGGTGAAAATCTCGTGGGCCGGCCAACCCATTGGACCACTCCGCCCACGTCCTATAACAGTTGCCCTTAATTCGTGGTTAGATGAGCAATGGTTTCCAATCAAAAGCCCCGTTCTTCCCTTCATTCTCAACTTCTCTCTTTACTCAGGTCAGCTCGCACACATCGGCTGCAAAAAACGGGAGTTACAAGCCTCGGACGACTCGTCCACAATGCTTGCCTAGCTAAATTTTGAGGGGCCATAACTCCGTTTCCAGGGGGACTTGTTCGATTTCAGGGACATCATTGAAATCAGCATGGCACCGTTTTCAAGTTAGGCGGAGAACAGAAGAACGACTTCTATCGTGAACACTGCCTTAAACGGCGAAGTTGAATAAAAAATGTCCTGCTACAGCTTCTCGTCTTACTACTGTTTTCAAATCGGAAACTGACGTAAATTCTACAGGTCTACGAACAGCTTCTGTTGCTCCTTTGTTGCCAACTTGTGACAAATCATTGATGTGTTCATAAGTTATTTCTCCGAGACTGCAAAAACCATTTTTGAGTAAATAATCAGTGGAGTATAATACATGTGTTATGTTATACACTAACGCCCGCAGGATTTAGTCAAAAAGCGAGCAAGGTAGGGTTTTTGCGCCTTTTTCGTCTTTCTTGTATAACTCGCTTCAAGGTGCACTTTGACCAAAACTAGGAAGATATTCATGATTCAGGCGTTGAGGGTTATGCAGTGGTATGGCCATTGACGGGATTTCCTTGAGAACTATAGAAATTTCTCAACCAACCAGCTCGATATACGGTAGACACAGGGAAACGCAGACAGAGACGGTAGCGAATCATCCGCCTTGGAACCGTTATCACAAATCTGGCTGATTGCGGACCTTCTATAGTTCTCGACGTAACCACCACAAAAACTGAATAATTGGGTAGCCCTCAACGCCAGTATCATGAATATCTTCTTAGTTTCGCTCAAAGTTGAGCTTGAAGAGAGTTATACAAGAAAGACGCGGACCTCGTTCGCTTTCTGACCAAATCCTACGAGCGGTATTGTAGTATCCTTAAAGGCTGGGGTATGTTAGAATGATTAAATATTCTCAAATATCGAAAAAACTACAAAAATCAGCCTAGATCGAAAACAGCTGAAAAACTATGAAGGTAGCGCGGTGCAAAACGGGCTAAAATTTGAGTTTCTAGGGCCCAAAGATGCTAGTTCGTGCACACGTGCACAGCGTCAACCAAAAAGATCGCAGCCTCATGCAGAGCAGTCAAAAATCATCGACATTTAGAGGACGAAATATCTGCAAATTCGCCTAATAAAAACATTTGAACAATGAAAGCAAGCACTTCAATCTATGCTTTTGACTAGAAGAGTCAATTTTCATTGATTGAAATTTAATTTCAAGCCAGCTGATCTTTTCGATATTAAAGATCACCGATGTCGATGATGTGGAGTGGGCTCATCCACCATCAAAAGACGACAAAGTTCAGGCTTCAAATTTGGCCAAAAAAGCGATTTTCTCGCGATTTTTTCGCGATTTTATCTTATAGGTCCTACTACTGGAAAAAACCCAGAAAAACCCAGAAACCCAGAAAAGGGTTAAAAAAGGAAGAGAAGACAAGCATATGAATTTGATCGTGACCACTGCCTTTAATCTGAGTGAAATATAATAGATTTCTTATGTTATTGTATCTGTAATCAGAATGAGTGGTTTCGGTAGTGCAGAAAATTGTTTTGTATTCATAGAGAGCCATGCGTTTTTGGTCAAGGTTTTCAACACGAAAGGGTGATAACTTGTTATTATTCCAGACTATTGCGTTATGCGGCAAACTCGTGAACATTTGGCGAAATATGCCACCAGACCTTCCGTAAACCGAAGTGATATCGGAAGTGAAATTTATCGTGAATACTGACTTTAAATGATCGCTTTTCAAGCCATCCAGAGCGTTTGAAAAGCGCGGTTCTTGAACGACTTGACAACAGCTTTTCCAGAAGCGAGTTCTTTGCGTCCACAATCTACTATAGGTAAAGTCTACCATTGGTTGTTTCTGATTTCCTCGTCGTATAAGCGATTTCTATACATAAATGGTCCAATCTTCGTAACGCTGGGGAATCTTGGTTTTTCAAGCACCGCTAAAGTCAACGTCTAGGTCCAAGACAAGTCGACATTGATCGACTAAAACCCAATCAGACAAAAATATTTGTGAAGAACCTAAATAAACTCCGTGCATTCGCCGCGAATAACACCAATGTCGAACTCTAGCTCTGCGTTTTTTCCTGGTCATTTGAAGTTTGCTGAGGTTTCATCGTAAGTTGTCCCATACAAGCAATCTTTGGCCAAGAAAGGGGTGGCCGATAGTTTTTTTGTGATTATTCAAACCTCATATTGTCGAAAAAAATCAACTTTTCTCTCTCAAATGCCACATTAGTGTTGCCAATCACTTATCCAAGTACCGGGGATCCACTCCCAAAAGAGGTGTACTTCCAAAAGAGGTGTACTACAAATAGAGGGTGTACTTCTAATACTCAGACCACTATTTTATATGTACTTCTAATAGAGGTGTACTTCAAATACTGGGTGTACTTGTACTTCTAATACTCAGCCTTCCCTTTTAGGCGTATTTCTATTAGAGGTGTACTTCTATTAGAGTAAATATGGTATATATATATATATATATATATATATATATATATATATATATATATATATATATATATATATATATATATATATATATATATATATATATATATATATATATATATATATATATATATATATATATATATATATATATATATATATATATATATATATATATATATATATATATATATACTAACTGAACTGAACTGTGTGTAACTGAACTTTTGAATTTCTGTAAATCGTAAATCGTAATTTTTCAAATCCTCGTAATTCGTAATTCGTAACTCATATTAAGCCCACACAGCTCCTAACCTAAATCGATACGACACACTTCTACACTTCTTTGACGAGGTGATCTCGCATCAAATGAGGCTTGAGGCTGTGTATGGGCTGTGTTTGGAAATGTATTGTTCTAAGCTGTACTTGAAGAAATATTTAATGCACATACGCTATGTTCCCGATTCTGCAGAGCGCGATGCCTGGTTTGCGTTAGGGGCGCGCGGCCAAGTTGCGTGTTTTCTAATCCGCCCGAAAGACACCGGAGCGATATCAAGCTCGTCAAGACGGGACAGACGTTGCAAAATTATACCACATATTCTGACTTTCATGCTTCTGGACTTCAGGTGAATCAATCGAACAGACGGTGAATGCCAACTGGTGCAGCTTTCTCGGGAACACCCGGTTATAATTTTCCAGAAAATTCAATCAACGGGCTGGAAACTGGCCCAAAACTTGTCGAAAATGGCCATTGAAAAATTATACAACATAGCTGACGTTTTCGAGAAAACTTCAATTCTGCGGCTTTGGTATCAATTCGTTCAGGGTAGGGCTCATCAGAGACAGAATGTAGGTATGGAAGTTTGGGAAGGATGGCTCATCTTCGTTTGTCGGTCTATAATTTTCTCAGTTTTTACTCTGATTTGATTATACCTTCACCACCGGTGGTGCTGTTTTCCTACTTTCTAGTCCAGGCAGATCCTGAACTGCTGACCCCTAGAGAAGGACGCTATGTGAATAAAGACACACTACTCTCCACTTCTTTTATACCCTGGCCTTTAACAATTGGTTACTATAAATTTTGTTTACGAAAGGCATCCTTCCCGAAGCTCCATACCCACATTTCCCGAGACATTAAGTCGATGGTCCGCGAAATTATCCTGGGGAACAAGCACACTTGTGAGAACCCTGTTTGGAGTGTTACAAACCACCTTTTTAAGACCGTCGCCTCCAACCAGCACACTTTCCCTTCGAACGGCTAAACCATGGACTCGCGTAGTCTGTTCTGAGACCTAGTTTTTTTTATCGAACCGCCAGTTCTTGATCGAATTGAGGTTTGGCGAACACGTAGGCCATTGAAACAAAGCGACATGTTTGAGGTCACACGAAGCCTGCTTCATCCTCCTGGCAGAAGGAATAGGCCAAAACGCCTTACAAAGGACGTAAATGGTCTTCCCACACTTACAGGTAATCTGTGGTGTCCCTTGTACATGGTGCTGACTCGTGATTCAGCTTGCCATATCACCTGAAACACATAAGACTCGGTCCCCCAGAGTTCATATTGGAGGATAAGTGCGATTCCTTGCTCAGGTGTTTTCAGTTGTCGGTATATCTATTAGATCTGTCCAGATTGAACCTGTTCTTCTTCAAAAAAATATTCTAGAAGATCTGAACAAGGAGCCGCCCTCGTCCTCGAATATGAACTTCGGAGGAGCAGGTCTCATGAGTTAACCAGATTCAGATGATAGGGCAAGCTGAACCACGAATCCGCACCATGTACAAGGAACACCAAAGGTTGCCTGCAAGTGTGGGAAGATCATTTATTTCACTTGTAGTGCGTGTTCGGGCATTCTTTCTGTCGGAAAGACGACGCAGGCTCCGTAAGGCAGCGTCCTTACGTCGCGAGAGCGGGCGCTCCCGCTGTTGTGCGCCTCTCAACGCTCCTCAACGCTGCCCGCGAATTAACACAGGAAAACACCCCCAACTCGTGTTGATTCGATTGAAAACGTTTGATTGAGTGATCAATCACTCGAGTCGGCGCAACGGCTGATGATTTCCCACCGTTTTCGACTTCCGTGGTGGGACTATGACAGACAAGGGCTATAGTTTCCCTACAGGTTTAGTGTCACCTGCTTTAGTAATGGAGCAGTAAGCTTGAAACTTGCTGCTGGCTTCGTGGTGCTGGCGTAAGCGCGCGAGAGCGAGCGGGCGAGGGCGCGCGAGGAGGAGCGCCTGTGAGCGGCTAGCGAATCGTGTACCTACCAGGGATGTGCGGCAAATGATTTTGAAAATTCGGCAAACGGAAATCGACAAAATTTGCCCCAAAACGCCCGGAAAACGGCAATCGGCTATCGACAAACGGCAAAATAAAAAACCGTGTACAAAGATCGATTGGAATGTTCAATAGGTAACGGTGAGAAAATACTTTTTTTCATGCACATTTCGTATTAAAACAGCGAGGTAAGGAATGGCTTTACAATAACACCACAAAAAGCTAAACTTCTTACGTTAGAACAATACCTGATATGAACAATCAGCAACGGAATGAGTACTCTATTGAATGCTGGTAATAAAAATGTTTTGGTGAAATTAAAGTAATCTTCAGAGGTTCTCTAATGTGAACCTTTTTCGGAATAGTAGTCATTTGTTTGCTTCGCGTTTCAGATTCATCGCACAATTTTTAGGTATGGGGCAATTCAAGTTTAGAAGGGGAGCACTCGAGATTCATTTAAAGAAATGAAGAGCTTAATGCGGTCTTACTTTAGTTGATTATTTTCTAACAGGCATGGCACCCACGCCGCTTCGCGGCGTACTTGTTGGCGTGCTTCACGGTGTGTTTACTATTTGACCGGAATTCGGATAAGATTATGGCGTGGAGAAGTGCGACTGAAAAGTACGTTTTTTTGACAGCCTTGGGGGACATTTTTAAGAAGCTGCTCCATCTTCCATCAACCCTCTCCCCCTTCGACCTTTAAAATTCTCTAATCTGCACGCTAGCAGCTCAAATAAAGACTAGCTTGCTCGGATGAATCCGGGCGGAGTAAGCAACGGAGCGGTCGGTCATGGCAAAATCTAACAGTGATAGGAAGGTTTTGAAATGAGAAGCCCGATAGGTCTCACTTCAACCAGCTCAAAATGAGGGAGCTATGCTATACATGCAATTGGGTAGTCTCTTGAGCTTTTCTAAAGATACGAGTCTTGAAAAAAGTCGTCTCAAATCACCTCCTTACCAAACTATACGCCACCCCTTCTTCCCAACTTACCACTCCGAAGTCCGTGCATCCAGTTTATGACCAAGCAACGAATCTTATCAAAATGGATGTTGCCCACGCCGGGTACACCCTCTCCGACCCTTCGAACTCAGAACTCCAACTTTCAACACTGTAGAATATTGCGCATATGTGAGCTTAATATGTAGTAGACGGCGAAGTGTATAAGCCCACAAATTACCACTAAAGTCCAGCAACCTTACAAGCTGCTTTTACATTCCACTGAAGTCTTGCTTACACCCAAAGACAGTAGCGCTCTCTCAACAAAGTCTTGCATGCATTCCTCGGCGCTCGGCGCACTCCTAGCGAGTTACCGACATTTGGCACGTTCCCAGTCGGGTCCTACCCACTTTCCTTGTCGTCTGGTGCCCTCCCAGTTTGGTCCCACTCACCATTCATGAAGCTTGGCGCACTCCCAGTTGAGTCCCACATGCTTATCCTTCGCTCTGTGCGCTCCCCGTGAAGTACCGCGTATTCTGTGGTCAACGGTCACAGCTCAATTCCTAGCCGTTTATTATGATGCAAGATGATCTCAATGGAAATGTAATGTTTATTTATTTATTGTGACGTGGCCGAGGGCACACGTAAAAAAACATAGCAACATCTAAAAAAAACCTCAAACTCTGAAAACAAAACCTGATTAGAAAACAGCTTTCGTAGTATTCCCGCCATTTACCTAATATCTGGAACAAATCGAGACATCCAATGTTTTTTCTGAACCCTTTATGTCCTCTCCAAAAATTGTTAAGAAGATTAGTCCTTGTCCCGAAGAGCCTAACATTAATTGCCTAAGGTTAAATCAATTGGCTTGACGTTTTCAAAGTACATATGTATACACTGCGACGCATAAGTAGAGCAACACTTCCGAACTAGGCGTATCATATGTTGGATCGAAGTTTTAAATATTTGTGAGAGTTTCTATGTTTTCTCATACGGCAAAAGCGATGGATCAAGTAGTATGACCAGGAATTGCCCAATCCGCCTTTAATTAAGGAGAAAAGTTCGTATGGAGCATTGTGGAGTATGGAGAAAAGAGAAAATGTTGCTATACTTGTGTGTCTGAGTGTATCCTGTCTATGAGGTCGTTTATACTTCCATCGCCGAGCGGCGCGGCCCAATGCAGTCGTGTAATATTGATCAGAACCTTGTCTCCTTTCGAGCTGGTCGCAGCAAGGCTTATCGCGCTTACCATGCATGTCCTAATCGCGGCGTTTGATATCTGTTGAGCACTTTTTGCCGAAATTTGTCGAAAAGTGAGAGAAAAAATGGCAAACGACAATCGACAAAAATCGTCCGAAAACGGCCGGCAAACGGCAATCGGCAACCGGCAAACGGCAATTGCCGCACATCCCTGGTACCCACCCCACGATGACCATCGATTTTGAGTAATCGCACGCTCTCGCCACGCATGGACGGAGCCTAACAGTCGCTTTGTTCCAATGGCGTACGTGATCGCCAAGCATCAAATCGATAAAGAAATTGGTGGGTGGTTCCCGGGCGTCAGGTACACGCTCAGGGCAGATTACTATACGAGCCCGTGCTTTTTCGAATTTTATCCGTTCTGAGCAAATATGAGCAGATTGGAGGCGTCGACCCTACAAGTTGGTTCGCAACTCTCCAAACAAGGTTCTCATTGTGTACGTAGCCCAGGACAACTTTGTTAACTATCAGCTTAATGTTTTTGGTCAGTTTTACCATGAACAAACTGATGCCGAAGCTGTAAAATTGTAATTTTCGCGAAATCTCGTCTATGTCGCATAATTTTGCAACGTCCACTTTCGGCATTTTCTGGTGCCAATTTCCAGGCAGTTGATCCAGTTTTCTGAAAAATAGTTCTCAGAGGTTTTCGGGAGTGCTACGTCAATTTGCGTTGACCGGTTGTTCGGTAGATTCACACGAAGTGCAGCACCATTAAAGCTGGGATATGTCGTATAAATTTGGAATGGATTTCAGGTGGGTGAAGTGCTACACACACTGAACACGCACGCCAACCGCGTGGCCGAACAGTCGCATTCGGACAAACATTGATGCTTATGTGCTATCTATATAGGCTCTATAAACTCAATAATTTCACGCGTTGCTCTCCAGCGTAAAAATAGCATATAGAATTTCTCAAAAACCTCGAGCCGGTAAGTATCAGGAACGGAGCGGTCGGTTATATTGAATTTCCTAATAAATAATTATATTCCGCCGTAATTGTACACTCCGCTGCTGACTGCTCCCTTCTCGAATTGTCAGATCAAAGATTCGCCCAAAATCGCTCCAGTGGCTGGAGAGGTTTGGTTTGCCCAGGCTTTGTGATCACATAGAAATTTGTAAAGTAGGTATTGAAATTAGGATAAGTAAATGAACGCCTGGATGCACTTGACAAACGAATCCGCGTCGCAAAGTTTCTTCTTCGTCCGTACTCCAATGTGAATAGAAACGCGTTGTTTCTAAAATTCCTTCTGCACCCTTCATCTTTGAGACTTGTCATGTCAATCCTCTGGAGAGACTGAGCCCCTCGCTTCCTCTTATGAATCCTCGCAGTGAAGTTCAACAGAACAGGATGGTGATCCGAATCGAATGCGACATCCCACACATCTTCGAATGTCAGATACTGGAATATTTCTCGTCAGAACATAGTCGAGCTGTAGTTTCAAAGTTGTCATCTTCCGCTTCCGCTGCTCTTCCAGAGATAGCCGGGTTGGTCCCTGCCACGTAAGCTGATGGCGGCGATGATTCCTCTCGAATTTCGATGCAATAACCGGACCACTGCGTTCACAAAAGTCGACAAGGCGGTAGCCATTGTCCGATGTTTGCTCCACTGGGTAGAACCATTTACCGAGTACTTCGAATTCCTGATCGAGTCCCATCTTTGCATTTGCGTCAATCCCCACGACAACAGCATGTTGACAGGGTGTCCTAGCCAGCAACGTATTGAGTTTCTCATGAAACGCATCCTTCAAATTGTCTTCGGCGGTTTCAGTGGGCGCATGAGCACTCACTATCCACAGATCGAATCCTCTGTGATCCCGCAGTCGTACGAATGCATTCCGGCACGACGTTGAGCCGAACTCCTTGACCATACAATTGAAATCCTTCCTTACAGTTATTGCACAGCCTCCCACTCTCCTATCGTCAGCGTTACCGCAGTAGATGGTGTACTATCCGACGCTGATGACGGGTCTATCATTGAGGCGGGTTTCCTGCAAAGCAGCAAACGGTGCATGGAAATAGCCAGAAGTCTGGATAGCGCAGTTATTTGGATATCACTCGACAGCGATCGACAGTTCAGGGTGGCGAAACTGTGGCTTGTGACCGAAGACTCCATGAACTCCCTAGGTACGGATCCTAAGGTGTTATGGACCAGAGGCCTTAGTGTGCCAGACGGCTACACCTTCATGCAATGTATGGGATACTTTCGCGATATAGTTGTGCACGCTATATCGCTCGAACGTTCCCTGTGTACACTCAAACGTCTGCTGGGTTCAGAAGAAGCAGGGGCACCAACGAGCAGGTACCAACAGACTTGTATACACACACCCAGGACGCTTAGAAAGAGACACTCTCGGTTGTACAGCCTAAGAAGAAGTTCGCCTACGTCTCAGAAGGTACAACATCTAACCACAACAGAGTATGTGCTCTCCGAACTGCAGGAAACTTCGTGTAGGAGAAGCGTCTGAGGAGGAAGTTGCGTCGGCAGCTTCAAAGTGACCGCGAACGAGAGTGGACGTGTAGAGCTAAGGAGTTCGAAAAGGCTTAGGAGGAGAAGAATCCGAAGAAAGCCTACACGTTGCTGCGACAGTATAGCGGGAAGATGAAGAGATGTTCTCTTGTCTTAAACACTACCACTGGAGTTGCAGTTGGTGATGCGACGCTGCCAATATGGAAGGATTACTTCAGTTCACTACTGAATCGTCCAGCGCCATCAGTACCTGAGCTCCCGCATGTTCAGAGAGCACATTACGATGTCAGTGAGGAACCGCCGACTGAGTCTGAAGTTTTGGATTGTGTCCGGAAAATGAAGAATGGAAAGGCAGGTGGAGATGACAACATCAATGCTGAAATGCTGAAAGCTCTTCCTCCGTCTGGGATTCGTGAAATGATCAACACCATCCGTGCCATATGGATGAGCGAAAGGATGCCCGATTCGTGGAGACATGCGATCATCGTACCTCTTCACAAGAAGCTATCCGTCACGGATCCTAAGAACTACAGAGGAATCTCTCTACTTCGTGTCATGTACAAGGCTTTAGAACGTATCATTCTTGAGCGACTTATCAAACATCGTGAAGGAACGACCAGAGATGAGCAAGCCGGTTTTCGACCTGGAAGATCGACCACTGACGAAGTGTTCGTCGTGAGAAGAGTAATTGAATCGTGGCAGCGGTATTCGAAGCCATTACAGCTTGCTTTTTTGGACTTTGAAGCCGCGGTCGACTCTCCTCACTGCTCAATGCTCTGCGAGCAGATGGAGTCCCGGAAAAGTATGTTCGGTTAATCGATGACATGAACAAAGGAACAACAGCAGCAGTTCGAACACCTGTCGGATTTACGTCAGCTTTCGAGGTGAAAATAGGAGCAAGGCAAGGAGCCGTTGCAGGACCTTTTCTTTTCAACTTCGCCGTTGATGACATCATGCGTAGAGTTGCAGAACAGTTTCCTGCGGATGTGATCCTAACACCATCAGGACGCTCCCTTGTCGACCTGGAGTACGCCGATGACATCGTGTTATTCGCTGAAAACAACGCAAAACTGCAAAGGATTGTGAACCTCGTTTCGAAGTATGCCGCAGCCTATGGACTTCGTCTTCGTCCCGACAAATGCAAGCAGATGTGGGTCTCTCAGAGGCCTTCAACGGGAGTTTGTGTGGACGGAAAACGTATCGAACTGGTGGACGATTTCTGTTATTTGGGCTGTTTGCTGAAGAACGATGGTTGTTATGCAGCGGATATTCGACAACGATGTGCGAAAGCTACGTCTGCATTTATTTCTCTAACCAAGTGCTTGTGGTCTACCACAATCGCGAAGGAAGTCAAGTTGCGCGTCTACCTATCCGTTATTCGCCCTATCATGATGTACGGATCGGAGACGTGGGCAGCACCTAAGACGCAGATGGAAAGGTTGGATTGCACGGAGAGGAAGCTTTTTAGGCGTTTGCTTGGATATTTCTGGCTGCGTGTATGCCATAACGAAGATCTTTACAAGGAAATCGACGCAGTACATCAACGCTTGACACGAGGGAGGTGCCAGCATCTCCCAACGCCATCTCAAGCAGCAATGGAAAGTCGACTTCGACTGCTCGGGCATATACTAAGGAGAACGCCGGATCGTCTCGTAAAACACGCTTTAAAAATGCTTCCAAATACTGTCTGGAAACGGCCACCTGGGCGTAGGCGAAAGTTCTGGACGGATGTGGTTAAAGAGGATTTGAAGTCACTCGGCATCGAAGGACAGTTCAGGCGCGATGTTTGGTTTCGCAATAAATGGAATAGTGACAGCTGGATTGAATGTGTTCAAATTGTGTCTGGAGACCGTGAAAAATGGACACGGCTGACTACTAGGACGGCACACCTCGGTGAAGATGCGGAATGACCGCGTCAGGCGAAAGCCAACCGATTAAGTCAAGTAAGTCAAAAAATGAAGCCATAGCAGGACCTCTTCTTTTCAACTTCGCCGTCGATGACATCATGCGTAGAGTTGCAGAACAGTTTCCTGCGGACGTGATCCTAACACTATCAGGACGCTCCCTTGTCGACCTGAAGTACGCCGACGACATTGTGTTATTTGCTGAAAACAACGCAAAACTGCAAAGGATTGTGAACCTCGTTTAGAAGTATGCCGCAGCCTATGGACTTCGTCTTCGTCCCGACAAATGCAAGTCTCTCAGAGGCCTTCAACGGGAGTTTGTGTGGACGGACAACGTATCGAACTGGTAGACGCTTTCTGCTATTTGGGCTGTCTGCCAAAAAACGATGGCAGTTGTGCAGCGGATGTTCGACAACGATGTGCGAAAGCTACGTCCGCATTCAATTCTCTAACCAAGTGTTTGTGGTCTACCCCCATCGCGAAGGAAGTCAAGTTGCGCGTCTACCTATCCGCTATTCGCCCTATCATGATGTACGTATCGGCAGGGTCAAGCTCACGGTGGTCCGCGGACCACCTTGGAACCGAGGGGGGGGGAATCGTCATTTTTTTTCGACCCATCTAAAATAATGTCTGTATCGCTGAAAAATCTAATCTTGAGGTAAAATTGTCTGAGGCCATGATTATTTACCATGGATTAGTGAACATCATCGATGAAACAAGAGCGGTTCGAAATGAAAAATGGAGTACAATATCAAACGTGTACCAGCTCAACATTACCTTCTCTACAACGTTTGGAAAAGACATTACTTCGTGGTTTTCTAACGAAATTCGATGAAAACGGAGACTTTTTTATTGCTTCGGAAGTCGTTAGGCCACGACTGCACAACTGGCAATGGTTACGTAAAAGGTTTTGAACGATGGCACTGCATCCTGTATAGCACAGTACTGTTGAAGAAATTCGATTGAGTTCGTCATCGAATCTTGCCGTACTATATAATCTGTATCTTGTTCGCGTCGTCTATATATTTGGGCCAACCTTTGGTGTTTAACAGGGCGTTTGCAGTTTTATACATTTTGAAGTCTTCGAATTTTGCTATTTCACAATGTATCATCTCCAGCAGTATGTGACGACCCAAAGCATAGGGGAAGTCCTCCTGCTTTCTGAGTTAGCGTCATCTCCTGGGAATATATACCCTTGAATCTGATTGGTATAGCTGGAGTAGAACTCAGTGGTGTACATAGGTGCTAGCCAGAGTAACAGATGTATTTCTAGATGGGTGAAAAAATAATTTTTTCCTAAAATTGAACTTTGCCTATCACCCCTCCGGACTTCGAAAAAATCGGCTAAAAAATCGAAAAAAGGTCGTCTATGTACATGACCTAGTGCAAGAGTTGAAACTGTAGACAGATGTTGGGAGATGTTAAGTTCCGGGAATGACCTCATAAAATCGATGCTGAGCCGAGTTATGGTCGGTCAAATGTGCGGTGGTTCCACGGTGATCCGAAAGCTCCACCGGAACACCGTGGTCAAAAACGGAGGGCGCAGATTTTTAAGGGTTTCTGAAGTGCTTTCCAGCTTCCCATCCGGCTGACGGCAGCGCGTAAAACGCTATCCATCCCTTTTGGAATGGTGAGGCCCCAAAAATTTAAATAAAACTCCAAAATAAGAAGAGTCAAAAACGTCTTCAAATTTTTTCACCGTTACTGGAGGGTCGTTTTTGAGCCAAAAAATGTCCCTCTCAAGGGGGTTCGTTGTTCAGGACGACCCGGACCACCGCTGTGCCTGACCCTGCGGATCGGAGACGTGGGCAGTACCGAAGACGCAGATGGAAAGGTTGGATTGCACGGAGAGGAAGCTTTTTAGGCGTTTGCTTGGATATTTCTGACCGCGTGTATGCCATAACGAAGACCTTTGCAAGGGAATCGACTCAGTACATCAACGCTTAAAACGAGGGAGGTGCTCGGGCATATACTAAGAAAAACGCCGGATCGTTTTGTACAACACGCTTTAAGAATGCTTCCAAATCCTGTCTGGAAACGGCCACCTGGGCGTAGGCGAAAGTTCTGGACTGATGTGATTAAAGAGGATTTAAAGTCACTCGGCACCGAAAGACGGTTCAGGCGCGATGTTTCGTTTTGCAGGAAATGGAATAGTGACAGCTGAATGGAATTTGTTCAAATTGTGGCTGAAGACCGTGAAAAATGGACACGGCCGAAATTGGACACCTCGGTGAAGATGCGGATTGACCGCGTAAGGCGAAAGCCAACCGATTAAGTCAAGTAAGTCAAGTCATGTTCTCAAAAACAACTTTCCCATGAAATCAATAATTTGAACCTTTCCGAAAAATGTTCACGACAATAATTTAGAAAGAAGAGAAAAATTTCAAGACATTTTAAAATAGTTGTTTCTTGGAAGAAAAGAAATCACCATTTACAGGGAGATCAATAAATGATGAATACTCTGATATTTGAATTACGTTTAACCCTGGACATTTCTCTAAACAGTGTAAATTCCAGCGACTTAAGAATATTTTGAGGAGAACTTCATTCTTGGAACATGTGGATACAACTTTTTGTACAAAGAAAGTCATAATTCCTCTTTCGAAACGAGAGAAACAGGTTATCACGCCTAATTCGCATCTCTACAGTCACGAAACCGAGTGAAAATCAATTCTTGTTCAAGGTATTGAGAAATTCTGTGTCAAGAAATGTTTTTGGAGACTCACAATCACTACGACCGAGGCCTGTGTTGAACCGCCCTCGCAAAGTCGTGCCAGATACGCTCGGAAAATGAAAACATGTTACATGTAATATAAAGTGTAAGATACTTCAGACGCTCAAGTATATTACCTTTATATCGCATGTAACCTACACTTATATTGCATGTAACGAACACTTTTATCTCATGTAACATAATTAGAGCTGCAAGTTGAAGCACGATGCTTCAAGGTTTTGAGGTGCAAGTTCCAGGCTACTGATTCACGTACGAATCAGCAAGCTTTGAGCTCTCTTGGACGCCCAGGAGCTTAAAGCTCTCTGCTTCATGACTGAAGCAGCGAGCTTGGATCCCACAGCTTCATTCGAAAAACAGTGGGATTAGGCTTGCTTCAAAAATGTTGGATGTCGCTCCCTCTAATCCTTCAATGAATAGCACGAACCGTGAGGAGCGAGAGATCAACGCCCCGGCCAGGCCGAGTGACCACCCGGTCGAATGTCAAGTTATTGGTCCTGCGCTCATTGCTAAGGTATGAGGCGGCCCGTATGCTGTGCAGGTTTGCAGAACGTGTTCAGCATGGGCCCTCAGTTGCTGGGAATTATGTTACACTTATACTACATGTAATTTACTTTAGTAGGGATAATTCACATGTAACTTACATTGACGGAAGTGTATTACAAGTATATTGTAATCGTCTCTTATGTTACAAGTATTATGCCTTCACCATCGAAAACATATTGCGTGCGACGTTTGGCCTGCGAGCGAGGGACCGATATATTACATGCAACATACATCGGTCGAGATAATTTTCAAGTAATATACATTGGCCAATTTATATTGCACGAATACTAATTCAGGCCTTTAATACTACATGTAATATGTTTTCATTTTTCTGAGCGAGGCCGCCTAGGGTGGGCATGAGACAGCCCGTAGTGTATGCATCATTTCCTTCGACAGTGGCGAAGATCAATGGATATAATCAAGGATGAATGAGGCGTTGTAGATGTGGATGAGCCTCAACGAGGTCTCTATCTTTTATAGGTCGACCCAGCGCTGCTGCTGTGCTCGACATATGCCCTGCGGGAGAAGGGTTACGAGAAAGAAGGGAAAGATCATAAATGAAGAGCAGCAATCGGGGTCATGATGAGCAGCAGTAGGGGCCATGATGAGCAGCAACTGGGGAAAGAACAGCGGCAGTTGGGGCCACAATGAGGAGCAGCAGTTGGGGCAGTGAGCGGAGCAAGAGGACACAACGTGCTGCCCTGGGCAGCAGTTGGGGGAACGAAAGCGGCTTACACCTCGACGAGTATCTGCGTCAGTAATCCCCTCGTGCTGTCTTACTAAGCCGTGAGTATCTGAGTACTTCGTGTTGATTCGATTGAACACCTTTGACCGGGTGAACAATCGTTTGAAACGACGCAACGGCTGATCATTTTCTTAGGTTTGCGTATTCTGTGGCGGGATTGTGGGGTACAAGAGCAGTTGTTTTGCTACAGGTTTGATGCCACCTGCTTGAGTTATGGAGCAGTAAGCTTGAAACTACTTGCTTCGTGGTGCTGGCGTAAGCGCGCGAGAGCGAGCGGGCGAGAGCGCACGAGAAGGAGCGCCTTTGAGCTGCTAACGAATCGTGTGCCCACGATGACCATCGATTTTGCGTAATCGCACGCTCTCGCCACGCATGGACGGAGCCTCAGTGGCCACTCCCGCGCTTTCCGCGCCGCAACCGCACACGATCTATGTAGTTGACCAGTCATGCGATCATCCTAAGCTATCGCCTCTTCAAGGGCCTACGCTCGCTGCAATTCGACCCCTCTGCTCCACTCTCTAGTATAAGCAAGCATCAATACTACTGACTTAGAACTTCTGGATTGCTTGTGACAACCTTAAGATCATCACGCTCAGTTGCGTGTACTTTATTGGGTTTTCACTGTTTCTCTGCACGGCAGCCCCTTGTGCACGATGATTGTCTATAAATGAACATATTTCTACGTATTCAATATGTATAGCCAGTCATTTCATTCCTTCTGACTTGCCGCGATAATGTATATTCCACAGCGATGGACGGAGGACCTGGTGAGGTTGCGGACTCTTCCTAGTATACTGTAGTTTGGTAGTGGTATCATTAATTTTCCCGAAACAGCTGTGATAGATCGGTGAGTCTGGGTTTTGATCGATACGACTACATCTGTGGAAGCAATGAAAACAGGTGAAAAGACCAATTTCAGTTGTTTCGAAAAAATGAATGATAACACAATCAGACTACCGTATGTTAGCACGAGCCCGCAACCGCACCATGTCCTTTTAACATTGCGGTGAACTATATCCTCCATTTCCCCGCTACTCGGAGGGTAGGGCTTCACTATTATAGGAGTGGTGCGGTTTTGAGAATGATTTCTTCATTTTCATAGTTGCTTTTTTCGAAAAACAACCGCTTCGCGTCTACGATAGTGATAATACGACCGCGAGTAGCTCGGAAATGAAGGATACATGTTTTGACTGGAATAAATGAATAGGTGAATCAGCAATGGACTTCAAATTCATAAGGCGCAAATTCATCAAGGAAAATCACTTCAAATTCATCAAGGGAATCTCGCACCTATAAGATTCAATGGATGTTTCCAAGACTAGAAAAAGGGAGCGAATAAACCGAACACACATTGGCATGTAAGTCAAATAATTCATTCTATGCTATGTGTTAGATCGAACTGTCACAAAATTATCAAAGCTCGACATTGGCTACCACATTGTCATGCAGATGATCACATCAGATTGCATATCGCTTCCTGAAAGAATGAATCAAAGGGAAAACATAGGAGAACAGTACGGTTGCCTCCACACCTATTTTGCTCTGATTTCTTAGGAAACCTAAAGAGGCGACGTGTAGGTGCAAAACGCCTTGCGACTACCCTTTTCGGAGATAGTCATCAAAGTTTAGAGTTCCACCGCCTTGTGGCACGATTAAGTTTTAGATATCTGGATTATCTTTGGATTTCGATCGATATCGCATTGAGAATGTATTCATATTTGAATAAAGACATGGCGGCGAGCAGCGACCGCACTCTAAGGCGTGGTTTATACTCCCATCGTGGACCGACGTGATAAAACGCTTCATATACGGATCAACGTGCGACGGCGTATCATTCGATAGTTATCAAGGGTGCACCGAAATGGGAGTGTTAACCCGGCTAAAACTTTGTGTGCAGCTCCTACCAAATGCTCTCAGAGTACGGACCAGGGAAGCGAGGTATTGAATATTTTTTTTAACGTCTGGCTTTTCCGATAATTTTTCAGGAAAGGGAGGGAGGGAAGAAAATCGTAAAAAGCTGAGGCTATGGCTTACCGCGGTTTTTCAAATTTTTCGTTTTTTATCATCTCTGTTTTCCGATTGCTGACTTTTTCGCTGCCGTTCCCTGCTCCTATGTATGAACCTTCTTTCCCGCCTGCCAGTTCTTCAGAATCGGCTCTTTGTGGCGTTTTTCATTCCGCGATCAACACATACTCTGAGAGAATCCTTCGCGCTAGCACCGTGATGCTCCCGCGATCCGCGATGGTACCGTGTTCGTCTCCCCCTAGTCCCGCGATCCGCGTCCGTTCCGCGATAGTTACCCAATCTACTTATCCGTTGACTTTCTCGTACTCGTACCGTGATGGTATCGCGATCGTTACCAAGTTTGCCGCCCTAGTACCGTGGTGAAATCGCGATTCGGTATGGTACAGTGATCGTTTCCCCCCGGTTCCGCGCTCTCATACTGTGCAGATTTGTAAAGTAGCGCGAAATACGGCACGTGCAATACCTTATAGTAACTTCGTGTTGATCTGATAGGTAACACCAGTTTGGCTGAAACACCGAGAGGGCATGGATGCGGTAAGACCAGGGGTGGAGGCTGGCCGAATCTCGCGATCTTCCACCGATGACTCCGAGCTCGTTTCATCGCGGTTCCGCGATGTACAATCCCGAATGCTTCAATTTATGGACGCAATACGTCCTCAGGTTGAAACTGGTAGAATCTCGCAAACTTTCCGCGAAAGCCCCGGGGTCGATTCCGCGGTGGAGCATGGCGGGAGCATCGATGAACGAACACGGTACGCTCTCGATTTGAGATTGGCAGAATCTCGCTATCGTTCCGCAATAGTCCCATGCTAGTATCTTCTCGGCCCCTACCAGAAACCGAGTGTATTCCAACTGTGAACGATCGCGGGGGATTCTCTCAGAGTAATTGGCCGCCAGTGAGGGAAAAATTGCGGAATCGAGGCTCATTAATTTGACTAAAAATACATAATAGGGTAGCCATCAAGGCTGCGCGTAATCACAAATTACGATTTACGAATTACGGGCATTTTCTGCAATCTTTTTACAATTTACGATTTACGGAATTTTGGCCAAAAATTGTAACGAATCGTAACAAATCGTGACACATCGTAAAAAACCTGTAGAACGATCAATGTAGGGTTGTGGTCTAAAGCAGAGATGAATTTAACACTTCTTTCACAGCCCTAATGGTTTGAAATTCTTTCCAATTTTAGTTTTTGATAAAGGCTTACCCTGACATTCCCAGCCTGGAGTAGTCAGGAGTTGGTCGGCTATGGCGAAATAGAATTTTTGATAACAAGGTTCAGGTATGACCGATCTCTCCGCTTCTCACACTGGTCGGCTAAACTTATTATTGGTCTCTAAATTTTCCGTGATCCACATGCGAGCCGATTCGATGGAGCCGAGCTCCATAGTTATTTATCCCCATCGAGTGTTCTCGCCCATTTGATGAGCACTATAGACGCAGACATTTGGTGGAGCCACTGTCTATATCGAAGCGAAATTCTGGTCCGCAGTCGCAGACAATCGCTGTTGTAACCCTCAGCTCAAACCCCCACAAGGAAACAACTATTAGTCAGCCTGTTCTTTTCAATTGGAATGTCCTTTTCTAGAACCGCTGTTGGAGATAAAGTACGACTACTCCCTTGGCAGCTGCCTAAAATCATTCTGAAAAAAAGTTATAGGCGTTTTCCAAAGCCACGCGACAGGGTAAGGGTACCATCCATCAGGAAATTTTTTGGGTGTTTTTTTTTTAAACTTTCGGTTTTTCGAATTTTGAATGTTTGAGTAATCTAGGAAGCTGAACACGAATCTGTTGTCCTTTGTCAAATTTTGAGGTTAAGTGTAGGTTATGGTAGGTAGCATTCTACTTAGGGGGCAAAACCCAAATTATTAATTTGAAAATCTACAGATGAGCATCAAATTGGTGTTCAACACCAGAGGTGTGCGTTAATGGAAAATATTTTTCGCTAAGCGTTAATCGTTAATTTTCGCGAAAAAGCCGCGTTAACAAGTTAATCCGTTAACACGTTAATTTTGCTTTTTGCTAGCAATTTCAAGAGCATTACCTGGCCACAGCGAAAATCGATAACATCATCACTCGGATACAGACCGCCCACTTCCCGCGGTCCTATTAGCCGACGTTGCGCAACCCTTCCCGCGGAATGCTTGTAGATCGGCCGCGGACAGTCTTCAGCGCTGGATCGTCAACTGCCCGTGCACACTTCTCGGTCGTTCTCTCACCGTTTTGCGAACCTTCTACAAGTATTTCGCGGCCAATAAAATCACTGCCTGTGCACACCAACTGCCTGTCTGCGGACATTTTTCGAACTATTTGTCATCACTCTGCGGCTAATCACACGATCAAGACCAGATCTTCCGCGGAACTCGTATCTGCAGCTCTCACCACATTGAAAAGCGATTTGCAGTTGAACAACGATTAGCGGACCTTTTGCGACACTTTCAGAGACATTTCGTAACCTTTCCATGGGCATTTTTAGGCAATGAAACAACACTGGCTTGTTATTTCGCAGTCGCTTTACCTGCATTTCGCGGCAATTGCAATACCTGCCTCCGCACTTGACGAAAAAAGCGTTTTCTCGCGAATTCCCGTCACTTCCTCATAATTCCGTCAAATTTGCATTTCCAGGATGAAGAAGCTATTGCTAGAATCGCTCCATCCAGATGGTAGTGAAATTTTGTTCACAGCTTTAAGTATTCGTTAACTATAGGTATTGTTGCGAATCGGTGGTTTTCTCCCCCGGGTCCGACACCAGACGTCGGTCCCAGGGAATCCAACCTACAGACTCCCTACCGATAACATAACCGACTGTACTAATTAACCCCGGCAAGTAAGGGTAATACCCACGATAACACCACAAAACATGTATTTAACACTAGATGCCACCAACTTGAACTTCCCTGGACTAATCAATACAGATCCCCACTGTATTATGGATGTAATGCAAAATATATGTCCCTCTTGCATACACAACAGAACACAAGCTAATATAGAATATTTTATTTTACAGAGATAATATGGAGAGATCTTAGAGGAAGAGATGGATAGAAATAAAGAACAATATTACAAGAGAAGAAACGCACCACTGAAGTATTCCATCACGATTAATAATACAGGTTCAGGCCTAAACCTGTTCATCGAATATGCTCTTTGTGAGCCAGCCGTACAGCAGGTGGAATAGTAGTGTTCTAAAGGCCAGAGGCCCCGAGACGATGCACATCACAGGTAGGAATAAAGAGCAGCACAGAGCTGCTGTTAGATGGACCACGCTTGGTCGCGGCAGGGGCGAAGACTGATGACTCAGACCGCGCCGCCCTAGCCAGTCCGATGGCGTCTCTACCATGCGTCGGCATTCGTCGCGGGACCGACCGTGGCCAGGCCTCCTTGCGGAGCGATAGCATTGCGCTTTCGCGACAGGTATGTTGCTCCTTCGCAAACGCGTTTTTACTCGCTAGTATGCCCAACCGGCTCTTTCATTCCGACGAGTGAAAACGTGTTCCGGAAAAGGCAACATACCTTTAATTAACGTATAGTTAAAGCTGTGAACAAAAACCTTTTCACGCCGAAAAACATAAATATGATGGAGGTATGAGGAAAGGGCGGCAAATCGCAAGAAAACGCTTTTTTAGATATTGTTGTGCTCTTTTGCGAAGTTGGAGGGTGGATGTTGTAGACGATATTGTAGTGTCCACCCTCTAATGACTGCAGAGTATTTCGCGGCCGTTTCATAAGTATTTTACTAGCTTTAATACATGAGCAGAGGAGAAGTTGCCATTCCTGGTTTTCTCTTTCGCAAACAACCGAAATTTGGATTACGTTTCGCAACGGAACGCATGCACTTTTCACGCCAAAACCCTGCTGCCTAGCGTTTTTTCTAAGTCGCTATCCAAGCTTTTCGTTACTTGCCGACACTCTACAATGTTTAAAAGAAATGCTTACAATGCAGTAGGCCTCAAAAGAAATATAATTTATCATAAACACGTAACAGCGTTCAACAGATCAACTTAAATTATATGTACCTAACGCAAACCCAACGAGTTCCCCACAGCACGGAGAGCGAATACATTTAGTTACATGCAAGAAGATCACTTTTAAAATTGACCGTAAAAACAACACTCAATGCCCGTCAACTGATGCAACATCCAAGAATGCTTTTGTTTGCACTCAGCACTCCTAAAATATTGTTTTAAAAGTCAAGCACAAGCACGCTTAAAGGCAGTGTTCACGACGAAAAAAGTTTTCGAAATTCCACTAGGATTGGATAGTGGAGGGACACTCTGTAACGTTAACGTCGAAAGAACGCATGAAAAAGAGCCAGGAAGAGCCCCAAAAGAGCCCGAAGTTGCAACTTCGAGCGCATTGAAAACCCCAAAAGCGCATCACGCGCCCACCGACGTGAACAAATGAATGCTCGAGATCGTGAGATGAGCGATGATTTTCAATCATTAGCCCCGTTCTTCCCTTCATTCTCAGCTTCTCTCTTTATTCAGGTCAGCTCGCATAGAGCGGCTGCAAAAGACTTAAGTTACAAGCCTCGGACAACTCGTCCACCATGTTTCCATAGTTCGATCTTTGAGGGACCATAACTTGGTTCCCAGAAGGTCGTGTACGCTTTCAGAGACATCATTGGAATCAGCATGGGGCCGTTTCCAAGACAGGCTGGAAAACAGAAAAACGATTTTCATCGTGAACACTGCCTTTAAGGTTCAGCATAGGGGATAAGAAAATGAGAATTTTCTGGGCAGGGGTTAAAAAAACTTTTTTTAGATTAGTCAAGGAAAACGTTCTTTGTTAGTCACCAGCTAGTTCATACCCAAAACACATTGAATCCAAATCGTTATGTGAAGTCAAAATTCAACGAAAAAACACCATTTTTGAATCAGTCCGTATCCGACTTACTATTAAGAATAAATCAGAATCATTGAAATTACGAGTTACAGAGTATACCCCCAAATCTGCGTAATCAAAAATCCAATTATCCGACAGTGATTCGGATCCTATGTATATCTAGTAGGTGAACATCAAATCCAAGAATTTATTTTTCTTCAGCTTCATTGTTTTTGAGCTGCATCGGCGGAGAAAGTTCCAATCAAAGACCAAAATGCAAAAAAAAATGCAAGAATGAGAAATTTCTACATACCCGTAGAGTAAGGTGCGGTAAAAGCCAAAACGCAACGAAAGAATGGAACAATAGAGCATGAGCGCTTCGTCCTGATCGAGACATCTATAAAAACATAAATAAGTGCAACTACTTAAATCAGGCGCAGCATGGAAAATTTCATATAAAGGTGTAACCGGAGAGAAAAAAGATCAGAAAGAAGGGAGGAAGAACTCAACTCGAGAAGAAAGCTTTATGCAGGGCATTGACGAGAAGAAATGTGCGCCATCGTCGACATGTTCTTTGTACCCACATAACCAGCGCCCTTCCGACAGAGGAAGCCGACTACCCGCCGACACTCTGCGGGTAGTCGGGAAAGCCTCTCTCTCCGCGGGAAGTGGGGCGCTGTGCCACGCCCACGAAATTGGGGCCGCGCGAAGTCGACTAGCTCGACTTGACCGGCGGGAAGTAGGCTGTTTTTATCTGAGCAGAGGCCCCATACACAGCGCTTCATTATATACTTTCACCCTGGATTTCAAAGATATCGCTCTCCAGCGTTGCGCTCAGCCTATTGTACTGTGATGAGCAAACTCAGGGAGCTGAAAAACTCCTATATCCACGTTTCCAGAATGTTACCCTTCCAAGAACTTTTTTCGTAACACTTCCCCGATTTTCGGTCGTTTCATAATATACTCCCACATTGCAAAAATAGCGGTTTTGATTATTTCCTGTTCCAACCAAACTGTATGCTTGGATCCAACTTGACGAAAGCATTCCGCCTCCATATGAATAGTGATCCACAACTATATAGTGTGAATGAATCTCAGAACTGGACCTCTCATAACGATGGAGTTTACGACTGTCGCATATATGGTCGAAATCAGAGAAGCCACCAGCCGTTCCTGATCTCGGGAAAAAATACTTACACCTACAGTCACAAAGATGACTGGGACAAGCGCAGAAGCTCCGTGAAAGATAGTAACTGCAAATTCGAAAGCGCAAATCCGACACGACGGCAAGCGTCGTGTCGGGATCAGGGTTAAACTTGGACTTCCTACGTTCTATGTATCTGTCTGAAGGGCGTCAGAGCGTGTCGATAGCATTGCAAGAAAAGCTATACAAAATTCTCTATACCTAGATGGCCCTCAGAAGGCCGCTAATATCCGATCTGTGCAGAGAAACATGACAGCCGAGTTGAGTATGGTGAGCTTTGGGGTTGGGGTGAAGACAAGAGCATGCACATGCTCATTGAAAATTGGTTTGCAAAGTTGATATGATCTCTCCCAACAAGAAGAGAGCCGATCTGGATAGGCCTAGTGAAATGAAGTTGAGACGGCTTGACTTGAGTAGGCAAACCGAGTGCTTTTGTCGACCCGAAATTGGCGGTGGATCTTTCGTGGCGTTTAGGGCATTTTGTCGCGACAACAGGCTTCAGCTGGATTTCGTCCCTTGTCGCGCGGGCACAGGTGAGCATTAAAGGTTTGCGCAAAGTACGCGCAGAAAACCGTATATTATTTTTTGATGTTTTTGTGTAGCTTGGCCTCCTTAGTCAACGAAAATGTTGAAGGGGCCATGAAAAATCTTCATTTGTAAAGAAAATTCATTTGGAACACATTGTAAGTGGGAACTGATGGCGTAGCCTCATTTTTACCCCTTCCAACCTCGTAACTCTTCTTTTGACGCGCCGAAGCTCACCGGTGTGATGTGCCGGACTCAGTAATGAGATTGAGCCTGAAAAGTGGAAATTGATTTCCAGCGCGAGCGATGCCTTCAAAGGCCTCGTGCGCGCTGAAAACCAAATTTCTGTTTTTGTGTTATATAATTCAAAAGGGTCTTGATAAGGCTATTCACGAAGTCTGCAGTCTCAAAATTTAACCGAAATTGAGATTTTTTCCAGTTGAAAACGTCTTTCTGGGTTTGGGGGTTGGCCTTTGGGTCGATCATCTGTTACGTGCGTTCACCAAATGAGAAAAGAAAATAATTGATCAATAACTGATATAGTCCAAATGAGTGGAAGTTGATGGAATATATCATTGGATAACGTCATGAATGTCTTTTCTGCAGATATCGATCAAACTTTTCTCCTTTGAAAATCAGCTAAAATTAAGATGAATGAGATTTGATCGGGAGATCATGGGTCAATACAGCGATTCGTAGCGATCGACTCTTCCTTTCTCATGAGTCGATTGGTTGAATCGGGTCTGAAAACGAAGAAATAGGGGTCCGGAAAAGCAGTATTCAGAAACATTTTCGCGGGTCTTTCGACATGGTTGTTGTGTAGGGTACCAGAGCTTCCATTATGTAATGAAAACTCAGAAACGATTTTCATCGTGAACGATGCCTTCAAGGTAAGAAGAGGGCAGCGGTCACTAAGGTCGCAACAAGACGCACCGTAGGAGATGCCCCTCACCACAAAATCAAAGTTTCGATCTAGCTATCGGGTAGTCCCAGGTAAAACATCATGGAGAACCTCCTCAAGCTCATCACGTGTAAGGTATACGCGAACTTAAGACAGTTTTACTCAAATGATGAATTAAAAACAGCAAGCCTCGACACTGCTACACGATTTCGACTCCTCAGCCCTCCGTCACTCAACGGACCCTTTTTCTCGAAATAGTTACTAACCGTGGAACATATTCGTACTGCTGATTAGAGTGAGATCGTTTCAATTGTGGAATAACTACTCTCTCAGACTGAGTGGGAGTATATAATATATTATATATTTAGAATCGAAAAAGGTGTTCAAAAAAGTTTTTGGAAGGGGGAAGTACTGGAAACATGAATACCTAGGTTTTTCAACGCTTCGCTCATGATAGTGGAAAAGGCGCAGCACAACGACGGGGAGCGATGTCCTCAAAATAGAGGGAAATATAGGAACTACATATATAGCGAAACGCACTGTATACGGCATAATTCAACTACAATTAACGAACCTAAACTAACGTGATTTCAGGACTTTTTCGTTAAGCGTTAATCGTTAATTTTCGGAAAAAAACCGCGTTAACATGCTAAAGGCAGTGTTCACGATAGAAATCCCTTCTCTGTTTTTTCGCCTATCTTGAAAACGGTCCCATTCTGATTCCAATGGTGTCTCTGGAATCGTACAAGAGCTTCTGGGAGCGGAGTTATGGTCCCTCAAAAATTGAGATGGGGAAGCATTGTGAACGAGTTGTCCGGGGCTTGTAACTTCCGTCTTTGGCAGCCAATGTATGCGAGCTGACCTGAGTAGAGTGAGAAGTGGAGATTGAAGGGAAGAACGGGACTTTCGATCGGAAACCATCGCTCACCTCACGATTTCGAGCGTTCCATTGTTCACGTCGAGGGGCGGAAAGGGGCCAGACTTGCCCAAAGCGACGGGGTTCGCCCACTTTCCTGAGTCGTTTTGCGGCTCCTGGGTAGCTTTTCGTTCCATTTCTTCGACGCTGTTCTGCTTCTGAGAATCACGAGAAGCGTTTGTCATGGAAAATTCGAGGATGAAGTTCATCGTGAACAGTGCCTCCAATGCGTTAACAAGTTAACGTTATAACGCAAAGCCCTGTTCAACACCACTATGATCCCCCGTAAAACAAATTTGAGTCAAATCTGAGACTTCGACCAAACTACTGTATACGCAACGTAATCCACCGTAAGCTGCCAAAAGTCGATAAACGGTCATCAGATTCGTGTTGAGCACTCCAAATAACCTAGACAATTTAGGCCACATCTATCGAAGCTCCGGAAATCGTAAAAATCGTGTTTCGCCTTCAAAACTTCCCCCGATGGGAAGCTCGGAACGAGTTTAAGTGAAAACTTTGGAAAATCGATAAATAAACCTCAAGTTCGTGATCAGCAACCCAAGGAACCCCTATGGGGGAGTTTGGAGTCAAATCTTAAGCACTTCTTCCCCAACGATTTCAGAATTATCTAATTGATATAAGTAAAAGCTCAACGAGCAATCCGTACAAGACCGAAACGCTATTACTCTATGCTGAGTTCGAAGAATGTTCGTACGCCCAAGCTTTGCCCACGGGGTTATTCGGGGCGCTAAACACGATTACGAGGTCCGTTTCCAGATTTTTGAAAGATTACTGAACGTTTTGGAAGGTACAATAGGTACGGCAAACAGGAGAAAACCACCTATAACTTTTTTCAGGGTGATTTTAGGCAGCTGTGAAGAGCATAATGGAACTCTGTGTCCAAAGTTGTTTCTAGAAAAGTACATCTTATCTGGAAGGCTAGGCTGACTAATAGTAGTTTCCTTGTTAGTATACAAAATATACAAAAAAGAAAATCTACAACCGGGCAAGATAAAAGCCACCCTGACCCACCCTTATCACTTCATTCAGCAAGGTTTTGAAGCGGTTGCTGCTCCATACCTACAGTAGCGCGCAATTTTTTTTTCAAAAAAAGCTTTTTGGGGCGTTTTGTGCGCTCACAAAGCGCCACACTGAAGTAACTCACTTCAAAATTGACGAAATGAGTTTTTCAGGTAATTTTCGCGTTCCTCTCAGTGAGGCAAATGCAATGGTACGTGTAGAATGTTTTTTCAACTTGATATTGTGCTGAAAAATGGCTATTTTCTCCTGGAATTTACATCGACCACAGGTCAAAACATGACGGATTTCGGCAATCATGACCGTCTGATCAGTTCCTAATGAGGGATTTTGTGGCGTTAACATGCGATTTTCGATAAAATTATGAAGCTGAATCTATTATTTTGTTACACTATCGCATAGGATTCAATAAAAGTAATTCATAAACGACTTCGAATTGAAATCAAACCGTTTTGAAGCAAGTTGTGGCGATGCGGCGCTTTGTGAGCGCAAAAAACGCCGCAAAACGCTTTCTTTGCAAAAAAACATGCGCGGTACTGTATCTCTCCGTGAGGAGGACGACCGCTCTCTCACACAGATGTTCTTTATCATAATTTTTAAGCACCAACTCCGCATAGCTGATCTCTTCACCTCAACATTTGAAAGTTTACCCTCGATAGAACATCACAACTTTCCCCGCACTGAACAGCGGCTGTGTTGGCTGCATGCTAACAGGACCCTGTACTTGGTGCCATCGCAAGCTCCGGCACCCAGTACAAGGAGTTTGTCGGCGTTCTTTGCCAACGGATCGTGAGATGCCTTACACGAAAACCGGAGATGCCCAGTATTTCGGAGGCATCTGCTCTATTTTTTCGCGAGAATTTAAGTAAACTACGGAATTTTTAGCTCCAATTGGTGGAATTCTGGCTACATCACCTGTATAAAAAACGAAATTTTTTGCTGCGAATGCACGAAAAACTGGAAAATTATCACCTTGATCGATCCACCCTTTCCTAATCGATACTAAAAAGGCGATGCCAGCTGCGACCAGCCGCAATGCCGTTTCTTCTTCACAGCCCGCAGCTTCCCCACCGTCAAAATTACCCTTCACAAGATCTTCCACAGAGCGACTCGGATTCACACAACACCTATGGCCAGAATACCATGATATATGGGTTTAGCGACCGCTACAAAAATGCAGCGGGTTAAGCTCTCGTTTTCCTTTTTTTTTTGAAAGTTCCGTAGAACTTGCCCTTTGCACCAACCAGGCAACACTCTGCGGGCTTTAGCGAATGTCGCTAAAACCTGCAAATTCTCGCCTCACGGAACGGGAGGGCGCAGCAAGCTGCTCCCTCGGAGGCCACCCACCCATAGGCAGAGTTCTACAGTTATTCCATCGGAGTCACCATTGAGAAAAGCTAGTTCATCTGTATCGCTGCTAGAAATAGTACCACTACAAATGATCTGGATCCCATATTCTCAGTCCCGCCTGTTCACCTGCTACAGTCATCGCTCCACACCAGGGGAGATGCAGGCCGCTCGCTCGTGTCCAATTTGTTTTTTTTTAAGGCGGAACCAACTCAAAGAGAACATACCTGAGACAAAGCCATGGAGTCCGATGATTTGCAATCATATGCACTTTGGAATTGAATGCTTTGTGAGAAAGCCAAATTCACTTGTGAAACCGTCAGTGGCGTCTGAAAGAGTCTAACAAGGCAAGTTTACAAAGCGTAGGTCGGATCTGTCAAAACAACTAGTATCGTTAGTATCTGTTGTGGCTAAATAGTAAAACTGCGCAGTATCCCGCCCCGAGCTGCAGGTTCCAAGAAGTTACAAGCTTGAAAAATCGTTTTTTGTGCTTTTTGTACCTTCCGAAATGCGCATTAGTCTTCGGGAATTTCGAAAACGGACCTCATTAGTGTGTTCAGCGCTCAAAACTATCCCCCTGAGCAAAATTTGGGTGAAGGTACATTTTCCATACTTTGTCCAGACAAACAGCGTTTTGGACGGATTTTCGGTTGGGCGTTTATTTATACCGATTAGAGGGCTTTAGAAGCGTTTTGGAAAAATGTCCCAGATGTGACTTAAAACTCTCCAAGGGAGGGTTTTTGGGGCGCTGATCACGGATCTGTGGTTTATTAGTGGATTTTCCGAAGTTTTCGGCAAATTTTGTTCGAAGCTTCCCAACCGGGAAAAATTTCGAGGGAAAAACGCCACTTTCGAGATTTCCAGATTTCTACGATAGATATGTCTCAAAATCATTCTATCAAGGTCATTCGGAGTGCTTAACACGAATCTGGAGTCGATTTATCGACTTTTTTACAGATTACGGTAGATTACGGTATACGGTAGTTTGGTCAAAATATCATATTTTACTCAAATTTTGTATCCGGGGGTTATTCGGGGTGGTGAATACGAGTTTGATGTCCATTTGCCGTTTTTCGAAATATTGAGGGAGGTTTCGCCCCTAAATGGCATATTACCTACCGCAACCTACAGTAAACCTCAAAATTTCGACAAATGGACTCCAGATTCGTGTTCACCACCTTAGATTACCAATACATACAACTTATGAGCTGAATCCGAGAAAATTTTTTGAAACTCGCAAAAAAATGCTCAATGAAAAAACCTCTGCCTTCTGGCGAGGCTAAAAAATGCTCATACCTTTTTTGAACCTGCAGCTCGAGGCGGGATACTACGCATTTTTACTATTGAGTCAGAAGAGATGCCAAAGATACTAATCGTTTTCGCACATCCGACCTACGCTTTGTATACTTCCCTTGTGAGCGTAAGAGACCGTGTTCTTCTCACATAGTCTTCAACGGGCATAAGAAGGGGCCCTAACGTGTTCAGTAATGAATGAAAAGGCGTTAGGCGCTACCCTTTGATTTTAAGTCTGTGGGTACCAAGGTGCGAAGGTTTCTGTCAAAAACGGAGGAGCGAAGGGTCCATCGGCACACTCTGATTTCCTATCTGTTGCATTCAGAATGCGAACGCAAATGCCTGGATTATGGGTTCCATTGATGGTGAAGGTAATGAAAGATACAGTCTTCAATTCTTCATCGGAAATTGGAAGGTCCATGGCTCACTGTAACAACAGTCTCGGAAAAGAGTTAAAAGCGAGATCGAAGTGACCCGATACGGCCCTGAACTTGAGTGTAGCACGCCCTTCACGCCCACCCTTTTAATTAACACTTAGGAGACCGCGCGTTCCACGGCTAGCCTCCGTAGCGGACCGGCGCGCTCCATGGCCAATCACTTTGGTGAGTTTTCAAACTGATTTTTTATTATGATTGCCCATGTTAAAAAGAGATATATGTCGCTCAATATCTTCATACCAGTTACGGAAGTTGAATTAAGCACAGATATAAAAGCAATAATTAGAAGAAATCCGGTTTTCTTGAAGTAAAACGAAAAAAACCGAGTTTTTGGCGTGGGTGCGCAGTGTGGACACGCGGTCCATTAAGTGTTAACGGACATCGATCGAAGTAAATAAGACTGAAAAATCGACTTCAAAGAAACAACCGTTGATCGAAACTTCATAATCTGTATCAGCATCCGTTGATTAACAAAACTTACTTTACTTGAGTTCTGATATTTCCTAGAAGTTTATTTCCCGTTGTTAACTTGGATCGGTACCACTCAAGGGGAGTGGGCTTGGCTGGCTTAGCAGGCCCACTCCCCTCTGACTCAGAGCCGTTAAGAGCCATTTTGCGCTCGTTTTTAGTCGCTATTTCGATATAGCTGTAGCACTGGTAATTTCGACTTCCGGTGAAATTTCAAACACTTTTTTGATCGTTATTAAGGTAAAGATAAAGACTCGGCGTCTCTAAACTCTGAGCAGAAACGCCGCACATTGGATTTCGTAAAGGTAGTGGCTTGAATGTGTTTCGGGCCTATACAATGAGTTTAGGGGGCAGCCGACTTTCTAATCAGTGCTTTTATTTTCCCAGATGAATCTGGTCCCAATTTTCCGATCCTGGAGGGATAGTAGACTCGGTTGACCTAGGTCGAGGATCGAACCTGACCGTGTTCAACGAAATCAGCGCCTTCAGCCACTACACGCTTTCTCAACCATAATGCCAATACAAAAAACAAAAGGATACCTCATCATCACAGCTATGCAGTGAACTTTCGGAATAGAAGAGTCGCAGATTTTCCTTTTCGTTTATCTAAAAAACATCAAAGTTTCGTTTGAGCTTGCCCTCCTGCTAAACGCAGCAAACATTGCGACCATAGCCACTAACTAGGGACTGCTTTGAACTTCCCGTGAAGATTTGGAAAACCATGTTGTCGTTGCTGTAGGTCTGTGACAGTATATTAATAATCCGTGCTTGAAATTCCCTAAATGGCTGTGGGGGCTGCAAAACGTGACATTTTCATTGCTTCAAAAAAAAGGGAAGGGAATTTTCGGAGTGTTGAAAAAAAATTCTTCGGATTCTGCTGAAAACTTGTATCTGGAGGTTATTTTGGGCATTGAACCCGAATCTGGGGTCTATTCCTCGCCTGACTCAGGGTTCCGGTAGGTTACGGTAGGCAAAATGCCTATTAACTGGCGTTACTTACCTCAAAATTTCGAAAATCAAAAAATGGACCTCAAATTCGTGTTCAGCGTTCCAAGTAACACCACCGTGAAATTTTGTGTCAAATCTGAGACTTTGACCGAGCTACCCTAAACCGACCGTAATCAACCGTAATCTATCGGAAATCGATAATCGCGTTGCAGATTCGTGTTAGGCAGGCCGAATAACACCCCCTCTGGCAATACCGGGCTTTCTCATAATCTTGGTCCCAAAGCGCGTCGGCGATCGCGAAGTCGCGTCGAAAACGCTGCTTGCGTTCTGAGCGGACTTTGAGAACCTGAAAGAACCAACTGATTTCTCTCGATGAGGAGATTCCGATTATATGTTCAGACTTGAGAAAACTTTAGTCTTAAACTAGTTATAGCTAATTTTCCCTAAAAGGAGTCGTACCTTTTTGTGAGTGGTTACTCCAAATCTGAAAACACTAATCGCTTCCTCTCGGTTGTCCCATTCCAAAAATGTTTTCAAGTTCAGAAAAATGTTACATTCTTGATATAGTTAAGGCATAAGGGTTTCGCCCACCCAAAGAGTAGGAATGCACCATCAATGGCGAAACTTGGAACGTGAGCATCACCAGTAGATTTGTGTTATAGTTCTGACTCCATAGCTGTTCCTGTACCTCGAAAAGTGTGAGATTTGACTCTTAATCTTTCTTAGTTTCATACAGAATCCTCGGTTTTGGCGATGGTCTCCTTCAACCTCTCGGTTCTCCGCGCTCTCCACGCCATTGCTCTCCTCTCTCTGACGCACTCCTCGGCTGCCTGTACTGCCTCGCTCGAAGACAGTCCCCAAAATGAAGAGAAATCTGAGGAAGGAGACGGAGTGGAGAGTCAGTGTTATGAAAGCCCGGCATCTGAAAGGCCAAAGGTCGAAATGGGAGAAGAGTAAACATCATGGGTGTTCTCTGAGATATTGCTATAGCGAGACGGAACGCTGGTCGACTCAGAAAGGAAAAAGCAAAGTTATCTGAAACAGGTGCATCAGCATCGTAAGAGAGAATCCCTGAAACAGTGGTTAGCGTTACGGTGGCTGTCCTCGCTTTGCCAAACCCTATTCTCACACTACGGTGGGTAATTCAGCGGTTATAGACCGCTCAGCCAGACGCGCAGCCGCGGCGCGCACAGCATTCATTCGTTTCTTCAGGCGAAGTGGAATGACTCATCATTGAGCAATCTTCCGGGAATGCATACAAAGGAAAGTATCGGATCCACGTTTTATAAAAAAAGATGCATTCTCACCTAGCTGAGGAAAATTATCCTATTAGCTCAACTTGAAAGGCGAATATCCAACAGTGCCATTCCTGAAAATTCTCTGTTGTTGGTGAGTAATTCCGCGGATGCACACCACTCCAATCAGCGCGCGCGCGGTTCCGACGCGCACAGCATTTATTCGTTTCAGGCGAAGGGTGTGACTCATCATTGAGCAATCTTCCGGGAATCATTCAGTACCAGGAAAATATTGAATCCACATTTTGTTAGCAAAAACACATTTTTACCAGGTGAGTAAAAATACTTCAACAGAAATTAAAAATTATCTACAATTAATGAAACAACAATCGAAAGCACAGGTTTCCAAACCCGCCAATAGTTTAATAAGAGTTACTTTTTCCAATAGAACGCATTTATTTGATTTCCAGGCGAAGGGTGTGACTCATCTTTGTGCACTCTTCGGCCATCATTCAGTACCAGTAAAGTATTGAATCCACGTTTTATTAGCAAGAATCACAATTCTACTACAGAAAACATTTTCTAACAGACATAACAAAATCCGCTAAAGCTAGAGAAAACTCGAAGAAATGATCTACGAAGATCAAACGGGCGTGTGCTGGACCAAGCACTGGATGACCGCGTGCAGTCCGCGGATAAAGTGCAATTCATGCAGAAGGTGAGTCTGGCAAATTTTTATATGCTGATGATGCAACAACCTCTTAGAACCTTTTAAAGTGCTTGCATAAGTTCTTCGATCCGCACCAGCCTCACCTTGTTAGCAGATGTGGAAGAGAGCGCTGGACTCGCTCAACTGCAGAGCACGTCGTTCTGCGCAAGAACATCCGCGGGTCGAATGATCCCAATGAGCTTCAGGGAGCGGCAATAGGAAAACCAAGCGTTCGATTGGAAAGAGTAACTTTTGTTAATTGGTTGGAAACCTGTGTTCAGTTGTTGTTTCCTTAATTGTAGATATATTTTTGGCAGATCTCTGTTGCCATTTTACCTACCTGGCAAAAATATTTTTTGCTAATAAATGTGGGATTCAATATTTTCCTGCTACTGAATGATTCCCGTAAGATTGCTCAATGATGAGTCACACCCTTCGCCTGGGAAACGAATAAATGCTGTGCGCTTCGGAACCGCGCGCGTTGACTGCGGTGTGCATCCGCGGAATCACTGACCGACAACAGAGAATTTTCAGAATGGCACTGTTGATATTTCTTTTAAATTGAGCTAATACGGGAGGATTTTTTCAACTAGGTGAAAAATGCATTTTCTCATTAAACGAGGATGCGATACTTTTCTTTTATGACATGATTTTACATCCGCATTCCTGGAAGAGCGCTCAATTATGAGTGGGAAACGAATCACGTCGCTGTGCGCGCCGCGACTGCGCGCTGGCTGAGCGGTCTATAACCACTGAATTACTCACCGTAGTGTGAGAATCAGTGGTTTAGTAAACCAGGGGCAAACCACCCATAACGCTAACTCCTGTTCCGATTGTCTCTCACCCGTTCAGATAACCGCTTTCCTTTGTGTGTCGACTAGCGTTCCGTCTCGCTATAGCAATATCTCAGAGAACACCCATGATGTTTACTCCTCTCCCATTTCTGACCTTTGGTCTTTCAGATACCGGGCTTTCATAATACTGGATTCTCCACTGCGTCTCCGCTCCTCGAATTCTATTCGGTTTTGGGGGACTGTCTTCGAGCGAGGCAGTACAGGCAGCGAGGAGTGCGTCAGAGAGAGGAGAGCAATAGCGTGGAAAGCGCGGAGAACCGAGGAAATTGAGGTGTGGAGACCATCGCCAAACCGAGTTCATATGAAACTAAGAAAGATTAAGAGTCAAATCTCACACTTTTCCAGGTACATGATACAGCTATGGAGTCAGAACTATAACACAAATCTACTGGTGATGCTCTCACGTTCAAGTTTCGCCATATTTGGTGGAGACATTCCTACTCTTTGGGTGGGCGAAATATGCCATAACTATATCAAGAAGTAACTCTTTTTCTGAACTTCAGAAAACATTTTTGGAATCAGGACGACGAGAGGAAGCGATTGGTGCTTTCAGATTCAGAAAGTAACCACTCACAAAGATTTTGACTCTTTTAGGGAAAATAGGTTATAATTCAGGTTAAGACTTGAGTTTTTCTCAAGTCTGAACATATAACCGGAATCTCTTCATCGAGAGGAATCAAATGGTTTTTTTCAGGTTCTTAAAAGTCCACTCCGAACGGAAACGGCGTTTTCGAAGATGTGCAGGACCCCAGTGGGAGTGTGCAGGACGTCATAGAAAGTGTGCAGGACCCCAGTGGGAGTGTGCAGGACGTCATAGAAAGTGTGCAGGACCCCAGTGGGAGTGTGCAGGACGTCATAGAAAGTGTGCAGGACCCCAGTGGGAGTGTGCAGGACGTCATAGAAAGTGTGCAGGACCCCAGTGGGAGTGTGCAGGACGTCATAGAAAGTGTGCAGGACCCCAGTGGGAGTGTGCAAGACGTCATAGAATGTTTGCAGGATCCCTGTGGGAGTGTGCAGGACGACATAGAAAGTGTGCAGGACCCCAGTGGGAGTGTGCAAGACGTTATAGAATTTGTGCAGGACCCCAGTGGGAGTATGCAGGACGTCATAGAAAGTGTGCAGGACACCAGTGGGAGTGTGCAGCACCCCAGTGGGAGTGTGCAAGACGTCATAGAAAGTTTGCAGGATCCCTGTGGGAGTGTGCAAGACGTTATAGAATTTGTGCAGGACCCCAGTGGGAGTGTGCAAGACGTCATAGAAAGTGTGCAGGACCTAAGTGGGAGTGTGCAGGACCCCAGTGGAAGTGTGCAGGACGTCATAGAAAGTGTGCAGGAAGTCATAGAAAGTGTGCAGGACCCCAGTGGGAGTGAGCAAGACGTCATAGAAAGTGTGAAGGACCCCAGTGGGAGTGTGCAGGAAGTCATAGAAAATTTGCAGGACCCCAGTGGGAGTGTGCAAGACGTCATAGAAGGTGTGCAGGACCCCAGTGGGAGTGTGCAAGACGTCATAGAAAGTGTGCAGGATCCCAGTGGGAGTGTGCAAGACGTCATAGAAAGTGTGCAGGATCCCAGTGGGAGTGTGCAGGACGTCATAGAAATGAGCAGGACCCCAGAGGGTGTGTGCAGGACGTCATAGAAAGTGTGCAGGACCTCAGTGGGAGTGTGCAGGACGTCATAGAGTGTGCAGGACCCCAGTGGGAGTATGCAGGACGTCATAGAAGGTGTGCAGGACACCAGTGGGAGTGTGCAGGACCCCAGTGGGAGTGTGCAGGACGTCATAGAAAGTGTGCAGGACACCAGTGGGAGTGTGCAGGACGTCATTGAAAGTGTGCAGGACCCCAGTGGGAGTGTGCAGGACGTCATAGAAATGAGCAGGACCCCAGAGGGTGTGTGCAGGAGGACGTCATAGAAAGTGTGCAGGACCCCAGTGGGAGTGTGCAGGACGTCATGGAAACTGTGCAGGACCCCAGTGGGAGTGTGCAAGACGTCATAGAAAGTGTGCAGGACCCCAGTGGGAGTGTGCAGGACGTCATGAAAACTCTGCAGGACCCCAGGGGAGTGTGCAGGACGTCATAGAAAGTGTGCAGGACCCCAGTGGGAGTGTGCAGGACGTCATAGAAAGTGTGCAGGACCCCAGTGGGAGTGTGCAGGACGTCATAGAAAGTGTGCAGGACCCCAGTGGGAGTGTGCAGGACGTCATAGAAAGTGTGCAGGACCCCAGTGGGAGTGTACAGGACGTCATAGAAAAAGTGCAAGACCCAGTGGGAGTGTGCAGGACGTCATAGAAAACGTGCAGGATCCCAGTGGGAGTGTGCAGGACGTCATAGAAAGTGTGCAGGATCCCAGTGGGAGTGTGCAGGACGTCATAGAATGTATGCAGGACCCCAGTGGGAGTGTGCAGGACGTCATAGAAAGTGTGCAGGACCTCAGTGGGAGTGTGCAGGACGTCATAGAAAGTGTGCAGGACCCCAGTGGGAGTGTGCAAGACGTCATAGAATGTTTGCAGGACCCCAGTGGGAGTGTGCAGGACGTCATAGAAAGTGTGCAGGACCCCAGTGGGAGTGTGCAGGACGGCATAGAAAGTGTGCAGGACACCAGCGGGAGTGGGGAGGACGTCATAGAAAGTGTGCAGCACCCCAGTGGGAGTGTGCAAGACGTCATAGAAAGTGTGCAGGACACCAGTGGGAGTGTGCAGGACGTCATAGAAAGTGTGCAGCACCCCAGTGGGAGTGTGCAAGACGTCATAGAAAGTGTGCAGGACCCCAGTGGGAGTATGCAGGACGTCATAGAAAGTGTGCAGGACACCAGTGGGAGTGTGCGGGACCCCAGTGGAAGTGTGCAGGACGTCATAGAAAGTGTGCAGGACCCCAGTGGGAGTGTGCAAGACGTCATAGAAAGTTTGCAGGATCCCTGTGGGAGTGTGCAGGACGTCATAGACTGTGCAGGACCCCAGTGGGAGTATGCGAGACGTCATAGAAAGTGTGCAGGACCCCAGTGGGAGTGAGCAAGACGTCATAGAAAGTGTGAAGGACCCCAGTGCGAGTTTGCAGGAAGTCATAGAAAGTGTGCAGGACCCCAGTGGGAGTGTGCAAGACGTCATAGAAAGTGTGCAGGATCCTACTGGCAGTGTGCAAGACGTCATAGAAAGTGTGCAGGACCCCAGTGGGAGTGTGCAGGACGTCATTGAAAGTGTACAGGACCCCAGTGGGAGTGCGCAGGACGTCATAGAGAGTGTGCGGGACCCCAGTGGAAGTGTGCAGGACGTCATAGAAAGTGTGCAGGACCCCAGTGGGAGTGTGCAAGACGTCATAGAAAGTTTGCAGGATCCCTGTGGGAGTGTGCGAGACGTCATAGAAAGTTTGCAGGATCCCAGTGGAAGTGTGCAGGACGTCATAGAAAGTTTGCAGGACCCTAGTGGGAGTGTGCAGGACGTCATAGAGTGTGCAGGACCCCAGTGGGAGTGTGCAAGACGTCATAGAAAGTGTGCAGGACCCCAGTGGGAGTGTGCAGGACGTCATAGAGTGTGCAGGACCCCAGTGGGAGTGTGCAAGACGTCATAGAAAGTGTGCAGGACCCCAGTGGGAGTGTGCAGGACGTCATAGAAAGTGTGCAGGACCCCAGTGGGAGTGTGCAAGACGTCATAGAAAGTGTGCAGGACCCCAGTGGGAGTGTGCAGGAAGTCATAGAAAGTGTGCAGGACCCCAGTGGGAGTGTGCAAGACGTCATAGAAAGTGTGCAGGATCCCACTGGCAGTGTGCAAGACGTTATAGAATTTGTGCAGGACCCCAGTGGGAGTATGCAGGACGTCATAGAAAGTGTGCAGGACACCAGTGGGAGTGTGCAGGACGTCATAGAATTTGTGCAGGACCCCAGTGGGAGTGTGCAGGACGTCATAGAAAGTGTGCAGGACCCCAGTGGGAGTGTGCAGGACGTCATAGAAAGTGTGCAGGACCCCAGTGAGAGTGTGCAATACGTCATAGAAAGTGTGCAGGGCCCCAGTGGGAGTGTGCAGGAAGTCATAGAAAGTGTGCAGGACCCCAGTGGGAGTGTGCAGGACGTCATAGAAAGTGTGCAGGACCCTAGTGGGAGTGTGCAGGACGTCATAGAGTGTGCAGGACCCCAGTGGGAGTGTGCAAGACGTCATAGAAAGTGTGCAGGACCCCAGTGGGAGTGTGCAGGACGTCATAGAAAGTGTGCAGGACCCCAGTGGGAGTGTGCAAGACGTCATAGAAAGTGTGCAGGACCCCAGTGGGAGTGTGCAGGACGTCATAGAAAGCGTGAAGGAACCCAGTGGGAGTGTGCAGGACGTCATAGAAAGTATGCAGGACCCCAGTGGGAGTGTGCAGGACGTCATAGAGAGCGTGCAGGACTCCGCTGGGAGCCTGCTGGACGTTATCAAAAGTGTGCAGGACCCCAAAGGGAGTGCGCAGGACGTCATAGAAAGTGTGCAAGACCCCAGAGGGAGTGTGCAGGACGTCAGAGAAAGTGTGCAAGACCCCAGTGGGAGTGTGCACGACGTCATAGAAAGTATGCAAGACCTCAGTGGGAGTGTGCAGGACGTCATAGAAAGTGTGCAGGACCCCAGTGGGAGTGTGCAAGACGTCATAGAAAGTGTGCAGGGCCCCAGTGGGAGTGTGCAGGAAGTCATAGAAAGTGTGCAGGACCCTAGTGTGAGTGTGCAAGACGTCATAGAAAGTGTGCAGGACGTCATAGAAAGTGTGCAGGACCCTAGTGGGAGTGTGCAGGACGTCATAGAGTGTGCAGGACCCCAGTGGGAGTGTGCAGGACGTCATAGAGTGTGCAGGACCCCAGTGGGAGTGTGCAGGACGTCATAGAAAGTGTGCAGGACACCAGTGGGAGTGTGCAGGACGTCATTGAAAGTGTGCAGGACCCCAGTGGAAGTGTGCAGGACGTCATAGAAAGTGTGCAGGACCCCAGTGGGAGTGTGCAAGACGTCATAGAAAGTGTGCAGGACCCCAGTGGGAGTGTGCAGGACGTCATAGAGTGTGCAGGACCCCAGTGGGAGTGTGCAAGACGTCATAGAATGTTTGCAGGATCCCTGTGGGAGTGTGCAGGACGTCATAGAAAGTGTGCAGGACCCCAGTGGGAGTGTGCAAGACGTCATAGAAAGTGTGCAGGGCCCCAGTGGGAGTGTGCAGGAAGTCATAGAAAGTGTGCAGGACCCCAGTGGGAGTGTGCAAGACGTCATAGAAAGTGTGCAGGATCCCAGTGGGAGTGTGCAAGACGTCATAGAAAGTGTGCAGGATCCCACTGGCAGTGTGCAAGACGTTATAGAATTTGTGCAGGACCCCAGTGGGAGTATGCAGGACGTCATAGAAAGTGTGCAGGACCCCAGTGGGAGTGTGCAGGACGTCATAGAGTGTGCAGGACCCCAGTGGGAGTGTGCAGGACGTCATAGAAAGTGTGCAGGACCCCAGTGGGAGTGTGCAAGACGTCATAGAAAGTGTGCAGGACCCCAGTGGGAGTGTGCAGGACGTCATAGAAAGTGTGCAGGACCCCAGTGGAAGTGTGCAGGACGTCATAGAAAGTGTGCAGGACCCCAGTGGGAGTATGCCGAACGTCATAGTAAATGTGCAGGGCCCTAGTGGGAGTGTGCAGGACGCCATAGAAAGTGTGCAGGACCCCAGTGGGAGTATGCCGGACGTCATAGTAAATGTGCAGGGCCCTAGTGGGAGTGTGCAGGACGCCATAGAAAGTGTGCAGGACCCCAGTGGGAGTGTGCGAGACGTCATAGAAAGTTTGCAGGACCCCAGTGGGAGTGTGCAAGACGTCATAGAAAGTGTGCAGGACCCCAGTGGGAGTGTGCAGGAAGTCATAGATAGTGTGCAGGACCCCAGTGGGAGTGTGCAGGACGTCATTGAAAGTGTGCAGGACCCCAGTGGAAGTGTGCAGGACGTCATAGAGTGTGCAGGACAACAGTGGGAGTGTGGAAGACGTCATAGAATGTTTGCAGGATCCCAGTGGGAGTGTGCAGGAAGTCATAGAAAGTGTGCAGGACCCTAGTGGGAGTGTGCAAGACGTCATAGAATTTGTGCAGGACCCCAGTGGGAGTGTGCAGGACGTCATAGAAATGAGCAGGACCCCAGAGGGAGTGTGCAGGACGTCATAGAAAGTGTGCAGGACCCCAGTGGGAGTGTGCAGGACGTCATAGAAAGTGTGCAGGACCCCAGTGGGAGTGTGCAGGACGTCATAGAAAGTGTGCAGGACCCCAGTGGGAGTGTGCAAGACGTTATAGAATTTGTGCAGGACCCCAGTGGGAGTATGCAGGACGTCATAGAAAGTGTGCAGGACACCAGTGGGAGTGTGCAGGACCCCAGTGGAAGTGTGCAGGACGTCATAGAAAGTGTGCAGGACCCTAGTGGGAGTGTGCAGGACGTCATAGAAAGTGTGCAGGACCCCAGTGGGAGTGTGCAGGAAGTCATAGAAAGTGTGCAGGACCCTAGTGGGACTGTGCAAGACGTCATAGAATTTGTGCAGGACCCCAGTGGGAGTGTGCAGGACGTCATAGAAATGAGCAGGACCCCAGAGGGAGTGTGCAGGACACCAGTGGGAGTGTGCAGGACCCCAGTGGGAGTGTGCAGGACGTCATAGAAAGTGTGCAGGACCCCAGTGGGAGTGGTCAAGCCGTAACAGAAAGTGTGCAGGACCCCAGTGGGAGTGTGCAGGACGTCATAGAAAGTGTGCAGGACACCAGTGGGAGTGTGCAGGACGTCATTGAAAGTGTGCAGGACCCCAGTGGAAGTGTGCAGGACGTCATAGAAAGTGTGCAGGACACCAGTGGGAGTGTGCAGGACGTCATAGAAAGTGTGCAGGACCCCAGTGGGAGCGTGCAGGAAGTCATAGAAAGTGTGCAGGACACCAGCGGGAGTGTGCAGGACGTCATAGAAAGTGTGCAGGACCTCAGTGGGAGTGTGCAGGACGTCATAGAAAGCGTACAGGACGTCAGTGTGAGTGGTCAAGCCGTAACACAAAGTGTGGAGGACCCCAGTGGGAGTGTGCAGGACGTCATAGAAAGTGTGCAGGACCTCAGTGGGAGTGTGCAGGACGTCATAGAAAGTTTGCAGGACCCCAGTGGGAGTGTGCAGGACGTCATAGAAAGTGTGCAGGACCCCAGTGGGAGTGTGCAAGACGTCATAGAAAGTGTGCAGGACCCCAGTGGGAGTGTGCAGGAAGTCATAGAAAGTGTGCAGGACCCCAGTGGGAGTGTGCAAGACGTCATAGAAAGTGTGCAGGACCCCAGTGGGAGTGTGCAGGACGTCATAGAAAGTGTGCAGGACCCCAGTGGGAGTGTGCAAGACGTCATAGAAAGTGTGCAGGACCCCAGTGGGAGTGTGCAGGACGTCATAGAAAGTGTGCAGGACACCAGTGGGAGTGTGCAGGACGTCATTGAAAGTGTGCAGGACCCCAGTGGGAGTGTGCAGGACGTCATAGAAATGAGCAGGACCCCAGAGGGTGTGTGCAGGACGTCATAGAAAGTGTGCAGGACCTCAGTGGGAGTGTGCAGGACGTCATAGAAAGTTTGCAGGACCCCAGTGGGAGTGTGCAAGACGTCATAGAAAGTTTGCAGGATCCCTGTGGGAGTGTGCAAGACGTTATAGAAAGTGTGCAGGACCCCAGTGGGAGTGTGCAGGACGTCATAGAAAGTGTGCAGGACCCCAGTGGGAGTGTGCAAGACGTCATAGAAAGTGTGCAGGGCCCCAGTGGGAGTGTGCAGGAAGTCATAGAAAGTGTGCAGGACCCCAGTGGGAGTGTGCAGGACGTCATAGAAAGTGTGCAGGACCCCAGTGGGAGTGTGCAGGACGTCATAGAAAGTGTGCAGGACACCAGTGGGAGTGTGCAGGACCCCAGTGGAAGTGTGCAGGACGTCATAGAAAGTGTGCAGGACCCCAGTGGGAGTGTGCAGGACGTCATAGAAAGTGTGCAGGACCCCAGTGGGAGTGTGCAAGACGTCATAGAAAGTGTGCAGGACCCCAGTGGGTGTGTGCAGGACGTCATAGAAAGTGTGCAGGACCCCAGTGGGAATATGCAGGACGTCATAGAAAGTGAGCAGGACTCCAGTGGGAATGTGCAGGTCGTCGAAGAAAGTGTACAGAACCCCAGTGGGAGTGTGCAGGACGTCATTCAAAGTGTGCAGGACCCCAGTGGAAGTGTGCAGGACGTCATAGAGTGTGCAGGACTCCAGTGGGAGTGTGCAAGACGTCATAGAATTTGTGCAGGACCCCAGTGGGAGTATGCAGGACGTCATAGAAAGTGTGCAGGACACCAGTGGGAGTGTGCAGGACCCCAGTGGGAGTGTGCAGGACGTCATAGAAAGTGTGCAGGACCCCAGTGGGAGTGTGCAGGACGTCATAGAAAGTGTGCAGGACCCTAGTGGGAGTGTGCAGGACGTCATAGAGTGTGCAGGACCCCAGTGGGAGTGTGCAAGACGTCATAGAAAGTGTGCAGGACCCCAGTGGGAGTGTGCAGGAAGTCATAGAAAGTGTGCAGGACGTATAGAAGGTGTGCAGGACACCAGTGGGAGTGTGCAGGACGTCATAGAGAGTGTGCAGGACCCCAGTGGGAGTGTGAAGGAAGCCATATAAAGTGTGCAGGACCCCAGTGGGAGTGTGCAAGACGTCATAGAAAGTGTGCAGGACACCAGTGGGAGTGTGCAGGACGTCATAGAAAGTGTGCAGGACCCCAGTGGAAGTGTGCAGGACGTCATAGAAAGTGTGCAGGACCCTAGTGGGAGTGTGCAGGACGTCATAGAGTGTGCAGGACCCCAGTGGGAGTGTGCAAGACGTCATAGAAAGTGTGCAGGACCCCAGTGGGAGTGTGCAGGAAGTCATAGAAAGTGTGCAGGACCCTAGTGGGAGTGTGCAAGACGTCATAGAATTTGTGCAGGACCCCAGTGGGAGTGTGCAGGACGTCATAGAAATGAGCAGGACCCCAGAGGGAGTGTGCAGGACGTCATAGAAAGTGTGCAGGACCCCAGTGGGAGTGTGCAGGACGTCATAGAAAGTGTGCAGGACCCCAGTGGGAGTGGTCAAGCCGTAACAGAAAGTGTGCAGGACCCCAGTGGGAGTGTGCAGGACGTCATAGAAAGTGTGCAGGACACCAGTGGGAGTGTGCAGGACGTCATTGAAAGTGTGCAGGACCCCAGTGGAAGTGTGCAGGACGTCATAGAAAGTGTGCAGGACACCAGTGGGAGTGTGCAGGACGTCATTGAAAGTGTGCAGGACCCCAGTGGGAGTGTGCAGGACGTCATTGAAAGTGTGCAGGACCCCAGTGGGAGTGTGCAGGACGTCATAGAAAGTGTGCAGGACACCAGTGGGAGTGTGCAGGACGTCATTGAAAGTGTGCAGGACCCCAGTGGAAGTGTGCAGGACGTCATAGAGTGTGCAGGACCCCAGTGGGAGTGTGCAAGACGTCATAGAAAGTGTGCAGGACCCCAGTGGGAGTGTGCAGGACGTCATAGAAAGTGTGCAGGACCCCAGTGGGAGTGTGCAGGACGTCATAGAAAGTGTGCAGGACCCCAGTGGGAGTGTGCAGGACGTCATAGAAAGTGTGCAGGACCCCAGTGGGAGTGTGCAGGACGTCATAGAATTTGTGCAGGACCCCAGTGGGAGTGTGCAGGACGTCATAGAAAGTGTGCAGGACCTCAGTGGGAGTGTGCAGGACGTCATAGAAAGTGTGCAGGACCCCAGTGGGAGTGTGCAAGACGTCATAGAAAGTTTGCAGGATCCCTGTGGGAGTGTGCAAGACGTTATAGAATTTGTGCAGGACCCCAGTGGGAGTATGCAGGACGTCATAGAAAGTGTGCAGGACACCAGTGGGAGTGTGCAGGACCCCAGTGGAAGTGTGCAGGACGTCATAGAAAGTGTGCAGGACCCTAGTGGGAGTGTGCAGGACGTCATAGAGTGTGCAGGACCCCAGTGGGAGTGTGCAAGACGTCATAGAAAGTGTGCAGGACCCCAGTGGGAGTGTGCAGGACGTCATAGAAAGTGTGCAGGACCCCAGTGGGAGTGTGCAGGACGTCATAGAAAGTGTGCAGGACCCCAGTGGGAGTGTGCAGGACGTCATAGAAAGTGTGCAGGACCCCAGTGGGAGTGTGCAAGACGTCATAGAAAGTGTGCAGGACCCCAGTGGGAGTGTGCAGGAAGTCATAGAAAGTGTGCAGGACCCCAGTGGGAGTGTGCAGGACGTCATAGAAAGTGTGCAGGACCCCAGTGGGAGTGTGCAAGACGTCATAGAAAGTGTGCAGGACCCCAGTGGGAGTATGCAGGACGTCATAGAAAGTGTGCAGGACACCAGTGGGAGTGTGCAGTACGTCATAGAAAGTGTGCAGGACACCAGTGTGAGTGTGCAGGACGTCATAGAAAGTTAGCAGGGCCGCAGTGGAAGTGTGCAGGACGTCATAGAAAGTGTGCAGGATCCCTGTGGGAGTGTGCAGAACGTCGTAGAAAGTGTGCAGGACACCAGTGTGAGTGTGCAGGACGTCATTGAAAGTGCGCAGGACCCCAGTGGAAGTGTGCAGGACGTCATAGAGTGTGCAGGACAACAGTGGGAGTGTGCAAGAAGTCATAGAATTTGTGCAGGACCCCAGTGTGAGTGTGCAGGACGTCATAGAGATGAGCAGGACCCCAGTGGGAGTGTGCAGGACGTCATAGAAAGTGTGCAGGATCCCACTGGCAGTGTGCAAGACGTTATAGAATTTGTGCAGGACCCCAGTGGGAGTGTGCAGGACGTCATAGAAAGTGTGCAGGACCCCAGTGGGAGTGTGCAGGACGTCATAGAAAGTGTGGAGGACCCCAGTGGGAGTGTGCAGGACGTCATAGAAATTGTGCAGGACCCCAGCGGAAGTGTGCAGGACGTCATAGAAAGTGTGGAGGACCCCAGTGGGAGTGTGCAGGAAGTCATGGAAAGTGTGCAGGACCCCAGTGGGAGTGTGCAGGACGTCATAGAAAGTGTGCAGGACCCCAGTGGGAGTGTGCAGGACGTCATAGAAAGTGTGCAGGACCCCAGTGGGAGTGTGCAGGACGTCATAGAGTGTGCAGGACCCCAGTGGGAGTGTGCAGGACGTCATAGAAAGTGTGCAGGACACCAGTGGGAGTGTGCGGGACCCCAGTGGAAGTGTGCAGGACGTCATAGAAAGTGTGCAGGACCCTAGTGGGAGTGTGCAGGAAGTCATAGAAAGTGTGCAGGACCCTAGTGGGACTGTGCAAGACGTCATAGAATTTGTGCAGGACCCCAGTGGGAGTGTGCAGGACGTCATAGAAATGAGCAGGACCCCAGAGGGAGTGTGCAGGACGTCATAGAAATGAGCAGGACCCCAGAGGGAGTGGGCAAGACGTCATAGAGAGTGTGCAGGACCTCAGTGGGAGTGTGCAGGACGTCGTAGAAATGAGCAGGACCTGAGTGGGAGTGTGCAGGACCCCAGTGGGAGCGTGCAGGAAGTCATAGAAAGTGTGCAGGACCCTAGTGGGAGTGTGCAGGACGCCATAGAAAGTGTGCGGGACACCAGTGGGAGTGTGCAGGACGTCATAGAAAGTGTGCAGGACCCCAGTGGGAGTGTGCAAGACGTCATAGAAAGTGTGCAGGACCCCAGTGGGAGTGTGCAGGACCCCAGTGGGAGTGTGCAGGACGTCATAGAAAGTGTGCAGGACACCAGTGTGAGTGTGCAGGACGTCATTGAAAGTGTGCAAGACCCAAGTGGGAGTGTGAAAGACGCCATAGAAAGTGTGCAGGACCCCAGCGGGAGAGTGCAAGACGTCATAGAATTTGTGCAGGACCCCAGTGGGAGCGTGCTGGAAGTCATAGAAAGTGTGCAGGACCCCAGTGGAAGTGTGCAGGACGTCATAGAAAGTGTGCAGGACCCTAGTGGGAGTGTGCAGGACGTCATAGAGTGTGCAGGACCCCAGTGGAAGTGTGCAGGACGTCATAGAAAGTGTGCAGGACCCCAGTGGGAGTGTGCAGGACGTCATAGAAAGTGTGCAGGACACCAGTGGGAGTGTGCAGGAAGTCATAGAAAGTGTGCAGGACCCCAGTGGGAGTATGCAGGACGTCATGGTAAGTGTGCAGGACCCCAGTGGTGTGTGCAGGACGTCATAAAAAGTGTGCAGGACCCCAGTGGGAGTGTGCAAGACGTCATAGAAAGTGTGCAGGACCCCAGTGGGAGTGTGCAGGACGTCATAGAGTGTGCAGGACCCCAGTGGGAGTGTGCAAGACGTCATAGAAAGTGTGCAGGATCCCACTGGCAGTGTGCAAGACGTTATAGAATTTGTGCAGGACCCCAGTGGGAGTATGCAGGACGTCATAGAAAGTGTGCAGGACACCAGTGGGAGTGTGCAGGACACCAGTGGGAGTGTGCAGGACGTCATAGAAAGTGTGCAGCACCCCAGTGGGAGTGTGCAAGACGTCATAGAAAGTGTGCAGGACCCCAGTGGGAGTGTGCAGGACGTCATAGAAAGTGTGCAGGACACCAGTGGGAGTGTGCAGGACGTCATTGAAAGTGTGCAGGACCCCAGTGGAAGTGTGCAGGACGTCATAGAGTGTGCAGGACCCCAGTGGGAGTGTGCAAGACGTCATAGAATGTTTGCAGGATCCCTGTGGGAGTGTGCAGGACGTCATAGAAAGTGTGCAGGACCCCAGTGGGAGTGTGCAAGACGTCATAGAAAGTGTGCAGGACCCCAGTGGGAGTGTGCAAGACGTCATAGAAAGTGTGCAGGATCCCACTGGCAGTGTGCAAGACGTTATAGAATTTGTGCAGGACCCCAGTGGGAGTATGCAGGACGTCATAGAAAGTGTGCAGGACACCAGTGGGAGTGTGCAGGACCCCAGTGGAAGTGTGCAGGACGTCATAGAAAGTGTGCAGGACCCTAGTGGGAGTGTGCAGGACGTCATAGAGTGTGCAGGACCCCAGTGGGAGTGTGCAAGACGTCATAGAAAGTGTGCAGGACCCCAGTGGGAGTGTGCAAGACGTCATAGAAAGTGTGCAGGACCCCAGTGGGAGTGTGCAGGACGTCATAGAAAGTGTGCAGGACCCCAGTGGGAGTGTGCAAGACGTCATAGAAAGTTTGCAGGATCCCTGTGGGAGTGTGCAAGACGTTATAGAATTTGTGCAGGACCCCAGTGGGAGTATGCAGGACGTCATAGAAAGTGTGCAGGATCCTACTGGCAGTGTGCAAGACGTCATAGAATTTGTGCAGGACCCCAGTGGGAGTGTGCAGGACGTCATAGAAATGAGCAGGACCCAAGTGGGAGTGTGCAGGACGCCATAGAAAGTGTGCGGGACCCCAGATGGAGTATTCAAGCCGTCACAGAAAGTGTGCAGGACGTATAGAAGGTGTGCAGGACACCAGTGGGAGTGTGCAGGACGTCATAGAGAGTGTGCAGGACCCAGTGGAAGTGTGCAAGACCCCAGTGGGAGTGTGCAGGACGTCATAGAAAGTGTGCAGGACACCAGTGGGAGTGTGCAGGACCCCAGTGGGAGTGTGCAGGACGTCATAGAAAGTGTGCAGGACCCTAGTGGGAGTGTGCAGGACGTCATAGAGTGTGCAGGACCCCAGTGGGAGTGTGCGAGACGTCATAGAAAGTTTGCAGGATCCCTGTGGGAGTGTGCAGGACGTCATAGAAAGTTTGCAGGACCCCAGTGGGAGTGTGCAAGACGTCATAGAAAGTGTGCAGGACCCCAGTGGGAGTGTGCAGGACGTCATAGAAAGTGTGCAGGACCCCAGTGGGAGTGTGCAGGACGTCATAGAAAGTGTGCAGGACCCCAGTGGGAGTGTGCAAGACGTCATAGAATTTGTGCAGGACCCCAGTGGGAGTGTGCAGGACGTCATAGAAAGTGTGCAGGACCCCAGTGGGAGTGTGCAGGACGTCATAGAAAGTGTGCAGGACCCCAGTGGGAGTGTGCAAGACGTCATAGAAAGTGTGCAGGACCCCAGTGGGAGTGTGCAGGAAGTCATAGAAAGTGTGCAGGACCCTAGTGGGAGTGTGCAAGACGTCATAGAATTTGTGCAGGACCCCAGTGGGAGTGTGCAGGACGTCATAGAAATGAGCAGGACCCCAGAGGGAGTGTGCAGGACACCAGTGGGAGTGTGCAGGACGTCATGGAAAGTGTGCAGGACCCCAGTGGGAGTGTGCAGGACGTCATAGAAAGTGTGCAGGACCCCAGTGGGAGTGTGCAGGACGTCATAGAAAGTGTGCAGGACCCCAGTGGGAGTGTGCAGGACGTCATAGAAAGTGTGCAGGACCCCAGTGGGAGTGTGCAGGACGTCATAGAAAGTGTGCAGGACCCCAGTGGGAGTGGTCAAGCCGTAACAGAAAGTGTGCAGGACCCCAGTGGGAGTGTGCAGGACGTCATAGAAAGTGTGCAGGACACCAGTGGGAGTGTGCAGGACGTCATTGAAAGTGTGCAGGACCCCAGTGGGAGTGTGCAGGACGTCATAGAAAGTGTGCAGGACCCCAGTGGAAGTGTGCAGGACGTCATAGAAAGTGTGCAGGACCCTAGTGGGAGTGTGCAGGACGTCATAGAGTGTGCAGGACCCCAGTGGGAGTGTGCGAGACGTCATAGAAAGTTTGCAGGATCCCTGTGGGAGTGTGCAGGACGTCATAGAAAGTTTGCAGGACCCCAGTGGGAGTGTGCAAGACGTCATAGAAAGTGTGCAGGACCCCAGTGGGAGTGTGCAGGACGTCATAGAAAGTGTGCAGGACCCCAGTGGGAGTGTGCAGGACGTCATAGAAAGTGTGCAGGACCCCAGTGGGAGTGTGCAGGACGTCATAGAGTGTGCAGGACCCCAGTGGGAGTGTGCAAGACGTCATAGAATGTTTGCAGGATCCCTGTGGGAGTGTGCAGGACGTCATAGAAAGTGTGCAGGACCCCAGTGGGAGTGTGCAAGACGTCATAGAAAGTGTGCAGGACCCCAGTGGGAGTGTGCAAGACGTCATAGAAAGTGTGCAGGACCCCAGTGGGAGTGTGCAAGACGTTATAGAATTTGTGCAGGACCCCAGTGGGAGTATGCAGGACGTCATAGAAAGTGTGCAGGACACCAGTGGGAGTGTGCAGGACCCCAGTGGAAGTGTGCAGGACGTCATAGAAAGTGTGCAGGACCCTAGTGGGAGTGTGCAGGACGTCATAGAGTGTGCAGGACCCCAGTGGGAGTGTGCAGGACGTCATAGAAAGTGTGCAGGACCCCAGTGGGAGTGTGCAGGACGTCATAGAAAGTGTGCAGGACCCCAGTGGGAGTGTGCAGGACGTCATAGAGTGTGCAGGACCCCAGTGGGAGTGTGCAAGACGTCATAGAAAGTGTGCAGGACCCCAGTGGGAGTGTGCAGGAAGTCATAGAAAGTGTGCAGGACCCTAGTGGGAGTGTGCAAGACGTCATAGAATTTGTGCAGGACCCCAGTGGGAGTATGCAGGACGTCATAGAAAGTGTGCAGGACACCAGTGGGAGTGTGCGGGACCCCAGTGGAAGTGTGCAGGACGTCATAGAAAGTGTGCAGGACCCTAGTGGGAGTGTGCAGGAAGTCATAGAAAGTGTGCAGGACCCTAGTGGGACTGTGCAAGACGTCATAGAAAGTGTGCAGGACCCCAGTGGGAGTGTGCAGGACGTCATAGAAATGAGCAGGACCCCAGAGGGAGTGTGCAGGACACCAGTGGGAGTGTGCAGGACGTCATGGAAAGTGTGCAGAACACCAGTGGGAGTGTGCAGGACGTCATAGAATTTGTGCAGGACCCCAGTGGGAGTGTGCAGGACGTCATAGAAATGAGCAGGACCCCAGAGGGAGTGTGCAGGACACCAGTGGGAGTGTGCAGGACGTCATAGAAAGTGTGCAGGACCCCAGTGGGAGTGGTCAAGCCGTAACAGAAAGTGTGCAGGACCCCAGTGGGAGTGTGCAGGACGTCATAGAAAGTGTGCAGGACACCAGTGGGAGTGTGCAGGACGTCATTGAAAGTGTGCAGGACCCCAGTGGAAGTGTGCAGGACGTCATAGAAAGTGTGCAGGACCCCAGTGGGAGTGTGCAGGACGTCATAGAAAGTGTGCAGGACCCCAGTGGGAGTGTGCAGGACGTCATAGAAAGTGTGCAGGACCCCAGTGGGAGTGTGCAAGACGTCATAGAATGTTTGCAGGATCCCTGTGGGAGTGTGCAGGACGTCATAGAAAGTGTGCAGGACCCCAGTGGGAGTGTGCAAGACGTCATAGAAAGTGTGCAGGACCCCAGTGGGAGTGTGCAGGACGTCATAGAAAGTGTGCAGGACCCCAGTGGGAGTGTGCAGGACGTCATAGAATGTCTGCAGGATCCCTGTGGGAGTGTGCAGGACGTCATAGAAAGTGTGCAGGACCCCAGTGGGAGTGTGCAGGACGTCATAGAAAGTGTGCAGGACCCCAGTGGGAGTGTGCAAGACGTCATAGAAAGTGTGCAGGACCCCAGTGGGAGTGTGCAAGACGTCATAGAAAGTGTGCAGGACCCCAGTGGGAGTGTGCAGGACGTCATAGAAAGTGTGCAGGACCCCAGTGGGAGTGTGCAAGACGTCATAGAAAGTGTGCAGGACCCCAGTGGGAGTGTGCAGGACGTCATAGAAAGTGTGCAGGACCACAGTGGGAGTGTGCAGGACGTCACAAAAAGTGTGCAGGACCCCAGTGGGAGTGTGCAGGACGTCATAGGAAGTGTGCAGGACCCCAGTGGGAGTGTGCAAGACGTCATAGAAAGTGTGCAGGACCCCAGTGGGAGTGTGCAGGACGTCATAGAAAGTGTGCAGGACCCCAGTGGGAGCGTGCAGGAAGTCATAGAAAGTGTGCAGGACCCCAGTGGAAGTGTGCAGGACGTCATAGAAAGTGTGCAGGACCCTAGTGGGAGTGTGCAGGACGTCATAGAGTGTGCAGGACCCCAGTGGGAGTGTGCAAGACGTCATAGAAAGTGTGCAGGACCCCAGTGGGAGTGTGCAGGAAGTCATAGAAAGTGTGCAGGACCCCAGTGGGAGTGTGCAAGACGTCATAGAAAGTGTGCAGGACCCCAGTGGGAGTGTGCAGGAAGTCATAGAAAGTGTGCAGGACCCTAGTGGGAGTGTGCAAGACGTCATAGAATTTGTGCAGGACCCCAGTGGGAGTGTGCAGGACGTCATAGAAATGAGCAGGACCCCAGAGGGAGTGTGCAGGACACCAGTGGGAGTGTGCAGGACGTCATAGAAAGTGTGCAGGACACCAGTGGGAGTGTGCAGGACGTCATTGAAAGTGTGCAGGACCCCAGTGGAAGTGTGCAGGACGTCATAGAAAGTGTGCAGGACCCCAGTGGGAGTGTGCAGGACGTCATAGAGTGTGCAGGACCCCAGTGGGAGTGTGCAGGACGTCATAGAAAGTGTGCAGGACCCCAGTGGGAGTGTGCAGGACGTCATAGAAAGTGTGCAGGACCCCAGTGGGAGTGTGCAAGACGTCATAGAATGTTTGCAGGATCCCTGTGGGAGTGTGCAGGACGACATAGAAAGTGTGCAGGACCCCAGTGGGAGTGTGCAAGACGTCATAGAAAGTTTGCAGGATCCCTGTGGGAGTGTGCAAGACGTTATAGAATTTGTGCAGGACCCCAGTGGGAGTGTGCAGGACGTCATAGAAAGTGTGCAGGACCCCAGTGGGAGTGTGCAGGACGTCATAGAAAGTGTGCAGGACCCCAGTGGGAGTGTGCAGGACGTCATAGAAAGTGTGCAGGACCCCAGTGGGAGTGTGCAGGACGTCATAGAAAGTGTGCAGGACCCCAGTGGAAGTGTGCAGGACGTCATAGAAAGTGTGCAGGACCCTAGTGGGAGTGTGCAGGACGTCATAGAGTGTGCAGGACCCCAGTGGGAGTGTGCAAGACGTCATAGAAAGTGTGCAGGACCCCAGTGGGAGTGTGCAGGACGTCATAGAGTGTGCAGGACCCCAGTGGGAGTGTGCAAGACGTCATAGAAAGTGTGCAGGACCCCAGTGGGAGTGTGCAGGACGTCATAGAAAGTGTGCAGGACCCCAGTGGGAGTGTGCAAGACGTCATAGAAAGTGTGCAGGGCCCCAGTGGGAGTGTGCAGGAAGTCATAGAAAGTGTGCAGGACCCCAGTGGGAGTGTGCAAGACGTCATAGAAAGTGTGCAGGATCCCAGTGGGAGTGTGCAAGACGTCATAGAAAGTGTGCAGGATCCCACTGGCAGTGTGCAAGACGTTATAGAGTGTGCAGGACCCCAGTGGAAGTGTGCAGGACGTCATAGAAAGTGTGCAGGTCAACAGTGGGAGTGTGCAGGACGTCATAGAAAGTGTGCAGGACACCAGTGGGAGTGTGCAGGACGTCATTGAAAGTGTGCAGGACCCCAGTGGGAGTGTGCAAGACGTCATAGAAAGTTTGCAGGACCCCAGTGGGAGTGTGCAAGACGTCATAGAAAGTTTGCAGGATCCCTGTGGGAGTGTGCAGGACACCAGTGGGAGTGTGCAGGACGTCATAGAAAGTGTGCAGCACCCCAGTGGGAGTGTGCAAGACGTCATAGAAAGTGTGCAGGACCCCAGTGGGAGTGTGCAGGACGACATAGAAAGTGTGCAGGATCCCTGTGGGAGTGTGCAAGACGTTATAGAATTTGTGCAGGACCCCAGTGGGAGTGTGCAGGACGTCATAGAGAGTGTGCAGGACCCCAGCGGGAGAGTGCAGGAAGTCATGGTATGTGTGCAGGACCCCAGTGGTGTGTGCAGGACGTCATAGAAAGTGTGCAGGACGTCAGTGTGAGTAGTCAAGCCGTCATAGAAAGTGTGCAGGACCCCAGTGGGAGTGTGCAGGAAGTCATAGAAAGTGTGCAGGACCCTAGTGGGAGTGTGCAAGACGTCATAGAAAGTGTGCAGGACCCCAGTGGGAGTGTGCAGGACGTCATAGAAAGTGTGCAGGACCCCAGTGGGAGTGTGCAGGACGTCATAGAAAGTGTGCAGGACCCCAGTGGGAGTGTGCAGGACGTCATAGAAAGTGTGCAGGACCCCAGTGGGAGTGTGCAGGACGTCATAGAAAGTGTGCAGGACCCCAGTGGGAGTGTGCAGGACGTCATTGAAAGTGTGCAGGACCCCAGTGGGAGTGTGCAGGACGTCATAGAAAGTGTGCAGGACCCCAGTGGGAGTGTGCAGGACGTCATAGAAAGTGTGCAGGACCCCAGTGGGAGTATGCAGGACGTCATAGAAAGTGTGCAGGATCCTACTGGCAGTGTGCAAGACGTCATAGAATTTGTGCAGGACCCCAGTGGGAGTGTGCAGGACGTCATTGAAAGTGTGCAGGACCCCAGTGGGAGTGTGCAGGACGTCATAGAAATGAGCAGGACCCCAGAGGGTGTGTGCAGGAGGACGTCATAGAAAGTGTGCAGGACCTCAGTGGGAGTGTGCAGGACGTCATAGAAAGTTTGCAGGACCCCAGTGGGAGTGTGCAAGACGTCATAGAAAGTGTGCAGGACCCCAGTGGGAGTGTGCAGGACGTCATAGAAAGTGTGCAGGACACCAGTGGGAGTGTGCAGGACGTCATAGAAAGTGTGCAGGACACCAGTGGGAGTGTGCAGGACGTCATTGAAAGTGTGCAGGACCCCAGTGGGAGTGTGCAGGACGTCATAGAAATGAGCAGGACCCCAGAGGGTGTGTGCAGGAGGACGTCATAGAAAGTGTGCAGGACCTCAGTGGGAGTGTGCAGGACGTCATAGAAAGTTTGCAGGACCCCAGTGGGAGTGTGCAAGACGTCATAGAAAGTTTGCAGGATCCCTGTGGGAGTGTGCAAGACGTCATAGAAAGTGTGCAGGATCCCTGTGGGAGTGTGCAGAAAGTCATAGAAAGTGTGCAGGATCCCTGTGGGAGTGTGCAAGACGTTATAGAATTTGTGCAGGACCCCAGTGGGAGTATGCAGGACGTCATAGAAAGTGTGCAGGACACCAGTGGGAGTGTGCAGGACGTCATTGAAAGTGTGCAGGACCCCAGTGGAAGTGTGCAGGACGTCATAGAAAGTGTGCAGGACACCAGTGGGAGTGTGCAGGACGTCATTGAAAGTGTGCAGGACCCCAGTGGAAGTGTGCAGGACGTCATAGAAAGTGTGCAGGACCCCAGTGGAAGTGTGCAGGACGTCATAGAGTGTGCAGGACCCCAGTGGGAGTGTGCAGGACGTCATAGAAAGTGTGCAGGACACCAGTGGGAGTGTGCAGGACGTCATAGAAAGTGTGCAGGACCCCGGTGGGAATGTGCAGGACGTATAGAAAGTGTGCAGGACCCCAGTGGGATTGTGCAGGACGTCATAGAAAGTGTGCAGGACCCCTGTGGGAGTGTGCAGGACGTCATAGAAAGTTTGCAGGACCCCAGTGGGAGTGTGCAAGACGTCATAGAAAGTGTGCAGGACCCCAGTGGGAGTGTGCAGGAAGTCATAGAAAGTGTGCAGGACCCCAGTGGGAGTGTGCAGGAAGTCATAGAAAGTGTGCAGGACCCCAGTGGGAGTGTGCAGGAAGTCATAGAAAGTGTGCAGGACCCTAGTGGGAGTGTGCAAGACGTCATAGAATTTGTGCAGGACCCCAGTGGGAGTGTGCAGGACGTCATAGAAATGAGCAGGACCCCAGAGGGAGTGTGCAGGACACCAGTGGGAGTGTGCAGGACGTCATAGAAAGTGTGCAGGATCCCTGTGGGAGTGTGCAAGACGTTATAGAAAGTGTGCAGGACCCCAGTGGGAGTGTGCAGGACGTCATTGAAAGTGTGCAGGACCCCAGTGGAAGTGTGCAGGACGTCATAGAAAGTGTGCAGGACACCAGTGGGAGTGTGCAGGACGTCATTGAAAGTGTGCAGGACCCCAGTGGGAGTGTGCAGGACGTCATAGAAAGTGTGCAGGACCCCAGTGGGAGTGTGCAGGAAGTCATAGAAAGTGTGCAGGACCCCAGTGGGAGTGTGCAAGACGTCATAGAAAGTGTGCAGGATCCTACTGGCAGTGTGCAAGACGTCATAGAATTTGTGCAGGACCCCAGTGGGAGTGTGCAGGACGTCATAGAAATGAGCAGGACCCTAGTGGGAGTGTGCAAGACGTCATAGAAAGTGTGCAGGGCCCCAGTGGGAGTGTGCAGGAAGTCATAGAAAGTGTGCAGGACCCTAGTGTGAGTGTGCAAGACGTCATAGAAAGTGTGCAGGATCCCTGTGGGAGTGTGCAGGACGTCATAGAAAGTATGCAGGACACCAGTGGGAGTGTGCAGGACCCCAGTGGAAGTGTGCAGGACGTCATAGAAAGTGTGCAGGACCCTAGTGGGAGTGTGCAGGACGTCATAGAGTGTGCAGGACCCCAGTGGGAGTGTGCAAGACGTCATAGAAAGTGTGCAGGACCCCAGTGGGAGTGTGCAGGACGTCATAGAGTGTGCAGGACCCCAGTGGGAGTGTGCAAGACGTCATAGAAAGTGTGCAGGGCCCCAGTGGGAGTGTGCAGGAAGTCATAGAAAGTGTGCAGGACCCCAGTGGGAGTGTGCAAGACGTCATAGAAAGTGTGCAGGACCCCAGTGGGAGTGTGCAGGACGTCATTGAAAGTGTGCAGGACCCCAGTGGAAGTGTGCAGGACGTCATAGAAAGTGTGCAGGACACCAGTGGGAGTGTGCAGGACGTCATTGAAAGTGTGCAGGACCCCAGTGGAAGTGTGCAGGACGTCATAGAAAGTGTGCAGGACACCAGTGGGAGTGTGCAGGACGTCATTGAAAGTGTGCAGGACCCCAGTGGAAGTGTGCAGGACGTCATAGAAAGTGTGCAGGACCCCAGTGGGAGTGTGCAAGACGTTATAGAATTTGTGCAGGACCCCAGTGGGAGTATGCAGGACGTCATAGAAAGTGTGCAGGACACCAGTGGGAGTGTGCAGGACACCAGTGGGAGTGTGCAGGACGTCATAGAAAGTGTGCAGCACCCCAGTGGGAGTGTGCAGGACGTCATAGAAAGTGTGCAGGACCCCAGTGGGAGTGTGCAAGACGTCATAGAAAGTGTGCAGGACACCAGTGGGAGTGTGCAGGACGTCATTGAAAGTGTGCAGGACCCCAGTGGGAATGTGCAAGACGTCATAGAATGTTTGCAGGATCCCAGTGGGAGTGTGCAGGAAGTCATAGAAAGTGTGCAGGACCCTAGTGGGAGTGTGCAAGACGTCATAGAATTTGTGCAGGACCCCAGTGGGAGTGTGCAGGACGTCATAGAAATGAGCAGGACCCCAGAGGGTGTGTGCAGGACGTCATAGAAAGTGTGCAGGACCTCAGTGGGAGTGTGCAAGACGTCATAGAAAGTTTGCAGGACCCCAGTGGGAGTGTGCAAGACGTCATTGAAAGTGTGCAGGACCCCAGTGGAAAAATGCAGGACGTCATAGAAAGTGTGCAGGACACCAGTGGGAGTGTGCAAGACGTCATAGAAAGTGTGCAGGACCCCAGTGGGAGTGTGCAAGACGTCATAGAAAATGTGCAGGATTCCAGTGGGAGTGTGCAGGACGTCATAGGAAGTGTGCAGGACCCCAGTGGGAGTGTGCAGGACGTCATAGAATGTGTGCAGGACCCCAGTGGCAGTATGCAGGACGTCATAGAAAGTGTGCAGGACCCCAGTGGGAGTGTGCAGGACGTCATAGAAAGTGTGCAGGACCCCAGTGGGAGTGTGCAGGACGTCATAGAAAGTGTGCAGGACACCAGTGGGAGTGTGCAGGACCCCAGTGGAAGTGTGCAGGACGTCATAGAATGTCTGCAGGATCCCTGTGGGAGTGTGCAGGACGTCATAGAAAGTGTGCAGGACCCCAGTGGAAGTATGCAGGACGTCATAGAAAGTGTGCAGGACCTCTGTGGGAGTGTGCAGGACGTCATAGAAAGCGTACAGGACATCAGTGGAAGTGTGCAGGACGTCATAGAAAGTGTGCAGGACCCCAGTGGGAGTGTGCAGGACGTCATAGAAAGTGTGCAGGACCCCAGTGGGAGTGTGCAGGACGTCATAGAAAGTGTGCAGGACCCCAGTGGGAGTGTGCAGGACGTCATAGAAAGTGTGCAGGACCCCAGTGGGAGTGTGCAGGACGTCATAGAAAGTGTGCAGGACCCCAGTGGGAGTGTGCAGGACGTATAGAAGGTGTGCAGGACACCAGTGGGAGTGTGCAGGACCCCAGTGGAAGTGTGCAGGACCCCAGTGGGAGTGTGCAGGAAGTCATAGAAAGTGTGCAGGATCCCAGTGGCAGTGTGCAAGACGTCATAGAATTTGTGCAGGACCCCAGTGGGAGTGTGCAGGACGTCATAGAAATGAGCAGGACCCTAGTGGGAGTGTGCAGGACGTCATAGAAAGTGTGCAGGACCCCAGTGGGAGTGTGCAAGACGTCATAGAAAGTGTGCAGGACCCCAGTGGGAGTGTGCAGGAAGTCATAGAAAGTGTGCAGGACCCCAGTGGGAGTGTGCAGGACGTCATAGAAAGTGTGCAGGATCCCTGTGGGAGTGTGCAGGACGTCATAGAAAGTGTGCAGGACCCCAGTGGGAGTGTGCAAGACGTCATAGAAAGTGTGCAGGACCCCAGTGGGAGTGTGCAGGAAGTCATAGAAAGTGTGCAGGACCCTAGTGGGAGTGTGCAAGACGTCATAGAAAGTGTGCAGGATCCCAGTGGCAGTGTGCAAGACGTCATAGAATTTGTGCAGGACCCCAGTGGGAGTGTGCAGGACGTCATAGAAATGAGCAGGACCCCAGAGGGAGTGTGCAGGACGTCATAGAAAGTGTGCAGGACCTCAGTGGGAGTGTGCAGGACGTCATAGAAAGTTTGCAGGACCCCAGTGGGAGTGTGCAAGACGTCATAGAAAGTTTGCAGGATCCCTGTGGGAGTGTGCAGGACGTCATAGAAAGTGTGCAGGACCCTAGTGGGAGTGTGCAGGACGTCATAGAGTGTGCAGGACCCCAGTGGGAGTGTGCAGGACGTCATAGAAAGTGTGCAGGACCCCAGTGGGAGTGTGCAGGACGTCATAGAAAGTTTGCAGGACCCCAGTGGGAGTGTGCAAGACGTCATAGAAAGTGTGCAGGACCCCAGTGGGAGTGTGCAGGACGTCATAGAAAGTGTGCAGGACCCCAGTGGGAGTGTGCAGGACGTCATAGAGTGTGCAGGACCCCAGTGAGAGTGTGCAGGACGTCATAGAAAGTGTGCAGGACCCCAGTGGGAGTATGCAGGACGTCATAGAAAGTGTGCAGGACCCCAGTGGGAGTGTGCAAGACGTCATAGAAAGTGTGCAGGACCCCAGTGGGAGTGTGCAGGACCCCAGTGGAAGTGTGCAGGACGTCATAGAAAGTGTGCAGGACCCCAGTGGGAGTGTGCAGGACGTCATAGAAAGTGTGCAGGACCCTAGTGGGAGTGTGCAGGACGTCATAGAGTGTGCAGGACCCCAGTGGGAGTGTGCGAGACGTCATAGAAAGTGTGCAGGACCCCAGTGGGAGTGTGCAAGACGTCATAGAAAGTGTGCAGGATCCTACTGGCAGTGTGCAAGACGTCATAGAATTTGTGCAGGATCCTACTGGCAGTGTGCAAGACGTCATAGAATTTGTGCAGGACCCCAGTGGGAGTATGCAGGACGTCATAGAAAGTGTGCAGGACACCAGTGGGAGTATGCAGGACGTCATAGAGTGTGCAGGACCCCAGTGGGAGTGTGCAAGACCCCAGTGGGAGTGTGCAGGACGTCATAGAAAGTGTGCAGGACACCAGTGGGAGTGTGCAGGACGTCATAGAAAGTGTGCAGGACCTCAGTGGGAGTGTGCAGGACGTCATAGAAAGTTTGCAGGACCCCAGTGGGAGTGTGCAAGACGTCATAGAAAGTTTGCAGGATCCCTGTGGGAGTGTGCAAGACGTTATAGAATTTGTGCAGGACCCCAGTGGGAGTATGCAGGACGTCATAGAAAGTGTGCAGGACCCCAGTGGGAGTGTGCAGGACGTCATAGAAAGTGTGCAGGACCCCAGTGGGAGTGTGCAGGACGTCATAGAAAGTTTGCAGGACCCCAGTGGGAGTGTGCAAGACGTCATAGAAAGTGTGCAGGACCCCAGTGGGAGTGTGCAGGACGTCATAGAAAGTGTGCAGGACCCCAGTGGGAGTGTGCAGGACGTCATAGAAAGTGTGCAGGACACCAGTGGGAGTGTGCAGGACGTCATAGAAAGTGTGCAGCACCCCAGTGGGAGTGTGCAAGACGTCATAGAAAGTGTGCAGGACCCCAGTGGGAGTGTGCAGGACGTCATAGAAAGTGTGCAGGACCCCAGTGGGAGTGTGCAGGACGTCATAGAAAGTGTGCAGGACCTCAGTGGGAGTGTGCAGGACGTCATAGAAAGTGTGCAGGACCCCAGTGGGAGTGTGCAGGACGTCATAGAAAGTGTGCAGGACCCCAGTGGGAGTGTGCAGGACGTCGTAGAAAGTGTGCAGGACCCCAGTGGGAGTGTGCAGGACGTCATAGAAAGTGTGCAGGACCCCAGTGGGAGTGTGCAAGACGTCATAGAAAGTGTGCAGGATCCCTGTGGGAGTGTGCAGGACGTCATAGAAAGTGTGCAGGACCCCAGTGGGAGTGTGCAAGACGTCATAGAATGTTTGCAGGATCCCTGTGGGAGTGTGCAGGACGACATAGAAAGTGTGCAGGACCCCAGTGGGAGTGTGCAAGACGTTATAGAATTTGTGCAGGACCCCAGTGGGAGTATGCAGGACGTCATAGAAAGTGTGCAGGACACCAGTGGGAGTGTGCAGGACGTCATAGAAAGTGTGCAGGACCCCAGTGGGAGTGTGCAAGACGTCATAGAAAGTGTGCAGGACCCCAGTGGGAGTGTGCAAGACTTTATAGAAAGTGTGCAGGACCCGAGTGGGAGTGTGCAGAACGTCAGAGAAAATGGGTAGGACCCAAATGGGAGTGTGCAGAATGTCATAGAAAGTGTGCAGGACCCCAGTGGGATTGTGCAGAACCCGAATGGAAATGTGCAGGACCCCAGTGGGAGTGTGCAGGACCGTCATAGAAAGTGTGCAGGACCCAAATGGGAGTGTGCAGGATGTCATAGAAAGTGTGCAGGACCCCAGTGGGAGTGTGCAGGACGTCATAGAAAGTGCGCAGGACCCCAGTGGGAGTGTGCAAGACGTCATAGAAAGTGTGCAGGACCCCAGTGGGAGTGTGCAGGACGTCATAGAAAGTGTGCAGGACACCAGTGGGAGTGTGCAGGACGTCATAGAAAGTGTGCAGGACCCCAGTGGGAGTGTGCAGGACGTCATAGAAAGTGTGCAGGACCCTAGTGGGAGTGTGCAGGACGTCATAGAGTGTGCAGGACCCCAGTGGGAGTGTGCAAGACGTCATAGAAAGTGTGCAGGACCCCAGTGGGAGTGTGCAGGACGTCATAGAAAGTGTGCAGGACACCAGTGGGAGTGTGCAGGACGTCATAGAAAGTGTGCAGGACCCCGATGGGAGTGTGCAGGACGTCATAGAGAGTGTGCAGGACCCCAGTGAGAGTGTGCAGGACGTCATAGAAAGTGTGCAGGACCCCAGTGGGAGTGTGCAGGAAGTCATAGAAAGTGTGCAGGACACCAGTGGGAGTGTGCAGGACGTCATAGAGAGTGTGCAGGACCCCAGCGGGAGAGTGCAGGAAGTCATGGTATGTGTGCAGGACCCCAGTGGTGTGTGCAGGACGTCATAGAAAGTGTGCAGGACCCCAGCGGGAGAGTGCAGGAAGTCATGGTATGTGTGCAAGACCCCAGTGGGAGTGTGCAGGACGTCATAGAAAGCGTACAGGACGTCAGTGTGAGTGGTCAAGCCGTCATAGAAAGTGTGCAGGACCCCAGTGGGAGCGTGCAGGAAGTCATAGAAAGTGTGCAGGACCCCAGTGGAAGTGTGCAGGACGTCATAGAAAGTGTGCAGGACCTCAGTGGGAGTGTGCAGGACGTCATAGAAAGTTTGCAGGACCCCAGTGGGAGTGTGCAAGACGTTATAGAATTTGTGCAGGACCCCAGTGGGAGTGTGCAGGAAGTCATAGAATGTGTGCAGGACCCCAGTGGGAGCGTGCAGGAAGTCATAGAAAGTGTGCAGGACCCCAGTGGAAGTGTGCAGGACGTCATAGAAAGTGTGCAGGACCTCAGTGGGAGTGTGCAGGACGTCATAGAAAGTTTGCAGGACCCCAGTGGGAGTGCGCAAGACGTCATAGAAAGTGTGCAGGACCCCAGTGGGAGCGTGCAGGAAGTCATAGAAAGTGTGCAGGACCCCAGTGGAAGTGTGCAGGACCCTAGTGGGAGTGTGCAGGACGTCATAGAGTGTGCAGGACCCCAGTGGGATTGTGCAAGACGTCATAGAATGTTTGCAGGATCCCTGTGGGAGTGTGCAGGAAGTCATAGAAAGTGTGCAGGACCCCAGTGGGAGTGAGCAAGACGTCATAGAAAGTGTGAAGGACCCCAGTGGGAGTGTGCAGGAAGTCATAGAAAGTGTGCAGGACCCCAGTGGGAGTGTGCAAGACGTCATAGAAAGTGTGCAGGACCCCAGTGGGAGTGTGCAGGAAGTCATAGAAAGTGTGCAGGACCCCAGTGGGAGTGTGCAAGACGTCATAGAAAGTGTGCAGGACCCCAGTGGGAGTGTGCAAGACGTCATAGAAAGTGTGCAGGACCCCAGTGGGAGTGTGCAGGACGTCATAGAAGGTGTGCAGGACCCCAGTGGGAGTGTGCAAGACGTCATAGAAAGTGTGCAGGATCCCAGTGGGAGTGTGCAGGACGTCATAGAAATGAGCAGGACCCCAGAGGGAGTGTGCAGGACGTCATAGAAAGTGTGCAGGACCTCAGTGGGAGTGTGCAGGACGTCATAGAGTGTGCAGGACCCCAGTGGGAGTGTGCAGGACGTCATAGAAAGTGTGCAGGACCCCAGTGGGAGTGTGCAAGACGTCATAGAAAGTGTGCAGGGCCCCAGTGGGAGTGTGCAGGAAGTCATAGAAAGTGTGCAGGACCCCAGTGGGAGTGTGCAAGACGTCATAGAAAGTGTGCAGGATCCCAGTGGGAGTGTGCAAGACGTCATAGAAAGTGTGCAGGATCCCACTGGCAGTGTGCAAGACGTTATAGAATTTGTGCAGGACCCCAGTGGGAGTATGCAGGACGTCATAGAAAGTGTGCAGGACACCAGTGGGAGTGTGCAGGACCCCAGTGGAAGTGTGCAGGACGTCATAGAAAGTGTGCAGGACCCTAGTGGGAGTGTGCAGGACGTCATAGAGTGTGCAGGACCCCAGTGGGAGTGTGCAAGACGTCATAGAAAGTGTGCAGGACCCCAGTGGGAGTGTGCAGGACGTCATAGAGTGTGCAGGACCCCAGTGGGAGTGTGCAAGACGTCATAGAAAGTGTGCAGGACCCCAGTGGGAGTGTGCAGGACGTCATAGAGTGTGCAGGACCCCAGTGGGAGTGTGCAAGACGTCATAGAATGTTTGCAGGATCCCTGTGGGAGTGTGCAGGACGTCATAGAAAGTGTGCAGGACCCCAGTGGGAGTGTGCAAGACGTCATAGAAAGTGTGCAGGACCCCAGTGGGAGTGTGCAGGAAGTCATAGAAAGTGTGCAGGACCCCAGTGGGAGTGTGCAGGACACCAGTGGGAGTGTGCAGGACGTCATAGAAAGTGTGCAGCACCCCAGTGGGAGTGTGCAAGACGTCATAGAAAGTGTGCAGGACCCCAGTGGGAGTGTGCAGGACGTCATAGAAAGTGTGCAGGACCCCAGTGGGAGTGTGCAGGACGTCATAGAAAGTGTGCAGGACCCTAATGGGAGTGTGCAGGACGTCATAGAAAGTTTGCAGGACCCCAGTGGGAGTGTGCATGACGTCATAGAAAGCGTACAGGACGTCAGTGTGAGTGTGCAAGCCGTCATAGAAAGTGTGCAGGACCCCAGTGGGAGTGTGCAGGACGTCATAGAAAGTGTGCAGGACCCCAGTGGGAGTGTGCAGGAAGTCATAGAAAGTGTGCAGGACCCTAGTGGGAGTGTGCAGGACGTCATAGAATTTGTGCAGGACCCCAGTGGGAGTGTGCAGGACGTCATAGAAATGAGCAGGACCCCAGAGGGAGTGTGCAGGACGTCATAGAAAGTGTGCAGGACCCCAGTGGGAGTGTGCAAGACGTCATAGAAAGTGTGCAGGACCCCAGTGGGAGTGTGCAAGACGTCATAGAAAGTGTGCAGAACACCAGTGGGAGTGTGCAGGACGTCATAGAAAGTGTGCAGGACCCCAGTGGGAGTGTGCAGGACGTCATAGAAAGTGTGCAGGACACCAGTGGGAGTGTGCAGGACGTCATTGAAAGTGTGCAGGACCCCAGTGGAAGTGTGCAGGACGTCATAGAGTGTGCAGGACCCCAGTGGGAGTGTGCAGGACGTCATAGAGTGTGCAGGACCCCAGTGGGAGTGTGCAAGACGTCATAGAAAGTGTGCAGGACCCCAGTGGGAGTGTGCAGGAAGTCATAGAAAGTGTGCAGGACCCTAGTGGGAGTGTGCAAGACGTCATAGAATTTGTGCAGGACCCCAGTGGTGTGTGCAGGACGTCATAGAAAGTGTGCAGGACCCCAGCGGGAGAGTGCAGGACGTCATAGAAAGTGTGCAGGACCCCAGTGGGAGTGTGCAGGACGTCATAGAAAGTGTGCAGGACCGCAGTGGGAGTGTGCAGGACGTCATTGAAAGTGTGCAAGACCCCAGTGGAAGTGTGCAGGACATCATAGAAAGTGTGCAGGACCCCAGTGGGAGTGTGCAAGACGTCATAGAAAGTTTGCAGGATCCCTGTGGGAGTGTGCAAGACGTTATAGAATTTGTGCAGGACCCCAGTGGGAGTGTGCAGGACGTCATAGAAATGAGCAGGACCCCAGAGGGAGTGTGCAGGACACCAGTGGGAGTGTGCAGGACGTCATAGAAAGTGTGCAGGACCCCAGTGGGAGTGTGCAGGACGTCATAGAAAGTGTGCAGGACACCAGTGGGAGTGTGCAGGACGTCATTGAAAGTGTGCAGGACCCCAGTGGAAGTGTGCAGGACGTCATAGAGTGTGCAGGACCCCAGTGGGAATGTGCAGGACGTCATAGAAAGTGTGCAGGACCCCAGTGGGAGTGTGCAGGACGTCATAGAAAGTGTGCAGGACACCAGTGGGAGTGTGCAGGACGTCATAGAAAGTGTGCAGCACCCCAGTGGGAGTGTGCAAGACGTCATAGAAAGTGTGCAGGACCCCAGTGGGAGTGGTCAAGCCGTAACAGAAAGTGTGCAGGACCCCAGTGGGAGTGTGCAGGACGTCATAGAAAGTGTGCAGGACACCAGTGGGAGTGTGCAGGACGTCATTGAAAGTGTGCAGGACCCCAGTGGGAGTGTGCAGGACGTCATAGAAAGTGTGCAGGACGTCATAGAAAGTGTGCAGGACCCTAGTGGGAGTGTGCAGGACGTCATAGAGTGTGCAGGACCCCAGTGGGAGTGTGCAGGACGTCATAGAAAGTGTGCAGGACCCCAGTGGGAGTGTGCAAGACGTCATAGAAAGTGTGCAGGACCCCAGTGGGAGTGTGCAGGAAGTCATAGAAAGTGTGCAGGACCCCAGTGGGAGTGTGCAAGACGTCATAGAAAGTGTGCAGGACCCCAGTGGGAGTGTGCAAGACGTCATAGAAAGTGTGCAGGACCCCAGTGGGAGTGTGCAGGACGTCATAGAAAGTGTGCAGGACCCCAGTGGGAGTGTGCAGGACGTCATAGAGTGTGCAGGACCCCAGTGGGAGTGTGCAAGACGTCATAGAATGTTTGCAGGATCCCTGTGGGAGTGTGCAGGACGTCATAGAAAGTGTGCAGGACCCCAGTGGGAGTGTGCAGGACGTCATAGAAAGTGTGCAGGACCCCAGTGGGAGTGTGCAGGACGTCATAGAAAGTGTGCAGGACCCCAGTGGGAGTGTGCAAGACGTCATAGAAAGTGTGCAGGACCCCAGTGGGAGTGTGCAGGAAGTCATAGAAAGTGTGCAGGACCCTAGTGGGAGTGTGCAAGACGTCATAGAATTTGTGCAGGACCCCAGTGGGAGTGTGCAGGACGTCATAGAAATGAGCAGGACCCCAGAGGGAGTGTGCAGGACACCAGTGGGAGTGTGCAGGACGTCATAGAAAGTGTGCAGGACCCCAGTGGGAGTGTGCAGGACGTCATAGAAAGTGTGCAGGACCCTAGTGGGAGTGTGCAAGACGTCATAGAATTTGTGCAGGACCCCAGTGGGAGTGTGCAGGACGTCATAGAAATGAGCAGGACCCCAGAGGGAGTGTGCAGGACACCAGTGGGAGTGTGCAGGACGTCATGGAAAGTGTGCAGGACCCCAGTGGGAGTGTGCAGGACGTCATAGAGTGTGCAGGACCCCAGTGGGAGTGTGCAAGACGTCATAGAAAGTGTGCAGGACCCCAGTGGGAGTGTGCAAGACGTCATAGAAAGTGTGCAGGACCCCAGTGGGAGTGTGCGAGACGTCATAGAAAGTTTGCAGGATCCCTGTGGGAGTGTGCAAGACGTCATAAAAGTGTGCAGGATCCCAGTGGCGGTGCGCAAGACGTCATAGAATTTGTGCAGGACCCCAGTGGGAGTGTGCAGGACGTCATAGAAATGAGCAGGACCCCAGAGGGAGTGTGCAGGAAGTCATAGAAAGTGTGCAGGACCCCAGTGGGAGTGTGCAAGACGTCATAGAAAGTGTGCAGGATCCCACTGGCAGTGTGCAAGACGTCATAGAAAGTGTGCAGGACCCCAGTGGGAGTGTGCAGGACGTCATAGAAAGTGTGCAGGACCCCAGTGGGAGTGTGCAGGACGTCATAGAAAGTGTGCAGGACCCCAGTGGGAGTGTGCAGGACCCCAGTGGGAGTGTGCAAGACGTCATATAATGTTTGCAGGATCCCTGTGGGAGTGTGCAGGACGTCATAGAAAGTGTGCAGGACCCCAGTGGGAGTGTGCAAGACGTCATAGAAAGTGTGCAGGACCCCAGTGGGAGTGTGCAGGACGTCATAGAAAGTGTGCAGGACCCCAGTGGGAGTGTGCAGGACGTCATAGAGTGTGCAGGACCCCAGTGGGAGTGTGCAGGACGTCATAGAAAGTGTGCAGGACCCCAGTGGGAGTGTGCAAGACGTCATAGAAAGTGTGCAGGACCCCAGTGGGAGTGTGCAGGAAGTCATAGAAAGTGTGCAGGACCCCAGTGGGAGTGTGCAAGACGTCATAGAAAGTGTGCAGGACCCCAGTGGGAGTGTGCAAGACGTCATAGAAAGTGTGCAGGACCCCAGTGGGAGTGTGCAGGACGTCATAGAAACTCTGCACGACCCAGTGGAAGTGTGCAGGACGTCATAGAAAAGTGCAAGACCCAGTGGGAGTGTGCAGGACGTCATAGAAACTGTGCAGGACCCCAAAGGGAGTGTGCCGGACGTCATAGAAAGTGTGCCCGACCCCAGTGGGAGTGTGCAAGACGTCATAGAAGTGTGCCGGGCACCACTGAGAGTGTACAGGACGTCATAGGAAATGTGCAGAACCCCAATGGGAGTGCGCAGGACCCCAGTGGGAGTGTGCAGGGCGTCATAGAAACTGCAGGATCCAGTGGAAGTGTGCAGGACGTCATAGAAAGTGTGCAAGACCCCAGTGGGAGTGTGCAGGGCGTCATAGAAAGTGTACATGACCCCAGTGGGAGTGTGTAAAACGTCATAGAAAGTGTGCAGGACCCCAGTGGGAGTGTGCAAGACGTGATAGAAAGTGTGCAGGACCCCAGTGGGAGTGTGCAGGACCCCAGTGGGAGTGTGCAGGACGTCATAGAAAAAGTGCAGGACCCCAGTGTTAGTGTGCAGGACGTAACAGAAAGTGTGCAGGACCCCAGTGGGAGTGTGCAGGACGTCACAGAAAGTGTGCAGGACCCCAGTGGGAGTGTGCAGGACGTCATAGAGAGTGTGCAGGACCCCAGTGGGAGTGTGCAGGACGTCAGTGGGAGTGAGTAGGACGTCATAGAAAGTGTGCAGGACCCCAGTGGGATTGTGCAGGACGTCATAGAAGTGAGCAGGACCCCAGTTGCAGTGTGCAGGACGTCATCGAAAGTGTGCAGGACCCCAGTGGGAGTGGTCAAGCCATCACAGAAAGTGTGCAGGACCCCAATGGGAGTGTGCAGGACGTCATAGAAAGTGTGCAGGACCTCAGTAGGAGTGTGCAAGACGTCATTTAAAGTGTGCAGGACCCCAGTGGCAGTGTACAAGACGTTATAGAATTTGTGCAGGACCTCAGTGGGAGTGTGCAGGACGTCATAGAAAGTGTGCAGGACCCCAGTGGGAGCGTGCAGGAAGTCATAGAAAGTGTGCAGGACCCCAGTGGAAGTGTGCAGGACTTTATAGAAAGTGTGCAGGACCCTAGTGGGGGGTTGCAGGAAGTCATAGAAAGTGTGCAGGACCCTAGTGGGAGTGTGCAAGACGTTATAGAATTTGTGCAGGACCCCAGTGGGAGTGTGCAGGACGTCATAGAAAGTGTGCAGGACACCAGTGGGAGTGTGCAGGACGTCATAGAAAGTGTGCAGGACCCCAGTGGGAGCGTGCAGGAAGTCATAGAAAGTGTGCAGGACCCCAGTGGAAGTGTGCAGGACGTCATAGAAAGTGTGCAGGACCCTAGTGGGAGTGTGCAGGACGCCATAGAAAGTGTGCGGGACCCCAGATGGAGTATTCAAGCCGTCACAGAAAGTGTGCAGGACCTCAGTGGGAGTGTGCAGGACGTCATAGAAAGTTTGCAGGACCCCAGTGGGAGTGTGCAAGACGTCATAGAAAGTTTAAAGGATCCCTGTGGGAGTGTGCAGGACGTCATAGAAAGTGTGCAGGACCCCAGTGGGAGTGTGCAGGACGTCATAGAAAGTGTGCAGGACCCCAGTGGGAGTGTGCAAGACGTCATAGAAAGTGTGCAGGACCCCAGTGGGGGTGTGCAGGACGTCATAGGAAGTGTGCAGGACCCCAGTGGGGGTGTGCAGGACGTCATAGAAAGTGTGCAGGACCCCAGTGGGGGTGTGCAGGACGTCATAGAATTGCAGGAGTGTGCAAGACGTCATAGAAAGTTTGCAGGACCCCAGTGGTGTGTGCAGGACGTCATAGAAAGTGTGCAGGACGTCAGTGTGAGTGGTCAAGCCGTAACACAAAGTGTGCAGGACCCCAGTGGGAGTGTGCAGGAAGTCATAGAAAGCGTGCAGGACCCTAGTGGGAGTGTGCAAGACGTCATAGAAAGTGTGCAGGATCCCAGTGGCAGTGTGCAGGAAGTCATGGTATGTGTGCAGGACCCCAGTGGGAGTGTGCAGGATGTCATAGACAGTGTGAAGGACTTCAGTGGGAGTGTGCAGATGAACAGCAACAGGAAGCTGAATAACAAGCTGCACGCCTTTCTGCTGCGTGCTGTCCGGTAAATTACTGCGGCAGCAGACTTCTGCACACTCTCCGAGCTGTCCTGTACGAGTATTGGGAACAGAATATCATTTTTCCTAGATTCTCGGACCGGGCATTGTATTTGTCCACCTACAGTCTGTACGCATCGCAATTATACTGGAACAGATCGCGCTGATGTATTATAATATACGTGCACCGAGTGTGCACCAAGGCGAAATAAGAATCGTAAAGTACGAGCGCGATCCGTGCCCAGTCTAGATGGACAAACGCAATGCCCGGTCCGAGAATCCAAAAAATGATGTTGTGATCCCAATACTCGTACAGGACAGCTCGGAGAGTGTGCAGAAGTTTCGTGCCGCTGCGCAGCACCAGACAGCACGCAGCAGAAAGGCGTGCAGGTTTTTGCCAGGTTTCTGTTTCTGCCCATCTGCGCACTCCCACTGAAGTCCTGCACACTTTCTATCACGTCCTGCGCACTCCCACTGAAGTCCTGCAAACTTCCTATGACGTCCTGCACACTCCCCCCCCTAAAGTCCTGCACACTCCCACTAGTTTCCTGCACACTTCCTTTCACGTCCTGCACACTCCCACTGAAGTCCTGCACACTCCCCTAAAGTTCTGCACACTCCCACTGGTTTCCTGCACACTTTCTCTCAAGCCCTGCACACTCCCACTGAAGTCCTGCACACTTTATTTCACGTCCTGCACACTCCCACTAAAGTCCTGCACACTTTCTATTACGTCCTGCACACTCCCCCCCCTAAAGTCCTGCAAACTCCCACTAGTTTCCTGCACACTTCCTTTCACGTCCTGCACACTCCCACTGAAGTCCTGCACACTCCCCTAAAGTTCTGCACACTCCCACTGGTTTCCTGCACACTTTCTCTCAAGCCCTGCACACTCCCACTGAAGTCCTGCACACCTCCTTTCACGTCCTGCACACTCCCACTGAAGTCCTGCACGCTCCCACTGAAGTCCTGCACACTCCCCAAAAGTTTTGCACACTCCCACTGGTTTCCTGCACACTTTCTCCCACGCCCTGCACACTCCCACTGATGTCCTGTACACTCCCACTGATGTCCTGCGCACTTTCTATGACGTCCTGCACACTTCCCCTAAAGTCCTGCACACTTTCTGTGGTGTCCTGCACACTCCCACTGATGTCCTGCGCACTTTCTATGACGTCTTGCACACTCCCCCGAAAATTCTGCACACTCCCACTGAAGTCCTGCACACTCCCCAAAAGTTCTGCACACTCCCACTGGTTTCCTGCACACTTTCTCTCACGCCCTGCACACTCCCACTGAAGTCCTGCACACTTTCTTTTACGTCCTGCACACTCCCACTGGTTTCCTGCACACTTTCTAGCACGTCCTGCACATTCCCACTTAAGTCCTGACTTTAATGCACAATACTCTATGCGAGCTTAAAGGCAGTGTTCACGATGAAAACCGTTTTCCTGTTTTTCCGCCTATCTTGAGAACAGTCACATGCTGATTTCAATGATGTCCCTGGAATCGTACAAGACCCCCTAAAAACGGAGTTATGATCTCTCAAAGATTGAGCTAAGGAAACATGGTGGTCGAGTTGTCCGATGCTTGTAACTTCCGTCTTTTGCAGCCGATCTATGCGAGCTGACCTGAGTAAAGAGAGAAGCTGAGAATGAAGGGAAAACGAGGCTAATGATTTGAAATCATCCCTCATCTCACGATCTCGAACATTCATTTGTTCACGTCTGTGGGCGTGTGTTGCGCTTTTGGGGTTTGCCTTGCGCTCGAAGTGGCAACTTCGGGCTCTTTTGGAGCGTTTCCTGGCTCGTTTTCATGCGTTCTTAGGACGTCAACGTTACACTGTGCCCCTCCACTACCCATTCCTAGTGAAAACTGAAACACATTTCTTATCGTGGACAATGCCTTTAACAGAAATATGCTGCTAACTTCTCTAGGATGACGCTATTGCGACAAAAATCATCTCAGTCATGCTTCCCGCGAATCTTCAAGCTGCGAAAAAAGTCGCTGAAAAAATTTCGAGAAATTCGAAATACAACTGTGAGCGACATTCGACGCTGCGATCCGCTCATAAATAGCAGCTTGAATTCGCTTTTTTTTTTCGCCAGCGATAAAAGTCGGGATACTCTGGCATGCTTAAAGACAGCATAAACGTGGTTGAGATAACTACGTGAATCGAACCGTATTGCTTACAACATAATGCTTACGCATTTTGAAGCGTCAAAAACGACCCACAATGCCGTTACAGGAGTAGCAAGTTTGGCCCCGCCCGTATTTTGACGCCCCCTGTATTTGGCCATTTTCCTCAAACGCAGGGTTGCTGGGCCATCTTCGCCGTCAGTGACGTGTGTGGTTCACTTGTTAGGCAATCTACCTACAGTACCGACAGTAAATATGACCCCGCAACCTTGCGTTGCAGGAAAAGGCCAAATACAAGGGGCGTGAAAATACAGGGCGGGGCCAACTTCTAACTCATGTGGCGGCATTGTGGGTCGTTTTTGACACCTAAAAATGCGTAGGCGTTGTAATCTGGGCCATACCATTCTATTTCCGTAGTTATCTCAATCACGTTTACGAGCGTGTTTGCTGCCTTTAACCATTGCAGATCTGCGATTTTTTTCGCAGTTTTCGAAGTATGAAGGGGGGGGGGTAACGTCGGCGTGGATCTTGAAGAGACTCCACGTTCACTGTTGATGGTTGGAGCAAACTCGGTGCCATATGCTATAACATACAGTAGCGGTCATAAATCTATTGACATAGCCCTTTTACAAAAACTGTTCCCATACATATCTCGGCCTAGGCTGGGTGAAACTTTTTGAAACTTTAGTATGGTATAGGGCATCCTAAACCTTGCTTTGGACCTACACAAGCTTAGGTTTTGGGGTCGCAGCTTTTATATATGGAATTTATTTGCAATTTCGTGGGAATGTTTCAGATGAGGACTATTCCCTCAAAACAAGGCTACAATAATTCCAAACCTGTAGCAGTTATTTGTCATTAGAAGATCTTCTGAATCGTAGTATAACCTTGTAAGAAAATGATCTGTATCAAAATTTTTCCAAAGAACGAAAATTAAAAAGAATATGGTATATTTTTGAAAATTCAACCCTATAAAATTAATCGCTCGAGAACCGATCTAAAACATGTACGTTATAAACTTTGACAAAGTACAACTACTGGTACACGGATTTCGCTGTTTTTGGCTTACGTCGAAGAGAGATACATAATATGTAGATGCGAAATTGCATAATTTCATTCCGAATTCATTTCGAGTAAAATTCTCACAGAATATTTTCTCACAAGGATATTCAACGATTCAGAAGAGCTTCTGATGTAGATTATGTGCTATGGGTTTGGGATATCAATAGCTATGTTTCGAGGGTATAGTTCTGTTTTGAAGTTTTATCACGATATTATAAATAAATTCCATAATTAAGAACTGTGACCTCAAAACCTAAGTTTGTGTATGTCTAAAGCAAGGTTTAGGATGTCCTATAACATACTAAAGTTTCATCGAGTTTCGCTCAGCCTAGGCCGAGATATGTTTAGAAATAGTCCATGTAAAAAGGCCATGTCAATTGATTTATGACCGCTACTGTAGGTGCACCGAATTTGCGCCAACCTTCAACATTGAACGCGAAGTCTCTTCACGATCCATGCCGATATTATGTAATAACACATGTGCACGAAGGTTGCGTCAACGCAAACTACAAAAGAGGAAAACAGAACTGTCAATGTAATCCGTGCCGTCTGTACTCGTTCTGATCCTCAACCACTGGCTTGGCTAGCCGCTACGCAGCTATGAGAGCGCGTTCCAAACGTGTACGATGGTCTCGTTGTGCGAAAAACGATTGATATCGTTCGCAACTGATTTTGTCGTTGCTAGCATTCCTCCATCTCTTAATCCTTGTCTCCTCTTTTCCTTATTCTTTCCAATTCTCCTTCCTCTTATAGTGAACTGCTCATGTAGTGATGCTGTAGAGGCCGTTTTCCAAATTCAGTCCAGGGAATGGACAAGTCGGGATCATTTGCGGCGGCCGTGAGGCATTCACGACACCACTGGCTAGGGGAGGTTTCCATCGAGAGCGACATCTACCACCGCGGCTCCGTCTCTTCAGTCCACAAAATTTTCCCGCAAGGCCTATCATAATATGTATCTAATAGATAGTATCTATATTTGCCTTATGCGTATATGCGTGGATGTAGAGTTCGCCTAATAATTTTAGTCGGATGAATGGGCGGGGCTGCGACGGTAGATTACCCCGCGCGAATCGAAGCCCCATTCTAGAGTGAGGCCGCCAATCCCGCACAGCCATGCGTCAGACTAGTACTGTGCTTATCTGAGCCAAATTCCGGTCCGCACTTGCGTCTCGACACGCTTTGCGGCCGCACGCGCTCGAGTCAGTCGGGTTTCCAGCGCCAAAGCTGACTCGATGTGGCTTTTTATACAACTTTCTCCAATTTTTCTTAGTTTCCAGTTTCCAAAACCCACCTATGGTCAGCAGATTGGCGGCTGCGGCGCTGGAATCTCTTCTGACTCGGGAGCGTGCGGTCGCAAAGGGTGTCGAGACGCAGTTGCGGGCCGGAATTTCGCCCGGATAAGCACAGCACATGGTGTCGTATAATTTTGCAATGGCCACTCTGAGAAAATCTGTGGTGACGGCACCGCAATGCGGCCGTGTAGGTGCCCTATAGGCACCTACATGGGGTCATTGCGGTGCCTTCATTACAAATTGCTCTGCCTGCACGCAAATAGCGAAGTAGGCTCCGCAACCGCAGCTCTTTGAAGAGCCGATTGCCGCGTCGGCTGAGCGTTGACACCGCGTAGGTGTTTTTCAAGACACCTACGCGACCTCGCTGCGAAGCCTCCGAGGTGAGCCAAATATAATTGCCCTCCCCATAGTAAGGGATATCGAATAGTTGTTTGTTAAGCAACACACCGATACAGCTGATGATACAGCTTTCCAGCATTTGCCTGCCACCCATCTTACGTTTTCTTCGGAATCCATTGCTTAGGAATAGTACTCAAACGATTTGGTATTTTAGCTTTTCAAACCCATACAGATGCAGAATTCGCCAGAACGTAATCCAAATAAAATTTCATGCTAATCAAACGCAAATTGCAAAAACCTAGCTTTGATACTTGAATGCAGAAGTCCTCACCCATTTTAATCGGGCAATAATTCAGTTTATGTAGTCTTCATGACAGCTGCGTTGAAAATTAGACAGAATCTTACGAGAACCGTTAACGCTAAGCAAATGACTACAGATTTTAACCGTGATGGTTTTCGCTGCTATGTCAGAGTTCGAGCCTCTGAGTCGTTTTGTTCCAAACGACTCAGCATTTAGAGAAGTGTTCGCCATTTACGAGTGCGATGACAGGATGAAGTGCAATACCGCTGATATCATTTGCGTTTTGAGCACAGAAAGGAGTTTTTATGCTTCTTTGTCAACACTCTGTTCAAAATAGACCATTCGTTGATATAAAGAGACATCTGAAATCAGCATCAAGAGCCTTTCTTAGGAGACGAATTGCTTACTCTGGAACAAGATATTTTGGAAAAGTTAGCTTTAACTAAATCAACACGGGAAACGCGCTTTCAAATCCGAAGCAGCTATGAGTGATGTGTCCATCGCCACGTCTGTATGCCTTGTTTGAGACTAAGCCATGTGCCATTTTAGAAAAAAAACACTCGACGTTATTTCCGAAAGCGTCTTTATATTCCCAGCGAAGACCGAAAACGTAAGTGTGGTTTTCGAGTAATTCGACCAGTCGACCGTTCAAAAAACCTCGGCTTTCGAAACAACAAAAAATGAAAACAAAGTCTGTAACTCGGATGAAGCGATTTTTTTGTGAGAAATCGTCAAAAACACAGCGTGTTAGAATTGGGTTCGAATAATTTATCGAACACTAATCACATTATTTGTTTTATACGCGAGTACTCAAATATTCTATTCATCTGGGAACTAAAATTGTCGGATTTATCGAGAATTCGATTGATTTATGAAATCCAAATATCCGTTGAATCCTTGGGGATTCATTTAGAAACATTTAAGTGTTCGGTTGTCCAATTAAGTCGATTATTGTAAAAAAAACTTTTTAAAAACTATTTGCTCATTTCGGGTCACGGGCTTATAATATTCTGCCATTGAAAACAATGTGCAGAAATATCTATGAAAAATTTGAAAAGTCGAATCGAATAGGCCGAGTGCTTTTCCGAATATAAATACCAAACGGATAGAGTAAGGTTTTCAGATTAGTTCATTCATTCGGAATTTTTGAAAAGTTTTATTTCGGAATTTTCATTCAATCGGGCAATTTAAAAAGAGATAATTGAATTACGCTCCCTCCTTCGAAACTTTCAAAACTGTGATATTTTAAAGATTCGTTAATTTGAAACTTTCTGACAGTTGCCATTGAAATTTTCAATTTTTCGGGAGCATTTGTTTCTGAAAATGCAATATTCTTTCGTTTATTTCAAAATGAGTGTCGAATGACCATGTTTACTCGGCCCTCTACCTAAGGGATGAATGCCGAAATTTAGGTGGACTGCGAAAAACACCCGAAAATTCAGAAAATGTACACACTGCATTGTTTCTTAGATCGTGGTTGCTGCAGTTTTGAAACCGAAATATCGAAGAATACAAAAAGCGTAATACGCGGAGACGCATGAGCACAAACAGGCGATCAAGATTATATTAGTTAAGGTCGCAACATAAAAAAGACAATGCTTCAGATGGAAATTCAGTATAAAGCCAATTTTACTACACTGGCGGGGTGTGCTATGGTCAAAATGTGGATAACATAAAAACACGGATTCGGAGAGCACCGGAATAGATATCGGCAAGTCTAGTTGGAACTTTGATCAATACTGCAGTATGACTGATGTGCGCCAGTTCGGAGGTGTGTCAAACGAGGAGCCGACGAGACACTGACAAGGGAACCACAATAAGTCATAGTGACCATTCCAAATGAAATGTACTCTTCTAGAAACATTTTTGGACGAAAAGTCCGAATATGCCTATCGCAGCTGCCTAGACCCATTCTAAAAAAAGTTATGAGCGTTTTTTAAAGCCTCGCGGCAAGGTAAGGAAACCCCCCATGGAATTTTTGGGGTGCTTTTAAATTTTTCACCGGATTTTGCTAAAAACATGTACGTAGGGGTAATCTGGGGTGCTGAACACGAATCTGGCGTTCGCTTCTAAAAATTTTGAGGTTTACTGTAGGTTACGGTAGGTAACATGCGATTTAGAGGGCAAAACCTACCTCAATATTCCGATAATCGACAAATGGACATCGAATTCGTATTTAGCACCCTAAATAACCCGCACATAGAAACTTTGAGACAAATCTGAGACTTCGACCAAACTACCGTATACCCACCGTAATCTACCGTAAGCTGACAAAAATCGATAAACTGACATCAGATTCGTGTTCAGCACTCCAGATATCCCCCACAGGAACGATTTGAGCTACATCTGTCGTCACATTTCGAAAATCATCAAAAGTTGATTTTGCCGTCAATTTTCTCTGCCACTGGGAAGCTTTGAACAATTATAGTCGAAAACTTCGGAAAAACGACAAATGAACCTCAGATTCGTGATCAGCACCCCAAATGACCCCCCAGAACGAATTTTTAGTCGAATTTGGAAATCTTTTCTAAAACGCTTCGAGAGCCCTCTAATTGGTAAAAAATAAACGCCCAACCGAAAATCCGTACAAGTCCAAAACGCTGTTAGTCTGCGCAAAGTTTGGAAAATGTTCCTTCACCCAAACTTCGCTTAGTGGGGTAGTTTTGGGCGCTGAACACGATTATCAGGTCCGTTTCCGGAATCACGTAAAAATAATGCGCTTTTTGGAGGGTACAATAGGTACGAAAATCACAGAAAAAACGCTAATAACTTTTTTCAGAGTGGGTCTAGGCAGCTGCGATGGGCATATTCAGACTTTTCGTCCAAAAATGGTTCTAGGAAAGTACATTCCATTTGGAATGGTCACTATGACTTATTGTGGTTTCCTTATGAGAGGGTATCTTTACTTCGAGCGATGTTATCGCAGTCAGAAGGGTGATCTAGCACTGGTCGCCGCGCGTGACAAAAGAATCGAGGAGTCGCGGAGAGGTCAGCCGTCGCGCGGGGCGTTTGCGTGGCAGCTGCTACGCGCGACGGCATCGCGCCCACATCGCGTCTAAACCATAGTTTTTTGCGCGATTGCCTGCCGTTTAGCGTGGTTCGCGACTTCATCACATAACGCACCCAAGTTAATGCTGAAAGGGAGGATCAAAGAAGAAAATCAATCGAGAATGGAAAAATTTCCTTCTAGATGTGAAAATTTTCAGGCAAAAAAATGTTCACGAGAACCTAAATAAAAATATTATGTCGAGGAAAGTGACAGCAAGTCCTAAAAATGTTGGCTCCTTTATCATCGTATTATATTTCTGCAACGTTTCATCACTTTTGCCCCAAGCGGGGCAGCCGCTGGGGGCACTGCCCTTGCCCTTGCCCCGGTGGCTTAGCATACCGATTTCGCTGCCCTGCGTGCCCCGCCCCGGCCCAAGCCCCAAGATTCGCGTTGATGCATTCGGCCCCAGATGCGGTACCGGGCGAATTTGTTGCAGAAGTGGCGTTTTGCGATACCTTGCTTCAAGGTGGTCCGATAACAATTTTGAAGTTATTTTTGAGTTGCTTTCAACGAGTCCTATACAGTAGCATTACGGAACAGTCTATCAGCTCCAGAAGTTCATTGGAAATTGCGTATTTCCGACTAAAAATCTCTCATTATGAACCGATTATACGTACAGGATGTCTTCAGTCATTGTTGATTTCCTGTGACCAAGAAATGCCCGCCCAGCGATTTGACAGCGAATCTCGGGAAAGGAGTTTTGCTGCGACCCTGCTTTTGAACTACTATAGTTTAATTTGCGCGTATCGAGTCACTTCGATAGTTGAGCGGCAACGCAGGTGCGTGGCATTAGATCATCCGGTGTGGGGAAAAATGAAAAAAAATCGGTGTCTCAAAGCGATGGGAAAGCCGCGAAGGGGCTCTGGAAAATCCTCATTGAGAAAACCACAAAATTAGGAGACCACGATCAGCGAAATTCGATCAACAGCCTCGTTCCCTACATATTTGCGCCAAAGCCAATCGACGCAGCGCCCTCGAAAACCTCTGGGTACGATGTTTTTCTGAAAACTGAATTAGCTGTCAAGAAATTGACCTCGAAAATTGTCGAAAATGCTCTGAGAAAGTCGGTACCGCTGGTTTCGCGATAGCCCGAGATTCTCGCTGGTATCGCGATGGGGTATCGGCAGTTGATTGGCGGCTCCGCGATCGTGGAAAAGTGGTGCGTGACGCAGTCGCCCCGCGATAGCCTTATGTCTGCTCCGCAGTCCGATAAAGAGGTAGCGTAGACAACACGGCTCCTCGGTAAAACAGCGTCGGCACCGCGATGAGTGTGCAGGCTTTCAGGGGGGAACTTTACTTACATCGCGCCACGAAAATCGCGCGCGATGTGATTTGCTCTGCGATGTACATCGCGCCAACACATCGCATCGCGCTAAAGAAAAACCATACTTTGACGCCATTCTGCGTCCTCACCCAAACATGCGCAAATCTGAAAGAACAGGTTTTTAGAAGTTTTCGAGTTTATTTTTGCTGTTGTTTCGTTTTCGCAGATCTTTACTTCTCAGAGTTGCCCGTTAATAATTTACTGACTTTGGGGTTTATATAATTCACTGGCTTTGGGGGCATCTAGATAGGGTGAAACGCTCGTATTGAGGAAAAACGATGTTTCGATGTCATGGTAGGTGTAGTCATGGTCGTGGCACGCTTCCAGATGAATATAACGTGATTCAATTTGAGATTTTCTGCTAAGAGAGCTCAGAAATAGCAGTGAAAGGAACAAGCACTCATAACGTGCTTGAGAAAATGTTCTCGAAACGATTTTTTCCGATTGAGCCTCAGCTAATTTTTTTAAAAATTTGAGGAGAAAAATTTGAGGTTGTGCTATAGTGGAGCTGCCAACGGACCACGACTTCCGTAGAGGATACATTAACATTGAACGTGAGAAAGCTCGGAAATTCATCGTAGTGGCAGAGAATTCGATTTCTGAAAAGCGTGCGGTCCGAAGTGGTAGTGATAGCGTGCGGTCGTGAATGGGTCAACAGAGCGTAATGAAACATATAATAAAAAGGGAATCCAAAGAACGAAGGAAAAAGATTGAAATAAACCGAGGAAACTACGAAACATGAGAAGAAAGCTCCTGCGATGTCCTCACATCGCAGTGCAGGGCGCTGCGATGTGATGAAATCGCGAACCACGCTAAACGGCAGGCAATCGCGCAAAAAACTATGGTTTAGACGCGATGTGGGCGCGATGCCGTCGCGCGTAGCAGCTGCCACGCAAACGCCCCGCGCGACGGCTGACCTCTCCGCGACTCCTCGATTCTTTTGTCACGCGCGGCGACCAGTGCTAGATCACCCTTATGACTGCGGGAACATCGCTCGAAGTAAAGATACCCTCTCACAAGGAAACCACAATAAGTCATAGTGACCATTCCAAATGAAATGTACTTTCCTAGAACCATTTTTGGACGAAAAGTCTGAATATGCCCATCGCAGCTGCCTAGACCCACTCTGAAAAAAGTTATTAGCGTTTTTTCTGTGATTTTCGTACCTATTGTACCCTCCAAAAAGCGCATTATTTTTACGTGATTCCGGAAACGGACCTGATAATCGTGTTCAGCGCTCAAAACTACCCCACTAAGCGAAGTTTGGGTGAAGGAACATTTTCCAAACTTTGCGCAGACTAACAGCGTTTTGGACTTGTACGGATTTTCGGTTGGGCGTTTATTTTTTACCAATTAGAGGGCTCTCGAAGCGTTTTAGAAAAGATTTCCAAATTCGACTAAAAATTCGTTCTGGGGGGTCATTTGGGGTGCTGATCACGAATCTGAGGTTCATTTGTCGTTTTTCCGAAGTTTTCGACTATAATTGTTCAAAGCTTCCCAGTGGCAGAGAAAATTGACGGCAAAATCAACTTTTGATGATTTTCGAAATGTGACGACAGATGTAGGTCAACTTGTTCCTGTGGGGGATATCTGGAGTGCTGAACACGAATCTGATGTCAGTTTATCGATTTTTGTCAGCTTACGGTAGATTACGGTGGGTATACGGTAGTTTGGTCGAAGTCTCAGATTTGTCTCAAAGTTTCTTTGTGCGGGTTATTTAGGGTGCTAAATACGAATTCGATGTCCATTTGTCGATTATCGGAATATTGAGGTAGGTTTTGCCCTCTAAATCGCATGTTACCTACTGGTGGTTTTATTGAGAACTAAAAAAGTTCCGCTCTTAGCCAGATTTGTGATTACGGTACCACGAGGGATGGGGCGCTACCGTCTCCGTCTGCGTTTCCACATTTCTACCGTACCTAGAGAGCTAGTTGATTGCGAAGCTTCCATGATTCTCCATGAAATCCCGACAATAGCTATACCTTTGGATAGCCCTCAACGCCAGGATCATGAACATCTTCCTAGATTCGCTCAAGGTTGACTCTAAAGCGAGTTATACAAAAAAAAAGACGAAAAAAACGCAGAAACCCGACCTCGCTCGCTTTCTGACCAAATCCTACGAGCGGTATTGTATGTTTTAACATGCTACATTATCAATCGAAAGTGAATCCAAGATGTTCATTCGCGCGTATACAGTAGGAAGTAAAAAACAGAAGGCTCGGAGCAGACGGGGTAAACATTCTCAGCTGTTTCGGCTGATCGATCACAGGTTTCAGCCGTAAAATGGCGCGCACCGTACGTTATTGCATACACTCCGCTGGGGCTAGCTGCCCCGATGCCATCAAGCGCATTTGCATACGGGGCAGGGCACAGACTCTCGGGGCACCTGCGCTGGGGCAGCCAGACCCTGCCCCTGCCCTTGCACCGCCGTGTGCGTTGATGCATCCGGCCCAGGGGTGTGCGGAAATTTCTGTTTTCTGACTTATGCTTTCTAGCCGTTTTGGCCATTCTGTTTTCTAATTTCGGTTTTCTTAAAAATCTGCAAAAAACAGAAAAAAATCAAAAAAAATGAACGAAATCCAGATCTGTGGAACAGCTCAGCTTATTTAGTCCTTTACGAGGTAATATTTGCGTTCAATGTGCGATTGCTGTTAGGGGCAGGGTCCGCGATAAAAAAGTTTATTGTGGTATCTTTTTAGAAGGTAGGCTGGTCATCACAAAAGTGAAAATAAGTGGAAAGTCGGGAAAAAACGCTCAAAAACAAGCTATTGCTGGGTCTCAGCCCGCCCCCAATTAACTTGATTTCTACAATTGCTTGCTTTGGCGTCTTTTATTCTGCATTTAAAGGAGTTGCTGGACACCGAAAGGCTACTAACGTTTTTTAGCGGCAAAATAGAAGGCGGAAAATGGGCATTTATAAAACCTGTTAGTTGGGAGTGTGCGTACACCCACCATTTAACCGTTCTGACTTGTCCTGTGCGTTTTTATGCAACTTCTCCCTTATTTTCACTTTTGTGATGACCAGACCTGCATTCTCATAAATAAAATTCGACAATCGTTTCTATCGCGAACCCAGCTAACGCACTCGTAGGGTAGTACTTTGGCACAATAGGGGTAGCATCCCAGGGCAGAGCACGAATTCAACCTACCCTTGTCAGCAGCTGCTGCAGTTACTTGTTCGCAGCAGCTGCTGCACACAGCGAGGGTCTGAACCCGATGTCTGTTCCAGGATCCTTATTGTGCCGACGTTCTACCATACAGGTGAGTGCTCTGAGAGTTTTAGCCGAGCAATAGCCGTGTACTTATGTCTAGCTTGCCGGTCCCACGAGGGCTGTCGGTATACTCGTGTTTCGAAGTTCCGGTAAGCCCAATGATGTCTGACATGACTAAGGGCCACATTGCCGGCTGATGCGGGCATCTGTATATTTGTCCACTCCGGAGCCTCAGCTTTGTATGAGTCAACGTGGCTGCTGGGCCAGACACTGCCGCCTGCATATATACTTCCCCCCCCCCTCTATGTGCTGCACTAACCTTATGAGTGGTTTATGACAGAAAGCCACCCATATCTGATCGGCTACCGTGAGGCACCGGGGTTTTTATTCTTTGATGAATCTCTTCATTGCTGTTTTCGGTTTGTGCTCTGTTTTTTATGATGCGCGTCCTTTGGACGTATTAATAATAAATAATAATAAATAATAATAAATAGCCGATAAATAGCCACAAAATGCCTGATTTTCGCGTATTAGCCGAGAATAAGGTAGTGTTCGGAAAATAGCTGGTTGCCGCGAAATAGGCGTCAAATAATGGTAGTGGGGAAACAGCCGCCAGAGAATGCTCTCAAAGGGGAATGTAAGACGCATTGTTGAGGCAGATTTGGATGTCAACACCGCCGTCGGTTTAAATACCCATGTTTTCTCGGTTATTCCTAGAATATTTCACAGACATGGTCGCAGTCACCTAGCAGCCAAAAAATAATCAAGAAATACTCGAGAGTCTGCTCGACAGGATCAGTTGTTGAGCATGGTGGGCTATTTCTCGGCCAAGACTCTCAACGCGCCTTCAATGATCTTGTATCCGTCACTGACGCGTCATTGCTACTATCAATGCCTTATAGTACATAGGTCATCTGTGCAGTTTCGTAGATATTATTTTACAAGTATCACAAAGGTGTTCAGAATTGCATCCTCTCTTCACTTGAAATAAAAGTTGAAATGCAATGAGTATTTTTTCTGATAATTTTCTGTTTTCTGATTTTTGTTTTCTGACAAACTCGATTTTCTGTTTTCTTAAATTTTTCAAAAAATTTCCGCTCATCCCTGATCCCGCCCCTGAGTCCACGTTAAGAGGAAGATAATACGCTCTTAGCCAGTCCTTGGATTTATACCTTCAATGAAACGGAAAAAATTTCGTAACATGAGCCAGTTGTACAGAAAAAATGTTATCCTGACGGTGTTATAGAATCCCGTGGCTCGAAGTTTTTTTCCGAAAAAAATTCCATAAAAATGCCCAAAAATGAAACTGGGACTTGTAGCAACTTCGAAAAACCTTCTAGGGAGGAGCTTTTCGGTTTTAGTATGTACCAGGCCGCCCAATAATTCCTGTCCGAAAATTTTCAAAATTCTATAATTTTGCTTAGAAGTGTTATAATATCAGGCAAGCGTAAGAACCTTCTAGAAGGCTCTTCAAAGTTCTACGCTAGGGGTATATAAGGCGCAGTCGCCGCGTCTAGCTACCAGTACAAGCTAAAATGGACCAAGGTCAAATTCGTACGTTCGTGGACTACGAGTGGCTGCTGGGCAACGACACGTGCACCGCGGTCGCCAACATCTGCAGAGCGTGCAAGGAGGATGCAGTGTCCCAACGCACAGTCAGCCGCTGGTTCACTCGTTTCGAGAGCGGCGACGCGAGCCTCGAGGACAGGGAGCACAGCGGGAGGCCTTCTACGGTGGATGATGACGAAGTCCGTCGCTGTATCAAGGAGAAGCTGGAAGCCACTACCCGTGAACTGGCGACGACGCTCGGCTGAAGCAAGTCCACCATCCACAATCGACTCAACTTACTCGGCTACCACAAAGTTCTGGCCCGTTGGATCCCCCACCGTCTGACGGACGCCGACAAGCAGAGCCGCGTGGCCGTCTGCCAGTCCCTCCTCCTTCGTCCGCATCGCAAGGAGTTTCTCGAGGACCTGGTCACTGGGGATGAGAGCTGGGTCCTCTACGACAACGTCGCCCGCCGTGCCGTCTGGATCCCGAGCGGAGAAGAATCGCCGACAACGTCGAAAGCCGACCTGCACCCGCTGAAAATCATGTTCTGCCTGATGGGACACAAAGGGCATGCTGTGCTTCGAGCTGCTCCCGCTAGGCAGAACGGTCACCGCCTCCATCTACACCGATCAGCTCGAGAAACTAGCCGCCGCCTTCCGAGAAAAGCGTCCCCGACGGGCCTCGGTCCACCTGCTGCATGACAACGCGCGCCCCCACGTGGCGAAGGAGACCCAGCAGAAGTTGGCGACGCTCGGCTGGGAGACGGTTGCCCATCCGCCGTATTCCGCGGACCTCGCCCCCTCCGACTACCACTTGTTCCGCCCGCTGAAGCACCATTTGGCCGGAAGAAAATTCACCAACTACGATAACCTCAAATCCAACATCGCGGATTTCTTCGAGTCGCAGCCCCCGGAGTTCTGGGCGAAGGGCATCGGCGACCTGCCCAATCGATGACCCACTGTTGTGGATAACTGTGGTGATTATATTGCTGATTAGACTTGTTTTTCAATAAAGTTGAAAAAAATCAAATATGGTGAAAATTTCGGACAAGAATTATTGGACAACCTGGTACATACATACGTTGAACTCTGTAGGGCATTTTTCGTTTCATAGTATTTCTTGGCCCTAATCGATTCCTGTTTCTAGGATTCACCTCGTTAATAATGAGACGAAAAATTCTAGACAAGTACGTTAAAGTTAGAGAGGAAAGTGGGAGTTGAAAAAGAAGGAAATTGGGGAATTTCGGTCATAGGAAAATCAGTGGCGAAAACAATTCTCTATAACCGGGTCATCACACACGCTCCGGACGCGCGCTCCCACCTGCGTAGCGTCGCGGCTTCTCAAAATAATTGGAAAATCGCCGCATTCAATACGTTGTGAATATGCATTCAACTGGAGTGACCACACCCATCGAAAGGCTCTATCCCGGGGCATCTGCTCCGAACAGCAATGCGTGACGCAAAATTTCATCGCAGGAGCACATGCTGCAAATTTTATTCGCAGGAGCACGTGCTGCAATGTAGTAGCAGCACACCGACACGCGACTCGGCCAGCCTGCCGTGTACCGTCTGGGGCCACCAAATGGTATTCGGCAGACTGGCCGTGTCGCATGTCGGTGCGACGGGGCGCGAAATTGGGTAAGTGAACCGGCGACGCTGCCGACATCTGAGACCCGCCCCAAAAATTCATCGTATTCGGAAAGTCGTTTTGTCATCGAATTAAATGTGCATCATGCTCGCATTGAACGTTTTGGTTGTTGGAGCACGTGTTGTAATTTGAAACACATTGGGAGCACGTGCTGCCCTAAAACGTTTCCTGACGGTTCTGGAAACCGCCTTGTTTTTGAGTTAAATGCATATTCGAAACGCATCAAATGTGGCGATTGTCTGAGTACAGAGATCGAAGCCTTACAATTAGTATTGTTGGTCCGCTTAGTCATCGGGAAATTCTGTCTCTATCGATACGAATTTGAGGCCAACATTTACGGACTCTTGCAGGTTAAAGGTAATCGTTCTAGGTCTAGGACAACAACTAATCGCGCGAGAACCTAGTGGTTCCAGCACGATTAGCTTCAAACTGCGTGCCGCAACAGTGGTTTCTTGCAACTGTGGACCCAAATTTCGTTTAGACAAGGACACCAGAGTGCCACCGAAAAAAGATCATGAGGTTGACAACTATTATCAGATATCCGAATATGTTA